>JAWWLV010000001.1:20734712-20783072 GCA_035041135.1 Platyrinchus mystaceus
ATAACAAAATGATAAGAAAGATCCATGTGTATTTTATATGTGTATTAAAGCCTGAGATGAGGTCTACAGTGGCAAAGGAACAGCAGGGTTGCCACTGGATTAGAAAGAACCAGCTCTTTGTACATCTTAGTCCTTCAGTGTTTTCAGTTAACTTAGGACAGCACAAATGGGATACAACCTTTCTGTATATACTTTAGAACAGACAGTGTTTCTTTAGCATTAATGAAAACCACATTTTCTCATTTAGGTATCCTGCAACACAAGCTCACTCAGAGAAATCCAAATCTTTTCTATAATTCCCAGCAATAATTGCTTTCTGAGGCTCTTCAAAACACACATTTTCATGGCCGTGGAAAATCTACTTCGTTAAAATTATTCTTTCTTCAGTCATGTTTTACAGTAAGTCCCCATACATTCATGATGCCAACTCTTTGGTCCAATGTCTTGTCACATATTTGTCTCCTTTAGACTTCCATTACTCAAGACTGACACATTTTGTTCATTTTAGCCTTGGTGTAATTCTAATTATTAGTACTATGCAGGTAAGTAGTGATGCATACTTATATACATGGAGCATGTAGGAGAAAACTTAATCATGACAGTGTACGAGCACAATTTATTACCTGAAATCACAATAAATTAACATGCTAATAATCAGAATTGTAACTTCTATATCTTGAATATAATTCCACTTCCTTCTTAACACTGAGCTTGTAATACATACCACTCCTATAGATGTAAGCTGAATGGAGATTTTCCTCTAAGGAATGCCACTAAAGATTTTTGGACAGGAGACACACTACTACTAGACTTTTATATAGCACATCATTAACTTTAACATGCTGTCCCAATTTTAGTGGATTAGTTGTTCAGTGACTTGGAGAAGCAGTTGCAGGTCTTTTTATGAAGAAAAAAAAGTAGAAGTCCTACAGGTTTACAGATTATAGTACATAATTGGCATAACATGCCAATGTCCTCCTGAAAGAAATCCAAACACACAGCTAAGAACTTATAATAAAAGAAGATGTTGTTTCCCATTAGGGTTTACTTCATGTTAAGATTTGTCCTTTTCAAGAATTGTTTGATAATTACTTAAATATGGAACAGACAGAATTTGATTCTGGCATATTTTGGAAGCAGTGCTAATGGGTAGACCCATGGTGAAATGGAAAATACTTCTGAGATAGGTGACATCAGATCAGAGCAATTCTTCATTCTATAGTAAAAATTCTCCACTGTGGCCAATTACCAAGAATAGGCTTTTTCAAAAGTAATTCACAAAGTACTGCGACCTACAGGAAAAGTGAACTAAACAGAAAGCAATATGCATTAAAATGTACTCATCACATGATTGCACCAGACCCAGACCCCATGTCTCCTGAACTGATACTCTCTTTTTCCTGACAGAATGTTAACACAATATCATCTCTGCTTCAGATGCCTCTGAATTGCAGATTGCTACAAAACACGACTATGCTGACAGGTATTAGTGTGAACTGGCCTTTTTCTGATGCTCTTATCCAGGCATCTGTTTCTAGTCACTTTTTGGTTGCAGGACACTGGAATAGCTAGAGTTCAACTTGATTTTATCTGATACAGACATTCATCTTTTCATATATAATTAGCCCCAAAATGCAAAATGTCAGGATAGAGGGAATTTAAAAATTACCCCCAAGAGTGAAAAGAAGGCTGCAGGTGTTCAAACTACAGTGAATAAAAATGATAGAATTTCTTATCGTAGCAATTATATGTATGGAATACTTTTGTTACCCCTATTTTTAAAGGTGGCACTGGAAACAACTTCTTTTTAGGAGAGAAGAAAGGATGTGTTGGACACTGTTAGCAAGAGATAAGATGCTTAAGACCTTCACAGGTCTTCTTCTCACTAGCATTTTGAAACCTGATCAAAGTCCACTGAGCCTCTGGGTTTCCCATGTTAGTGAAGATTCCGGCTACTTTGCAGCCAGGAGGAAAAAACAAGGCACTCTGAAGCTAACCACTTGCTCTTTTGGAAGCAGGACAAAAACCTGACAGGCCAAATCTTGACTGATTATTTACTCAAGAAGATTATGGCTCTGTAAGTAAGCCATAATTGCTGGTATAACAGATTTGGTGCATTATCTCTAAGTGTGGAGAGTCTAACAGCCTGCAGAGTAGCTACTTCATCTCCAATTGGAGTTTACAAGAGGCTTTCAGCTGCAGAGATGTGGGACTGACTCATGGTGAATAAGGCAAATAGATTCTCTAATAATAGGTGCTGCTCCAAATAAGATGTATTAAGACAGGGATTTCTTTAAAACCTCACAATCTAGAACTCAACTCCCTCTGACTCCAGTGCTAGAACTGTGGCTGACTGGAAGGAGAGCAGAGTGCTCCTCCAAAATCCACCCCAAAGAAATTGCCCTGGTCATTTGGTGCTCTCACAGGATGGTGTCAGTGCCCTTGCATGGCTTCCTGCTTCATGCAAAGGCTTAAGCCCACAAGTATCAAATCCTGATCTTGGCTCTCCTGCTAGCATTTGGGGCAATGCTTTGCAGGCAGTTTACAGTCAGTATCTCAGTTACTCCATCTGCAAAATGGAGATGAGAAATTATGTGAAACACTCAAGAGACCAAGTCAGAAAAAATGCCAAATAAAAACTAGATTTTAATACTATAAATAATGCTATCTCCAGGTCTATAGGGATGCCATATTCCAGAACCTCTTTATTTCCAGAGGAATGCAATTTAATTTGTTCTGTCACTGTTTTCTTTAAGGATACTTTTGGCAAACCGCTCAGGGATTAAAACTTCCCAGGACCCTTGCTATATTGATAGCACAATGAAAATGCAGAAATAAATAGTTTTCTTTCTATTCCACACCCCCTCCCCCCCTTTGCTAAAAAATAAATGGGATTGGGTGATAAAAGATCATATTTGCCGTTCCAGAAAGATAAATTTTTCTTCCTGTGTTACAGCCAGACTGTCCGTAACAGGTCATTGCTAGGCAAAGGACGCATTTTTAAACTAATTGTCTGAGTTCACAATGGAAAAGTTTTCAACAGGGAGAAGTGAGAAAACATAACTTGAGAAAGAACAAGTTCATTTCAAAGGGCAGAACAGAGGCTAACTGGGACAGCACAGTTAGATTTCTGTTTTATTTTAGGGCCTGACCTCTGTTTCAGTATTTGAGGCAATTTTAATGGTATGTGTTCAACACAGCAAAGAGCCAGGTGCTGCAACAAGCACTGAGTTGCTAACGCCATAAATTATCAATATCCATTCAAGTTCAATATCTGTCTGTGAAATCCCTGTTCCATGGTTATAGTGGTGGATGGTTGCACTAAGAAATTATGAAGAACAAGGTGGGGCTTCTCAGCTAGTAACTTATATTATCATCAGATCACTAATACTGCTCTGACTGTTTTATCCAAGAAAGGCTGTGATTGGGATTTCAGTGCAGAGACAGAGGAGAAAAGGGACTGCTGCATTCAATGTGTTATGCTGAGCTTGCTAAACTTTAGTAAATTAGCATCTTAATATCTTCCTTATGGTCAATTTTGAACAACCTCTATGCCTGCAGCCTGACCACATCACTCAGCCCCTCTCATCCTCACCCTGACCCCTCAGATACCTTCTCTTTAAAAGATCTAATGTGCAGCATTAGCTATTCTTAGGACAGCACAGTCCCTGCATGTTACTTCTCTCAGTACTGCATAGAGAAGCACTGTAGGCAACTGGAAGTCTTTTATTTGAATTTTGTCACCTCTTGAAAAAACCATGAAGATGGCTACCTAGTCTTAGATCTTATTAAACATTCTCAGCAGAAACAAACATCTTTGTGGTTTCGAAAAACACTACTTTCAAACCTTTATAAAACCCCACATATGTAAGTACTGTGACAGCATCCTTTGTCCTGTAGGTTTGGCTGCTGGGGCCCAGGACTGACTTAGAGGCAATGCAGCTGACAACTGGCTCCTTCCTTTGTTGATTGTGAGGAGGACTCAGGCAGGGCTGACTCCCCTTCCTGTGGGAGCTGCTTCAAGCTGAGGCTCTGTTTGGCCCCAGCCTGAGCTATGGCAGCCTGTGCCTGCCTGCAGACCCCACTGATCCAGACCCTGACCCACAGGCTGACCTTGTGTCTGCCCACCATGATTAATGTCACTGCTGATCACTGACCTTCTCCACGGCTCGGGGCAGTGGGATGGACCAAAGCCTGATGAGCTCCTGCCCTGTTGCCCTGGGGAGCCCCTGCCACTCTCAGCAGACCATCCTTGTTGCTCCTTGAACAGCAGATATTTCATTTTCCTCTGGCAAAATGACAAAATTAGTAAAAAATAAAATAGAGCATACATCCCACAGGAAAATCCTGCTTTACTAGGATTTTTAACTCTAAATAATTATCATTTTGCTAAAAAAAATTTGCTCGAGGAAATAAAAGTAACTTGTTTATAAAAATCTAATAAGCATTTTCAGATTACTGTTTCACAAATAAAATATATGTCAATTCATATCTATGTCAATAACTAGGCCTATGCCTGCATCACAGAGAAATCAGATGTAAAGAGGGAAGCATCTTCTTAGGATCCTTTTAAGATAGCAACAACTTTCACTTGACGTTTATCTCTTATGTGTGGAAATTACACAGCTGAAGAAAAGAGTTGATAACATTTAATGGGTACAGACAAAAGAGGTAGAGAAAAACAATGTCTGTACAAAAAAATGTTTGAATGAAATTGCTTACTTTGATGTACTTTTAAAGGGAATCCCTTTTTAGAAACTGTATTTCCTGAAAATCAGATTAATTTAGGGTAATTAATGGTGCTGTCCCCTCCTCCCAAACTGAGAGATGCAGCATCAGCAGACATTTTTCTAAAAATCTTGCTTAGTGTATTTTCTTTTGCAAGTCCAGTAGCCTGGTTTAGAGTTCTGGTACATCTCCATGAAATTCTTCCCTCAGTTTTGTGGGTTTTTATTTTGTGAACAGATGCCAGACCGAACAAGAAAACCTCCATAACCCTTTTGCTCACTGAGAAAAGCCATTTTGCTATCACTCAGCACAAAGAACAAGCAGAGAAGCCAGTGCAAACAGGGCAGGACAGAGCCTACAGGCAGGCTAATGCGAAAATTTGTGCTGTTTCTAAGGTATGCTCAAATAAAAAAATAAAATTATTATTGCTTCAAATTTGGAGATGCAAACTCTAATATATTGGAAACACTGACCAATTCATAAGCACTGCTTTTCTAATAACTGTGTGATGAAAAATCCAACCATCTCTCTATAAAATTATTAAGATCATTCTTTGCTGGAATAGCAGATGCCAAAGAAAAACAGTCAGAAAGGTTGACTTCCAGAAAGACTAGCAAAAAGATATCATATTTAGAAGCTGGTCTCTGTTAAAAAGTTGGAAATAAAAGTACTGTTTTGAACTCAGTACAACTTTTCCCAAGCTTTTGACAGTCGTGACTGTCTTGTTACTGCATCACAGCTATTATTTAGAGGCTTAACAGAGGCTGTTTTATCTAATGGGTCCTACAGTCAGGTTTCATGATAAACAGAAGCAGGTATAGAAGGGGCTCTAGATGATGGGCCCTGCATTCAGTGTCTCACAGGTCAGACTGTGTGGAAACATCCCTGGGGAGAAGGCTGAATATTTATCTGTTGGCAAGACTGCCTGCATGCCTCACTGCAGACGATGTAGAAATGTGGATGTAGACTACTGTCACAGACTGATGAATTCTCAGTTAACACAGGGCTCTTGATTTTTCCTGACATAGAGAAGGCAGAGCTCTGCTGGCATGCTGACCTCCCTCTCTGGTGATTGAGTCTCACATATTCATACCGGTGGGCAAGCCTCCCATACTTCTGTTTTGAGTTTAGAGACCCATCAGACTATTTTGAATTGGTGAACTTTTTCTTCCCGCAATTTAAACACATTTGTTTGCTTTTCCCTCAAGGGAGGTTCAATGTGAAATAGAACATGTTCTTTTTCTAGCTAAACAGAAACATATTCCTGGTAGTGTTGAATGAAGAACATATCCAAAAGATAAGCAGGTACAAGTGGCCCTTCTGTGCACACACACAGAGACACACACTCAGCAGGACTCCTCTGGGTTGGAGTCAGATGGAGTGGAGATTGGCAGGAGGAAAGGGAGGGAAAATTTGGATAGCTCTTAGTTTATCATGTGAACTCTGAAGGGGTGAGCTGTATAGGATATTTACATTGGGGAATTACCACTTCCTTGGCATTTCCCTCCTCCTTCTCCTCACAATGAGTTTGATTCTCTTCTCCCTTTCTCCACTTGTTTGCTTCATTCACATGCTTGAAGTATTTCTCATTTGGTCCCATGTCCATTAGATGACCTTTTTACAACACATGATGGAAGTTAAGAGCTGCATGAAAATCTCTGCATAGGCTAAGCTTTCATATAGCTGCATGGCATGTAGGTAGCATCTATCAATACTTTGAACATGTTGAAAGGAAGGCTATGCTGGAGCCAGATCCCATGGCTTGGCTGGTTTCAGTGTATATAGAGCATTTCACTACATTTATCCTCTGTTTCTGTTTTTCCTGTGAGAAATACGAACCCAGTGATTTTAACAACCTGTCTTAAAGGATCATGTCTTAGATCCCAGAGTTCATCTACACAGTAGGGGCTATTCCATAAGGAGTCAGCAATTCCTGAAAGAGCCCTGATGGGGACAGTGGATGATAAATTTCTACAGCTGTGCTGTAATATAAATTCAGGAAAGGAAAGTTAAATGCACTTCTGTCTTGTTTTCGCAGAGGTACCTCATCACAGAGCACGGGGAAAATAACCTAAATTCTTCTTGGCTTCTATATATGTCGGCTTTGAAGGCAATGCTTAGTTCCACATGACCAGTGATCAAAAACATGGCAAGACTTCAGAGAAGCAAAAAATGGCTGGGAAGAGCAATACCCAGAAGAAAAAGAAGGTGATAACATATAAGCTGCTAAAAGAATGATAAATATTTAAACACATATAGTGAGACTGCTATGTTAATATAATATGTGAGATACCATTAATAGGAAAAGATGAGAAAACTGAGCTTGGTATTAAGGGAAACTTAAAGAGATTGAGCTCTGTTTGCTGTTTAACAATTGGATTGGCAAATGCAGTAGTGGAAACCCTGTCATTTGGGAGATTTAAAATGAGACAAGGAAAAGCATCGTCAGCATGCAGGAGGCAAGATTCTTCCAGGGCTGGGAGGTGGAATGAACCATTCATTAGAATGTTCATCTAAGATATTTTAATTGGCAAAGTGCCAGAGAAACTCAGTGAAAGGTGGAGGCTGGTCCTTTGTTTTCATCAAAAAGAAAAAGTAGTTAGATCAATTAGCCAGGGCAAGACAGTAGAGGCCTCCCTGATACAAATGCTGGTGAATTCTGTCTATGACAACTCAGTGAAACATTTTATGTCACTGTGATATTCAGAGAGAAAAATTTACTATTAAAATTTTATTGCTATCCTTTAAAATTTCAGATTTTATAAGCCTTTGTATGCTAGCACTTGCTTCACAAACTATTGACAAAAGAGCAGAATATTCTCAGACTCTGAGAATGATTTAGGTTGGAAAGGACTTCTGGAGGTCATCTAGTCCAAGTTCCTGCTAAAAGCAGATCCTTCTTTGAAGTTAGAGCAGGTTGCTCAGGGTCATATCCAGCCAAATCTAGAATATTTCCAAGGTTGAAGATTTTAATATTTCTTTGGCACCTTGTTCTAGTGTTTGATCTCTTTTGCTGGGAAATTCTTTTTCTAGAATCAAATCAGTTTTTCACTTGCTATCTCTATTGTCCTGTGCCATTAAATTGTCCCTTGAAATGACAACATAACTATAAGAATTATAAAGCAAAAATTGCAAAACAATAAGTACAGATGAAGGCACATTTCAAGACTAGCAAGTCTTCACAAGAGTTTACCTTCTCCGAAGATCTTTCAGCCATTCTAGAAATATTTTTATAGAATGAAAACTATTTTCTGTCTGACTGTAGGTCTGTAATCATGTGTGACATGTTTCTTTTAATGCCTTTCTTTGATACCAAGCTCATAGCAGTTAGTTAAAATCCCAGAATAACGTACCAGTAAACAGATCTTTGAACAACCCTGATCTAGTAATGCACACCTAAACATTAATTAAAAATAAATGTAGAAAAAATGGTGTACTTAACATTGCTGTGAAGGCAGAACAGTGTGGCATGGTGACTTTCAGGTAGCAAACTTCATAAATTTGTAAGTTAAATTGATTGATTACAATAAAAGAAAATTAATGAGACAAAAAGTGTGCACTAAACAGTGGTAATGATTATGAAATTTCCTACTGAGACAAGTCTTGGCAGGCTGGCCTCAGTTAAATTGGTCTGTGGACAACCTAAACAACGAGAAGCACCCAGACAAATGTCAATATTTGAAATGAGGGAACAACAGGCATTTTGGATAGCAAGCACATTTTCTTTGGATCACCCATCTTTTCAGCTTAATGTCCTGGAAGAAATTTTAACAATGTATATTTTAAGGGAATATGTACGTGTCAGAATAGGAGCATAGGTCTGTCAGAAGGATCATCCAGCAGTTTAGAATAAGTTCTGTGTCTTTTCTACAGCCTAAAAACAGAGACATCCTAAACCCAGACTCTTCCTTTCTTTTTTTTTTTTCCTGATTTTTTTTTTTAACAGTTCTTTTATGGCTGTTCTGCCAAGTTTGTATTGAAATACTGTGTTTATTCTTTCTAAACTATCCCATGACATTTCTATGTGAGCTGTAATACAAAAGCTTTTGAAAACATCAATGTAACCTCACTCTGGTTAAGAATATATCAAATAGTAAATTTTCCTCCATGTCTATGCCTCAGAACTTTTCTGGGGCATCGTTCATATGTTACTGATAATTTTGTTTGCTTTAGTTTGCAGTGAGACAACCCAAGGAGCTACGACAGGTAAGTGTCTCAGGGATGTTTACAGGGATGCTCACACAGAAGAGATGTGGAGTAAATATATGGAGATTGCACTGGAAAAGTCTTTGTCATCTTAATAAGGAATAAAGGAGCATTCATGCACATCGCTCACTGACCTTCCCCAAATTCAGGAACTGAATTCTGTTATTATGAGTTTGTGGATTTAATAAAACTTCCACTGCCTAATGACTCTGCATGTAGTCAAACGCAGATATTGTGCTATATAGAATTGGTTGTAAATTTTTCTGCTGGTTATTATTACCATCCTGTCTGTCAGCTTGAACACCTGCTGTTTCAGAAAGCAATTGCCAGTTCTGACATCTGAATGCAATCTGGAAAATTATAACCACGCATCACTCAAAACATCCTTTTCAAAGACACAATCCAAGCATCATAATTTCCTTGGTTGGTCGCCTGTTAGTAACATTTGTACTAAGATCTTGGAGATAAGTAGAAAAAGTTTCCAGATGCACAGCCATATATCCTAACTCTCAGATCATGAGGAAAACCATTACAACTAAGGGAGCAAGGGGGGGAATTCAATTTTTGAAGCTCTTACATGATTATAAAGTTACGAAAAACACTCACTTTATAATGAGTTTGTCCATATGTTGGGTAGAAGAAGGCAGAGAACAATTTTTATGGCTTTTGTATTAAGCATCCAGTTAAAATTTTGAATGAAAATTCACAACACCTATTTTGCAATATTTCCTCAGGTTTGTGTGGGGAGGAAAAAAAGTTAAAAAGAGAAAATTCTCATTTTTCAAAGTTTTAACAAATTTTTTGGGTTTTTTTAAAGGTTTTCTTTCTCTTGAAGACTACATGGAGAACATACTGTTTTAAATAGACCTTTGGGTCAATATCTAAATAAGTACAATTAACCAATATAATCCATCTTGACAATAAAAGCAAGCACAATAGATTTTCTTAGTGAGGGTAACAAAAGCTTTAGCACCCACTTTAAATATGGGTGCTCCTCCATCATGTGACATGGCAACTGAGTTAAACAGCTTTATCTTTTAGCCTAACAGAGCAGTATTTTGCCTGAGAATTTTCCTACCCTGTCTGAAAAACAGCCCTGTGTCACAAAGCCACCCCCATGTTTCTGCTAATGCAGGTAATGGAGATAGCTTTGTACAAAAAAAAGAGGAGTAAGGTTTAGAGGGTTTAAGGTTCTGAGCAACAAGCAATTGTTTTTTATAAACATAAAGGTAAAAAGCTCATGGTCTTATTCCTGCCTTGGTTGAAGCTTTAAAATATTTTCATGCTGGTTCTAAGACTTCTTTGTTACAAGTTATTGCAGTTCTGCCCAACTTATTAAATAGAGACTTATCTGTTGCTGTTGAAATATTTGTTAAATCTTACCTCACAGTAAAATGAACTTGGATGGATGAAGAGCAGGAGAAAGGCTATCACTGATTCAAATTGCAGGCCTCTAGTCCCAAAGTCACTACTGAATAAATGACTTGGTGAACATCATAACAACATATACTGCTGAAAATCCTTTCTTTTCACTAGCACCTATAGCACAGCAATCTACTAAATGAGGAATTTGCTCCTCTTCTGTGATCTCTTGATAATATATACATTCAAATAAGGCAGAAAGCTCATGAGCTTTGGTACTACAGATCACCACAACCATAAAATACGAGAATGAACTGATGATTCTATGTATAAATGAGAGTTTGTTCACTGGATCCTTGGTATGTGGTTACTCCATAATTAAATTACCTTAAGTGAATTTAATAACCTAAATAGCAATCCAACATCCTAACTTAGGTAACTAATCTTGAGTTTTCTGCTTCCTGGGCAAACTGAACATTGATGTCATTCTTCTGAAATTAATGGCCTCAATTATTTGGGGTGGCTGCTGGCCCAGTGATTCAGCTGGATTTCATCTTAAATGTCTGTGAAAATGAAGTTCTCAAAAAGCATTTATTTTAAGATAGACATCATTATGTCACTTAGTAAAACTAAAAAATAGCACCCACACATCTTTGCAAGAAATAACAATGAGATCTTCCTTTCAAGCCATCTCATTGTAAGAAAAACTTCCAGCCAGGAAAGGCAGGAAATATTTGACCAGAAAGATATATCTTATGCTGAAGTCTGGGAGCTTCTTTCCAAGTGGAATTAATTCCACTACTCAAATCTTTCAGCTACTCAAGAGTGAATATATAAGCTAAATTATCAAGAGCAAGCAAAGGCAATTTAACATGTGCTGTAATAAGTAATAATCACCAACCACCATGAAAAATTCAATTCAGAAGGTTTTAATTTGATCTATAATGTTTCCCAGCCGCCCAATACATTGAAACCACTCCAGCATTTCATGGAAGAATGTTTTCTCTTGTCCATATTGAATAAAAATCTCAATGACTTAAAAAAAAATCTCTTTCTGAAAATATTCTGCCCGAGGGCATTTTCAATTTTTTTTTTTTTTTTTTACATAGATCATGGATTTCACAGGACAGTCCATACCAATAACTTCCCACCCCTTCAACCTGGAGAATTTTTAACTTTTTATTTTCTCACTGAGACTTGGAGGGTGCAGGTTCAGCAAACTGACTTCACTATATTTTTCAACCATTACAGAAAAAAATACTAAAAACCCAGGACAGGTTAGATGTTCATTCTCAAATAGAAGAGAAACAAGATAATAAAATATCTCAGACTAAACATTTACACATTGTCTGCTTGGGCTGTAGTGTACGGACATTTTGAGTTCTTCAGATTTCTGGTAGAGTCTTAAGCTACAGCATTTGGCTGAACTGCTAGCAGCACCAGTTTACCCAGGAGGCTGCAGGCATCCTTCCATCATCTCAAGATTCAGGTTGTCTGAACAAACAGAAAAAATGTGGAAAAGAAGCTGAAGAATGTCAACGCAGCAAAGAGAATGAAGTTGGTCTTTGTGCTAGCTGGACGCCAATACAGCATATTTTCCATCACACCTACTACTCAGACTTAGCAACACGCTTTTCCTGTGAAATGCATGTTCAGCTGCTAAACAATTTGGCCTGAACCCTAACCTCTGGATTCAGAGGTTATAATGGCTATCAGAAAGGTCTAATATGTGTCAGAGTGCTTCCTCATATGTTAGCTGGACTAACAGCAAAACAATTTTAAGTGCAGGGACTATCCATCTGAATTTCAGGCTACGCACTAAGGCAGCTTTTTCTTGAGAGCTAAACAATATCAGGGACTTTAAAGGACATAAAGCTTTACTGCCTATTGAAAGTTAGTTCCAGACTTCCTAACAACATACGTAAAAATCCAGTTTTGTTGTTCTAATGATGGAGGAGAGGAACAAAGCCAAAAATCCCTTTCCTGTCTGCAGTCTGGATGTGGCAAAATTCAACCATGCATCAGCAGTAGAGCAGTTCCCCTCTTCACCCTCCCTCCCTGAGAAGCTCTCAAGGTGTTCCTCCAGCTTCCAGAGACAGTGCCAGCCCAGGAAATAGGAGATGGAGAGAACTTAACTGTAAGAATTGGCGATGATCTCCCAGTAATAGGGTGCCAACTGTAAGAATTGGTGATAATCTCCCAGTAATAGGGTGCCTACTGGGATCCCCCCAAAAAAGAGGCAGGTGGGGACTGAATGTTGCTGGGAAGCAGCTCTCCCTGGGGCTGTGCCTTCTTCACTTGGGTTTAATGCCCTGAGAAGTTTAGGGGAAAATGCTTGGGGTACAGGTCTGCTTCTATTGCTGCACCAGACCTAGGCTGAGATGGATGCACCACACTGGTGTGTCTTCTCAACCTGAAGTCAAGATTCTGCTTCATTTCATTTTTGCATCCTTTAGCTGCCAATACCAGCTTTCTTCACTAGTGTGGGAATTTTACTGTGTCCACTGGAACAGACCAGCTGAACAACAGGGCCTGTGAGCTGGATGTTTGTGCAGGGGCTGCCTCCGTGGGCCTCTGCACCAGAGGCCACTAAGCGTTCCCTCAAAAATGCAAGAAGTGAAGAAGGAAAAATTGCCAGGAAAAGACTAATGACACAGTTGGGTCTACATTCTCCAAACCCCAATATTACCTTGCTGAAAGTACTTAAAACCAATGCATTTCCATCAGGCGGTTAAGTTTTCACAGGCTGAATAGAGAGATGTTTATGTTTCCTGAGAGGTACTGCAGGGAAATCCTGAGTGCACATAAGAGAATACAGAAAAGGCAAAATTTACTGAGAAACACCTTAGCTCCAGGGTCTCTTACAACATTACTTGCAAATTAAACTCTGGGTGGTTGGATACTTCATTTTCCTTACAGAATACTGAGGGATAATACAGAAAGCCATCAATATACTGTTTGCCCTAGTCAGAAGTGTCAGTAAGTGTCACATCCTGCTGTGGAAAAGATGAGATTAGGAGTAAAAGTGCTGAACAACACAAAGTGTTCCTTGGCTTAAATTCAGTGGATACTCCTCACACCTATTTCTCTTCCTGGGTGGCTACTTATTTTGCATAGAATAGCTCTCACTGGTAAAAATAACTATAATTTCCTAATAATAGGTGTGGTGCGAAACAAAATCCTAACATTTCACATTTTGATCAAACATTTCAATTGCTTTTTATCACACACTGTAGGCACTTGGCAACAAGCTGAATATAGAATCAAAAGAACACTCAGCTACTAATTCTACCCTGCAATTCTTATTTTTAGTATGAGATTTAAATACAGTATGTACTAATCAAATTCGTGCTGTGTATTCTTACATTCCCTCTGAATTTTCACTCGCATATACTATTACTACTTCTGTCCTCTCCTAACCTGTTTTGAAATGTTATTGTTTGCCATTTTATAGCTGCTCTGTTTCACCTCAGAATTGGCTGGATTTCAGTTGTGGTTACTCGTTACATCTAGTTTGTCAGTCTCTGAAGGACTATGGGAAGAAAGGTGTTAAAAGGAATAAAAATTACCATTATTATTTTTGGTACTATTTTCAAGACATTTTAATGAGAATCATGCTATCAAGAAGACTGGGAGAATTAGAAGTTTAATAAGTCTATTCACCATTTCTATCCACATGGAAAAGAAATATTCTCATTTTATGAGAATATTTGCTGCCTCTGTACAACAGGCCCAAGAAATGCACAGTTGCAGCTAAGAAGGGTGTTGTTTGCTAAAAAACACGTTGTGCCTTGAAAACCTGATATCCCTGATGAATAAGCCATTAGATCTTTGCTGTGACTGTTTGAGTGTTCAGCAACTCAAACATATGAAATAAAAGAGCCCTTAAAGAACACTGTTAGAGGTCAGAACAGAAAAATTAGTCAGATCCAGCACAGAAAAGCTGATGTTTGGCAAAAGAACCCACCCTTTTTCACATCCCTCTGCTGCTAAAATGTTCACCCTATATTTTGCCTCCTGCAGCTTCTTCCAAACTGCAGCAAGGACCATTTTCAAAGGTTGACGATGTAGCCCAAAAGAAGGTAACAGGAGAAAGTTTAGATATTAACAAGTTAGCAAATTAGTTGATAAATCCCAAACTTCCTGCCACTGTAGAGCTGATCACCAACAGCAATCCCCTTTACCCCACCAACTAATTTAGACTTCTGTCTGCTTTTGATCACATTCACTGTTTAGAATCAGCCCATGGGCTATGTCAGCTGTCCAGCTGATGCATCCCATTCTGCTGACTGATCCTCTAGTGCCCCTTCTGGGGGCTGTATCTCACCTCCTTGGCCAGGGAATTTCCTCTTTTCCAATGCATCTGCCAGAACTAGTGAATCTGGCAGTTGTCACATGAGTGTTTTAGTACCCTGAAAGCTTGCACTTTGTTAGCTAAACCTAAGGAAGGTATATGAAGTTAGCTGGCCTGGATTTATCACTCATCAAAATCCTTACTAATTTTTAGGCAAGCCTGTGCTAGCTTGAACCTTGCCCTCCATTATGCATACAAACCATTAGAAGAAACTAGCAGTCCTTAGGTAATCAAATTTATGGTGATCAACTCATTACAAAACAGACTGTTTCAGCACATACCGTGGGCAGCAAATGACAGTAGTGTGAATGGAGGTGGTGCTTGAACACCACCTGCCACTGGCTTCTTAATCTGCAGTTACACTGCAGATTTCAGTGCTAACAGCACCTTTGCCATCATCTTTCAATCCAAAACTTTAGAAAAAGCTGACAAACATTGATTACTATACTATATTTTCCTTATAGGTGTCTGGCATCTTTTGGGAAAGTAGTAGCTTAGTAAACAGTGCTCTTGTGGATTTGGGAGAGATGATCAAGTTTTACAAGCCCATAAAGAACTAACATCAGTCCAAGTACGCTTTACAGGATATAGCAGTAGGATTTTAAACAAGACAGATGTAAATATAAAGCTTGTAGATCTTTACTTTTGGAGACCTGAAGCTTTTCTGAATTTGTCTACATTTTTTGGTGTAGGGAAAAAGTACTGCATGAAAGCTGCATAAGGCTTCCAACAGACTCCAAGCTTTGTAGTTCTGGACACAGGCACCCAAACTCGAGGTGTGCAAGGACACTAATTTTTCTAGTCTGGAGTATCAGACTAGATTTTTCTAGAGTAGCAAAATCATATTGATGAAAAAGCCTCAAAGTTCTTCCTGTCTAAACTATATCAGCTCATACTAAATGTTTCCTGAACAGGATCTTTTCTTAAAGAATTAATTTGCCCATACCTGCCCCACCATTTTAGTAAGAAAGTTCATAATGCCTTTGCTGTGACCATCCTGAACTGCTGCTCCTCTATATGGTTCTAATTTCACAGGCAGGGAAATCTCATAATAAAAGAGGAGAGTCACGACAGTGTGAAAGGACATTTATGAGGTCAGCATTATAACTTTTGAGATCACTGTAAATAACACCACTTTTTATACATACACTGATGCCAAGTCATGCCTTCACCTGGATGTATCTGGAACTTAATTGTCTTCTTCTTTCAAGCCCACAGATTGACAAAATGGGGGAGTTTTGCAAGGAAATGAGATTTACATAAAAGAGTTGCCTATGAATCTGTCTGTCCAGGTCAATCACTTGAGTTTTGTGAACCGATTTCAAAGACAGGTAGGTAATGAAGTTCCTTTAACTGGTGTCAAACACTGCTGGGTAGAAGAAAGAGTCAGGGAGAATGCAGGCAGAACTCTGCCCTTACAAATACAATTTGACTGCAGCAACCTTGCCAGAGAGTACATACATACTCATTGATAACACATATCCAGACTGGTCACAGCAATGCTGCCTCTTTCCAAGGGGAAATATCAAAGATAGCATGGGCAGAGGTGAGGTTATTGTGGGGAATTTTACAGGATAAAGAATGAAAATTCATAGAAATGCTGTCCATGAAACATTTGTTAATTAGGAGGTCCTCATTAAGAGAGTAGCTCATGGATTTAAGATCAACATCTTAATGTGACCCATGTTACTTTTCTCCTGCTGATCTCCCTCTTTGCCTGTCACTCTGTTTTTTATTTCAGATTATTAAGGAGGACATTGTAGTTTCAGATTAGAGAAACAGATGGAGTTGAGGCACACCAGCCTCTGGCAAAACACCTGTGGAAATTTATCTGATTTTTATTGCTCCTCTTGCAGGTTTTAGTACATCTGCCCACTTCTGTCCACTTGTGAAAGAAGAAACAACAGTGAGGCTTTGATATTATTTAAATACATTTTGTATCATCTAGATAAAACAAGATACATCATGCTACCATGGGTTTTGTAGCTTTAATATGCTGGGTGGATGCCAGTGTGGGTAATTCCATCCATTATATACTTTCTCGTAGCTAAAATCTGCTCTTCACTTTTAGTCCCTGGGTGATGAGTCCTACATGTACTGTCAGCTCTGTCTGGAAAGAAAGCAGAGCCAAGCCCAGGTGGTGACACTGCATGATACAGTCCAGAACTCTGTGTTAATGTAACTTTATCAGTCCCCTGTCCATACGCTACTCTATTCAGCATTTGCAATATTTCAAGATCTCAATTCAGAACCAACTTAAATGCAATCTATAAGAAAATTCCTTCTTTTATCTTCACAAGAAAGAAACACACTTGTCCATGGAGAAAAAGGAGCATTTACTCCTAGATATCTGACAAGTTAAAAGTCCAATACTTTATGCCTATTTCCAGGACTACTTGATGGAGTGGCACTCTCCAGAGCGGGAGAGGTCATAGAACCATTAAGGCTGGAAGAGGCCCCTAAGAGCATTGAGTTCAACCAAGATGCTTCCTTTCTTCCTTAAATGATACCATACTTTGGAGAAGCAGACCCAACATTTCAAATGGGATAGGGAAACAAAGTATCAATTACACTCTTCTCTTGTGTCTCAGACATCCATAAACTGCATTCATGATCCCAAGGCTTCTGGCTTTATGGGTAGACATATATTTTAAAAGAATTGACCTTAGTGATTTTAAAGTGCTGCCAAGCATTTCCAAGCAATTTTTTTTCGCCTGTAAACCATTTGGAATAAAGTGAACAACAGTGGTTTGGTACAGCAGAGCAGCCTGCATTTGAGACTGGTCATTGGGTAAAACTCACTTATTTTCTGGACACTGTTAAAGGAACTGCCTCCATTCAGGTCAAGATCACTGCAGATTTTGTGAATATAGAGGCAATTTTTGTAGAGATTGTTGTTAGAAGTGATGTAAATGACAAAGGCTATGAAACACTGAGAAACTAGATTATCCTTTTATCAAGCAGCCAACCTGGTTTTGCAAATTTCTAAAATAACAAATTCTGCAGATTGCACCAGTGTAAATGGTGTATGAAAAACTGTTACAAGTATTGAGCCTGGCATTTACTGCTGGTTTTTTCTGCTTGAAAGGTATTTGCAGGAAGGATGCCATCTTCCTGAACTTACCCATTACTTACTGAGCCTGGGTTTGTCAATTGTTTGCTCTGCTGTCTGGTGCAAGCAAACGACATTTTATTTCTTTGGACAGAGAGTTATGGTCATGGGATAAACCTAAAACTCAGGTTCAGGTTTCTGGATAAAACTTCTAAATTAATTTCCTGTGAATAATTTTCTTTTCTTTACAAAACAAATTCATTTACTAAAATATTTCTGGCAAGTGTGTCCCAAATGGACTGAACACTTCAAATTTAATTTTTTTTATTATTTTTTTTTTTTTTTAAATCAAATTATGATTTCCTTTAAAAACTCCAAAGACTTTTGGAAAAGACTTTTCTTGTCTGTCTGACTACTGGTACTTAAAATTACAGGTTATGTCTGCTGTCTTCCTATCTGTGCGCTATGTTTAATAAAAACTGGTATGCCTGACATGTTTGCTTGCTCTAAAGGCATCTGAAAAAAGAAAACCTAAATTAATGATACAAGGAGCTGAACTGTGTTTTTCCGATAATGGCTATGAAAGGTTAGAATCACTATGAAAACATTAAGCTGGCCACGGAGATTCCCACTGCAAAATATGGAACTATATGAAGAAATTATATTTCATGCCCAAGGAAGTTGTGGGTTCTCTTTCTTTGGAGGTATTGAAAACTGGACTAGATGAGGCCGTGAGCAAAATGAAATAACTTTAAAAGCAGTCATGCTCCACAGGTCCCTTCTAACCCCCAATTATTTTGTGATTCTTTGATTTTTCATCTTATTTCTACACATGAACATAAATCTGCAACCTTCAAAAGGAAGCAAGAGACACTTCTATCAAACTAATACCCCAGGTTATAAAATTATTGAGACCTTTTCCATTTTGTGAGAAGTGGTGAAGGCAGAGTTTATGATTCACTATAAATATATGCTAATGTTTGAGAGCCAATGTTTTTAGCAAGTGTCATGAAGTATGTGAAGTACTAGTAAGTAGTATTTGTTTCCCCCTGTGGACAGCTGAGATGGTCATCATTGATATATAGGAGGAAGAGAATAACATATTTATTTTTCTACTATGTTCAGGATAATTCCTGTTTAAAAAAGTAGTGTAGATGCATATATATTCATGTGCATGCTCAAGGAAGTGTGCATCAGATCACCTTTCTGTCCACAACCCATAGAGCAGCTGTGCTCCACTGAGACAATATGTGGAGAAAAAAAAATAAAAGAGACATGTTTTGAAATTTCAGACAGTGTTTGGGGGGGAGCGTTTTGGGGATTAGAATTACTGGCTATGGAATTCTTTATGGGACAGCAAACCAAATCTTAAGCTCATGCAGGTCAAAGCAATAAAAAGACCACTTCTTCAGCAGGGTTTTCTTCAAAATCAAACCAAAAGAAAGCAAAACAAAACTGTCGTTTTGCCTCCCATATATCAATGATGATCATCTCAGCTGTCCACAGGGAGAAACAAATACTACTTATTAGTACTTCACATACTTCATGACACTTGCTAAAAACACTGGCTCTCAAACATTAGCATATATTTATAGTGAATCATAAACTCTGCCTTCACCACTTTTTATAAAACAGATTCTTTTCTTTGAAGTTATTAGCACTTTTGTCATAATATACTTACAATACTTGGCTATTCTTCTTTATTGACATGTAAAAAACATAAACACACAAGCCAGAACTAATGAAAAATCCAATATAAGTATAAATAGGAACATGGTTTTCAGAAAGTTCATCCATTATTTATGGAAAATAATTCTGTATGCATCTGGTCAGATGAAGACAGTGTTGGTGGTCTTCGACTCCCCCATCACCTACCTCAAAGTATAAATAATAACAAGAGAAACTGATAAGCACCAATTCACAAAGAAATGACTCAAAACCAGAGTTGTGGCAGATGGCTTGCACATTTCAGGGGAGCACAATGTGTGATTTCAATTTGGAAAGTTCTGCATGGGACTAGGTGTGTGCTGATGTGTGCAAAGCAGTGAGGGGAAGGGATTCAGACAAAATCACTTTCTCTCTGACTTCTCTGGTGGTTACCATGTGTGTGGTATTCAGTAGAACATCAGCAATCAGCCTGGTCTACAAAGCTTTCTGATGCCCCTAAGCAGTGCTTTGCAAACCCTGGGAAGGTTTCCTCATGCATCTGTTCATGGTTGTCACATAAATCAGCTATTTTTGTCATACCTGTGGACAGTAGTTATTTTCCTTCCAGTTTATTTACTGTCTAAGTGGAAAGGGGATCTTTTGTTAGACATTATTCCAAATTTTTTCCAGACAGGCCCTCTGCTTATTGTGGTATCTGGACATTTTAGCTTCTCTTTTGGGTTATAAGCATTTCAGTACATTGCTTATAAATCCAGTATCATTTCCTTACAAGTAGTTCTTCATAAGCAGAAAAAAGAGCTTCTGTTCCAAGGTGAAGAACTAAAATGCAGACCCCACAACAACACACACACATATGCATGTGCACACACACTTGCCTTTAAATGGAAGGCTTAAAATACTTTTCATGAAGCATTACTGGGATTTGGAACTTCAAGCAAACATTTCTGAAGACAAGCCAGCTTTTACAATCCATATTAGACATTCCTCATCAAAAGCTAGGAAATCTGCTTCTATTCTCTTTGCCTCTTTTTGTTCCTTGACCTTAATCCATTCTCTCCCACTACTACTTTTTGTGAACTATGGAACAGACCTGCCTAGATCATGGGGCGTGTAATATAGGAGAGCCAATATAACTGAAACATTCTGGGATTTCTCCTGTTTTGCAGGCTCTGTAACAGAGTCTGCAAATGTTCAGCTATAGTTTCAAACTGACTTTATTTCCTTCTTCCTTCTGCCAAGTGTCTCCTGTGGGACAGCACATTATCTTTCATAATAATGGTATGTTTTCCTCTATGAGCATCTTACAGTACGCTGGAAGCTGGATGACGTGCTCAGAATGTGCTGACAATTAAGTCTGTGTGAAGAACATCATGCAGAGAAAATCAAGACAGTAGTCCTGTGAACAACCACTCTTTCTTTTTGCTTTTGAAAGGAAATAAGTTTCAAAGCAGAACTCGTTGGCTCCTTTCACAAACTGGATTCAGAATTCCAAGGTGATTTGAGGTGAATTATATAGGTTTTGCCATTTTTAGGATATGGGAAGCATTTACATGCCAGAATTAGGCAACTGGCATACACATGTATAAGCTAGCTGAAGCAGACCTTACATGCACTCTTCCTGATTATTTAAACCTGTCAACACGCAGGAAAGCTGCAAGCTTTCTTGACCACATTAGAGTTTTACAGCGTCTGTGTTCGGAAGATAAATGGTCAGAAGACCCTGTCCTTTGTTTGATTTACAAGGACATTTTACAGCATTCCAGTACTAAAGTGGGGTTTTAAAGAGATCTATATTCACTTTAAGACCAGACAAATACACTGCCAACTTTAAATGCTAATGAAAATCAAGGCATTCATATTTGTGTGTCCCATTTCCCTAGTAGATGCAAAATATTGTTTCCTTTTATCTTTCTAGTAGTGGGACTATGCTTCATTATATGTTTTGCATTACTGAATGCAAGAAAGTTACCATCTTGGTTTGATGTGTGAGATGGTGTGATAACAAGAATACAAAACTACAAAAGAAAGACAATTCCTTTTTGAAGACCCCATTTGGATTCTATTGCCCTTCCATCCTGACTTAATAACGTATATAAAAGGTTTAAAATCATAACCAGCTCCTAAGCACATTTTTGTAACTTGTGCTCTGAATCATGCCTGGATGCCAGCCAACACTGCCAATTCTCTCTGCTGCTGCAAGTTGCCTCCCCTTCCCTGCATCTCCTTAGGACTGACAGAGTGTGGGAGGACAGTTCAAGGCCAGATCCTCTCTGCCCTCTTGCCTTTTCCTTTAAAAGATGGAAATGAGCAAGACCTTCTTTGGCTTCACTGGAGGAGCATGAGGAAAACTGACCTTGAATCTACACCTGCATATGCCCTGTAAACTTTCTGACAGAGGAAGTAGAGCATCTTATGCCAAAGAAGGCTGTTAAATAGAGTGTGGTGCATATCTCAAGGACAAATAGTAGTAACCCTTTGGAAGAAGGCACATTGGACACTAATAAGCATTTAAGTGAAGATCAGGGAAAAGGAGCAAGCAGGTAATTCACAAAGGGGAAAGCAAAGGTACAGGTGGAATATTAAGCTGCATAGCAGCAGTCTCAAACACACTTTGTAAATCATCTTAGTCAGAAATCAATGAATATCATAGGTCACTTGCGCTATTGAAAAAAGAGCAAAGTTTTTGTTATGGCCTTGTGTTGAACCAGTGGTGATTCCATACATAGTTCCCAAGTATATCTGGAAAACATATTGCACTTTTTAACAAAAAAAAAAAAAAAAAAAAAAAAAAAAAGAAAAAAAAATGGATGCAATAAATTGCTCACCAAACTGTGTGCACAAAGAAAATAAAAGACTGTTTGAACAGCTGGAATTTAAAACTTGTTATATTCCTGAGCTATTTATTTTAATAAATGAACAGCTACAATTAAGGTTAAAATGATCATACATGCAGGAAGATAAATAATCCTATTATTACAGCTTCCAAGAACTTGTACCCTGCTACAGTGCTGGTAGAGGGCCTGCATTATTGGTGGTAACTTTAGATAGACATAAAAGAGTTTTTAACCACAACCACTTGAAGCTTATGAACCGCTGTCCCAGCTAGTGGGGATCAAATGAATGGAGGGCTGGGGCTGACACATTTCTTCTTTCATATTTAGTATCTTAATACATTTTTGAAGCTTCAATATTGAAACCAGACAAATGACAGTCTCTGTAGTAGCCATGAAAGTCACAGGCAATCAACCTAAGAGAAGTGTACAGACAGATTTTTTTTTTTTATGTTTGCCTCTGTTGTTGTTCCTGGGTAGACAGTACTTACTTAAACCTAAGGGGGAAAATGCAGTCTTCAGTCTCTTGGGTTTTTTTATATGGCAATTTGATGTTATGAAAAGTATACAGGTTTTCACTCCCACCCCTAGGGTAGAAAAACCAGGTCACTAAACCTTTCAAATCATCACAATACCTTTCCAACCCGCAGTCAGGAGCCCTGACCTTTGAGGAACAGAGAGCCATGGGGATTGCTGTACCTGCACAGAGCCCCATGGAGGAGGAGGGCAGAAATTGCTTAGGTGGAATCAAGCACAGGGGAAAACCCCTCAGCGTCTGCAAAATTTTGATAGAAGGGATGAAGATATTCACAAGGACTGCTCAAAGTACTTTCATCAATAAATACATCTGAACTAATGTAAAGCTGTCCTGGTTCCACTTTGCCAAGGGGGTTATTATGTGGCAAGCACAGGGAAGCTCCCCACTTTTTGAAGAAAGGCTCCAAAGGCAGTAAACACTTTAATGTGGACCTCATCCAAGAACCACTGTAGTTAGTGAGGGCAGAATTTCAACCTCGAAGTCATTTTTAAAGGTCAGAGAAGTAAAAAGAAAGACTGCCATTGATTTTTATGGGCTCCCAATGCACTTGTTTTTTATCCTTGGGAATTTGAGTCAGATCAGAACTTGGTAAGTCTGATCTGAGCAACAAGAAGTTGTCCTTTTGGCAGGTATTTTCCCACACCCAAAACCACCAAAAACTTTCCCACATTTCAGTAAGATTAGCTGTTGCTGTTCAGGATACATCTAGGTCTGTGGAGAAGGCCCAACCAGAAAAAATAAATCCAGGAGAGAAAGATATACATTTTGCAATCGTATTTCATCATTTATGCTGCAATATGCATTTTTTCCTAAATGACATTTAATTGCTTTCTCCTAAGGAACTCCCTTTAAAGCAATGTTTTCCTAAATAAGTCCAGAAGTTTCTACATCTCAGATGAATGACGTATCCTGCATCTAATCTGATTCCAAATAATTCCACTTGAAAACAAGTTTTCTCATTTCATTAGGTGAGTAAAATGATGATAATCAGACTTGAGAAAAAGGATTACTGTTTCCCAGTTCTTTCAGTAAAACTTCATGTCTGCTTTTTTGATTCTCTTGGGGTTTCTTTAGTGCTTTGCAAGTGAAGCATAAAACACACATCTTGAGGCAACAGTGAAGAAGATGCACCATGTGCACAGGGCTCAAGAAAGTAGTAAGTATTCTAGAAAACACCATCTTTCTATCCAATTCCTCCCTTCCACACACATGGAACAACCTCCTCAAATGAGAGAGCATGAATATGGCAAGTCTATCAGACACCTCCTATTTCCCACAAGAAGTAGCTGAAGACGTCATGCAATTTTAAGAACTGCACCTGAAAGGTCAGAACTGAAGACACATTCATGATGCAGTATTTAGTGACAGCAAATTTATTTGTTTCAGCCGTAATAGCCATAGGTGTATGGGCTGCAGTCTGTTGTTGCCTTTAGTCCAAGGCTGGCTTCTTTTGGAGCACATTATTGTCTTAGTGTGCTTCTCTTCACTACATTTAATTCAAAGTCATTGGCTTTGGTGGGTAGGTAGGTATTGGACCAGACTGGCTGATGCTCTCAGCCATGATGCAAAGCTCTGGTTAAGCTGCTTTGTGGACCCTGTGTGCCAGGCAGCAGCTGCCTACTCCTGCACAAACACTTGAGGAGTTTCAGAGAAGATGGTTAGATCCCTTGGGTCATCCCATGGGGCAGGTTCCCTGTGCATGCAGGAGTGCTGCAGATTTTCTCAGAGCTAGCCAGGAGTCTAGATCAAGATTAAGCAATTTTAACAACTGCTCTAGTGAATCCGCATCGTTATAGCACATAGTACTTGTATGAGCAGGTTTTCAGAACATAGTGCTAAGGCAAAAAGGTTTTCCTGGCATGAATTTGGATGGGTTTATTTTGAATAGAGTTAGGCACTTGCACTTTTTTTTTTTTTTTTTTCAGTGAGCAGTAGATGTGGTAGAAGAAATGGAGCTCTGGAGGCAATGAAACAGACCAAAATTTGTGCCAAGATCAACTAAAAGAATTTTGAAGACTAAAAGGCAATTTCCCCAGTTCTCTTTGTATGAAATATTTGTCTAGGGAGAGCCAGAGTGGTCTGCTTTGACATTTTTACTTCTGGTTTTAAAATGTCCTTTTTCCACTAGAAAGACCTACCTTATAAGTAAGCAAGCAAGCACAAAAAGCTTATTAAGAAGCAATGATGATGATGATGAAAAAATAAATTAAAATGTTTTATTTCAGAGTAAATGAAATATTTAGAGTTGTCCAAAATCACCTGTCTGTTGTTTCTATATTCCTAAGCCCTCCAAATTGAATCTAAATAATATTTCTTCAACGTTTTCCTCCCAAGCACCAAGTAAAAATGCCATTATTCTCTCAACTGTATTTAGAAGTGGTCAACCTTACACAAGTTATCTTCAACAGGTACAGATAAAATCTATAACTTATCAGGCTAAGTACCAAGTATTGCGTATGACTGAACAAAGATTATTCTGCATTTTAAAGGAAAATAAACAAAGATTATTCTGCATTTTAAAAGAAGTATACTGAGGATTTAAAATTTTCTTGTTCTCCTATCTAGACATACAATGGATCTCAAACAGACAGGATCCACAGTTAACACAGCTTAGAAACTTTAAAAAAAAATTGAAGAAATAATTTTTTTTTTTCATAGACTCATTCTTTAAGTTCTTGGAGATTTCTCAGTCTATTAAATATCTCACAGAGCACTGGAAAGCTTCCATGTCTAGCTCTGGTGAGACACTGGATCTGAAATCTGCCATTAGTTCAAATTTACTTATTGCCTGCCTTACCTTGGGTCAATGCAGTTCAGAGCAAAAGAACACATGGGAAGTATCCTGGGTTGGTAGACAAAGAAAAGCTCTATGATTAAAAGATAATTTGGGAAGTTCTTTAGGTTCTCGAAGTTAAACATGGTCCTTGAAGGAGACTGTGAGGACTTAGGGCAGTCAAAATGTGAAATTACATTTATCTTCAGCACAGACACATTATTTTTCAGCATCCAAAGTGTTTGTTACCTTTGTGCCCTCTCAAGTGCACTGCTCTTCAGAGTGCACAATCTGCATGACTCAGGCCCCAGAACTAACGAGAACTTCTCCTAGCACGTGATCCTGACCAAAAGGACAGCTGTTTCCTATGGCACAGGGGATGTTGGCACTTTTTGTGTAGCCCAGCAGGCAAAGGGCTGCTCAAAGCAGCTGTGCCATAGCTGTATCATTTATGTCTGCGAGACTTTTAGAGGACTTCAAATGCTGCCACCCTAAAGATAGTATGTCAGGTATTTTCCAAACACACTCTCTGTGCCACAGGTATACTACACCAGTAACGAAGTGCCACTTACAGCCATCAATGAAAAAACACAACTATAAATGCATCCCTTCTTTAGATCCTTTAATAAAGGCAGTGGGGAAAAAGCAGGGATCTTGATCTCTGGACCCAACTGCTAAGAAAAAGCAGGGTGTTACTATGTGTATACACTCAGTGTGTATGTGTGGGTGTGCTTGCAGTTAGCATGCATGCTCACTGCAGTCAATGCCTGTATCAGAGGCACTCTGGGACTATTCAGTCCTCATACCTTGACTGCTCAGCCTGTGTTATATATTAATTACACAAAGAGACTGGAGAGCCATTGTATACAGAAGTATGTGAGGCAACACAGATTAAATTCAAATATACTGTATAGGAAACACATATACAATTCTGAAAATGCCTGAAGTGATTTTCAGTCACTTAGACCATCTGAAAAAGGGGGAATAAAATCACCCAGTTCTGTGCACCTAAAATAGCAGGCCAAAAGCATTCCTAGGTCCTCCTTCTAGTGAGAATAGACAGTGCAACTCTTTGAGAGAAATTCAGAGCATCAATGCTCTGGCTCAATCCCTCTGGGAGCCTTTCTCTGAATACTGACAGGAAATATTGGTGAAACTAAGGAAGCAGCTAGTTAACCTGGATGATAAAAGATAGCTAGTGAAGATAACATCTTAATACTTCCATGGCTTTTACTCAACACTAGCTGCTGGATTTTTTTGTTTTATTTTCTCTTTCTCTTTAATGTTTAGGATGTACTGACCTCCCAGTGGTCAAATTCTAGAACTGCTAAGCTAATCAATGCATTCCCAGCCCAGTGTATGGAGAAAACACAGACTCTGTACTGCTTTTGGATAGAATAGAGTTAAAACTCTTCATAGCAGATCCTGTGATGCTATGTATTGGATTTGTAATGAAAACAGTGTTGACAACACAGGGAAGTTTTATTTACTGCTGAGCAGTGCTTACACAGCACTGTTTCTTACCCTGCCCCACCAACGAGAAGGCTGAGGGTGCACAAGAGGCTGAGAGGGAACATCGCCAGGACAGCTGACCCCAACTGACCACGGGGATATTCACACCATAAGGTGCTGTGCTTAGAAATAAAAGCTAGGGGGAGAAGGATGAGAGGGGACATCTGGAGTGATGGCATTTGTCTTCCCAAACCACCAATATGCCTGATGGAGCACAGCTTTCCTGGACATGGCTGAATACCGGCCTGTCCGTGCAAAGTAGCAAATGGATTTGCTATCTTACTTTGCTTTTGCACAAAACTGCCTTTATTATTAAACTGTCTTTATCTCAAACCACAAGTTTTCTTACTTTATTCCTCCCAATTCTCTCCCTCATCCTGCTGGGAGAGAGTGAGTGAGCATCTGGGTGGGAATGAGCTGCCTGCCAGGGCTAACTCATAGCACCTTCTAACATGCATACTACAGTAGATGTTTCTTCTCTGGTACCACTGCAGATGCACATCTACCATATCATAGCTCAGATGTGCTTAGAAGTCATTAGCTTGGTATTTCTAAGCTTTCCCACGTTCTGTTCACACGGGTGACATGTAGGATAATGCTGTTTTTCACAGTCTTAGATACACATTAAAAGAAAGTACATGAGCCTCGGAAGGGCACATTTTTGCTACTGCAAGCTAGGAATTGAGGCTGTGATGTGAATTTACCAAAAAGAAAGCTTGTACACCTTTGTGTACTTAATATGTACCTTTTCCAACCCTAATGATTCTCTGATTCTACCTCAACCAATATCCGATAAACCAAATGAACAACCTACAGAAACTGGAAGCCAAAGGAGACAGGTTTTATGCTTGGACTGTATACCTATCCATTTGGTACTCACTGTTAGAAAGAGACAAAAGCTTCAGCAGGGGGAATTTGTACAGCTTGTTTGCAACATGCAGTCAGCACAAAAGCTTGATGGATCCTTGGCAGAAATTAAGTTGGCAGGGCTTTGATCCAATGAACAAAAATCAAACACTGAATTCTGGATATCGAAATGTTTGATCAATGACCAGAGAGCCTCTGCCACTGTTTAGCTAACAAATGATTCATTGTATGCCAATCTAAGCTATTCACTTTCTGATTTGTGATGGCTATGCATGGAGTAATGCTTTCAACTCCCTCTCCCAGAACACCCTCAGTGGCAAAAGCAGATGTTACAAGCCTGATGATGGCTCAATCGCAATTTGCTGCTGTTGAAGTCTGTAAAGATAAACCCTTTAGCTCGCCAGCTAAAGGACTGGTCTCTTAAGTTCTTGGAGAAACTGCTCACGTACACAGTGATCAAGTTACCTCTTTTGAATAAAAACAGTTTTCCTTAACCTCTTGAAACTGTGGCAATCCCATCCACTCCTTTTGGCTCATCTGTCTGGGTAAGACTCCATGTGTGAGCTACAGGTAATTTTCTCCAAGGCAGAGAAACAAGGACTTGCTGTAATTACTACATGAAGGCATAAACTGTCTTTAGATGTTGCAGAGACTAAAATTTTACATAAGTTTAAGGGGAAATAGAAATTCATAGAAGAGAAATCTACTGAGGATTGCTAAATTCAACCGTGTGCAGCTCAGAAATGCCTGAGCTGCAAGTGGCTGGCAGCAAGGAGCATATTTGGGGAAAGTAGTGTGTATGCCTGCTTTCTTTGTACACTTCTTGGCTCGTGTTGAAGGCAGGATACAGTGCTAATAAGAACATTGGTCTGATCCAGAATGGCTGCTCATATATGTTGTATTAGTTAAATAATCACATCTTCCATGCAGACAAACTGTCTGCAATTAAAGTCAATTTGTAGTTTCCTGGCTAGTTAAAAACTGCAGCAAGTATTTACAGCCTCCTCTTTCCCCGACCCTGAATGACCTGACACATCATGCTCCCAGCTGGTGGCTATGTTGCTTAACCTGGTGTTCACAGCTTGTTCTTACCCTATGCCACAGCCTGCATGAAGCCAAGAGACACTTTGGTATTTTGTGTCTGCATGGTGAACTGGGCTTGGAAACAGATCCGGCTGTGACAGCGTGTGTTTGTGTGGCAGAGCATTTCGCCAGCCAGGTCAACTCCTTGATCTGGTTCAGGGTGCTGTGGCTCCACAGACCCATATGGGAGCCACCCAGAGGCTGGTGTGCAGGAGAGGAGCTGGCAGCGGAGAGGAAGGATAGGAGGACTACTTGCACCAGCACTGCAGTCAAAGCAAACCCAGTGGAACCACAGCTGGGACTGCTAGTGATTAACACCACTTCTCCTGCAACTTCCAACCCACTCTTTGATCCTTTCTAAAGCCCTCAAGGGGACCATGACCTTCACTTTGAAAAACACTGCTGCAGCACAAGCAAGCTGAGAGGGGAAGTCCACTGACAATATGCAGCTGTAAATCTGGGTTAAATAACAAGTTATCTTGGATTAATGGTTGCTTGCTGTTCCTGGTACACAGCAGCAAATATGACCCATTAACAGCAGATGTATATTTGTTTAAATTAGCCTGTTAAACTAAACCTTAAATGTAAGTGAAACCAAAAGCAAGGCCTTGGGCTTTAAAAGGATGTGAACAGAAGAAGCATATACACAGAAACTCTCCTGCAAGAAGACATTTTTTCCATAAGCAGAAACAAGCACAGAGATTTTTTTACCAACCAAAGGTACAAATCGAGATTACAATTTTTCCTTATTCTATATTTTCCTTTTGAAGGTTTTTTTCAAACTAATGTCCACAGTCCTTCCCCCTACCCCTGATTTTTTATGGTAAAATGGACCATATTCCTTAGGGATATCAACACTTGAACTGGTAGCAATCACTAATGACTGTGTACAACCATTACTGTGTAGGCTACCTGATTCTTGTATTTTTTTTGTTATACAACAGAAAACACCATAAAAAGGATATCATCCCTCTGCCGTCAAAATTAGATTGGATTGAAATAGACAATGAAATATTGCACAATGTCTCACAGAAAACGCATCTTTCCAGTTGAGGGTGGAAAATAACAATATTGACTGATAATTATAGTGTAAATAAATCAGCAGATAATTAACAAGTCTTGCCTGGAAGATGAGTTGAAATGTATCATGTCATGTCTGACTAGGTTAGTATCATATCAATCTAGTGAAAACTAATAATTTTTTTGAAAGTTCTCTCCATGGATAAATTTTCCTTAGAGTGTCATTGTCCCTCCCTGCAACACCTTGATGCTACACCATGTAGGAATTACTGAGTCCTAGCCATTTACCAGGGAATTTCTGAAGACATCTACCGTCTGCTGCCTAACCAGAAAGCAATCTGGTTTTACATCATTCAATAAATGCACATATTTGGAAAAGCAAATATTGGCAAATGAGAAAATATTATGATGCAGTCCACTGTTTCATGTTAAAGAGATGGTACGAAATTAAATTAAGCCTGTTGGGGAAAAAATATATTGGAGGACAAATTAAGCCCAAACCCAGAGTAATAGTCTCAGGGAATTAAATATAATTGCATTCCTTTCTTTGGAATATGCTTTCCTATTCCTTTGTCAGAATGTTCTGTATTTGGCATACCACAAAGCTCTAGCTTTCATTAAGACTTTCAGACAGACAATAATGCTCAAAGGACTGTACTCTGCACGGACTCAGACTTACTCCTTTCTATTTAAACAAACTAAAATATATGTATTTTTTTGTATCGTTGTATCATCTAGCTCATTAATGTTGAAAATGCTGAAAGTTGCACCTCTATTCTGAGGTCCAGCTGGATTTATAGATGATTGCACAGAGTCATGGGTAACTGCTGGTTTTTGTCTAGTAAAATAAACCTCTAGGATGTGGGGGGAACCCCATAGTATAAGACAGAGGAGCAACCTTGGCTGACGGAACAGAATGCTTGGAAGGAACCAGCCTGAGCTGTTACTCTCCTAAAGACACAAACAGCTCTTCCAAGAACAGATGAGAAAGAAGGTGTATAGCTATCCCACATAATTATATTCTACCCCAGAACTGACTAATGAGAAGGCCAAAGTGTCTCATTTATACAGATGCACATCCATATGAATCACCTGTAATGCAGATAACAAGAGGGACCAAAAAACCGTGTAAAGAGTTACTCCTGAATCCTTCACAAGAGCAGGTCCCAAGAAAGAGGTAATTCAGTGTTTTTTGTAGGTTCTGGACTGACAGGCCCAGGGACTGGTGACCTTTCATAAGCCTTGTGTGGGTATAGTATAGAACATGACAGCAAATGGTTACCCCCATCGTTGTTGGTAACACGCTTTGCTCTTCAGAAGGAAAGACTGCTTGTAAGCTGATAGACAAAGAACTTCAGCTAGAGCCTGTTCATCTTCATGAATACTAGCTATTTTTTGCTCTGATGCAAAGCTCCTTCTGGAAGGGAAGCTGTTCTTCATTTCTCAGTAGCAGAAAAGAGGTACGTGATCGGTGGGTGAAATAGGTGGGAAAACCTAGTGCAAGAGAGGGTTTCAGAAAGCTTCATCTGTGCCATGGCCCAGATGTACACTAGTAATGTCATCCACAGCTAACAACCATACATTACAATCCACAGGAAAGGTTGATTTACATGTCATTTTGTTTCCTGCAATGGAGAGTTTTCTTTGTCATGGCTGGGAGGAATGGGATCTAATTTCACTGCAATGGGAGTGGCTGCCATAGAGTAAACCGCCATACATTAGCCTGGTTTACAAAAATATCAGACTGGAATGACAAAGTCAAAAGATCATCCAAGGTATTATTCCTTACCCATGAAAATAGTTGAATGTTTGAAAGCATTCATCACTTTATCATCACTTTGCAACTTTCCCGTGTGTTTTATATTTTTCTTACTGTTATTAAATCTGCAACTAACATTTCTTATGATTAGAAAAGAATATATTAAGAAAAACATATTCAGAAGTGCTTCCTAAACTTTTCTATAACTTTTATAATTTGTGTGTGCTACCTATTCCTACCTTCCATTCATTTATTTCCATTTATTCTTCCTGTGATGATATATGTGCCCTAATTAACCCTCCAGAACCAAATACTGGATTTGCTTTACCTTTATTCTATTGCTATTAAGAGATTTTTTGACATTTCATGTTATAAGATGCTGTTATAACTTAGTTAAACTTTTACAAGTTCAGTTGAAATTTTCCATGCCTGGTGTTTGCTCCAGGCTGTTGTTATTCAAATGTTTTTAAATTTCAAGAGTCATGGTTCAATTGTTTCTAAGAAGAAAGTTATGGAAAAGTAAGTTTTGCCCACATATAAAAAAAATTAGACCGTTTCTTGTTGGCAATTTGTTTAATACTTTAAAGAATGTATATAAAATTAGGCAGGGGAAGGGGCACTCCTGCCAGGAGACCTTTTTGCTGTCTTTGTGAAAGCTTTTTTAAAAAATGCATTTCTCAAACACTTAGTAAACCCCTTGATTTTCTAGTACCTATGATCTCTGAAGGCTCTTGCACTACAGAGCATGGTCAGACTGCTCCTTGCTCCTAGTGGGAGCTCCTTACTAGATGGGCTGTGCTGCCAAACCAGGCTAGGGTTACAGGGTCCGGATAGTAATGGTGGCTCAAAATTATTCTAGACTATGAAAAGGAACTTTAAGCAAAGAGCCTCTTTCTCCCTCTGTTAATAACACGACTGCCACTAACTAACAGCATGGAAGAAGAAACCCACAGAAGCAAATTCAGAAGTGATGTGCGCTGAACAGAATGAGATAAAAAAGAATAATTGAGAGTAATGAATCTAATGACAGATTGGAATCAGTACTGAGTGCCTGTGAGAGACTCAAAAAATTGAGAGCCAAATGGCTGAAGGGAGGGTCAGTGGGATCAGGAAAGAAACAAAAAGGTTGCAAATTTAAGGATTTTTGTCTTGGTTTTATTGTTTAAAACTGAAAAATGTTACGTCTAGAAGCTGATGTCTGATTTTTATATTACTCCAGTGCAAGAATTTTGCTGATTTCAAGTGGAGTTACTCTCACTTTTTGGCGGCAGTATGAAGAGCAGAATTGGATCCCTCAGTTGCACTGGAAAACTTTCTGCTTTCCAAATGTACCGGTGAGAGTTATGGCTTTTCATGCGACTGTTACGAACGTGTTAGGTTTTGGAACACATCAAGTTGTTTTACAAACCTACAACAGTTCTCAAATGTCATGTATGTGCAGCAAACTAGGATTCTTTTAGCAAGAACAGGGCAGAAATGCATGACCCTTCAGAAACTTTAAATCACGTTCCAAGTGAATAATGACATATTTGCTTTGCTACATTTTTCTTTATATTGAAGATACCTTCATAGCAGATGAAGAAAAGAAGCAAACCAGTTGTTTACTGTACAGGTTAAGCCATACAGAAATGTTTGAATTAGAAACCTCATCAAAACAGTGACTTAGAAGCTTTATTTCAATATAGATGGTGTTAGTCTATTTAATCTACTTTGATGAGTGTTGGTATTCGGGGCTACGTGAATAGGGTACATATACCTAAGTAAAATAAATAAAACTGCCACACCCAGCCATGCTCTCAGGAGTACATATGAAGCACTTGATGTGGTGCAAAGTTCCCTCTGGATAAGTTGAGAGGGACATAAGGCCCTCAAGCCCTGCCTCACAAACACCCCACATTCTGCTTCCTAAATGTGCCTGGCTATTGAGCAAGTCTTGCCCAGAAAACTGGAAGCTGAGCAGATTATTCAGCTCAGAGAGGCTTCATCAGTCAGATTTCTGTTAACCCTGCCTCTGTCACTTGACCACCCATAGGGGAAAATGTTATGACTTCCCACAAAAGAGAGACCATAAGGCCTGGAACTTGCATCCATTTTTAGAGAAAGAGATTTTAGAAATAAAAAACCCGCAAACCTCTGAACAAAACCTTGTTAAGACACATACAAAAAAATTTGAAAACACGTGCTGAGCCAACTTCTGATCTCAGTTGAACTGAGAAACTCTGCTAAAACAGAGGGAGCTGGAAGAGAAAGAGGAAGAAAACAGATGGGAGAAGCAGATGAAATGAAGAACAAATGTAGACAGGATGATTCATTTATTTTAGAATGGACAGAACCACTTATCCATAACTGCCTGTAATGAAACACACATATTTTTCCATGTATACAATGTTTTGGGTACAGAGACTTTATGTGACTGTGAATGGGAGGGTAAGAGGGAAAGAGACAGTTTTTCTGGTCCTGGTTCAGAAAAGAATGTGCTTTGTCTACTGTGGGACTTAAGAACACACTGTAACATTTTCCTGCACTGCAGTTTCTACATCTCTAGATATCAGAAGTCTCTATGTCTCAGTGGCACTTTGCACTTATAAGAAAATGATATTTTGAAACTTACTCTGAGTGCTGGTCTATCACTCACTCATATCAAAACAAAGATTTGTTTATTTTTCCAGTTTTATGCTGTTATAATTCACTTGAGTGGACTTAAGCTAGGAAAACATGGCACCATATGAATGTTGAACTTTTGATTAAAGAAAATAACCAGAAATAACCCTATTAAGACAACAATATCAAGGACTAAAATGTGAGGGAATATTAGAATCAATTGCTGCTTAATCAATATGAACGTGACCTTCCTGCATGCATACATTCTACTGCAACCTTTAATCATAGGTCCTCTATCACAATTTCCACACAGAAACTCTGTCTTCTTCCAATGGACACAAAGGATAGCACAAACTTCATTGAAACAAAATACTGAATTTTTGTTTTCATCATGTCATATGCAACTGCCTCACTCCCAGAATTCCTCCATTTCTCAGAGCAAATGACATTGATCTCTCAGCAAAGGACCACAAGGCCTCCTGATTAAAGCATTATACACAAGTTAGATATTGCTAATACCCTAAGATAAAGCTAGATGACAAACAGGGAAAGCAATCATAAAGATTTTACAGAGCACGCATTAATGACTGATACAAGCAGCTAAAGCTAAAATAGGAAAATAGAGAATTTCAGCCATATTCCAGAATTTGTGTGGAAACAGCATCAAGCCATATTTTCTGCCCATAACCCCCTCGTTTAGTTGATGTAAAACTATTAAGATGGCACTAGCATGCTATCTGACAACTGTTACATGAAAAATGCTGGCTGTATTAAAACAATTCTGGGGAAAAAAGGGCTTATGCAGATGTCAGGAGCTCCCCCAAAAAGTGCATTGCTGCTTGCCTCCCGTTCAGCAAAGCTGGATTTCAAGGACAGTGATTCTATGATAGCTGGCAAGCTCTCTTACTCATAGTACAGATACTTTCTGAATATGTTTAGAGAAGTGATTGTGTGACTAATTTCTCTCTACTGAGTTTTCAAGTGCCCACTTACCAGCAAGGTAATGATCAGAAGCTCCCACTCCAAATGCATAAGAGAGTGTAAAAATGGGATGCACAGTGTTGGCAGGGGGACTGTGAGATCTGGATTTTGCTGTAAGTTTTGTCATGGCCTTTCAGGATGACTTTGCCAAGACTTTCTCTAGATGAAAATCTTTGAAGGTCTAAGGCTTCCACCTCTCTGTAAAATAACCTTCCTCTTTCCCTTCTCTGACTTATGTATTTTTATTTTGGCCAGGCTAGTTTCATAGCTTTTTTGGGAGATCTATTACCAGTAGGGTTCCTAAGTGGCCCTTTCAGCAGCACTTAAAATGATTCAAATTGTATCCTCTTCACGGGTATTCTTCTGCAGTCCTTATCAGTTACAATGTAAAAGTTATTCCAATATGAACCATGGCCCACAATATGACTATTTCCTTTATTATTATCTAGATGTATCCAGATTTGTTTCACTTTTTTTTTTCTTATGGCATATTGTCAGCCATTTGTGAGGTGCAAAAACGGATGTAACAGATCATGATCCTGCACAATACAGACATGGAAATTATTTCTGAGATGAGATTCTACTGAATGGAATCAAAAGCATTTGGCGTGGTCATGAAGGCACATGGCATGGGTTCAGGTTTCACACAGATTCTTATTAAGTCAGGAGCAACACCAACAGAAAAGTTGTGTACCATAACAAAGTAAGTGTGACCAGAGACGCTCTCTATTCAAGGGGCTCTGACAAAATGAGCCTTTCTGATTTAAATCCAAGACATTCAAAAGGAATCCCACCTGCAAAGGGAGGGGGATTCAGACATCTGCTGAATCAACTTATCTTCCTTGTCTATTGTACCTTGTCCTCAACAAACTACTGCCCATTTCTTGAGCTGTCTCTACTGTCTCCATGTCTTGGGATAGATTCTATAAATTGATAGATACAGCTCAGTGTTGCCAGCTGTGGGTGTGTATATTGGGGCTGTTCGAGTACAGTCTCCCAGAGCTGTCATCCTTTTTCTTTCAAGGCTGAAATAAATACATGGCCAAACTGTGGGCTGTGGTGCATTATCTTATGGAGAATAGAATTTTCAACTATCAAGAATTCAGTGTCTATCTAAAACATAAAGGCAATGAGCCCTGGGGAGCCTGTACTGGACAGAATGCTGCAAAACCATTAACCTGAAATATTTATGGAGAATTTTCTGTTCATCACAATGTCTGCACACTGACCTATCTTTCAAGTTGAAGGAATGAGTGGAATTATTTGCTTTGTCTGCCTTTCAAGCCTATTTTGGCCCATTAGAAAAGAGTGCTTGTTTTTCATATTTTTATCAATAAATGCATGAATACCCCATTTCTTCAGGTGTCCATTCATGACCCTGCTTCGTGCAGGCAAAAGTCATCTCTAGACACCTACAAATTAATTATACTGATTGGAAAATACATGTCACTTTCTCACATTTTTATGAAAAAGTTTTTAAAAAGCTGACACTGTTGGTCAACTAAATATTGCATTTTGTCAGAAGGGCTGTTGGGAAAATTTCCAGTGCTGGTAGGAGCCATGTTTTCATGGATTTAGTAAGAAAAGACACCAAAGTGTTGGCTGGATTGTTTCATTTTTATTTCAGGTTTGGGGAATAGTTAAAGCCATGGTGCTAGACTTAGTGCAACACTCAGTATCCCTGGATATCGATGATGCACAAATGGAAGCAGTGAATTGAAGCACATCAAGCTAAGAGTTACAGTGTCCAGAAACTAGAGCCACTTCAGTGCAAAGCCCAGCAAGGATTAGTGATCTCTTTCTTGACTGGGAACAGTATCCAGGAGGCCATCTAAATGGCAGGGACCAGGAGGATGCAGTATTTTTATATCTACGTTTACTGTGTCAGCAGCTTCCCTTAGTGTCTGCCTGAGAGAGACGTAAAGTTTATGGCGTGGAATCAGAAGAGCAACTGTGGCAGGTTCAACTACCGAGGTCCCATTGGACCCTGTATTAAGATGGCTTTGATGAAAGTTAGTTGCTAAATCCATCCAGGGATGTTATCAAGGCTCTAAGACAGAACAAGTTAACGAAAGTAACCTAGAATAGAGATATGCTGAATTTTCTGGGACAAAGGAAGTTTTAAAAGCACGTTGCATTTATTTGTGCATTTGTGATCTCTTCATATCAATTTTTACTTCTATCAATGTTTTAATTTAACTTAAGCAACTCTTCCCCTTCTGTATGTGAAAATAACTGTATTCCACTCCCAAATTTAATCTCACCAGGCAAAACTATCCCAGTTCTTATAAACTTCCCTCCTAAAACACGTTCCTCATTTCCCAATTATTTACCAGCTCTCCTCTACATGACTTCCAGTGAGAATTCATCTACCTGGAGCACAGATGACTTGAATTCTTCACTAATGCCTCCTACAACAGTGTGCAAGGAGAAATGTGTTGATTGGAAATGCTTTTCCTAGTTTCATCCATACATCACTTATTTAATGACTCACTGTGACAACTGACAGTCATCTTCAGGCTGCCATTAGGTATCTAATCCAACTTACTCATCTAGGTTTCCTCTACTGTCAGTGGTGGGAGTGATGAACTGGGCTCAATTTATCCATTCCATCAGAAAGGTATTTGGGATAACTGCCCAGGATGGCCCTTACCAGGGGCTTTTGCCTCTCTCAAATGATCTCAGAGAGGTTGTTGGGAAGCATTTTAGACTATGCCTCTACCTTTCAGATGGTGACAACTAGGTGTTAGGACTCTTGGTCACACAGTCAGTTCTACAGGGGAATGTAGTTGCTGCCGTGATTTTTAGACACTGAGTTTTCAGGACAGGAATTCAGAGCCCTGCGTGAGAACTTCACTGAGGGAATGGGGAAGAGTTAATCACACAGGAAAACAAGAAAAAACAGTGTTCTGAGCAAGAGCTGCCTAAACCAGGTGAACAGAAATTATCAAATAAGCAGAGCAGCTACAGTCCCACCACTTACGTAATTGTGTGAGAAAGCAGAAATCTCACAGTTTTCACTACATGATTGATCTCTTTTGGCAACTGCCATTCCTGCTATTGTTTCCTTTAGAGACAAAAAAAAGTGGACACAGATGAAAACAGTGCTGTTTCCTATGACAGCACAAGGAGTGGAACACAGACTCATAAAGGAGAAGATGCATAGGACCAGGGGAGTTGAGCCCACTTCTGTCCTCTCCTAAGGAAGCAATCTCAGCTCCAAGGATCTAGCTGTGGTGTGAAAACTGCAGTACTTAGGAAAGCCACACAAGACTGGCAAGGCCAGGAAGTTAGCAAATAGAGAGGACCTACTTTTTATTTCATTTTTTTTGCTTGCTTGTTTTGTGTCTTGCTCCTGAGCACAGGCACCCAGATTCCTGCTGTGTTTCAGACTAGGAGCCTCACTTTTTTCTGCACTTCAGTCCTCAGTTCCTTACTCATAGAAGTTTTGAGGGATGCTCTCAGGCTTCCCCAGATTGCTGGGACTGCAACTCCATTCCTAAAGATCTAAAGAGGCTGCCAGAAATGAACGAATTACAGACTCGGGGGAACAGTGTGGAAAACCCACATCATTCCACAACTCTCTAAAATCATACCCCTGTTTATTTTGATGCCTAAACACAGATTTAAATGTTTAACTTCAGGCTGTGTGCTTGAAAGCTCTGGCTCTAAAAACCCCTTTCAAATCTTCTGTTTGGTGGTTTAGGGTCACCAACTCTCATCTGGTCTTCCCATAATGTGTAATTTCCCCTTTGACAGCACACAAACAGCATAATACTAGGATTACCAAAGCACTGGCAGCTCAGGAGGCAGCTGGAGAAGGCCAGTCCCAGCACTCTGCTGGCACTCACCCCTAGCACAGGCCTGGGGACAGCTCTACAAGGCAGAAACAACCCAGGAGGATAAAATGATAACCTGCCTGTTCTGTGGTTTGGGGGAGGAATAATCTGATTTGAATTAAGACATCCCTGATACTTTTACTTATGAAACACCTTCACAAAGCCAATGTGAGCCTCTTGAGATGCAATAATCCTTACCAGCAGCTGCAAACCTCCAGCTGGACACTCTGTAATGATCCCCCATATCACCTGTTTTTTCTATCAGGCAGCCTGATCCTGCCTGCACCAGTCAAGTGAGGAGAAGGAAACTCCGACTGGGAGGCTGGCCAGCACAGGAGCATGGCAAGACTGTCACATAGGCACTGATAAATGTGAAAAGAGGGGTACAGGCTGTCACCTCAGAGTAGCAGGGCCAAAGAATCAGTCTGAGTGAGCAGCAGTTCACTGGCTGGAACACAACTAGGCCACTTGGAACCAGATGAACAAATTGCCCATAGTTTACTTTCATAATTAGGTGCTCACTCACTTTGCAGAAATTCACAATGGCAGAAAAAAGGGGAGAGAGTCAGACACAAAATATCCATCTTCCTTTTGCATGTTACTGCTCTCTAGATCACGTTTTGGCCATCTTTTAACATTTTAAAGTAATGTCTTATTTTTTCTCAGTTAAAAGTGCTGATCTGGCAGTCTTTATGACTGAAGACGTTTATTGAACACAGAGCACTTGCTGGGATGACACAGCCAGAAGTGACACTGTTCCCTCCCATTTTATACTGCACAAAATGAAGAGAGTGCTGTACTAGTGAAAGATTGTCTCCAATTACAAATAAAAATACTATGTTCCCACCACTGAAGCTGCTCCTGAAACCCCTCAGGGTTCCTTTATTTTGATGACCTGTCTGCAAGCAGTTACTTTAGCCCTCTAATGATATTTATAAACTGATACACACTGCTATAAAGGATAGCCTTCTTTTACAATTCTGGATGATTGCCTATGGGCTTGCAGTCCCTCCCTCACAAGACATCATATTATTCTGCTTCAAGTACAATATTCACTGTGTAAAGCTTACTATTCACAGCATGTTTGGATATCCTTCACTGGAAATCACCCATACACTCCCTATCAATTCCTGCCCAGGTTTCACAGTGGAGTGGCTACATTACACTGCACAAGGACTAAGAAAAAGTTTTCAGGCTTTGAGAACAACTGAGTTGGTGCAAGAGCTCGGGAATGTCAGAGGCAGCCAGGCTACTACCATACACCAACCCAGATGGTGCCCTCCTGATCTGATACACCTTTTGGCTCTATGTGTATTTCATCTTCTTGTATCACTTCCCGTAAATTGCAGCTGGTCTGCCTAGCAGGGATTTCCCTAGAAACTCTCACTGACTACAGTTACATGAGATTTGCACCACCTTCAAAGGCAAAATGTGAGTTTGGACAAAATATCTCAGCCAAAGTCTGAATTTAGGGAACTTAGGAGCTTTGGTTGCATTGTGGTATCCTTCTAAACAGCTATTGTTTCACTCCTCAGTTCTGCAAATCTGAACTTGTTCCTAAAAGGCTACCCTCCTTGGGCTTCAGATCTAAGTATCCTGCAATTCTGAGCAATCATACTTGGAGTACAGGGCCTGGCCCAGCTATAATCTTTACCAGCTTCCTGGAGTGCTTCTAGCAACATCAGCTGGATATTCATCCTCCAAAGTCAGATTACCACAGCATTATATATTCTGTGGGATTCACTACTAAAGCCACAGCTCTCTTCCATTTTCCATATTCCTTCCACCCAAAGTATTTTCTGGAAGGAGAAGAGGTGGTCTGATGACATAGCCCCAGCTTGGAAAGAGCAAGGACATGGGCTGGGGTGGTGGATTAGCATTTATCTTAAATAAACTGGGGGGCAGGGAGGGCACAGGCAGGAGTGAGGATGATAGGTAAGGAGTTCAAGCCTTTTACTTGAACCAGAGTAGATTTTTTCAATATGAGGACTGGAGACCTTATTGGGCATCTAGGAAAGATTTTCCATTTCCAGAGGACAAGAGATGTTCAAGCCACAGGCTAGAGCTTTAGTGAATAATGAACCATCTTGCAGGACCATTACATTGCCAAACTCCCAAATACTTTCCTGTGGGGCTCAGTTCATGTAACAGGTCATTCCGCTGTATTTTAGTGTAATTCTGCCTAGACTTCCTGGCCTAGTGAAATAACATTGCTTAAGCTCCCATACCACTGGTAGAAGGAGAAAATCCAGGCTGGACTATGTTATCATCTGTAACACTATAACACACATTTTTCTTCTTTGGCAGTTTCAACAGCATTTGAAATCTTGCTGCAAAGTCCAAGGAAATCAGAATATGAGACCTTTGTTGAGAACTTTTCTACTAACATATATGTTTCTCAAAAAAAGTGCTGACTGGAAGCTCAAAGAATTCAGAAAATTGAAAATTACACAGTGTAAAGATACCAAGAATTGTTTTTTTGCTTTGGAGACCTGGGCAGGTTCAGGGAAATGTCAGTGCAATAATGCAGTAACTTTGCTGATGAAGGTCTGCCATAATTGTTGATCTGTACTTCATCAGTGGTTTAAGAGCATCAACTTTCCCTGACCTAACTTCTGAACTGGAAATAGGGTAACTTTTGGGGTTTTTTATTGTGAGAGGCCAGGTACCACCTTCTGCACCTTTGTTGTTATTTTGTTCCAGTGAGTTAAGTTTGGACATTGAACAATCAAACAGCCAATGCTCATGAGCTGTAATTTTCAGTTTCCTAAGGAAGATACACAAAATGGAAATTGGCAAACTTGTGATTCCACTTCAGGGTGTCTGGTGAAAATACTTTGGATCAGTAACATATCTGAGAGAAGACTGGAGAATTGGCCAGACGTCCTGTATGTAACATGCCAGAAAAGCCAGAGCAGCATCCACTCACAATTCAAATGCTTTTTAAAATTTGTAAGAGTTTAATTAGAAGACTATTCACTCTTTCTGAAGTATGACTTCTAGAAGAGGGCTATATAGGAAAGCTGAAATTATCCATTAATTGACAGCTCTATCCTGGGGACTTTTCCCCTCTTCAACATAAACATTTGTCTTGAACATTTTTTAAAAATTACAGTAGACTAGGAGTTTGCCAAATATTTAGTGGTTTTGTAAAGTTGTTTGGTATTCATGTCTACTACAGCTCTACAGAAAACAGTGCTAAGAGCCATTTCTTCCACCATATGGCAAGCAATCTAGAGAGGGGTGCAGGATAACAAACTTTAAAAAGATGTGCTAAAGAAAAATGTGATTCTAGTTGCTTTTATAGTTATGAAAAAAAGAGAAGCTTTTGCAGAGGCTGGAGTCATGTCCTGCCAATATTTATTACAGTGTTTATCATTAGGACAGAGATTTTTCTCATGTGCAGTCTATTCCAAAAGACAATGCTGCAATGCTTTTGGGCATCCCGCCTTCCTGAGAGTAGATTGGGGACTGACAAAAGCTCTCACCTTCCCCACCCTTGTTTACATCCTCACCAGCCCATAGAAGAACCCGGACAGCAGAACAGCAGAGTTCCTGCTCTTTTTGGTTCCCTTCCAGACACATCACACATAGATCAAAGATCAGATCACATCTGGCCTTTGAAGAGCATGGGCAAGAGACGAGAGCGTGAAAGAGGCCTGTTCTGCGTTTTGCCCAGTGGTGTAGTCAGGTGTAAACATAGAGAAACACAGGTTTCTCTCTCCTTATTCGGGTAATGTAGAGGTTAGTCTCCAACCCAAAGCTGCACTCTTTTAAATCTTCTCTTTTAAATAAACAGGTGACTTGATCCACCTTATTTGGACTAGTCAGCTACCACTGCATTTAAAAGAGCAGTGTAGACCCCATGCCAAGGACATGTTCCTCATCAGCTAGCATCAGCACGCCAGAGTATGCTTGCACTTCCACACCTGAACACTGTAAAGCTCTGAGAAACAGTTTCCTGCTGTTCAGTGATGGCTCTTTACTGCCTTTTAACTTAATTTTTTTAAGAGCCAGAAAGTTGCATGGCAACAGGCTCAGCTGGTAGGCTGTGGTACAATAATTTATACCACTTGAGTGTAGAAGTTAAAATTGAACCATTGAAGATAGAATTGATTTTAAACCATAGCTGGGCTTTCAAATTAGCTATTCAGTAATCTCAGTTCAGTTTCAGGAATTCCTGCCTGGGAAATCCTGAAGATCACCTGAGGACAGCTTTCAGTAACCACATATTGTATGGAAGTTTGCCAGGAAAAACATGGAGAGAAGACCCTAGGCACAGTGATCTCTCAGGAAGAAGTGTCAGCCCGTAGGCAGCTATACAATTAATTACTGTTAGTGCAGTTTTGAATTCCCTGAGGTCCTTGAAGAAAGATTTCTGTTATTCTACTGCACATCATCTCACTGGAGACTCTTTATGAAGTGTCTTAAGAGCCATATAGACTTAAATGAGCCAACTTGTTTCTTGCTACCTGCATTTCAAAAATCAGGTGCTATGTTTTTCTGTACATGTGCTATAAACTCTCTCATATGAAAAACACTCATAAGACTTTTGTGGCAGGAGTTAAGTGTGAACAGGCTACATTTATATTTATCAAGTAATGATATGCAAAAGGAGGTTTTCTATTTACAGGCCTGGCCTTATGTGCTCACAGACTGTTTGGAAGGAATATTAAGAGAGGCCAGACTGCAGGACAGACAGCAACATTTCCTCTACTGTCTCTACTATGAAGAGGCTACTGACCAAAGCTACTGATGAAAGAATCACTACTAACTAAAGAATCACTAGTTCACTTTCTGATCTTAAGCATTTATCCTTAATTAGTATTTACTTGCACATTCGGGAACATAGGAGTAGCCATAGATAAGACCCCTTTCATTCACAGTCTTTAACATTAGGCATTCACACTAGGCAGCAAAAAAAAGGAAACCAACACTGACTTCCGTCCATGCCAGACAGTTGCTTGCTCTGCTCCCTCTGCGTCTGACTTCAGCTTTTTAATACACAATCATTCAGTTCTGCTGTGCCCTCTGCTCTTGCCTCATTGCAAGAGCTGACACAATACATGAAGTCCCATCCTGGCTTGCAAAAATAAAGGTTCAGTCAAGACCACCTGAGACCTCTGTGTCCAGTTCCTGTGCTCTACTAAAGAATTATCACATCCCTCTGATACAAACAGAATAATAATTTAAAGAATATAACTTTCCACTTTTTAGGTAGTTAGGTTATGCATTTATTTCTTGCACCAGCATAGGATTGCTGGGCTTTATGTCCAGCTAACTCCTTACCTTTCTGAAAACCTATTTCTGCTTTGGGATCTCAACAACTTGGTTCCACAGTGAAGATAAACTATAGAACTACTGGGAATTAACTGCATCCTAGCAAGGCCACAACCCAAAGGGTTTTTGTTAGCAATGAAACGTGTGTTGTCATTAGCCAACTGATTGGCAGCACTTTAAATGTGTTTTGTGCTACTCTATTCCAGACTCTTCAAGCCTGGTGCAAATCTTTATACCCGGTACACAGTTCATACTTTGTGAGAGATGATTCTTGAAGACATACAGCGAAACCTAGATTCAGAAATCCTAACAGCCACCTGAGCTTTACTTCCATTCACAAATAAAAGAAATACTTGTTGTCTGTCAGATGCTCTTATTTGAGAGAACTTGTTTCAGTATTTATGTTGGTGTGATCCCACATCCTTTACTAGGAATAGGATCAGATATGCAGCAAGCTTCCCCACTGGAGATTTTCCACTATCTGGAGCAGTGCACCTTAAGTACTATAAATGTCAGCAGTGACATTAGATGTACTATATACACAGGTTAGAAGGAGTAGAAAGGGCAAAATTCAGTAATTTTAGGTCTCTATAGCCCTATCATTAGACTTCTGCTAACATTAAAAAAATGGAGGGGAAATAAAAGGAATACTTGGCACCATCCTGAAGACATGTAAGGCCAAGAGAGCAACCTAATATGGATACAATCAGATAATAACAAGAAATATTGAATTCAGGACTTGCTGACAAGCATGTTTCTAAGAGTTTTCACCTAAGGAACAATGAAACCCCATTTTGAACTCACAAGGACTTGCAAGGCTTGGGAATGCAAGGCGCTTTGATATATCTCAAGATTTCTTATTTTTTGAGTAAAATGGTAAATCAGGTCTCTTTTACTTCCTACCTGATGCTGGGTATTTTCTTCTCTTGCTGAAGATAGTGGAAATTCAGGATACTCTTCAAGTACTCTTCAAGTCCAAGGGACTTTCAACACCTCACAAGGGCAGTACCTCTGTTAACACAAACACAGTCTTATGTTAAACTTTAGAAAACACATATTCTGGGAGATATTTGAACAGAAAATATATATACATGCCTAAAGTCAGAACCAGATGCAACAGGATTCTTTTAATTACCTATGACTTTTGATCCTGTATGTCCATTAGCAAATTAATACTTAATCATCTCACTAGTCCTGTCACAGTATTTGACACAAATACTATTCCAGCATTCATCTTCAAGCTGTGAGTACATTCATCCCTCCTTGAATTCCAGAAGAAAAGAGGAACAGCATGAATTAGAACATTCTGCCTACTGTTGTGCTTATTACAGAACTTGTCACTCCCATATTATAAATGAAGTTTAAGCAACAACCTTCTGTCAGCGCTCTTTAAAACATCTGCAGATGTACCCTATTTCCCAGAAAAGACACTGACATTGACAAGGGAGTCCTTGTATGTGTATGCGCGGCGGTGCCAATAAAACTCTAATCCTTGCAGTTCTGAAAATGTTTCATATACTACTGAGACTGACAGCCCAAAGAGAGATGCACATCAGACTTTTCATTCTTTCTAAGCATAGGCAAAATTTTCCCTTTTCATGTACTTTCTCCCTTACATACTTTCAATACAATTTCCTTCCTCCCCTTGTTACATTGGTGAGTTAAATCAGTTTCCTAGGCCATGTGGAACAGAGTGAGAATCACTGTCATTCTGAATTCTTTCAACATTATTTCATGTTTTCAGATAACCAAAATTACAAGAAATACAGTTGGATGATTTGTGACAACTGAATAATATGCTGACACACAGAAGGGAGATATGAATATCTTCAGTCATCATCATTACTAGCATTGGGCAACTGGATAAATTCCAGAACATGAATTTTCAGAGGTTTTTTATTAACAGTTCTAAACTACACATACATGTTGAGGGGACAGAACCAGATTTTGGCAGCTGTGTTCTGTTCTTAACAAAATCTCAGCTGTTATATTTTGCTTTTGCTATGGCAAAATTAAAAAGCCAATCCCAAGACTTCTACCCTATAAGAGCAACATTATGCTCTTTTCAAGTTTTTCCTCAAATAAAACATTAATTACTGCCTTTAAAAAATAACTTTTCCACACTTCTAAGACAATGTCTAAGACATTAAATATGCATGCTACACATACCTCACTAATTTAGGAGCTCACACCAAAAAATAACCCCAAATGCCATCAACATAAAATAGAATGACAAACTCTCTTATTTCTCAAATACACAGAAAATAAAGCACTATTCAGCAAGGTTGCAATTGCAACAGTTTTCTGAAAACTGTATCTCCGAGATCTAACTTGTGCTAGATGTTATTCCTCTACTGTATTATTTACTATTGAAACACCAGAGTTTGTTTCATCTTCTCCTCCAGCCTTCCTCATCCTAGATTCTGTATTTTCAGAAGTATAATGACTGCTATACAGAGAATCTGAAGTGACACATCTGCCAATGAAGCTATTTCTGAACAAATATCTTAAGGACTCCTTAATTACTGAGGCTTTCATTATCAGTATAATGTTCATTGTGCTAGGAATTAGAGTTTATCTTAGATAAGTCTACAAGAGTTTTCTTTTATTTGCTTGCACATGCAAACTTTGCTGTTTCCTTGAGGCAGTGTCAGGCTCTAGGTAACTAATACAAATGCAGCAGATGGAATTACCATTGCAGTCTGTCCACATGGTTATACGCAACTATTTTTTTTTAAGTAATAAATTAAATAGTTACCAGAAAAGGGAAAAATAACAAAAAAAAATCATCCTATTTCAGACAGCTGTAACTGCAACTTCCAATTAATTTTTAACAACATTCATCCAAACATACAGAGATGCAGAATGATTTTGCTGGTCCAATAGAAGGGAGGGAATGAGGTACAAACAGAAGGGGAGGTCACCTGTGAGACATGCTTAGTAGTCCTGGCTGAGCTTTTCTCAACTACTCCATATTCCTTTTGGCAACAATTTTTTTTTTTAACGTAGAGATGGGGGATTCTCACATATATAATTTTCCCTGTGTCACAAGGCATTGCTGTATATATGTAAGTTAGAGGTTACCAGGCAAGTCTTGGCAAGGACATTTTATAAAGCCCCTATGCACTTTATATTTCACACATAACTCTCCCACACAACTGTCAGCCCTGTGTTTAGTTAGTCCAGCACTGAGAAAAACTAATTGCAGCAGTGGCAGTACTGCCAGGCTTACTATTTCTGTGTATTGCAGAGTTCTCTCTCCCATCCACTCTGTCAGGGAACGGGAATAGTTCTTTGCTTTCTGCCATTTTAATCTTACACATCAAGAGGTGATGGCTGAGCTGCACTCACCTACACCCTACAAAAGGAGATCTGACACTGAAAGTGCCTGAGACAGGAGATTCTGAGTGTGCTGCTGCACCTGCCTTCAGCATAGTTTTAAAGAGGGAGTTCTTGTAGTCTTCACTTTTGCCTCTAGGACAGAAGAATTTGCAGCACATTGGCTAAGAGAAAGGCTGTAAAGCCTAGGGATTTCATGTCAGTATTGAAGTTTTTTGGCCGAATGTTTCAAGTTTGTGTGCTTAAATTTACATAAATAAGGTTGTGGGGATTACGAGCACGTTGGTATAAGATATTTGTTATGTAATGTCATGGTTTACACTGGGAGTTGAAGTCCTGTTAGAAGCCCAGGAAAGAATGACCAGTTGTGGATGCCCTGGAAGGAAATGCTAAGGTGACTGGACAGGACTGTGTTCGCTCTCCCCACACTTTGTAACCGCGCCTTTTGAATATGAGATCTTGTTCAGTTTGAAACAAAACAGTCTCTCCGCTTCCACCATCACAAGAGGATTGTGTTATTATTCACTGCCACATAAGGTAATCATAGAATCACAGAATCAACCGGGT
>JAWWLV010000001.1:20786974-20802883 GCA_035041135.1 Platyrinchus mystaceus
ATTTGGATTTGGGAACATTTCGATCTATTTGTAGGTTACTGGCTCCAAATCTACTGAATTTGTTAGGCACATTACCAAAGGATTTAATACCAGACTCAGTGGCCTCAGACCAATTCACTGCCACAAAACATTCCCATGGCAAAAGCCATTAACAAATCGGGAACTCTGAGAATTCCTCTGGCAATCTCAGCAGTGGAACCAGCAAGCCTGTTAACAATCCTTGCCTTCAATATCTCTCTTTGCAAATCAGGCTTTGGGCACGTGCAGTGCTTTCTAGTGCAGGTTTGCTTGTGCAAACATGAACTGCTGCTATAGTACAAGCCACAGAAGAAATAAGTTGATCTCCTGTAGTTATTTTTTGTGCTAAACACTTAAGTGTCAAGAACAGGTAGCCTGCACCAATGGAGCAAGGAGGACTCCTCATGCACCCAGGCATCCTTGCACGGACCCACAATAGGTCTTACAAAACTCTTCATGCTCATACTTGAGCTTTGCTTTCTTTTTGGAACTTAACTCATTTTTATTAACTTGCTCAATAAAATTTAATGGGATTGGAGTTCCACGCTGTGCTGAAGAGTTTACAATGTACAAAAAACTGGCACTGAGAGAAAAATATGACAGACGTATTAAAATATTTAGACATTTTACTGATGTAGTCACTTTCATTCAAGAATTTCAAGAACAAATTCTGATCATTAATCACTGCTCCCAGATGCCATGTATAAAAAGTATTACTGAACCAAATGCAGATGAGACATAGCAAGATGTTAATTGACTTGTCTGAGCTCATTTGGGATCTAATCCAAATATTCTGTTCAAATACATGACTATTGCTATTGCAGATGCTGTTGCCTTAGCAGGAGGATCCAGAGGATTGACTACAGATCTGGAAAAGAATCAAGGAATCCATACCCACAGCCAGCCTGCTCTGATCACCATACTTGGCCTGATCTCTGAAAGATCAACATTATTGTAGTTCTTTGCTGAAAAATAGCTTAAAAGTTGCCACTGTGTGATTTTATGATCTTCCATTTCTAAGCAGATTTGCAATGTGCACATACACACTGTTCTGTGTTTTCTGTGTTTCTTCTGTTTCTATGTATTTCATATATCATTCTGGTAGTAATTCCTTTACCAGTAATTCTGATAAATGAAAAAAGAGTTGGCACATGCCTGTGAGGACACAGTTCTGCCTGGGGTCCCACTAATGGTGCACACTGAAACAAAGAGATTTTATCTGTCTCTAGGTCAGAGCTAAGTCTGCATCTTTGGTAGCTAGGGACACCAACCTTTCTGTATCAAGTCAGATACAACACCACTTCAGGTAAGGATGTAAAATCTGCAAGCCATTTTGATCATCATCCTCTACAGAGAGGAACAGTGAGTCAGTTGTGATAGGATGCCATTTGTTCCAGGCAGGATGAAGGTAGAGGCAGTTTTTGTGGTAGTATAGATAACATCCCACTTTCTGGATAGTAGGTTGCTGAGGTTACTGTAGTCATCATGTGTTGCTCCCTGTTAGTGACAGGGATGCAACAAAGGCAGAAACTGACACGTTAGGTCAGGGATGTGGCTGAAGGGCTTAGGATGCATGTGGACCTTGCAACAAAGCTTGAGGGGAGACCCTCCTTTATGCTCACCTTTCTGGAATTTGTTTACCAATCTGTATAAAAGCATTTTCGTGAGGTTTCTTGGTGGCCCTCAATTGAATGGCTTACTTTACGGTCAGACTTATTTGTGGTAAAGCTGTTGTGGTCCAAGAAGACAGAGTTCAAGGAGCACTGCAACAACAGCTAAATGCCCCACCCTGCTAAATGCAGGACGAGCCCACAGATCACACACTCCTGTGAGTTCTTTCTGTGTGAAAGCTCCCCAGGACAAGCATACATTCTGATGTGTATTTTGATCTCCATTGTACACAAATCTACAATATAAAGTCAAGATATCATGTACATGCATCACCGTTTTTTTGTAGATCATTTCACTTCTTGGAAAAAAACCCCAGCAGTCTGAAATGAGGATTTTTTTTTTTTAATCTTCTCTCCCCTTTCTCAATGACATCTGATGGAATGAGGAAAACAGTCTTAGGAGGTCAAGACTTTACACTAATCTGTCATACAAGCTGTAAAGTATGCAAATATTGCTCCATAGGACTCCTTCATAAGCTGTTATTTCCAATAATGTCACTGTCTAAGACCTGGTCAAAATTTAGAGATTGATCATAGTGAAAACCCATGGGAAACTCAGAGGAATGGCTGCTGGTACAGCACTGCTCCTTTCAAAACAGAAGAAGGAGCCAAGGCTGACAGGATCTGTTCTTAAGACAAGTTTATTATTTTAAACTGCTTTTGAGAATTTCTCTGCATTTTAGTTGGTAAAAATAGCAAACTCCACAAAGACACAACATAAGAATTACAATAAATAAGCCTTTTAGAGTCATTGGTCTTATTGTTCCTTCACAAGTTGAAAACCCAAAGAGAAATTTGCTTAGGGCTATGTTATCATTCACACTAATAACCAAAGCATTAACAAAATAACTATGTTTGTGTGTTCATAAGTAATTTAGTCTTAGTCTGAGAAAGCAACTCCCAACTGTGAGAGTTTCAGGAAAAGGCGGTTAAGAAGTTACTGCCAAAGACTCACATGTAACAAATGCCCCTCTGTGTTAAAAGTGTATAAAGTAACAGCAAGACCTTTCTGGTTTGGAAACTGTAATTTTCATCTAGCTCTCAGTTCCTAAGAGATTATTACAGATGATCTTTGGCCCATTCAATGGGACTTGTGCTATGTACTTGTGCCATCAGAAAAAGGCCTCTCTAGTAAATGCAGTACCTTGAAGTGAAATTCACAAGCAAACTGGGGTCTCTTCAAAGAGCAAGGAAAGCACCGCACTACTTTTTCACAGTCCCTTACACTGAACCTCACATAAATACCACTGCATCCAAAAGGATCCTATAAGAGAGTTCATAAATCTCATCTGTACTGTGTATTAACAATTGTTGTGTATGGTAAATGCGTTAGGTGATGAGAATCCTGCAATGAGGTAGTCTGCTGCTAAGTTATTTTGCCAATCAGATAATGTCCTGCTGGCTCCTGCACTGGAACACACAAGTCCTTCTCGAACTTCGTCAAGGCTTTTATGCAGCAGAAGGATTAGGAGTTAAGAATTGAAAAGGAAGTTACAATTTGAAAGAAATTCTCAGTGGAAAACATATCTCATGTGCCTCCTTCTTGGTGTGAATCCAGTTGTATAACCTCTTCTGGATGCAAGTGCCATGCCATTCCTGCAAAACCAGGAAAGTGCTGCATTATGGACATAGGTGGGCAAAGGAAGACTAACAGATGCAGAGCTGTGCAGGTTACACATGCAAGAGCAAGGGATGTTCTTGCCTTTTAACAGGAAGAAAAAGTGCAGGTCCCACTTCTGCTTAATTGACAGCAGATAACGGGTGTTATTCTCTGCAAATTGTTTTGGTGTCTAGACAAGACACCCATACAGAACTCCAAGGATATTTTTTCCTTGATATTTCTTCATCTTCTTAGACATTGCATAGCTTTGTGGCTGATATAATGGAAGAATCACAGGACAGGCAAACACTGAGAGCTCCACCATGCTGTAAGGCACAAAGAGTCCAGGTCTACAGGTAAAGTCAATTATTGTGGCCCATGACCAGTCAGAAGCCAAGAACAAGGGAATCAGAGATAAGTGGGATTTAGCATAAGGCATACCCCTTATGCTTTGTCCTCCCTAGACAGGACAAAGACAGTTATCCTACTGAAGTGCTGGGGTGATTGTATGAGGTAGGAATGCCTGGTTGAAGGTCATACTAGTTGAGCAGAACCTGTAACAGAGTGGCAAGAAAGAATTAAAAATGGAAAAGAAAGAAACTGGGCAGGTTTAGGATTCATTGCTTCACCTTATCATCTTCTGCATTTGCAACTACAAAAGTCTGCCAATTAGACACTGGGGTCAGAAGTAGGAGGGACATGGCTGACTGCAGCCAGCTGCAGACGCACCTGTAAGTGCAACACTCTTTCTCTAAAAGAATCCTGGTGTATCTTTAGTCTATACAGCTGCACCATCTTTCCCCATTAGGCAGAGAAAACAGAGAAGTTTCTTGATTCCTAAGAACTACGAGGCATGTGAGAATCCAATCCCAAATCTTTTGATGACACTTAGGCAATATGAAGAAGCCTTTAAAGTGAATTTAGCTCACATTGATTCTCTGTGGCCCTTCACTCTTCCAGATGAGAATAAAATTCCCCTGCATAAACTAGGGGCCCATAGTGGGTCTGAACTGCTTCTGGAATACTGATTTTTGAAATCTTCTCGGGAGAGCAACGTAGGTCCACGATTGCTACTGGCAGGATTAAGGAGAAAACAGACTGAACAACCCAGTGCCCAACAAGGTGGTGGGATGAAGCTAGCTTTTGCTCCTACATCACACATCAAAGGCAAAAGGCAAATCTCTGAATGCATCAGCTGAAAGAAGGATGAGTTCTAAGTCTCTATTATAAACAGTAAAAATATTCACAATATATGTATTGAAAAGTTACAATTGCACATGATTGTATACATCACATTAAAAACTTCAGACAAATGTACTTCTTGTTCAAAAGTGGAGCAGAAGTAGCAAGCAAGAGAAGGCAGCCAACATTTGTACCCAGACTTCAAATACTAATTGTCAAATTAATACCTTGAGAGCTTTCTTAGCTCTTTCTCTCTTCTCTCAAAAAAGCAATACATTCTCAACCTAATGTCAATGTTACTTACATCAAAGAATTTGAATAAAGTAAAAAATACGTATTCTCAATGTCAAAATAATAAAAACAGGTACTTTTCAGTAAAAAACCAAACAAACAGAGCTTTGAACTTTGTAAAGACTAGTTCTATCAGTTGTTGTCTGAAGGATCAGACTATGGTGGAGTCACCTTTATCATAGATTGAATGAAGCCAATATAGTAGTTCCATGGGAGTTGCCAGTTCTGGCAATATACTACAGAAGTGATGCACTGAAGTGTTTCCAGAGCTAAAGCCTTTTGTATAAACAATTCATGCTGAAAGAAAACAAACCTGCCTTTTGCCATTTTATCTCTGACACCATTAAAACCAGGCAGAGAAAAAGTGAGGGTGAGTTCATTTTCAGGCTAAGTGAACTGTATTATTAGCTCCTTTGGCTGCCAAAATCCCCAAACAATTCTTTGACTGAAGGGCAACAAATTATATAGAAGAGATCCTGGCTTGGAATCTGATTTTTGTCCTGGAATTACATGATACTAGAAGGAAATTGATAGGCAAAATTTTTCACAATTGCCCAGAATACCAGTGATTGATTAGACACTACTCAACAAGTCTGTGATTTAAAGGAAATCACAACTCCCTCCACAGTTAATCAAGTGGGAGAGGCCACTTAGGCAAAACCAGAGAAGGTTCAGTGCCCTTCTGTTAAGCAAGAAAACAGAAGAAACCATAAGGATTTGGAAATGCATTCAACTCTAGGTGTGTACTGTAAACAGCAAAGAGGAAAACAGAAAGGAGGAGACAAACAGCATGGCAAAGAACCAGCTTTTTGGTTGCAGCTTGCCAGCAAGACAGGCATGGAGCTAAAGGCCAAGTAACTGCTTTTGTTCAAATATGGTCAGATGAACATGATTTGTGTACATCCCTTATGCCTAAGCAGAACTGCTTCAAATGAGTGCTTTGCCATCATCAGGTTGTTTTTTCTAAATGGAAATAACACATAGGAACTTCTCATTGCCTATTTGCTGGCATTTAAAGAGGGATATCAACTTCCCGTACAAAAGGAAACCACTTTGTTAATTCTCATTCTCCCTACAAGAAAGTAAGATTATATGATTAGCTATTTGGTTACACGAACTAAAAAAGGAATACAAAGTCAGACAACTAACAGGCTAATGTATTACAGTCTGTATTGAACACAGAAAAATAACCAGCCTCCTCAAAAATCTTCAGATTATAATCAGAGTAAGGCTGTTGAGCTCCACCCCTAAAGCAGTTTGCAAAGAGTAGCGATATCCACAAGAACCAGTAAAAGCTGTTATCAAACATACCAAATGTCACCTAATTATCAATGTCCTAGGAGAAAATAAAGTGAGAACATATAACAAACCAAAGTCAGCAAGTAGATCTGACTGGAATACAAGTGAAAGGTATCACTCCACATGACTACAACTCACCAGAAGAGTAAAGTGCCACACGTGCCACACAAAGCAAGCATTTGTGACTGAATATGGGGACAAATGGAAAACTTTATTCAGTAGGTGGCCAGAAGGAGCTTTGACTTGAAAATTACTGAGACCAAATAAAGGATCCTTAGTTTCATTTTTTTGCTATCAGAATCTTTGCCATCAAAATTTGCTGTTTTTCTGGGTCAGGAACTGGGAACTGCTCATCAAGAGAAAGGCTACCACTTCAGATAACCATTGGGTTGCTAAGAATACAGTGTGATTCATAGCATAGCTTTCTTAGATGTTTGCAAAGTTCATCATATACCATTAAGAAACAGAATTTTTTAATTGCTGCAGTGGTATTTCTACTAAAAAAGAGGACAACACCTCACCCCTAACACAGTGCCAAAGGATAATGATAAAGGAAAGATGCCTGTGACCAATTTTTGTGAAAGAGTTATTGATAATGTGGAAGTGAAATGATGTAAACAGCTTTCCCTACCACTTCCTTTTTTTTTGCAGTGCCTTGAGATATCGAGTCTTCTTAGTTTTCTATACTATGAAATGGAGATCATTTGGGTTGTGGGTTGTTTTTTTTTTTATCCTGTTTCCATATTCTCCAAGGACAACAGACAGGTAGGCCTTCTCATCCAGTATAAATGAGTTTCCCCTCTACCATAACATTTTAAACAGGTATAATTTCTCCCGGATGTTGACCCTTCCTCAAAGGGTAACAAAAGGCATATCCTGTTATGACTATGTTCTACTTATTCTATGTGTTTGAACTTTCCCTAAACCTTCCTTTCTGGGGAAATTTTTAGAAGTGTGTGTGGCAGGTTCTTTAATTCATTTTTAGCTGTAGCACAATATTGTATTTGGCTGGCTGATTAAGACTAACATTTATATGACATTTAGGGCACACTGTTTTCTTGACTGTCTGTCATAAGCTGATGGACAGCAAAAAAGCCTGGATGTGAAGTGTTGTATATTCATCTGGAAGAAAGGAGTGGGGACTGCTTGGATTGGAGGGGGGAAGAATCTGGGGCTTGGACAGCCCTATTCTCCTGTGTGCAAATGTGGGGGGAAAAAAACATCTGAACAGAACTCATGTTACTATCCTACGCCCAGATCCTTTATCACTTTAGATAAATACATCTTTCTTGAAAACTTTGGAGTATCTTTTAACATTTATAGACTAAAACAATATATGTAAGAACTGTGAGTGGGAATTTCAAATTGAGTTTATGGTATTCAAATCTCACCAAAATGGGTATTTGGCAGCCTCTTCCATTTGCAAATTCCAGTTTTCATTCACTCACTAACAGTACCTGCACACTATGACAAATCAAATAAATTATTCCCTATAAACAAATAATTTCAGTCTCAAATTCTTCACATCGTTTTAACAACTTATTGTATTTGATAGATGCTAATGTTAGAACAAAAGATAAGAATTTATTTAAACACTAGACTCTATGTGCAATCTTATTTTCCCATGAGAACTTCAAAACTGCTTCTGAAATGACTGCAGGAAGCTCTACCCCTTTATCAAAGGATACTGTCTGGTATTCATTTTAGAAAGTTTCAAACAGAAAAAAAGGGACAGAAGAAAAAGGAGGAGGAATAGGCTTGCAGTTTATCTTGATCCTTGTAACAGACATACAGCATTCTGTGCCAAAGAGATAAATTTGATTTAAAAGCAAAAACTGCCCTATGATTTTGAACTGTGATGAGTTAAGTTCTGAGTCCATCAGCTAGCTAGATGACAGGCAAGAGGAACTGATCTAGAGATAAGCATAGACAGTCCTTACCTCTCTGCCTTTTCTGATTTACTCAACCAGAGCGAGAGCAGAGAAAGTGCAGGGTACAAAAGGCACTTTTACAGGATGGGTCTGTGTCATACGTAGTATTTTGAGATGTTGAACTAACCATGCTCTGTGTCAGATGGATAAGACAAAGTAGCGACCAGGGTGTCCTTAACGGCTTGTCTTCTCCTCCACTTCCCAAATATCCCCATTGTGCTTTTTACCTTTTAGATGGCAAGTTATCTCTAACCACTGTGCTCAGAAACCTTTCCTGCTTGCCACACTAGAAGCTTTTTTAACACATCTTCAGTCTATTTTGTCTTTTTGCAGAGCATGGGGAAGAACATGTAGATGTATAAAATAAGACATATTCTTGCTGAAATCACAACAAATCCACCTCTGCTATGTTAATGTTCATTCAAATCTTCCATTTGAAAATGCATATTACAGATATATAACTTGCACATATAAACAAGTCAACTCAAAGCAGTGTGCACCCTTTGCATATACTCTCTTGAGGGTTTGATTCGTTCTATATATGTGTGTATAGTTTCAAAATAAAAACAAACAAACAAAACCCAACAACCAACTTTCAAAACTAATCTTGGAGTCAAACACTATTTGATTCTGTTAGGGCTGCAGGTCTTGTCTCTGCATCTGACTTATTAAATTGTGTTCAGTGGATATGAACTCTGGCCTCCATGTGTTCCTAAACCTTTTCCAGACTCAGAGATCTTCCTCAAAGGAAATGTAAGTTTTACTTATCTTTGGCTGTGATTTGTGGCTATGCAGATTTGTGATGCTGGACTACATGAAGGGGAAATATTTTCTCAGCACCAGGTTTTTTTCCCCCCCTTTCATGGGGGACTGTGTGAGCCAAGGATGCAAAAAATGCTTCGCATTATTGATCCTATTAGATCTGTGAAAAAATTTTCTTTGACAAATTTCTTTTCCATTACATTTGTCCTAAAAAGGGTTCCCCCCTCCTCGCCCCCGTATGCAGATGGTTAATGCTTTGACATATAAATTTTGGAAGGAGACTTTAATTAGTGAAGGGTGCAAGACAGAACCATGTGTGTCACAGAGAATTGTCAGGGAAAAATACCAAGCTCTGAAAACACAGCAATATTCTATTGGCTAGAGTATGTGATACGTTGTAAGATGCAAAGTCTATGCTTGCAAAGGACAATATGTTCTGTAAAGACAGAAAACTCAATGTGATAAAACGTTCCCTACAAAAATAATACACACTAGGATTTGTTACCTTACTATGAGTAAAAGAAAGCTTATAATTTTTTTTTTTTTTGGTCAGAGATGGATGCAGGAATTACAAAGTTTTATTTACACATGACATTACAATCTCTTATGCTGTAAACAAGTGCCCATATGAGTCCTATTTTCAGCCTTCCATTTTCCTTAGACAGAGTCTACATTGTATTGCCCTTGTATTACCTTCTGCACTACTATTCTTGCCATGCTGCATCAGTCCTTACACTAAAACATGAGCTTTTTATGGAAGCGCATTTCTTTCTTCAACTTTGCATTGCATTAACTGCCTTTGGAATATCCTCGTGATATAAACTACATGCATAATCATACAAATGGAAAAAAAGGTTAAAAACATGTTAGTCCTAATCCAGAGCTTAAAACACCCCTCAAGAAATACCATAGTGAAGACTGCCCAAGTGACATCAACACGCACTAAAACAGGCTAATAATAATTTTCTAAAATGTCAGAACCAATTGTCGAGAACAAAGGAAAGAAACACTTGGGACTCACAGGTCCAAAGCAACATTCAGGAGGAGAATATTGTTTAGATAGACTGTTTGATCCCTTAGGGTTTGTTTCCATTTCATTTCTTTTTGCACCTCCTCCTCATGGCTTTCCTCTTATCCTAATGTTTCAAATTTTTGTTCCAAAGAATGAAAGGCTCTAGAGATTCCTGATGGACTTATGAAAAAAAGATCAACAATAGATAAAAACAATGCATTTATCCCTAATCTTGTTCTTGGAAACATCTGTACCATTTAATCTGAAACATTAAAACAAAAAATTCAGGCTAAGACCAACATGGAAAACATCAGCATAAACAGTTCAAATTTGGCAAAGCAAATTCAAATTAAAATAGATCCCCATAAAGAGAATTCTTAAAAAAAATTGAATTTAAGAGGGGGGCATTTAAGAGTTTTGCATGTTGAAAAAAAGACACTTAAAAAAAACCCCCAGTATAATAATACCTGTACATAACAATTACCATAGAAACATGTTATGAACTTTTTGTGGATGGCATGGTCTTTCTAAGCTGAATTTAGATGCAAGTAAAAAATAAAAGATTGCCCAAACTTAGAAAAAACAGATTAGTAATGACAAAACAAAGACAAATCTGATGAAAACCTCAAAAATCCAAAGCCAACCATTACTTTAAAAACCTAAGGAATTCAAGAAGTGGGTCAGTTTTTAATTACTGGCAGTAATCAGCATGAGTGAGAACTTAAGTCTAGAAGAAAATAATGCCACAAACTGGCAACATATTAGCTGCATTTCCTAGCTTAGAAGCCACTGAAAATATTCAAGTAGAACTTGAATATTTTGACTCTCCAGCTCAAATGTTATTTCCATCTTAACAGACAAACGTGCAACAGCAAAATCTATCAGATACACAGACAGCTAAAAATTTTCACAGGAAAATCAGTTAGGAATGCATTAAGTATTAAGTGGAATGCATTTGCAACAAACTCCAGTATCTGTCAGAGCTAAATGTTGTCTTATCTTTTATGTTATACATAAAAGAAGATAATTACGTTTAGAGCAGATAGAATTATGAACCCAGAAAAAGGGAGTCTACTGAGTGTTCCGGGAGACACAGAGAATGGTGGCAACTTTAAGAAAACCCCAGTGTTACAGAAATATTGCAGAACAAAGGAATCTATTTTGTTTCTAATACAACCTGTGTTCTAGTACCCAGCACATAGCCTAAGCAGTGTGACAAGCAGTCAAGTAACTAGTACTGGGGAATTAAACCAGTGGGAAGACGCTATTCATTCTCAGGACTGTAATACCCTGTAACATACTGGATGTGGTAAGTCGGTTGTCTCGGAAACTTGATTTGTCCCCCTGTAGTTGCATGCAGGAAGCTCTCATGGAATTTCACTCTTATAGAAAGAGTCAGCAGCAAAAAAAATGAAGCAGTATCTGTGTATGTCTGGCTACCCTAGAATGGCAGAACTTCAGTGATGCACTTCTAAGAAAATAGTGAATCCCTAAATCCTACTCCTGAAAATTATTAGAGCGGTTAACTCATGGCAGAGCCATTTTAATCAAGGCACTAAGATTTCTCTCACTACAGCTAAAGCAGATACATGAAAAACAGATAAATCTCATCTGAAGACAGTAAGAAGCCATTGGCCCTGGTTTAAGTAGTTCAGAGGAATCATTCTTATAAGAGTTACATGATCAGCCCTTGGCCAACATCAAATGTCAATTAGTGTGGAGAGAGGTCTCTGAAAAATCACAGTGCTGACCTGCTAAATGATACCAGAGTAAAAGATATGTCTCGTGATAAAATGACTCAATCTTGTGGTAAAGAATGAAGCTCAAACGAACTCCACATCTTTCATAAAATTTGAAGAGCTGTTGCCTTAGGTCAGAAAAGGAAAGAAACATTTGCATTTTAGGACAGTGAAATTATAGTCCCCTCTTACTCCATGTACCTAATAATCCTATACATATCTGCTTCCTGGCAGGATGAACAAAACTTAGAATCTAAATCAGGGGAAATATGCCTGCCACTATAAGCCCCACAATAAACAGGTAAGTACAGACTCTTAAACCTGCAAGCTAGTAATTCCTGCCATTCTTCAGTATTGATTAAATTTTGCCGTTTCCATACACTTTTTGGCCAGGAAATGAATTTAAAATAAGGAGGGTAAATTCATCTTCCTGTGTAAACAGTGTTAGCACACCCACACCAGCCTGTCCAGCTCTCCCAGGAAAGTACTGAATCTTCCAGAATGGGATCTGTAAGTAGATTTCCTGTTGAATCAGGGAAGATATAACCTCCCCATTTATTCAAGAAATGCCAGTCTCTGTCAGAGCATGGAAGTCCTACAAGATCCAGTGGAATATACTTCCTTCAAATGCATTCCTGAAAGTCTGTTTTTATCATAAGTCTCTGGCAGTGCAACTTGGAAAATACAAATCAAATTTCCTCTTTCTTAATTATAAAAGCAAAAATCAAAGCCATTGTAAAGTCCAATAGAAAGTATTTTTAATTCTTGTCAAGAGACAGGCTTTCCTCTCACCATATCAAGTGTATGAAGTTTCTTTTTTATGAAATGAGTTTTCATCCTCACACAAAAAAAAAAGTCCTAAAGTTATTTCTCCATTAATTGCAGTACTTGATTTGCAATAAGGTCATATATAAGTGTCTTTTTTACAATTCCTGGAGAACCATATGGCTCTGTAGCAGAGACTGAAACAGTATTGGTGTCTGTTTTCACTTATCCCATTCTTAAGTTCCTTTTTACTTAAGCTGCTGCTGGCTTGCTTGGCATAAAACTTCCTACTCACATTGCTCATCAGTGTTTTCAGCCAAATACTGAAGGTGGGCTACAGTTAGCAGGCTTGGCATCTTCTACACTAAAAAGCAAAATTTAGCAAGTAATTTGGGGTCCATATTTTTTTTCCTCTCATGGGAGACTACACATCAGTCACCTTGTATGAAAAACTATTCACGTGCTTAAAGGTGAGCATAGTTTCAGAGAACTTTCTCTTTGGCATATATAATTTTTTTGCAATATGACTTGATATTTACATCATATTGCCTGTAATTTTCCCTCAGCAACTCCTCCTCTCAGATCTCACAGAACAAAATGCATGTGGAAATTACCCAGGCAACAAAAACAATGAATCCAACTTCATATGCTTTATACATGAACCAAAGAACATGTACATGAGGTCGGATACCCGTGTTCGCCTGAAAATGTAATGGGTGCATGTCTCTATAATCCTTACACAAAAAGGAGGTTCAGATAAAAAACCCAGGGTACATGATACAATTGTATCAGCTATAATACTCTCCCTACTATAACATAAGTGTCTACATGGAAACTACTTAATTTTTTCTGTCAATACTAGAGATTCTAAATTGAGTACCATAATGAATGTTACTTCTATATTTTTATGGTTTGTAGGAAGAAAAAAACAAAGAAACTGAAAAGAAAACCCAAACCCAAGTCAAAGGCATTACCAGCTTTGTTAGCAAGAATTATTTTTCTTTACATAATGAAATTATATTTCTCAGTAACTTGAGACTTCAAGTTGAAAGAATATTAAACTTCTTCAAAATTATTCTCTTATTCTACCATATATGACAATTTGATTAATCTCTATAGCCTTAATTAGCATTTTTTTCACTAGTAATATATTTTTTAAAACAATACCCTGAGTCCTTTTTAAATCCACCTCAAATTGTGTATGTGAAATTGTATGAGCATAAAAGTGTGATCTGCACAGGTGGTGTAAAGAGAATTACTCTTTATGAAAGCTATGCCATTGATAGCACCATTCTTCAGACATATATATAAATATATATAAGACATCAACAAGAGAGCAGTTGCCAGTGATTCTCACACTAGCATAGGCCTCTCTACCATTCTCAAAACACCTGCAAACTTATGTTTGCTTGTGGAAACAAATGAAAGATCTGGATCGTGACTGTTTTTTATGCTTTACTCCGTTACTGAACCTTTTGCAGAAAGCAAGAGAACTGAGCTGAGAGAAGCCTGAAACCATCCATACAATCTGACCAAGACAGGATGCAGGTGTTAATATTGGGTCTGCTTACAGAAGTGAACACAGATCTGGCCGAGGACGAGTGTTGTGTATTTGTGCAACCACTTTTTGTTACAGCTGAACAGCATATGTGCTCGGTGGACACCACCAAGAGCCACAAGATGTGTCCTTCATTCCCTTAGCACATCTCCCTGACCAGCATGTATACCTGAAAATCGGTAAGTTTAGTAGAGTTACTCCTCAGGAAGCCATTGCAGCTCTTCAGCAGTATGGTAAACTTGTTGGCAAAATCATAATAACTCCCTTATCTTGATGGGGCAAACAGCTTTCAGAAAGGAGGTATTTCTGTAAAGAACAAAGAATGTTTCTCGTGCTCAGTGTTGTCTTAACTGTGTGGCCTCATTGTGCGTCTAAACCTAGAGAATTAAGAAACTTCACAACAAAAAACATTTCCCATATTCCCTGGTGTAAGAGGACATTTGTGACACTGCAATAAGAATTGAAGGCTGACGTCCTTTAACTACATACACTGTAATCTGTGTACCCCCAGTTGCAGTTCACACACAGCACTAATAACAGATTTAACAACAGCAAATTGGAAAAGTCATTAGGCAATATAAAACAGTGACTACAGTTTAAAATAGAGGTTCATGAGTCCCTAAAAAAGCACATACAATTATCAGGTTGTAAAAAAGGCTGAAGTGCAATTGGTGTTGATATTTCTTCTGAGACAGTAGGTTTATAGAAGTGCTTAAATATGTGTTTGCTGGAAGGATCCCAAAAGGAGATACCAGCAGAACAGAAGTCCTCATTCCTTCCAGTTTTTTTCTTATGCTCATCTATCCAAGAGTGGCTGTTGCACAGCTTGTAGACCAGATGCATACCTTTTCATTGTAAACATTAAAAACTTGGTAAGAAGAAAATGCAAGTTCTTTACTATACACAAACTTATTTTCCATTATAAAACTCATGAATATATTAGCTAAGCTTCTTGGCAAATAAATATAGTGGGATGACAAACAGAGGGCTCTTCAATGATCTCTGGTTTAATGAATGGCATCAGGTAATTCTGAGATATTAAATTTTTACTTAATTTAGCAAATCTGATGCATAAATATCCACTGTATCTCCCTTTGTGAATGCTGAAAATGGACATAAAAGGTGAATTAGGAATTTCTGTCATCAGTGTATTCGTGGCTTCTATAATATTACTTCAAAGAGTGTAAAGTTTGTATCCTGTGCTCTGACCTTTCTCGTTGCTAGCGGTGATACATACTGCTGTTTCCAAGTAGAACAATAGAATAGAATCATAGAATCCTAAAATATACTGAGTTGGAAGGGACTCCAAGGATCATCAAAGTCCAACTTCTGGCCCTGCACAGGACCACTCCAAGAACCACCATGTGCCTGAGAGCATTGTCCAAACGCTTCTTGAACCCTGTCAAACTTGGTGCTCTGACCACTTCCCCGGGGAGCCTGTTCCAGTGCCAACCACTCTCTGGGTTAAGCACAGCTTTAGGCCATTCTCTCGTGTCCTATCACTGGTAACCAGAGGGAAGAGATCCATTCCTGCCTTTGCACTTCTCCTCATGAGGAAGCTGTAGACCACAATGAGGTCTCACCTCAATCTTTTCTTCCCTAGGGTCCAACAAGCCAAGTGACCTCTTTCTCCCTGCCCCTTCATCTCTCTTTCGCTCATATTTACTGTTAAATAAAACCATACTATTGACTTTGGCATATGGTCTCATTTGCTCCTTAGTTTGGGCAGAGGCATCTTTTAACAACCGGATCCTAACACCAGTCTACGAGAATTGAAAGTTATTCTCCCTAAAACAAGGATATATGAACAAAAGTCTCCAAGGCACAAGGTGTGTCTCCAAGGCACATCTTCTTCACCCTCACTTCAGGTTTGGCTCCTTTGGGCTGACAGCTACAAACATCCATTGGACATCCAAATCCATTTGCTTTTGTCTCATGCACTTCTCTAAAACCACCCATTTGCAAAACAACACACTTAAAAACTCAAACCTAGACTTGTTACTGTTCTGTTTGTTTGTTTTCTGATGCAGTGGACTATTCCACTGTCATTAGTAAGTAGAAAGGGGACCCCTGGTGGTCTAG
>JAWWLV010000001.1:20804628-20818405 GCA_035041135.1 Platyrinchus mystaceus
CTAAAAAATCCATTGTGCAGGCTTGAAAGGTAAAAAGACCTTTCCCAGATCTTCGTTCGCAAAGACTGGCCACACACACATCAGTAAGTAGAAAGATCAGACATATGATGTCTCCTTCAAAAGCCTAGCCTTTTCTTTTATAAAAGATTTTTTTTCCTCCAAATTGTTTAAATTTGCTTTCTATCTCTTTTCTCTGAAACTCCTCCTCTCTGGGCCACCCACTGCCCTCTAGACAGTGGCACTTATCCAATAACATGCTGAGAAAATGTTACAAGTGCTGGCTTTTCTTCCTCTACAGCCTACCAGGTCCTATTCTTTCACCTACTAAAGCCATTGGCAAAACTCCATATGACTTCAATAGAAGCAGAATCAGGTTGCTGATGGATAACTGCACTTGTTCCACCAAATCCCCATGACAGATATAGAGTTAGTAACCGTGTGGGCCTTTTATTTTTCTCTATTGTATTATAAGAATACTGCAAAAGTATCGTAACTCTATAATGCTGTACGTGCCTGTAACACTATTTTCTGAATCCTACATGAAGTACTTGGCTTCTTCCATTTTATTTTTTTCGATTTCAGGTTCACATGCCAACAACCACTTGCAGAATCAAAAAAGGACTGACTCTCCCAGCCAAATGAAAAAGTACATTCCTGATATGGCATCCAGCTGAGAACTTGAAGAGGAAGCAATATACTCAAAAGGCATTCTGTGTCTTCCTCCAACCCATCATCCTACCAATTTTCTGTTCTCTCAACACTCTTGGAGACTAAGCATCAGCAGTTCCCCTACAGGACTAGCTTAGTCCAAGACATTTTATAACCTTAACTGTTTGTTTGTAATGGTGGTTGCTGAATGCAACTTTACAAAGGAATGGATGGACAGGAAAAGGTTTGAATAGAATAAGCTGGCCTGAATGTCAGCCTAGAATGTGTGGTGAACTGTTCTTTGAATTACAGATTTATGAAGTGTCTCTGCATCCTTTTCAGTGCATTGCTCTGTTGCTTTTGTTCAGAGTTCTGTGTGGTTAAAGTCAGGTGCTGGTTGGCCCACCAGGACTACCCCACTGTTGGCCTCTCAAATAAAGAGCCTTTTTCTGCAGATTTTCTCCCTTGTCCTGCTGCAACAGCAGATATTCCTGATGAGACCAAGCACAGCACTCCTTGCAGGAGCATGTGTTGTGATACACCTGCAACTTCTAGGAACACTTGTGGCCCTTTCTGAACAGTCAGACACTTATTTTGGTAGGACTGGCAAACGTTGCCGAAAACAGTAATAAACCCAGTCATATAGGCTTAATACTGGATAAAATCAAAACAGCTAAGTAAACTCTAGAAGTCAGCACAAGCTCTGATAGTTAAGACCTGTGCTGTGAACATCCACCACAACTGACAGAACCTGGCTCTGGGAGCTCTCTCTCCTCTCCTGTTACGGAGCCAGCCAGATAAACATGGGAAGTTTGACTGCTCCTGCCAGAGATTTTGGTATGCCTTTAATCATACCAAAGTGCATTTAGTATGAAGACAAAAATCAAGTTTACTTGCCAAAATGTCATTATGGAAAATCTAAAATAATGATGAAAGGTAGACTGACATTGTTTTAGGCTTGCTTAATCACATATAATTGCTTTATTTACCAATGAATTCCAATGAATGTGTTATGATGTCAAAGGCACATTTTATGGGGCCTAAGATTTTTCAACCAATATTTATGAATTTGTAACGCTGAGTAATTCTCACTGTTGGTTTTTATTAGTAACATCCTGTTGCAGAAAATACAACACATCAGTTTGTGCTCTACCCATTTTCATCTTGGGCCAAAACTGTTTTCATTTATTCCATGTCCAAAAGAAGTGACAGTCTTCCTTTAGTCAGTCAGACAAGATACCATTCCCCTGTACACGTGCAACATTTAAGTATAGCTACGGAAAGATGAATGTGCTCTTTTATATATTGTCATAAGGCAAAGAGAAATAGAAGTACTTGGGGTTTATTATTTTTATTATGATTATTATCTTATATGGCTTTTATCATGCAAAATAATCACTATGAGACATAGTTTGGATTTTAGAAGTAAGAGCTACAAACCTTATCTGGAGGGTAAAGCCCAGAGATAACAAACAAGGTCTTCAAGATTTTATAAAAATTCCAGTTGTGACATACATTTTCTTTCTGGTGTCCAATTTGGTACAATACTTCACAGGAGCCCTGGCAAACCTAGAGTTAGGGACCCTGGAGATTTTACACACAAGAGCTCAGTAGTGGCCCACAAACAATTCAAGAAAACCCATGTCTTTCTGATTCAGGTTAGTTTCACAGATCTTAGCATCTCTAATAACTAAGCTTACCAAAAATTCTGATGGGCTATCTCTGCCAGAGATATGCCACTGCATCACAAGAGTAGCAAAATGATACACGTTTTCCTGTCAGGCCCACAATCTCTCTGCAATGCTGTGCAGCTATCAGACCTGAGTTTCTTTTCTTCAAAAGCCTTATTAATGCAAGCATAAACTACCTCAGGTTTGCCAGATACCTATTTTGGTCTCGTAGACATTAACAAAACAAGACCTTTTTTAAAAAAATCTCACCACAATTCTTCTTTGCTTTTTCCATTACACTATCCTAGAGGAGATCCAGAAAGAATCTTCCCCCACACTCATAACAGGAAGAAACACAACTGCTCTTCATCAGGATTTCTCCCTATGGGGAAAAATCTTCTTTCACACATCTAAGCAAAACTTTTAGCTGCTTCAAGCAGCCCAGGACCACCTCACTCTTGTTTTTGGAGAGAAAAACAATGTTGCTGAGAGGCTACAAAGAAGGCCCAAACAACAAATACAAAAGAAAGACTGAGAGAGAAACAGTAGTTTGACCACTGGGAAAACATGTGCTACAGCATCTGATGTCACAACTATTTTCCCTCATGATAGAAGGGCACCAGCCACACAGTGGCACTCAAGCAATATCAATAACAATACCAAAGGATATGCAATAATGAAGAACAGGAGTATGCGCTTTTTTGTGCTGCACAATGGGGCAAGAGTTTCCAAACCAAATGTTTCAAAGGCAGAAATGCCCATGCAAACTGCTGATGTATAACTCTTCGTGATGAGTGATAAATAACCACCTGGGAATTTGCTTTGCAGTGTTTATTTCTCTACAAGACCTTTTATATTATAATCAAAACCTAAATTCAGATGCTTAAAATTCTTTTAGAATTAGATAACTGTCTTAATACAGCCGATTCCACAATACTGCACTGAGAGTGACTTAGGAACTATCATGGCAACATCAACCGAGCACCCTCACAGGCTCCAAGAGAATCAGGAATGGAAAAGTCATTTTGACTTTAGTCCTTTGAGTCCCTCTGCATACTATCTTTTTCAGTTTAACCTCCAGAAAGACAGAAATTACGGCAGAGATTGCTATTCAAGCAGAAAGGCAAAGATCCTGAATGGTGCAGTAATCAGCGTTAGTGAAATCCCACTGTTCTATTCGCACATTTCTAAAGCATTTTCCAGCAGGGCTGCTACCTATGCAATACAACATGGTGATTTCACACAGTCATAACTATGTAAAGAATTTTTTTGCTCATACAGCTGTCACTCCATTACATCACGAAGGGAAGATGGATGACAGAGTAAGGAAAAGAAACAGCTGGACATCATATGGTGAGAGGAAGAATGGCTGGACACTACAGAAAACATAGTCATTTCAACAGGACTAAGTCCTATCAACCTCTAAACCTCTTCCAGACACAAAGGAAATCAATAACATTATAAACGAACAAAGTGAAAAATACAAATGATACTCCTTGCAGCATTTTGATACTCAAGAGGTTAATGACAAACTATTTAATGGAAAATGGTGTCCCCATTAATGGTGTTGATGTGACTCAAACAAGTGGTACAGTAGAATGACAGGCTGCAAGTAAAACAAGGAATAGATACTAGCACTCAGGAACATATGGGAGAAGTATTAATACTAGCTAGTCCTGAAATGCCAAAATATTGGCTATTCAGTAGTTCACAAAGTAACTGCAACTCATTAGAAAGGTATGTGAGAGAGGAAAATCAGAACTACACAAAGGACCTAAATTTATAAACAGTGAGTAAGCTGCAACGGTAGTGATTTCCAGCATGATTTAATTAGCATGCACAGATAAGGTCAAACACTGGCCTTTCTTCAGATGTATTAACTATTCACAATGGACTATGAATTCAACCGAATTAGCACTTTTTGTTGGTTCACAGGTTGTAGAGACCTTCCATGTCATTAAATAGGTTAGACAAACTAATGTTGACCTGTAGCCTGGTCACAGCATATTTGAAACAACTACTGCTTTACATTTTCATTCCTCCTACTGTGTTGGCTGCCCAAGTCACATGGTTTCACCTCACCGCTTGCACAGATAATCCTCCTTCCAAACAAACATGTACACAAGTGGGATCTGAATACTTCTGGTGAGAATTTTGATACACATATCAAATGTTCATAATTCATGACATTGTTCAGCAGTCTCCACACTAATTTCTTGGCTTGTACAAATAGTGTTGGAATACTAATAGAGGGCATCATTACTTCTGTCTAAACCTATGTTTTGCTCAAACAGATATTCAAAATATTTTTTGCATATAATCTCCCTATTTCTTCTTCTAGTAAAATTAGGTTCCAATGGAATTAGTAGGAAACACCATACTAGAATTCCACTTAACAAACTATTTAAGTGTCCTCTAATTTTTCTTTTCCAAATTTTTCTGTGATGTGCTTTCATCTTTCAGAAAATGACAAACCTACACAAACATGTCACTAAAATAGATTTATGAGCAGAGTTGCTATTGTTCATCTTTTTACTTTGTTAACAGAATGACCCTATGTGAGGAAAACATGGTGTTTTTCAATGTCATTTGAAATAGCTTCAGTTTTAAAAACACAGTTTGCCTAATTTCACTGTGACTACTTAATATTAAAATATCTGGAAAGAAATAAAAATAGATACTTATAAAATATAGCACCATGCTCTACAGCAATGCTATAAAACATAAGCAAGAATGATGCTTTGTAATTATTTAGTATAGTGTGACTTTTTTCAGAGAAAAAAGAAATAATAAGCTAATAGGACACAGGAAATTTTATGGGAATGATGGGCTTCTTCAAACAACCCAAAATCAAGTATTATCTCTTTGTACATAGTTGGGAAATTACAACTGAAAGCTGTTGCTTGATGGACCTTCTTACTTCTACTCAAATTATAAAAAGCTAGTCAGTAGGAATGAGCAAATAATTGCTTTTTGTTTGACAGGAAATTTTTTAAATATTAGACTGAACCAGTTCTTGTTTACTTTCTTCACTTTAGAGGAAAACTGGGAAAAATAAGTGTTTTCCTGCACAAAGAACATTTTATTTCAGCATTAATAGAAAGTTACATTCTGTGACAGTTGTACGAAAAGCAAAGAAAAAGCCAAAGAAGAGAATACTCCTTTTTTTTTATCTCAGAGCCCCAAAGCCTCCCTGTTTTGTCCACATTCCTCAAGTCTAGTCATTCATCTCCACTTATCTGTACTTTTTAAATGCCAAAATGTTAATTTGACCTACAAAACCCCCGTCATTTATTCACATTGTTCAGGAATAGATAATTCAATTTAGATCTGACTTTTTAAATATTCAGCTATCAAACCAAAAATCCATTGTTAGCACAATCCTCAGTAGAGGAAATCTGAGCTGAAGTTAGTGATCTTATTTGATGGAAGACTAACTTGGTGAGGGTTTACACTGGGAATATATACGTACTACAAACACATACACACTATATTTGGTGAAGAGTAGAAAGACCATCTATCTACAAAGAATAACAAAATATTTCCATTTTCAACTATGAAGTTATATATTTGAATCTTAGTCTAAGAGAAATGTTTCCCATTTAGACAAGAAAATGCTATTGGACTGATAAGGACTGATAAGGTTACCTGAGTAACCAAAGCTGAACACAGAGCTGTACTGTTTGAAGTGTATATTTTCTTTAATCGTAATTTTATAATCTCACAGGTTATAAATCAATATGGATTTGACAATCTGGCTTTCTGAAGGTTTAATTTAGTATGCTAACATGCTTCATTTGACTCAGGAGTTAAGATAAATTGTAACAAAACACTAAATTCAAACAAGTTTCCTTCATTTTATCAAATCAGATCATATTTTTAAAACTCTGCTTACCAGGTTTAAAAGGTCAGCTGACTCAACTTCCCTTATTACTGTCTCCTCTGGAGTTCACATTTTGTTCACACTTCTGGCATAAGTATTAGCAGGATATGATTTAGAGGTTTCACTTCTATGAACTTACAAAGTCTGTGGAAGGGCCATCAACTGTCATATCTTAAGACAGAGAGAGTAGCTTGAAGAGGAAAAATGAAATGCTGAAATTTGCTATAGCAACGGATGTAAAGCTAAACCTAAACTTTGCAGCTGGTATTTGATACTATTGTTGCAGTAATGTGTCCTGTACCTTGTAATGCCAGTTTTTATCAAAGTTCTATTATCAAAGTTCCTTTCATTATTTTTTTGGTCAGCATAAGTATATTTTCAAGGGTCTGGATACTATTTTCCCTGTGTCCCCTACATGAACTTCAAATTTCTGCCACCGTCCAGACAGCTGTAGCAACCTACTCTATGAAAGTAGCAACCCATGTTCCATTCCTATCTCAACTGAGAAGTAAGAAGAAGTCTGAACCCTATTGGCCTCCAAGCTATTTGTCTTTCTGTCTAGGGCTCCTTTTCTCCAGGAGAGACTTTCTTCTGGCACCTCTTCCCTTTCTCCAGCTTCAAGCCAATATGGAGCTGAATACTGAGTTCAACTCCCTGTCACCACTGCCAGAGAAGTCCAGGAGAGAGCTCCTGCCCATGCTCAGCTTATTTCCTCCCCTGGCAACACCCATTTGACTTGGGGCACTTGTCTCCCAAGAAAAGGCAGTCTGATGATTCCAGGCAGTCTCATCCTGTAATCAGCCAGCACTTCTTAGGGCTTTTTCACTGCAGTGGTCCTCTCACTGTTTAAAATTTGATATGATAACCAACTGAGACTATAAAAAGGAAGAGAAGGGTCTTATCAAAAGAAAGAGGGGAGCTTATCAGTATGTATAAATAATTGAGAAGGTGGAGTGAAAAATATGAAGCCAGACTTCTCAGAGGGATGCCCTGACAGAACAAGAGGCAACGGGCAGAAACTGAAACACAGAAAGTTCCATTTAAATGAAAGAAGAAGAATTTTTTTACTCTAAAGGTGGTCAGACATTGGAAAAGGTGCCCAGAGATGCTGTGGAGTCTTCATCCTTGGGTATATTCAAACCCCAACCGGATACAGCCCTAAGCAGCCTGCTTTGAGGCAGGCAGACTGGATTAGAGACCTTCAGAGAGCTACTTGGTGTAACTGTGATTCAGAGACGAAGACGTGCAGGAGCGAGTGCTGGTGCACAGAGAGAGAGATGAGATCCAGAATAAGAATGAATGTAAATACATATTTAAATGATGCAGGATGGAGGATAAAAATACATTTTAGGAATCTGGAGAGAGAAAGAGGAAATACAGAGGAAGAATGGAGAAAAGCATGGTAGGAAATCTTACCAGTAAAATCTACGACCTCAAGGTACCAATACTTACTTAAACATCTAAGCCAGCATTCTTGCTGAACAGGCATCTTGACCTAGGGAGATTGTAAAGTTCTGTTTGGGCACTTCTCAGGCTGTCAATCAGTGTGTGACAACCCAAACATCAGCTAGGTAGATGCTAAGGAACAGACTGAACTCAATTATTAGTATGAAATGTCTAGAAACATGAAAGAAGTGCCAAACTGCTGAAAGTAGAGAGACCTGCACAAGGTCTCAAAAAGACTGTCTATCAGGGACCCTCAAACTTTTTAAACAGGGGGCTGTTTCACTGGCCCTCAAACACTGTCAGGGGCCAGTTTGTAGCCGAGAGGCACCCCCTGGGGGCAGGTGGAGGACGAGGCGTGGATTAAGTGGCAGGAAGTCATCTGCGGCGGGGGGGGGGGGGTGTGCGGGCCGGATTGAAGACCCTCGGGGGCCGTTTCTGGCCCACGGGCCGTGGTTTGAGGACCCCTGCTGTATATATTCTGGCTCTTTTTTTCACCTGCACTAATCCATATTTCCCCATCCTTTATTCCACTCCCCACCAACTCTGACAAGTAGTAATACTGTAGTAACCACCTCCATGCTGTCCTGTAAGGACCACAGTCCATTCAGAGGGACAGGAATGCTCTGATCCTATACAGCTGATCTCTTCCTGGTACAGAGACGCTGACTCTTCCCTCCCAAGCTCCTTCCCCAGTATGCATTAATTACCTCATTGTACTACCAAAGATTCATCTCAGTTTTGAAGCTGTAACAGAGTTCCCCTAAACCATCACAAAAGAAGCCTTCACCAACTTCACTCCGTCCCCAGCAATTTCTGAAATCTCCAGTATGTGAAAGTCAGACCAATCCAGGAAAAAGGTGTCATGTAAACAAATGAGGAACACGTGTTTCCAAATAGAAAAGGGGTTAATGCAGACAGTGAAATTAGTACAGCAAGACCTGAGCTGGCAGCTGTGAGGAGAGGGAGGGTTGCCAAGGCATTAGAGGGAGCTGACAAGGGAGCAAGAGGTAAAATTCAGGTACTAGGTGATCACTGTATTTCCTAGACCAAGGCAGGCCTGGATTTTTATTTTTTTTTCTCTTTGATGAAGGTAATGAGGATTTTTCTGTCTTCTAGCAGATATTTAACTCAAAAAGCAGTTATATGGGAACAATTTCCACTCTGTTCCCAACCAGCAGGACCAGAATGGCAGGTGGTTGCAGAGATGAGCTGAGAAGCACTGAAAGAATCAAAGGCAGCACCTGCTTGGGTGAAATACTGTTTCTACCGTTTCATTTCCACCCATATTGAAACTGCTTTTTAAGGACACACTTAGGGTGCATATGCATTAGTAGTTAAAAACCCCCTCAGTCTAAAGCATAATTAGTAGGTTTATGAAAGGCTAATACCAGTAATGCTTCTAAACCTCACTTAGAAACAAACATATTATTTTCCCCTTTGAGCATGTGCACTGAGAGAGAAGGAAGGAATATATTATTTTCAGACACATATAACCTTTTAGCAATATAGCTGGTTCTAAAGGAGTGCTTACTCAGTGACTCCTTAATACCTGACTACAGCATACAACCTTACAGACTGTGGTTTCTACTTAGGCAACATCCAGATAAATTACATACTACACAGAAGAGCAACACCTAGCAGTGGCTTAATAGCATTTTTCCTCTCTCTGTATCAGAGAGGTCTTGGAGGGAGCGCAAATGTCCCAATCCCACTTTACAGCGAGGGAAAAGTGAGGCAGAGATAAGCTGAGCTATTGATACAACCAAAAATGAAAGAGCCAGCCAGGGGCAGAGTAAGCAGCAGGACCCAGATCTCCTGACTCCCAGGCTACACCCTTCCACATTTCCCTTGGCAGCTTAAATCGGCTAACTTCCCTACGTATGTTGCCAGGCACCACTCAGGGTTTGTAAGCTTTTAATGGGTTAATTAGCACCAAAGCATTTTTTCTTCTGTGGTCTAGACATAGAAATATCCAGATTTTGTTTCCCTTGAAAGGCAGCCCATCCTGGAATCTGTACTCGATCACCCATTTCCATGTTTTTCTAGGGCCAGATGAGGCTAAACATGATTTGAAGATTTTTTTTTTCCCTTTCCTTTCTTCAATGTTTCTTGTCCTTTCTTTCACTGACTACCAGCTTGTTTGTTTTCTTTTGAGGATGATGCCAACTATAAAACAAAAAATGTAATTTCCAAGGTGGGGAAATTAGAGAATGATGGATTTGCTGTTGCCAAGAAGAAATAATAATTCCTGGACCTAACAAATAGGCCTGAAAATAAAGAAGGGATTATTAAATGTTATATAATTCCAATATGATAAAAGCAGAGAGAACTTTCAGGAGACTGTCCTGATTTGGTGTGGGGTTTTTTAACGCTCTGGAGACCATGGATCATATTGTTTATTTAGGCATACAGCTGGAGATATGTGGTAGTCCAACTCTTAAGTGTATGGCCTGTACAGGGATCACACCAGTGACCTTGGTGTTGTTAGCACCACGATCTAACCAGCTGAGCTAATCTCAGGGCCACTTGTATTACCCCAGATATTTCTGGTGTAACAAAACAGGATCTTTCTTTTACTTGTCTCTCCTATGTGTACATGCTTGCAGGTAAATACAGTATTATAGATCTGGGCCTCAGCCAGACACTATGGAATTAGATTTGAATTCTTCCAGAGGGAAGGGACTTCATGTTTGTGGGTTTTGCCTCCAAATTGAGTGGTCCAATCGACATATTTCAAAATCTGTTTAAGCACCAGCTCCAATCTAATTCTGAATTTTAGTATCACTGCTATTTTATTTATTTCTTAATATTTTTATTTTAAATTAGAAATACAATTTTTAAGTGCATTCCTGAAGTAGTTTTCTTGGTATATGTGCAATAAATACATAACAGCAAGTTTGAAAAAAGGTGTCACTGGCACTCATTTGTGATTAGCTATGCAAATCCTTCCCAGTGTTCCCATATGACAAAATGTTCCACATTTGTACTTAGAAACTGTATATGCCACACCACAAAATCTCATATTCTTTTCTCCTTAAATCAAAAGGCATCACCTGCTATAAACTGACGTACTCTGTCAGTTTAATTTCTTTTAGTTACTCATTGTCAAATACATCCTACCTGTCTAAGACTTGTTTTCCCAGGACTCAGAAAAACACCAGCCAGCTGAATGTCAGAGGAGATTGAACAAGACAATAGCATATAGCAGGGGTGTGGTGTTGGGTTTTTTTAAAATCAGCTATGCACTTGTTGACACAGACTGAGGCCTGGATTTGTTAATATGATTTTATCTGTTTATGTCAAACCTGGATAAAATAAGCAGTGCCAGAAAGAAATTACTTTCATGCACTACAGTATGAATGTACAATATTAAAATTCACTCCAGAAACTACTGTCTTGGAGACTTCACTCGTATTTATTGGAGATAAACACCATATTGTCTTTCTATAGAAATCAAGTCTATGAATGCTGACATACAGTAGTGACATTTAAATTCTTATCAGGACTTGAAAAACTTGCTTCAGCAGTAAAGCAAGTGTCAATGTGATCCATTTTTATGAAAACATACTATTTTACCCTTAAAATAGTAAGATAAATGTTCAGAAATGTAGTTTGTTTTAGCCTTCCTAATCTGCCAAGGCTTAATTCCAGTTCTTTGCTAGTGTTACTGCCACGACTACAGTGGTGCAAAGGTATAGTAATGAAGTGTTAAATGAAGCCAAAGGGGTTACCCAGCAATGAAAAGCATTTAATTTCATGGTTCTGCATTCTGATGTCATTTGCAAAGACACCCCCTAACCACTTCCCTTACAATTCCTCTCAAGACAGACTCACAGTCTATCCTATCAAAAAATAACTAACTAACAATGCAACGGTCAAAGACCACCTAGAAATGGCAAATATTTCAGATTATGACATAGTTCATGTTTGTGTCTGCTGTCAGTGTGATCCAGATATGAGCCAGAAAAACTAGATAATAATTTGGTTTTTCAACTGGCTCAATCCTGATGATTTCATATGGTTTTGCACCTCCCTATCCTATTTTTTAATCCTATTTTTTCTTTTATTCACTGAGATTGCATTTCCATAGGCAAGAACACACAGCACTTAGAATATTGGGCTGCAATCTCATTTGTGAGCTTTAGCTGCTAGGTTGGTATAGAGTATATTAAGGCTTTACTTGCAGGTTCACTTTCCTACCTTATTTAGGCTTGTGTGTTATTAATATTTCTAGTTCAGAGGTGTTACTCTGTATATATCTGAACAGCACCTTTCCTACTGTGGATAACTAACATGCAACAATAAAATCACAGACTAGATAGCTATAGAGTGTTATAGATATTAATTCTCCATGGGAAAAGAAGTATTTGCATTTCCGCTAGGATTTCCATTTCATAGGGAAAAAAATAATCAGAAAAGATAGTGCATTTCACAGGTAGTTGCTGACAGAAGAGGAATATTGAAACTCCAGCAGTAGTATCACCTCAGTCTCTCAAAGACTCTATGTCGAGGCCAAGCTTAGCCTCTGCCTATCTTCCCTGATTGTGTTTATCTCAGTCCTATTTCCTCTAACACCCTCAATGATGTCCAGAGCCTTCTGAAGATTTCTCAGAACTGCTAGAGAGTAACAAGAGTGGTGCTGATTGATAAAGGAAGGGGAGTCGGGAGAAGGGGAGTGACAGAAAGGCAAGCAGGCAGAGTGGCGTCACCATGCAGTCCTACAGTATCCAAACAGAAGCAGGTCTGCTGATGGTAGCCAGGTTCTGTCAAGAGCCCAGATTGCCAGACAATCCCTAGTCTGAAGTCAAGCCAGGATGTCAAGTCTTCAGGTGTGGATGAGCAAGAAACATGGTCAGGCATAGAAATAGCTGCAACACAGCTCAGACAGAACCAAGGGCAAAACCCTCAGCTTCAAAACAGTTCCCGAGAAAAGCAGACAAGAGCTCATCAAAGCTTCTCTTTGATTCAAGGCCGGCTGTGGACACTATCCTGGCAGAGTGCAAAGTGTAATGCTCCCAGATCATGAGCCCAGGCAGCCAAAAGCACAGAAAAGAGAGACATGCTTAGGGCCCCGACAACATCTACCTGTTGCCGTGCTAGGGCTAATGCTAGTGCTTGTTCATGGCTGGCCTGGGAAGAAAAGCCATGACCCATGTCAAATTGCCAAAATGAGTGATGAAGAGTAGGACATCCTGCTCCCACAGAAACTGGGAGATTAGAGATTTAGGGGAAATGCATGCTGCCTTGCATATCCCATCTCCTGCTTCATCATCCTCACAAGCCCATCAACCTTTCATGGCTTTAGCATAGGAAAAATAAGCAGCAAAGCAAAATAAGCAGTAAAGTGAATGGACTTGGCTTTTCTAAGTATTTTGCTTATGTCTAGGGCCAAATTCCTTTACTAGTTCATTCCTTAAAGCCATTCCTCAGGACTCCAAACCTAGCACCCACTTTCTGGTACAGGAACTCATAGTTTCATTCCTTTAGGTCTTCTTTCCTTATTCCTGTCTCCTTGACTAGCCACAGGTAATTCCTTCATCCCAGATCTATATATCCAAATATAATTCACACTTATTTCCTTGTTCAGATCCCTATTTACTCCCATATCCTGCTATGGGCCCTACTTTTAGTGTTTCTTTTCCTTGTACCTAGATCAGATGTAGCACACATCTGTAGTTGCAAAGAAAGTCTTGCCGAACCCTAAGGTACAAAACAGTCTGCAAAGAGATATAAATTAGGAATATTAAACCATTACATCCAAGTAGGCCTTTTCAGAGCCCATGCAAAATGTGTTCTCCTAGAGGTTTATAACTTGACTGTATGTGCCTAGCATTTACTGGAACAACAGAAGTTATATTACTGACACAAAGCTTTTCCTCTGCTTTCAGCCTCATCACCCCACAAAACAGTGTATCTGTGCCTTAAAGCATGGGAGTTCTAGAGCTTTTCAAGGAAAAGTTTGCCACAGTTTTTTAGACATAGTTAGAACCAACATATTTTCCTCTAGTCTTATTTTTGGAAATGGTTGAATTGAGTTTTCCAAAATAATCAGCCTTGGGCAGACACCTGACATGGAAATTTTCAGCCTAAACCATGTGAGTTCAACGAAGTTATAAAGCAAGGAAAAGCA
>JAWWLV010000001.1:20821001-20850629 GCA_035041135.1 Platyrinchus mystaceus
AGGTCCCTTTCTGCCTGGCTGCTCTCCAGCCACTCTGTCCCCACCCTGTAGCACTGCAGGGGGTTGTTGTGGCCAAAATGCAGGACCCAACACTTGGCCTTGTTGAGCCTCATCCCATTGGAATTATAAACTGGTGGTGATTATAAATTAGTTACTGTAGGTTACTGTTCCTGAAGTGATGATTGTACCTGGAGGACAGACTTACCAGATACTCACCTAATCAATCACTGAAAAGATTTTTTGCTAACAAACAAGTGCCTCGCTCTCTGCTTGGCATGCTGCTGTGAGCACTGTGGGACCTTAGCTATTCCTTCAAAATGCTGTCTTTGTCCTAACTGACTACTTATTGGTTTCCTAGGCCAATGTTGCTGTTTTTCCTTTATCTTTAAATCTCACCCGAGCCTTCTTTGGAAGTGCTCATTTTACGTAAATTAAACCAAGTCTTATCAAAGCTTGATTGTTTTGTCCCCTTTGACCTGGCACCCCTTGTTGTCACTATTTCAAACATCATCTACTGTCATGTTGAACCATGAAACTGGGATTACTAAACTTGTCATACTGTTTCATCTGTAGAGAGAACAATAACACTGGATAACTCCATGCCATTTCTCTCAGTTCTGTGAAAACAAAACAAGACAAAAAAACCCCAAACACAAAAAAAACCCAAAAAAACCCACAGAACCATGCTGCCTACATCTTCAATGTTTTTTGCTCCATTCTTTTAGCTAATGGGTATTGTCTAATAAATTGCTTTTTGTTCAGTCTGGAAGAAATTTTGAGGGAGGACCAACCTGATCTCCTTTTGTGACCAGGTGTCCCACCTAGTGGATGTTCTACTTAGCATTTGCCACACCAATCACACTACTTTGCATTTCATGGGCTCTCCAAGTTTTCTGTGCTGTATATTGTACATACACTTACAGTACTAGGCAAATTTATCATAGATAACTATAGTCACTTAAGTCACTTGGGCATCTAGGCTTGGCTGATCATACAGGCTTCCTCTGTAGTCAATAAAAGGAGACAAGACACCTCAGGGAAATTCACCAGTTCCCAGCACAGATGTCAAAGGTAAGTAGAGTAATTGCCTTCTGTAACTGTTTATCTGCTGACCGCACAAAAAGCCTACATAAGGAGCCAGACTAATTGTCTATATTGTAAGACAGCTCGTATTAGCTGAAATAAATATTCCCCAGCATGCTGCCATCTACATAGACACACTACAGAAACACTATAGAAACTTTATTAATCTATTTTCAGCTAAATCCTGTATCCCTGATGGTCAGAATACATCCAGCTTTCTAATACTTTCTGAAAGAAATTAATTCTTTTTCCAGGAACATCTTTACTCCAGCTTAGAGTGGAATCAGACTAACACTGCCAGCAGTAAGTGGCAGAAATATTTATTTTGGCTCCTAAATATGAAATTTAGCTCATTCAGCATTCAGGGATGTTGGCAGAAGAAGTGGTATAGTGAAAGCTTTGATTTTTAAAGAGTGTCTGCCCCACCTGACACAATGGAAAATATAAAGGATTTTCCTTGTACCTATGAGCTTGAAGCAAGAACAGTGCAAAATTCAGAAATGATTTAACAGAATCTGAGCTGTGAATGTATGTAGTACATTTGAAAGTAAAGAGGTTGATAAAGAACACTACAGAGTAAGTACAATCAATTGCTTTTGCATGAAAAAAATATATTGTCAATGACAGGATAGTACTTATGTGTCTGCCAGTATAATTCTCAAATTCATTTTGCTGAAGATAAGGTTTCACTAAGTATTTCTTTCTTACATTTTACATAGCAAATACCAAAATATTATGAATACTCCTTATGAGACAATCTCCCAGAATACAGCTGAATAATTCAAACACAAGGAGAATATTCTGGCATGGTCACACAGCCAGCAGTAAAAGTCAGGTGTTCTCAATTGCAGGGTTGTACAACTTGCAGAGAGCTCTCTCCCCTTCTTTGCAGTGTTCCTATCAATGCTTGGTTCAAAATCTCATGGTGTTTTTTTTCTGTTACTGTCATCCCTCATTACTCACTCTACATGGCCCCTTCTAGCCTCAGCACCTTTGCTTGATCTTCTGGACTTTCCCTGAGCTTCACTGCAACTCTTTTCTTCCTTCCTTACTCAGAGCTGCTAATGGCAGCTCTGTCCCTTTGTGGGGCTGAGCAGGTAACATGCTCCCTTACTGAGATTGCTTCCAGATGACTGCAGAGGACCTAAATTTTATTACTGTGCTCAGGCTCACTCACAGAAGGCCTTAAGTACTTTGGGATCCTGAATGTCACCAGTCACAAACCTCTGTCCTCTCAAACTATGAAGACCTTGGAGATTTCCCTTGATGAGTTTCTCCCTTTTAAGACAAATAAACCACCTTCCTTAAAATGACAAAAAGGTATTTTTTCAAATGTTTGCCTTTGAAAAGCATCAAGTTTCTGCTGAGTAAAACCCAATAGGTACTTGCTTAGTGGAAAAGCAAAGAACATTTTCTAGTTCCTTACCTATTCCTTCCTCCTAAGGCTGATCACAGAAAACTGGATAAGGCTCCAGAAACAGAAGGTTTATTACTGAAACAGCAGAGGATCAAATAAGATGGACTCTGGGACAGCTGAACGGCTTAAAGAGCATCTTTAAAATCCTAACTTGATAACAGACAATTCATTCTGCTGCCAGATGTTTTCATTAAACATTGCAACCTCTGCTGAGAAGTGCAGAGGCTTGCGTAACAAGGAGCAGGAGCAGCACATGTTTTATGTTCATCCCTTTGCCTGACTCAACAGCAGTGCTGAATGACGCTGCTTAGGGCCACATCCAGAACTTTTTGGCCAGGAAGAATAGTTAGCAGTGTGCCAACATCTTCAAAGGTAAGGTAAGAGGGAATAGAGGGGGGTCTTGGAGACCTGAGAGTTTGCAGATAAATATCTTGTGAAAGGAGAGGGTAAATTACTCTCTTCCAAAGAACTGTATCAAGTGTTCAGGCTGAGGAAGGCTAAGAGAAGTAATGTAAACAGAACGGTGGAACTCTTTTGCAGATGGAAAATTAAGCTAAAATCTCTCACTTTGGATCAAACCGCATCCTATATCATTGAGCCTAGCCCCATTAGACATGCATCTGGTCTATGGTACACTTCTCAGCCCTGCAGTACCATAGCAGACATACAGTTTAGCTCACAGAAGTTGTTACATTCCAGTTTTTCTACCATTGGGGACTGAAAAAAATAGCACAAAAGGATAGCTGAAAGTATATGGAGAGGCCTTAAATGCACAAAATCCCTTAAGTATCAAATGGCTCTGATCTTTAATCACCTAGATACTTTAAATCTCATGCTCATCCTGAAAGATATAGGGGAGGCTGAACACAGACTAAGTAATTACAAACTAAGTATTTACATCTTCCCCGTTTCAATTTATTTTTGAGACTGAACACCAATAATATCTCTTTTTCTTTTTCTTTTTTCTTTTACTTTTTTGACTCAATGCAAAGAATAAGCCTTTCCTCTATAACAGATTTGGACTTGAACATGATAATTCCTGAATCCTACGTACTAATTTACTGTGTACAGACACTGAACTAATATAATAGTGGCACAGTCAGGCTGGAAAATGAAGGTGAGGCTAGATTAACACTCTTCATACACCTGTTACATAATGAAAAAGCCTGTGAGTTTTCTGGGGTTGGGTTTAGGTTTTTTGTTTTTTCTTAATAGAACTTATAATAGACATGTTGGAGTGGTTTGGTGTTTGTTTTTTTTTCCCAAGAGATATAAACAGTCCTTGCAGGGAGAGTAGGAATCCAGGAATTCACGAATTTTTCATTAAGTACACTTGAGAAAAAGTGAGAAAGATTATGTGTTGAGACTGTTGAGTCTGAGAAATCAGATTCTTTTTATAAGGATTTAGGGAAATGTTAACCTATTAGGAAGAGGAAAGTCAGGTCCATGGAACAGTGAACTATGTACAGACCTGGTATAATTTTAATATCCTGTTTCTCTAATGTTATGCTTTTCCTCCATTGTTAGAATTATACAACAGTTTAGCTCAAACAGACTGGCAGACTGGGCTCTTTATTCACAGTCACAAATTTGCTAGTCCAAGAGGAGAACGGTTACCAGAAATACACGAGAGCCTGCTGGGTAGGCTCAACTGATTAACAGGTTGTTCTTCTATGACGAAATTTAAAAAAATATGAATGCATGAGGCTTTGTACATGCCTAGGGGGTACTTGTGCAGATTCAGGAGGGAACGGTTACATTCTCTGTCCTTGAACTTACCAAGAAAATAGGTGGGAACCACAGGAAAACCGATCCTTTATCAGCAAGCCTCGTTACATGGAAGAAGAAGATGAAGACGACAGAGGAGAAGGAGAAAGAGAAGAAGGAGAAGAAGAAATAATGGGGAAATGTATATTCAAAGTCTCAGATACTTAAATCCCTCCACCTGTTGTCCTAAAAACCGACTTCAGGGCTCACTGCTGCTTACATGAGTGAATCATCCTTGTGCTACTGAACCACCAGCTATTCATTCCTATCTTTCATCAGACAAGGCCCTCCACATACTAGAACTGCAGCTTTTTGTCTGATTGCTATTGTCCTAATATAAAACCTCACATGTGCAAATCATAGAATCATAGAAAGGTTTGGGTCTAAAGACCATCTAGTTCCAGCCTCCCTCCCACAAGCAGGGACACCTTCCACTAGACCAGATTGCTCAAAGCCCCATCCAACCTGGCCTTGAAAACTTCCAGGGACGGGGCATCCACAACTTCTCTGGGCAACCTGTGCCAGTTCCTCACCATCCTCACAGTAAATAATTTATTTCTCATATCTCACCTATATGCTCTTGTAAAAAGCCCCTTTTCAGCTTTCTTGTAGGCCCTCTTTAGGTACCAGGAGGCTGATTAAAGGTCTTCCTGGAGCCTTCTCTTCTCCAGGCTGAATAACCCCAACCCTCTCAGCCTGTCTTCGTAAGTGAGGTGTCACAGCCCTCTGATCATCTTCCTGGCCCCCCTCTGGACCTGCTACAGCAAGTTCACATCCTTCTTATGCTGGGGGCCCAGAACTGGATGCAGCACTCCAGGTGGAGTCTCATGAGAGCAGAGTAGAGGGAGAGAATCACTTACCCCAACCTGCTGGCCACGCTGCTTTTGATGCAGCCCAGGATACAGCTGGCTCTCTGGACTGTGAGCACGCATTGCCAGGTTTTTAGCTTGTCATTCACTAACTCCAAAGTCCTTCATCTCAGAGCTGCTCTCAAACTATTCCCCACCCAGCCTGCATTTGTGCTTGGGATTGCCTCAACCCAGGTGCAGGATTCTTGCACTTGGCCTTGTTGGCCTGATGAACTCTCATGATGTTCACATGGGCCCAGCTCTCAAGACTATCAAACTCCCTCTGGATGGCAGCAGTTAGTCAGCACAGCTGGTTTTGCAAAATGGACCCTGGTATCTCCATGAAGCTCCCTGCTTATTGCATTCAGTGACTCACAATTACACATAACCATTCACACGGTATGCAAACACAGCCTATGCTATGCAAATTATGTGAAGTATCTCATATATTGCTGACAGTACCAGAGAGGCTGGACACACTAAAGTATTCCTACTGTGACTCAGTGACTACCTCCAGCAGTGGGTTTGCTCCTGTATTGCAAATGCTAAAAATTTAGTAAACAGCTTTGATGCTGCATGGGACACAACATAACTGGAGTCCTTTCAGAGCAGTGATAGGTCTAAATGATAACAGAAGCAAAAGGCAGTAAAAGGTTACTTTTTTTCCACTATGCCTTTGATAAACACAAGCTAAATCTCTGTTGAATAAAATGGAGCTAATGTTTTTGTGTTTCAAAGCAGAGTCACAATTGAAAAGGTTTCTAGGGAAATGAAGGAAAGAGGCCAGAAGAAAATTGTGTTTTCTTTTACCCTTCAAATGGACAAGCTTTGCAGTGGTTATATAATATTTAAGTTACTGAATACGGAGCATTACTCCGTTCAAGAATAAATGGTTCACATATGCAGAATGATTCAGCCAAATTTACATTCTGTGAATAAATGTTTATTTATGAAATTACACATGCAGCACAACCAAAATGAAGCAGGGAGAGGCTATGACAGCTCTTCTAGGATATGTACAATACCAAATCTTTCATGGAGCTACTAAACTGGCATATACATATTCAATATGCAGTTAAAGTCACAAGAAGCAAACTGACAAACAAGAAACAAGTTTGTCACTGCAGTGTTCCTGCTTCATCTTTTGCAGGCTATGGACAAACTAGGTGGCCCTACAGAGACAGTATAATGAAATAGATTTTTTTGAGACACTGGTGGGACAGCAGAAAAAAAATAACGAAGTAGGATAGATGTTCAAGAGAGCCACCTTTTAGCTCTGCAGTTAGGGCAGTGTTCTAATTCAGACCAGAAGGAAAATCAATGATTAACAACTTTAATAAAGTCAATATAAGTGGAACCTACATAAAAACTTTCAAAAGCATGGCTTTTTAAGCTGCTGGAAAGGTTGAATAAGTTTCTCAGTGTGAAAGCTCCAAAAAAAATTTCTTCGAATTTGGCTTGCATGCGTATTTCTTTGAAACTTGAGGACAGAGCCACATAGGAAAAATACATGGGCTGTACTGAAACCTACTGCACTTGAACTTTGCATTATATAATGCATTAATTTACAATTTACCATGGTGACCTCCTTAGGCATCTTAATACAGTCAAAATAAAAGGGCTAATAAGAAAAAAAAGACTTTTGTATTAAACAACTGATTGATATTACCTTTCAATCACTTTTTTTTTCCTCCCAATTCCCAGGTAAGAAAGCAGAGATTGAAGAAGCAATTTCCCTGGAGGAAAATAAACAGCTGACATATCAGGTTTAAAACTCTGCTTATGGTGGAGACACATCCTGTTTCAGATGCCAATTCCTTCCTCACACATATATCTCTATGCACCCATAACCTTTCACGAAATTCTGTCTTCCCCCCTTTGAAATGGCTGTAATAACCAGCCCAAAGGGATGCCTATTTATTTAACAGAAATATTTGTATGTCCGGATGATAACCAAGTGGGAAACAGAACTTGGGAGCTTTTATCCCAACACTTCTTCTTTTTCTAAGCCTCCTAATTGAGTAGATCAGCAGCAGCACCAAAACTCACAGCTTTCCTGAAGCATTTATGAAAACATGTTAGAGTTTTAAAGAACCTGTAAGCCTTAAATCACACAAAAGCATTTCTCTGCACTCTGCAAATCAGAGCTAAATATGACAGAAGGAAGATAAACATGAAAGCATGAGACAAAGAATACATTTTAAAAGTGCTATATTTGCTCCTTCCCTTCTGCAATTTTCCAACCATGCCAAGATAAAATAAGTACAGAGACACTGCTAAAGCATAGTATTACCTATGTCCTTGACACTACTTGCAAAATAATAGAGTATTGGAAAAACCCAGGCAAGTAGTTATAAGTCTAAAACCTATTTTCAAAGTTTTGGGACTTGGTGAATGCTACAAAAAGGCAAGTTATAGCACATACATCTAAATTACTGTTAAGATAGGCACGTGCACATTTATGTTTTTGTAGGAGCAGTAAAAGCATTCTTCATTGTGGCTGCGGTTTCTAATACTTGGCACCAGTATGACTTACAAAGGGTGGATATGTACTGTTGAAAATCTCCTGATAAATTTTTTACTTGTCTATAAGCAAGAATGTAATAATTCTGCCCGAGAGCTCTGAGAGTATCTGAAAGAAGCAGCTTGCTGAGTTACAAAAATAATTGTACTTTTAACTGAAAACCATCGTCACCAGCCTTGTTCTTATTATAAAAATCCTGTGGAAACAATAAGAGTCTATTTAATCAACCGTTATAGAAATTACTGTTAGCAAAATAATTCTATCACGATCATATATGTTCTTACACGTTATTTTGATTAGAGGATGTTCATAGTGTGTAAACTGAATGCTTCAATGGCAAAAATAGGACAGATAAAGTATATCTAGCTATACTTTAGATATAGATAAAATTAATCCTTCTTTTTGGAGCAGTCAGGGCAGAGAAGTCATTTTTATCGATGCCATACAGTAATAACTTAATGCATGATAAACAATTTTTATGCAGGGATATGAAAATTTCAGTGTTGCCAGTGGAAGGAAAACAAGTTTTCCAAAGCGCTTTTGGAATCTTGCACGTTTTTAGTGAGCTTGGTCCATCTGACACTTTACAAGCTTGGATAGCCTTTGTGTAGATTTCTGTACATGTGAAATACTTCAGTTCTATTCCAAAGACTTCAGAGAAACTGGATCAGTCATCACAAAAGGGTGGGGTTTTCATTCTATTTCTCTAGACAGCATAAGGCCAATTCATTAATTCCTAAAGCTTTGAATTTACAGTGACATTTTTCACCTACAGGTCTTGACCTTTCTCACAGATAAAATATCATGATTCCTGTTTTACAGCTGAGCCCACAATAAGGTAGAGAGAAGCAACTTCCTCACAGTCCTATGGGGAGTCACTGGGTGGTGGGTTCCAGGAATTTGTTCAAGCCTCCTGTCTTGGACAAAATGAACACGATCATGTTTTAATAGTGAAAAGTACTAATAAGCCTCCTACCTGTGAATGGTTACAGGAAAGATAACCCCAGCAATGAAGAGGAAAAACACACCAGAGGAATCAACTAAACTAAAGAGGGCCTGTATTAGGCATTGCATTACACAATTGCATCTGTGTTTGTCATCAAACGCAAAATCATCAAAAGTCTGCAAAATTGAGTTGTTTTGCCACTGTAATACCTCAGACATTTCTGGGAAGTTCAGATTTTTCTAAGAAATACAATAGTGTGCTTATCAGCCACTGTAAAATTAGTGCAAAGTGAGACAAGAACCTGCAATATTCTTGTAGCTCTCAGGGCCTTAGACTCAAATAGCTAAGTTAAACTTAAAATGTTTCATACATATATTTCAATATTTGTTAAAAATTATGAAAAGTGTATCCATATGCATCTAAGCAACTGTCAAGCAATCAAACTTTATTTACCTCAGCTCTTATGATAACTAGCACATAATAAAACAGATATAAAACATATACAAACACAGCAGCCTGATAAGAAATCAGAGCTCTCTCACCGTGATTAGGAAAAAATGCAATCAATCACCATGACAGCCAAGAGGACAATGATTCCATTTCACGGCAGCCCACTAGATTACCAAAATAAAATTTGCTTCATATTTAATTAAAGCCAATTGATGTAACAGAAATTGTCAAACTGTTGTACTGAGGCTTTGATTTGACTTTGAAAATGCTTTTTTTTTTTTTTTTTTTTTTTTAAGGTTTGGCCTTTCAGTTTTGTGCTCTTGCTCCAATTCTGAGCAGAAGCGTAAGAAGCGTAATTCAGATGGAACAGAGAACCGAACCCGGTCGCCCATCCTCGCGTCTCTATAAAGTCACTCTTTCTCCTTCTTCAAAGCTTTCCCGGGGAAAAGCTTTGTTGAAACATTCATACTTCTGACGTGCTTCTCTTCCCGAACGACAGGGACACTTTTTCTTCAGCTGAATATTTTCCTTCTCCAGTTCCAGTCTCCCAGAACCCGGCTGGAGCAGCAAACACGCCGCTACATCTCCAACTGCCCTGCAGGACTTAAACCCATAAGGGTGCGAGGAGATTAGGCATATTCCCGGTGAATAGCTACTATAATTATTTCCTCCGTCTCCCCCCACATCATGGATTTGTCTAGACACGGAACAATTCTCCTCAGGGCAGACCATCCTTCTCGGCCCTTCCTCCCTCTGGACCGGCCTCACCGGCGGGGATAAGCCGATGCGAGAGAGCACGCAGCTCCCAGACAACTCTCCCGCGGGACAAGCCCCCGGCAGAGCCCGGGCGGGAGCCCCGGGACGCGAACCCGCAGTCCCGGGACGCGAACCCGCGGCCCCGGGAGCGGCCGCGCCGTCGGCGGGCGGGGGACGGCGCCACCTGGCGGGTCCGCGGAGGCCGCACGTGCACATCCCGGTCCTCGGTCCTCGGCCCGATGTCACCCCGGGCTCTGGCCCCGCTTCCCCGCCTTTCGCAGGACACGGTGCTCCCACCCCTTGGCTTCCCGCGGGCGGCGCCTGTTTCGGTGGCAGGCGGGGCTGTCTGCGTAAACGTCTCTCCCACGTGTACGGAAAGGCAACTTTTCCCGTGTGACCAGATGTTTGTGTAAGAACGGGGGAAGGAGCATTTTAACCTGCCTCCTTTGGACAGCCCCACGGTATCCCGTCTGTGCAGCGCTAAGGGAGAAGCATGGAACCGCCTGCGTAAAAGTCTCTCTGAACCCCACTGGTGACCAGGCCTTGCTGAGTGGCATCAGAGATTTGTGGCAACGATTCCTAGAGCAGCCAGGCCTTCCTCCGTGACTCGTCTGCTCCCAAACATTATTTGTCGCAGCATAAGAGATTGTACGAAACGTTTCTACTCAAAGGCAGCAGTTAACTCTGCAGCATCCTGTCTGAGCACTCCACAGCCTCCTTTTAACAGCCCTCCGCGGCCAAGCGCTGTTAACAAGCTGGCCAGCCTGCTTGCAGCTGATGCTAAGTGAAAATTTAGTCAGAAAAAGCAGTTGCAGACTTTTCATGATGAGCTGCTAAGCTCCACTGAAACTGGAAAATTTCGAGGCTATTACAGCATCAGAAGGGATGTTTGCAGAGGCAGGTGCAGACAAGTGTGAATTTGTGCTGCCTGTGTTTCCAGATGCCTGGACACGTGCTGCTGGAGAAGCCATTCGGATGCACGAGCATGTGATTGGTGCCAGAGCCACCAGACCACAGCCATGCATCACAACGGATGCCAGTCCGAGCTGTCACCAGCCCCCTGTGGCTTGGAGTTTGGGTGGAGCAACCATGACTATGCAGATACACCCCAAAAACATTGTAACTCAGCTGTTAATGTTTTTAAAACAAATAAAAAGCACATTTGCGTTAAAAAAACAGAACATTTTTTCTTTTGGTCACTGAAACTGCTACGAGCACTTGGGTGGAGGGCAGATGAGGAGCAACACTTGACCAAGTGACTGCACTTATTTACATGCCACAAGAACTGTACAGACTTCTTTGCATCTATTCTTTCTGCACTCATAACAAGAAGATGGATCCCCAAGTCCTAATCTTACAGAAACCTGCAGCTGTGTGCATGGATTACTGCTTTGTTTATCTCTTCTCTTTTTCCCCATGTTCTACTTTGACTGGAATGAGTAATGTTTGAATCTTTTTAACATTACTTTTGTCTGTCATGAAGCAAAAATTGTTGTTACCATGCAACATAGTCATATTAAGAATACCTAAACTGTCAAGAAAGATAACCTTCTTTATTGAGTGGTTCTGGGAATCAAGCCCTAAGCCATGAATCCAGCCAGAACTGAATACAATTTAAGGGTAATTCTTGTCCTGGGTAGGCCTTTGAGGGATGGGTAAGGAAAGGTTAGAAACGGTCAATATGAATTAGGACCCCGCAACTGCTCCCTTAAGTTTTGGGTTGTGTTTTTTTCCCCTTTTGAAAAGCTTTCAGAGAACTAAGTTTTAAAGGAGAGTAAAAGGAAGACTAGAAAAAGACACACTTTGTTTATGCAATCCTGATAATGGAATAAGTCCATGTGTGAAGGATGAGGGTGAGGTTTTCTACTCTCACATTTTTTTTAAGGACAGTACATCCTCTTGTTTTAGGCAACAGCTTATGCACATTTGCAGGCTGAAGGAGCTGTACGTGCCAGAAGACAGCATCTTTGGGAAACATGGTGCACAGGAACAGCATGGAAACCAGGCTTTGCTGTTTCTGAGGATTCAGCACATAAACTTTGTTGCTGACGCAATAGTAAAATAATTTCTCTTTTTAATGTATAGAAGGTAATCTCTTCTTCATCTCAAATGGCATCTGTAAACTGTAACTAGACCAAAATCTGTTTCATTGTCTAAGTGGGACAATCACTTTAAAATAAAAGAAATTGAAGGAATTTTAAGATGTACATTAGCCCCTAGCTCTACAAAACATAATGCCATCTGGACCATAAGCTTTCAAAGAATACAGTTCAGAAAGAATATCTTAAAAAGCATAGGGTATATGAATTAAGGGGGAAAGAAACTAAGAGGAGCTGATATTCAGTATTTGTTTGCAACTGGACATTTACGTCAAAGTTATTCCTTCAGTCAATTCGCCATCTAAATAAGTATCAAATTTTCCCACTGTAGTGTCAGCTTTAGAGAGAGGAGCTTTCTGCCTGCCTGTCTTGCCATTCCCAGTCACACAGCAGCTTGTAATATTCCAAGAACTTCTCACTTGCTCTCTATGCCTTTTTTTTTTTTTTTTTTTGGTCTCCCCAGTCTGAATGTGCTCACCAGATGCAGTGGCAGTTAAACAAAAACACCATAAATAAAAATAGGCCAAAGAAAGGTCTAGCTAGATGCAGTATTTCCCAGTGGCTTATTTTCTAGTGAGTTTTCCTTGCTGAAATAGTATGTAACAAACTCTTCTAACCTGTGGAAATTCCAGAGATAAATTCATAGCAGAGATATTCAGCTCCATGCAGTTCTAGGCAACTTTTGTGCAAGAGTCAATCTAAACATTCACTTGAATAAAAAATGCACTTGGTGGCTTTTTGTGTGTATATCTCCTTTTGCTTTTAATTTACGAAAGTTTGTAGAAATAAACACGTACGTGTGCAACACAACAGTTGTCTCTGGTTTTGTAGATGTTTGTGAGAAGGTCTATCTGCAATGGAAACATTCACATACCTATGCTGAAAATTCATTTTAAGCTTGAGAGTTCTCCATTCAAGACCAAGAATCCATATTGTCCGGCAATGAACCTTTTGGCAGACTCAACCAACTTTCACAGTTCTTTGAGGCAATGATGTGGAAGCAACTCAGGCTAGAAGGTACGTGCCCATCTGAACCATTCACTGGACACTTCGGAATAACCAATTAATCCTAAACTGTGTTTCTGTATTGCTGAATTTGAGCAAAGCTGGGGTTGAGCTGTGAAGGGTGTCTTCACTTCTAGCAGCAGATAAAGTATCTGAAGGGAGATGAAGCTGAAGGATGCCCCCAACCTCGCCATTCACTGAAAAATCTGAGTAGGGGCAGTGTCAGTAGCCATGATCCCAAAAGGAAACCCCTGATGTGGTTAAATCAGATATGTGATGGGAGAAACAGACTGGAGAACACAAAAGAAATAAAAGCTGAACAACAAAAGTGGAACAGGTATGAACTGTCATGTAACTACTTTTCTGTGAGGTCTGTCACTTGGCCAAGGCTCTGTTGCACTCCCATGTGATGTATTAAACACCAGCTCTGCAGAATTGCCAAATCATATGATGAAACTACAGAAAACACGAGCTATGGGAATAAATCTCACATCACTTCAAACTGCATTTCAGGCTCTTTCCCTCCTCCCCTCCCCTTCTAGAATGATTCTTTTTGAACACTTGTTTCACATTCTAAACCCCTAGGGTCTTGATATGCCAGGCAGGAACTGATACACTGTAAGACCCATGCCTTGTAGCCCCTTATTCAAACGGTGGTGTTTCATTAGCAACAGCTTAAAAATTGATTTAAACATTTTGTTCATTGCACACAAACACTTCTCACAAAGCCTACTGTTCCCATTGAGGCTAAAAAATTCCATTGTATGCGTAATCTTTTATGAGTGCATTCTTTGAATACTTTATTTCTTAGAACTGTAACAGTTCTGTTTATAAAAAGGAATGATACTGATAGCAATGTTAGGAACTTTCAGAAGGGACCACTTAGATCTTTAAATTTCCATATTAGTCCCGTTTCAAGAAAAATACAAAACAAAACAAAGAGCCTCAATTACATAGTTTAAATTCTTTAAGAAACAGCTTCACATGCCAGGCTAAGAGGATAGAAAAACCAATCTTTACCCCCTAGATCAGATCTTGCAGCCCTCTGAGGACAGCTTCACATTGGAGTTTTTCATTTGGCACCAGTGCAAACTGTTTTTTAACTACTAAACCAGCTTTTCATGTTGGACTGGGGTATTTAGCAAAGATAGCAAGCTGAGAGGTGAGAGGAAGCACAGGGCTGACTGCTTTCTGAGATACACAGGGAGTGAGGGAAAAAAAAAACAGGGATCCTCTGTATGTCAGCCAGGATCTATGTCCAGGCAGACAGATGGAATGGTGTGCCCACTGCCCTCTTCTGAATATCCAGACACTTTTTAACATGAGTTGCTGCTACATGAAACAACTGCAGTGCAGTACTTCAGGACAGGACCCTGGAGACTAATCTGACCACCTGAGTGCTGTTCAAAACCAGTTCTCACTGATCCGCTCACTTCCAGCATAGCAGCTGTGAAAGTGTAGTAGGCAAGCAGTTGGTCTGAATTACAATTTCTTTCCATTTAGAAGAAACATTCTACTTTTTAATAAACATTCTGTCTGTTCAGTTAAATGAAGAAAAATGTTAAATAGCTTATTGGTTTAACTGTTACAGTTACCAACTAATCAATCTGAAGTAAATATTCCCTCAGGGAATTATTCACACTGCCACAATGTCACATGTTAGAAACAGGGCACTCAGTAGTGACATTGGTGATCCATTTTTGTGGGCTTCACTGTACTGCTGGTAATGGCTGCAGTCTTCTACAGATCTGCAGAGAAATTAGGGCACTTGGGAGGATGAGGATAATGCTTTGCTCTGTTCTTTCTGCAGTGACTGAAGAGTATTATATCACTGGACAAGTAGACAGGTAGACAACTAATTTCAGAATTCAGTAACTCAATCGTCAGGGCAAAGAAACAGATATCTGACATCCTTCTTTACAAAAATCTCTTCAATGCCTCAGTACAACTTCTCAGAATTAAGTGCAGGTTTAAGAGTTCCCTCCCCACAGAGGCATTGCACTAGATTAGAAGTAAGTGCATTAAAAGTTTTCAGTGCTTAAAGCCTCAGTTGTTACAGATCAGCACTGCATGGCCATAATAAGAGATTTCTCTGCTCTACCTGAGCTTCTCCTATAGCTTTTATTTTTTTTAATATTTTGTTCATATTTGCTGAGACACTTTTTTAAGGAAAAAACAAAATATGCTGCTCCAGTAAACCCTTGGAAAGAGTGTTCTGGACAAAAGTACTCACAGTGACCCTGAAATATAACACTTGAAGAGCTTTGTTAAAGTTGCTGCATGAATAATACAGCATGTATTATTGTCACAGCATGTCTAAGTCACAGCAAAATGAATATACCTTCCATAACAGAAAATAAAAATAAGTCCTTTTGACCACGTGGTTACTTTGATCTGCTTCAGCTCCCCTTTTAATCCTCACTCTACCTTCTGTTTCTCTCCACATCGAGCCAGCTAAAACAGGTTTATTAAACACTGCACAATTAAACAGTGATGCTTAGTAAGATCCCCTTCAGTAGCCTGATCTGAATGTAAGCAATCACAGTACAATCAGTCTAGAGATACAGATGGGACTGCATGCCTCTGTTACCTCTTAATCCAACTTAGAAACACCCCATCTGAATTAACAGTTGCATGATGCATATGGGTGTCATGTTAGAGGAAGAAAAGAATTGTAGCTTGAACATCAAGGCACAACCGTTTGAATCCAGTGCTACTTGACCTTTCTGATGCCTTTAGCTGATACAATCTCACTTTTAAGTTACTGCTCTTTCTCTTGTCATTTTCCTGGTTCTCCTCTTATACTGTTTCTGTGGGAGGAAATCACTCCTTATTCACAGCTTCTGTTCAGTTTGGTAGCAACCCAGGTCTAGCCCATTTCCCCCCTTTCACTTTGAGTGTTAGTCTGAATATGAATGAGTAAGTTTAGATTACTTGGTAGAGGGACAGGCTATTTATTGAGGCAAAGGGAAAGAAACCATCTGGTTTAGCTGGTTTGCTGTGATTCCATGAGAATTTCATTTAACCTTGGCACGTTCTGTCCTTTTCACTACTGACTTTCTCTCACTAGATTTAGTGCAAATTCTTTTATTCTATACTAAGAGTTGTCACTGATTTGAAACATTTATGTTGCTATACTCAGAACAGTAAGCCAGCAAACCTTAATTTCCTGGATTATCTTTGATTTTAACTGTAGTTAAACTTTTCCTTCCTTTTCAGGCACCCTCTCCCCTCACTCCTTCCTTCGCAATACACTGGCTAGAGTATTCTGCAAATCAGAAACCCAATTAAAAGGTTCAGTGAGGGTGACTTTTTCAAATCCATTGCAAACCTCAGAGGAACCTTTGTAATTAATGTCTATACTGTCTATTCTGGCTGGCTGCAAGCCTGCTGAGCCAGCACTCCTAGAGGTAGCCAGGTCACTGTGCACCATGAGTGACTATGTTAGGACTGTGATACATTTTGGAAAAAGAGGTATATTAATTCAGACTCGTCTCTGTGGCAATGCAACCATCTACTTTTGAATTGGCTTGAAGACGTGGAAGAGTAAGCTCGTTACTGCCCACAGCGCATCAGAAAGAGGTTATCAGAGTTTCAGCACCTTGGCTTCCAGTTTAAGCCACTTGCCTCAATGATACCTTAAGAACTTGCAAGTCTAGCAGTAAAAGGTAATGTTTAGCTCTTGCAGTGACACAGCACCTGTTACATGATGGTCTGAACTGTAAGACATGCTGTGTAGTGTGTCCATGTGCATAGAGAGAGCAAATGGTGGCACATAAGAGATTCTATTAAGGCCACATACTGATTCTTTAGCAGAGCTAAGACTAAAACGTACAATTCTCACCTTTACAGAACAAGCTTGCACAAAACTGCCCAAAACCTCAATTCCTTAAAGTTTCTGAAGAGTCACAAAATCTATTTTGTAACTGCAGGTTTTATGGGAGAAGTTAAAATTTTACTTTCATCTTGCATCTCTGGTTTGTTTTGAGTTTTTTTCCTCAGCCATTTGAAATTCAGGCAGCTATCAACAATGCCTGAAATGTATTTTAGAAAACAGCTCTTTGCTGTTACAGAGGAGAATACAACCAAAAAACCCAGACATCCTGACATCCTTTTTGGTGATAAAGCCTGACCATATGGTGACAAGGGTGAAGAGATCTTTCAAGAACATGTTCTTTAACTCAGAGGTAATGAGAGGCATGAAGGGTCAGTGATCTGACAAATACCAGCAGGTCAGGGAACAGTGTAAAAAAATAAAAAAACTTATTTTTCATCCAAGAGTTGTATGTTCAAATCGTAATTGAATTTAGAAAGTGAAAATAAATGAGGGAGAGGGAGAGAGGAGACAAAGCTGTATTTTATATCAAATTTATTGAGTTATTTGGAGAGCACTATCAAAGCAATTTTGCTGCAGTTTCCCAGAACGCTGTAGAAACTACAAATCTTTGTGTAGGAGAAACAGCTAACACTAGCAACCCACTTGGTTGACAAGACGACAACTGATTGCAACTACTGCATTTTTACCCTTGTAAATCTCATGCCACCCTTGCACAAGGCATTCTTACTCAGTGAATTTAATCAGCTGAGCTGTTAACTATTCTGTTATAGCTATTTCTGCATAACTCCCTCCTGTGGACACTCTATTCTGAAACAATTAGTAAGAGTAATTACTTCAAAAAGAAGTCAATTTTATTCCAGAGCACAACGTCCACGTGGGGGAGTTACACTGAAGTAAAGCTATTTCTGCTGTAGCAATGCTGATCAATTCCCCATGTAAACAAACCCTATGACTCCGATACTAAATTACTTTAATACAGATGTCTCTTGAGATTAAAGTTCTGGAGTCCAAGAGAATCAATCTTCCAAACATAAGTGTATGGCTTCAAAAAAACTGGCCCTAAAAGAACCCAGAAACACATTAATTCACTGGTTTATGCATCATGACTCAAATTCTAGGTTGTGTGAAATGTTACAGAAATAACTCTAGTATTAAACGGTGCTCACACACACACACACACACATACACACACTTTGGTGTGTCTTTGCTGTCCCAAGTTACTAGAAAGCTTGGTGGGTGACAGGAGGAGAGGTCAACAGAGGGTAGGTAAATGCTACATGAAGATGTATTAAAAGTACAATAGTTGCTACACTGCGCTATAGAGGTGCAGAGGCAAAAATTTAATGCCATAAGATGTTGTAGTTGTTCCTGGTTGTCATAAAATCCTAAGAATAATTTTGGAAGGAAGTATTGATCCTTGTTCCTATATTCCTACTTATTCTGTAGGATGAGGATGGGGAGGAAGTAAGAACTGTCTCTTCTAGGGAAAAAGCATTTTTCTCCCCAGACTCAGGACAGTACAACAGCTTTTCATGGAAGCTTTCCCTACCATAAAAAGGACAAAGAGCAGGCTCTAGGACTGTAAATCCCATGCGCAACAATGGTGTGAAGGAGGGTTTCTCTGGAGCTCTTTGCATGTGTTAGGCTCCTCCTGAAGGCTTTGTAAGTCCAGAAGAGAATAGCCTCTGTTTTTCCCTCAAAGGCAGGTTAGCTTTGCATTGTTCACAGACCTGAATCATGCCAAAGTGACAGCATTTAGCTTATGAGGAAAATAACCTAATGAGAATATTCTTTAACCACTATTCCACCTTACCAAAAAATTAAAAAAAAATATTTTTTTCCTAATCATATTCAAATCCATGAAGCCCTTTCTGGCAAATTTCCCACCAGATTTCAACATCCTACCCACACCCACCTCAGCAGTACAGCTGTTCAAAAGGACTGTAAACTTTTTCTTTAAGAATGAAACATTTATTTTCTCTCATTCTCAAAAGTGATTTGGTTACTGAAGCTGAACCTTATCAAATGGATTTGTAGTAGAAAAAATGTTTTCCCTCTCCCCCTAGCCACAAACAGCAGAAAGTTGTGAAAAGCTGAGGCCCTATGAGATGACACTCTAGCAGAGATGTTTTGGCCAAGGTATGTACAGCTGTCTGCAGTTTTCCATCTATAAAACAAGTTTAAATGTCAGCTGCAACAAACTCTTATGTGAAGGAAAATGGCATTCAGTTTAAAATCACATACAGCAAAACATCTGATGGAGTGATATATTATGCAAATTTCCTTTCTACAGATCCATTCCATCAAATCCCTGTGGTTTTTCCCTGGTTTGAAGAAAAGATGCACACCTATCCTTATTAAGTGTGATGGTATAAAGGATACTTCATTTGCAGAAGCTGCAATAGTGCTGCTGGTAAGTCTTACAATTTTCTCTCACACTGAAGAGGCATGTTACATCTACAGGCACAGAATGAAGCTTTCACTACAGCCAAGGGGCTTCATAAGAGATCATCATAAACAGGTCATCAAGAGATTTATATGAAAACATTTTAAAAGTGTTCAAGGACTGTATATTAAATCAACTCTGATTTATTCAACAAAGCTGTCAAAATTATTTATACAACGGAAGATGCAGACAAGAATATTTGCCATGACTTTCATTCTTAAATAACACAAACATATACACACTTTAAAACACCACACACAACATGTCTACCCTAGTGGGTGCAGACTGACCCAATCTCATTCTGCTCTGAACAGGCAGGACAGAAGCCAGTCCCCGTCTGAAATCCATAAAACCTTCAAAAATTGTGTTGTGTCTACCCTAATTTTCTTGCTTTTTTCCTCTCACAAACATGCAAACAAAAAAATAACAACCCACCCACCCAGACAAAAAAAAAACAAACAAAAAACCACTCTCAAACCCTACAAGAGTATAAAGCAAGTAGTCCAGAACAAAGAATATTCTTTCTCCCGTCATTTCCTACTGAAGTCTTTCACCACCTACATTTCTTGCTCATGGATGCATCCACAGACGTACTAAGTAAGCAATATTTTATCAGTACTTCTTATAAACCTTTGTGCAGCTCTCTGACTTCTTCTGGCACTAGTGTCTGATAGACCACTCTCTACCTTGTCTCCCAGTAAGGATGGCATAATTGCAAAGAAAAATGGATCAACAGTTGAAAGTCTATTCTTATATGGAATCTTTGGCTTCTTTTTATTTTTATTTGACTTTAAGTACAGAATTCTGGTTTTGGTCAGCATCATTACGTATTTTGACCTACCTAACCTGAAAAATATTGCGGACACGTTTTGGATCATACAGCGAAAGAAGATCAAACAACGTATTTCTGACATGCCTCAGACACATGCTATCAGCCTCAGATGGAAAATATGTATCTATGAAAGTCTCTGCTCACAGAGATTCTATTTGGCTTCATGTGGAGAAAAGAATCACAACAATCAAAATATAAGGAGTGACAGTCTCCTGATTTTCTGTTTAAATTCTAGCCATAATTACAGTAAATCCTGGTGTAAGTCATTTAATGTCTTTTCTTTTCCCAAAATGTGTTCATTCATTCTGAAGGTCCCACTTTGAAACATCTTAGTCCCCATGTTCAGTACCATCAAGAGAAGAAGGTGCATGGATCCTCAAAGGGCAGGTACTCAATGCTATGGATTTCAAGGCAATGTAAAATGGCTTGCTTTGAGACCCAAACATAGGGATTGCCAGAATGTAAATAATTCTGAAGTTTTGAGACTGGTAAGCATAAGGTGTTCATTGCTTAATACTAACCTTAACTGGAGATGTTACTCTTCAGTGTTTCTGAGTATCAGTCTGAAAAGTCTGGAACTGAGCATACTGAACAAGCAGTGGTACAGCCTCTTTGGTGTGGTTTTCCATACGTGTGAAAGAAGGGCAACAATCTTTACATAATAGGTTTAAACTATCTTAAACTGGAATTAAGATTTTGTGGCATTCTCAAAAGATTATACTACCAACTACAAAAATTCCTGACAGTCCCTCAAGATAACCGCAGTACAGATTATAAAGTGGTTTTAAATGGGAAATAAGAGCATGAACAACATAAAGCAAGGAGGCTGTCCTGACACGTCTTGCAGGTAGACAGTCTTGCCTTTCCCCATGTTCTCTGCATAAACAAAGGTGATGTGATCATCATTTATGAGTTCAGTTTTTCTACTAACTAGAAAATGAAGATAGTTTGCCTTCCTAAAACATTTAACTGTCTAAATTTAAGTCACATGCAATTGCTGTTGATTGTAATGTACCAGAGAAATTGCAGGTTGTCATCTGTACAGACAACGGTGACAAAAAGGCCAAGCAGAGGAGCAGCATGTTAGATGCCACACAGTAATGAAAGACACTTCAGCTTCCAATTTATAGCTAAAAAGCAGCAAGAGTTTCATCTGACTTATTTTGGGTAAAAGATCTTTCTTTTCCTTTCACAGGGTACAAGGTTCTAAATAGACAAGTCTTTGCAGAAGTTTGCAAGCCCATGGCTAAAGAAACCTCTTGTCTTGTTTTTTTCTTGCAAGCTTGTTCTTGGTCTGTTCTTGTCACAGATTAGTGGTTGTGTCTTAGACTCCCAGAGATAAGACACCCAGCTACCTTCTGCAGTGCAGAATGAAGTAGTGGTATTATAGGTTTTCCATCACCTTAATGGTCAGGATTGAATTTAACAAGCTTTTAACAATGGTACAAATCATGTCAAGGGCAGAGGTTTGCTTTAATAACATATTTTTTTTAAAATGCAATAAAATTCCAAGATTATTGATTACAGTATCCAGAACATAAATACATTATTCTCAGTACAAAGTTAAAACCAAAACACTGCCAAAGGAAAATGCCAGAATCAAATCCTTTCCACTCAGAATGGAGAGCAAAGAAAATTTCAGCCTTCTTTATTCATCATTTGAGGCTGGCTTGTATTCCTTTCAGGCCCTGTACTGTACTTCTCTCTTGGCAGTGGGTGGTACCAGGCAGTCAGACCTGGTATGGCTGCTGGTATGAGCAAAGAGTCCTTCAGAAGTTCTGGAGGTCATGGCTTTCATAAACCAAGCTCAAGAACAGTCAGAACTGTTGGGGTTTTGTCATGGTGAACTTCCCTGTGAAAACAGCACATTAGAGAACCCCTGAACAACTGAAAGCAGTAACTCAACTTGTCAGGCTTTGTTACCAGCCATTCCAAATTAATGGGAACCATTCCATTCCCATCTGCCATCATAGTCGGTAAGAACTTCCAATGCAATGTTTTATTTCTAGGAAATATCGTCATAATAATTTACAAGTAGGACTTTCTGTCAGAGACTCCAGACATCCCCTGCAAGTATGTTCAATACTCAGAACACTATCCTAATTTGTAAGTGAAGCAAGAAGCAGAAAAGGCCAGATTAGGCTGTGTAAAGGAAAGACTTCAGCAAGTATTTTGAATTGATCGTAAATGGTCGGATAAGGATTGCATCTCAAAAACTACTGCATTATGGAGCACCATAAAGGGCATCTGTTGTGATGGTCTATGATGCTACCAGGTCAAGAACTTCATTTTCAAGGGTCCCACTACAATTTTTTCTCCATAGGTACTGGAAGATTAGGCTACCTTAACATTTACCCACTGATCCCGTGAGAAGTATGTGTTTCAAGTTTTATGGCACAAGACTTGACCTGTGGTGATGAAAGTTATGACATTGGTTCAAGGGTCTAAAAACCCCTGAATATTCCATTCACACAGATTTCGGTGACAAGGGCACTCAGGTCTTGGCAACACGTCTTCCTGCATGTAAAAATATTTCCAGGCATATAAATTTTAACTATAAATATATGGTTTATTAGCCTTTAAATCATTCTTCAAGAAGAAATGTTATCTTCACAATGAAAATGAAACAATGAAGAGAAGGGAGCTTCAGGGATTGAAACAGAAGCTGCATGCAAAACCAAGAAGGGAAACAGAAGCCAGATATAGAATTTTCTTCTGGGATCATGAACCCTTCCCTGGAATTTGATCCAAGAATCCATATCACCTACATGTCAGTGGGGATCTGCAGATTTGCAGGGATATCAGTGAGAAGTTACATAAATAAAAGGATCCTCTTGCAGGAACAGGCTGGAGGCTAGAAGAGCTCCCATGATACTCATATATCTAATTAAGAACAGCAGATTGGAAGGGACTCTTGGGTCATTGAGTTCAGTCCCTTGTTTTTGCAGGCAGCCATGCCATATAATCTTTTTCATATGCTGCTTAAGTTCTGCTTATAATCAATTAGAATTTTTTTTGTTTGGGAGTTGGGGTTTTTTTGGTGGGTTTTTTTTTTGCTCTTGGTACTTTTAGGGAAATCTGTCATAGATTCTCATTTCTTTTAGAATTATCAACACTGTTAAATCCAGAATAACTGTACACAAATTGTTTCTATCCATCTGTCCTTGTGTCAGCATTTCCCTTAGTTTAAATAGCACTTTTTCAAATATATTTATATAATACAATCATATCCCTCATTTTGCTTTGCCTGATCATGCTGACTAAGTTTTGTTATTCTCCCTTATAGGATCCTTCCGATCCTGGACAGTTTAAACACTTTTTACACCTGTTTCTTTTTTAATTATGAGTTATTAGGTAACAGGTAATCTGGCTGTACCCAGTATTCCTGATAAAAACCATCAGCCGTGATGTTTCCCAACAATGTTTTTGGAAATATTTTGAACTGAAGCAGCATGATGCATTCAAGCCCATTTCTGTCAGACATACTAAATGGAAATTTCAGAAAAAGTCCCACTGCCTTCACTTGGTGAGCCCTGTCTGCTTTTTGTTTCCCAATAACCAGACGTCATGTTCCAGTAAAAATATAATTTTTTCCCAACTATTGAAATTTTGGATAATAACAAAAGCTAGCAATATGTATTTGCAAACATTTATGAAATGAAAAGTAGTAGTACTTGTAATCAGCACTGGAATGAGACTTTTCTGAGAATGCATGTTGAATTGGTTGAATTCAAAAGCAACAACAGTATTTTCAAATTATTTGAGGAATAAATTTACCATAATTTATTACAATATATACAGAATATTTATCACAAATAAGAATGAAAAAAAAGCCCAAACCACTGTAGTTCACATGAAAGAATTCAGACTTATCTCACTGCTGGATGCTATATTTGGCTTGAATTCCAAATTTGCAACAGGGTGGAGGATTTGATCAAAAGATCCAAAAAAATTTATGTGGGTAGCCAAAGCCAATCTGTTTGGCAAAACATACAGATGATATTTCTCTCGCATTACTTTGGTATTTTGGAAAACTTGCAATATCAAAGAAAAAGTTTGTATTCAATGCACTGGAAGCAGTTGTCATAAAAGGGTATTTTCCGAAGGAATAAGTAAGCATAGAAGATATAGGATTTGAGGCTGAAAATATTACGTTTTAGTACAGTCATAGTACAAATTCTGGAAATTAAAAATCGTTCCTCTATCTGCTATACTGCCAGCTCCTTCAAAAGTGACAGCTGATAATTTGTACCAGCTTAATATACCCTGAAGCCTTTCTGATTCTTCTGAAAACTGAGGCACCTCAAAGCACTAATAACACCTGAAAAAACTGCTGAGCATGCTTAATAACTTCCTGTAGAAGCAAATACCTTCATATATTAATCAAACATAATTTCCTAGTCAGGAACAATAAAAGAATAATCCAGCCAGAGAATGTTGGTAATTAAGAACTCTCATTTATGAGATTTTTCTTTTTTCAACCAGCAGCAACTTACAGGGTTGGAACATGCACTTAATTGATTTGTAACATTTTTGTGGCCAACTCATGCTTCCAGAGTAATGTCACTAATTATCCTGTGAACTAGAATTGGTCCTATATTTACTATATATGCTTGCAAAAAGCTTTGAACACATTTTAAAGACAGATTCTTAAGCTGGAAGTCTCCCCACATTTCCTTCTTGGACAGTGACCCTATTTGATCAATAGGGAGGATTAGGAACTTCACACTTCCTTCTAAAATCAAGATGGTATTTGGAATTGGTGCAATTGCCAATGCTAACTAACATTTCTGTCAGCTGGGAGGAGTCTCTATTTAACTGGAGTGACGCTCTTGATCCTGGAAAAGTGCTGAGGTAAATTAGTTTTCAAGATAAAATAGACATGCTTTCAAAAAGATGGGTTGACAGTTTCTTATCTTATAACTATGCTTTCAGTCCAATTACCGGTGTTGCAAGACCTGAAATTACCAGTATTTCCAACGTGAAAAAGGAAGGATATCTAGACCTATGACTACTGTCAAGTATCAGACCATTAAAAAAATAATACCAAGAAACCCACTTTATTGTAATTACTGAAAGTCATGTGGAATTCCCAATATGATCTGCAACTAAATCTATTCCCTCTCTAAAGTCTTCTTCTAAAGTGTGGGTGAACTGGGAGGACTGGGAAAGTGACAGCCTACTGCCTTTGTCCTGGCTGCTGGTGTGTCTCAGCACAGCTTTGATTTAAAGCAAGACAGCTCTAACCCCAGCTTTCAGGCACTGGGCAGTGAAAGCAGAACAAATAGTTTCAGCTACAGCTTATCCAGGAACTCAAGAGGAATGAGTTATGCTGTCAGTGAAAACGGCTCAAGCCAAACAAATTTAATTTTTCATCTGCATTTGAATGCAGACATGCACAAACTTGGCACACACAAGGCACAGGAAGTGTATGTTATTTCATGAATTTATCATCAGCAGTAGCAGTAAGATACTCCTAGATGTAATTTCTGGGTGCATTAAATACACTCCAGCACTTGATCAGAACTGGACTGAAAGGTAGAATGATATAAAAGCAATCAGTAGTACCCTTCTCCCCCTCCTTGAAGTCTGATTTCAATGGGATCAGAGTTAAGCCAGTCCATGGCATAGTTGAATTCTGTCATAAGATTCAGATCTGTCTGGACTACTGTTGCATTAGTCATGGATCTTTCTGGCTCCCTTCTTTCCTCCTCTTCTGTGCCCACCCTGTCAGAGCTTGTGTTACTGTTCCAAAGGTGCTCCTGCTTTAAAAAATGACCTCTGAGGTCTGTTTGCTTTTCCACAGGCATGGTTCTTACTGCAGTCAAATCCTGCAAATCCAGTAGAACAGAACTGAATCTCTGAGAAGCCAAAGAATAATCCTGAATTTCCATGGTTCCCTGAAGCAAGCACCAGAGCACAGCAACAAAACAACTCTCTTCCCAAAAGAACTGGCCAAGTAAGAGAGACCTAAATACCACGACATGTCAGAAGACTCAAGAGTCTGTAGTAATTGTACTGTGGGAAGGAAGAGGGTAAAGAGGAGCAAACTACTTCCTAGCATGATGATATGATTAGAGGTATGCACTAAGAAGGGAGGGCTTGATGCTCAGATAAGTTAATAAGCTCCGATTAAAAAACTTACATGTAAAGTCAAATTAAGCCTCTGAGTGGGTTTACCCACTTGTATATACATCTCTGCACTGAAGTTACATCAGTTTAGCATAGCTACCCAGTGGAAACTATGCTGCACTGCAATAATAAACAAGCAAAGCCACTTAGCTTTCCAGTCACTTGGGCCAACTGTGCCAGTTCCCCCTCAGAATTAAATAGGCTGATTTTGCATAGGGGGTGTGCATCAATTTTGTATATTAACAGGTCATATCTCACACTTCATATGACTGTAAAATAATATTACTAATTTCTTTAGGTTCTATGTTATTTCATTAGAGAAAAAAATGGATTTTCATTCTTTTTATATAATTTTTGTTTGCTGGTACATTAAGGAGCATTAAACAAAGAACCAAATTATTCCCAGTCCAAAACTAATGAACTAAGGCACCCTTTTCAATGAAAATCATCTCTTGTTGCCAAATGCTTCACATCTGAAATAATGGCTTAAATCTTGGCTGTGCTTACTAGGTAAGTCTTTTCTCATAACCTCTTCAAAATGTATTTTTAATCAATCCATGTACCCTATTAAAACTTCACATGTAATTGTGAGACCAGATATTTGATTCTGGGTTATGGACAAACTAGAGCATAACCAGAGACACAAAATTCAAGGTCTGGATCTGTACTTCTCTTAAAACTAATTTTTCTTTTAATTTTTTTCAAATCAATTGTTTTGCTTCTTTTATTTTAAAGTTATTTTGCTACTTTTATTTTCATGGGCACAGGGTAAAGCAAAAGGGACATTAAATACTGTCAAAAATAATGAAGGATGCAATTAAACAATGTCATGAGAAAAAAATTAAGAAACTATGTTTCAACATGAGAAAGGCAGGGTTTCTTTTTCCTTTCATATTTAAACTTAAAATATCTGTTAATTGGATGATTTGGCTAATGTCAGTTACCAGAAACAGCTGAATACTGCATGGAATAAAATAATGAATGTAGGGTAAAACTAACTTCCATGCAAAGTAACCAGCAAAACCCATATTCCACTTTAGCTCTTAAAACAGGACTTCTGTAAAATTCAAAGGGTACATTGGTTTGAGGGAATCTTTCAATAGCTGTCTACTTCCTTTAAAAATACAGGGGGGAAAAAATCAAAATCCTATTTATTTCCTTTCCCATTTATAGTCTAACCATCATATTATTTCAACTTCAGAGAGGCAGACGAACAGCTAAACTGGAGTCTGCAACTGTAGTAATCATCATCGCAGTAATAAAAACATAGTGTGTCATAGAGGTATTAACCTGAGAGATTACTGTGTCAGTGAGCTCTCATACTGATCTAAGAACTTCTGATTAAGGCTGTACAGATACCTTTTGCATTTGCTGACAACTGCAAAAGTTACAGCATAACAATCTAAAACAATGCATGTTTTCAGTTTTTAGCAAATCAAAAGGGATGATGTGTTTAATATTTTTTTTGTGTTGTTCTAATGAAAGGGGCTTTTTGAATGGCAATGGTTTTGAAAATATACTTCCAAGTATTTGGTTCTTTTTTTTGTGTTTTCTTTTCCTACCTGAAATGCTTTGCTTCAAAGCGTTCCATATAAAAAACTTCGGAAATAAGAGGCTACCATTTTTATGTCTCTCTTCCCTAGGGATTTATTTTGAACAGAAAACTTTACCTATACTAGCATATATTTATGAAATTCTTCTTTTCAGAGTTTTTGTGAGTGAAGTTCTGACCAAGATGTTTTTCCAGATCTGTTTCAATTTTACTTACTCCTTTCTGTAGATATATAGTATCAAAGTGTCAATATTTAGATCCAAAAGCCATTCAAGAGTGCCAGGATGAAAGGATTCCACTCTATAACTTGGCAAGTCCTTTGCCTCTCCTAAACTTCTACTTAGTGCGGCAAATATTTACTTTCTTGCATCACACGCAGGGTTTGAATAGGCACTTTGGGTCTGCAGTGCCAGACTGAGAAGTGGAAAGCTGTCAGAGAGGTTAGGTAGAACCATAGAATAGAATCACAGAAACATTTATGTTGGAAAAGACCTTTAAGATCATTGAGTCCTTCCAACTGCTAACCAGTCCTGTGATGCCTTTGGCAGAGTTCAAAATCTCTGCTCTCGGAGGAAGCATACAATGAAGGAGAATTTTTGAAAGACAGCAAGAATTAGGTTCCTATGCGTCATTGATGCATTTAAAGAAACTGCTTCGTTCACATCATGCCCTGCAGCATTTCAAATACCGGGATTAAACAGTTAATGGTGCATTATTTTGTAACTGTAACCATCTCACAACAAAAATGAAATTAGTTATACTCATTGCTACCACATGCCTTATACTTTCTTGGAAAAAACTGTCTGACAAAAAAAGACTCATGTTTCAAATAGCTGCTGCTTTTTTCCATGGCTACCAGCATTTAGCTGACTATATACCACTGCTTTATTTTTGGCTTCATTCATCCAACAAACAGTGGAGTGAAAAATACTGATAACTTTTGCTTTAACTGACATGACCCCTACCTTCAAGCTAGAGCTCTAAAAACATTTTGTCCTCCCCCTGCACTGAATAGACAATTTACATGCAGGCTCTCTAAATGTTACCCAGTAAAACCAAGGTGATGATTTGTTTTATTTAAGCAGAATTTTAAAAAGAACTACCTGGTTTTGGTGGAAATACCATTGACTTTTACTAGGGTTTAGATAAAAAGGCATTTTGGCGGAACTCCATCTTGAATGTTTTTTTCTGCTATGCTACAGACTAATCTTGAATCTTTTGGGGGGAGGGGGGAGAAATGTGGGCATTCAAGAAAACAAACAAACAAAGAAAAAAGAACAAAACCCCCAGGAAAGCAAGCTGCTTTTGGAATAACTATTCTGAACAATTATTTCTTTGAAAGTTTTTTTAATAAAACATTCAAAAGATATCATTTAAATGTGTCTTCTTCCACTTCTAAGAGAACAAATGCCTGCATTACAACACCCACCAAAAAAAGTCCACCAGAGATGGCAGGAATTGCACGAGCTGCAGACATTTTCCCTTCCTAGCAAGGTGGTTGCACAATTCCAGGAGAGCATTTCTGCAGTGTCTGCATCCATGCTGGAAGAAAACCCCCAATGCCCTACCCCTACTGCTTCTCCTGTAGCAAAATGCCCTAGTGATGCCTTACAGCTGCTGAAAGCTCCCCAGGAAGACACTCAGACCTACAAAATATGTCATCATGTCTCCTTCAGTTCTGTGCAAGGTTGAAGCTGGCTTCCTGCCAAGTCTCCGAAACTTGACAACAGGACCTGCTTCCCAGAGAGGGAAGAGGGGGGAAAAAAACAAGCAGCCAAAGACTATAGCAAAAATATATATATATATTATATATAAAACAGATATGTACAATGAGAAACCCCAGAAACCCCAAAATAGTCTCCCAAAGGGAAGAGGGGAAGGGAGAAGGGAAAAGGACAAAATGGGACAAAAAGGGACAAAAATACAAAACAGG
>JAWWLV010000001.1:20850729-20878747 GCA_035041135.1 Platyrinchus mystaceus
CTGTTGGCTGTATTTATACCTCAAGTTACGTAAAGGAATAGCATGGAATACTTCCTTGGTCACCTTCCTAGTTCCTTTCTGGTTACAAGCTGGTCTCCAGGAAAGCCTAGGGTGAAAACCACCACAAGTTCATAATCAGTTTTCAGGTGACAGGCCCTGATCTACTTTATTAATCAATTTTAAAAAAAAAATCCACACCACAAACAAACAAACAAACACACAAACTCCTCCCCTCCCCAATAAACTTAGAAATTAACCCCACTAGCATCCATTGCCATCTATGTTCTGTGAAGTTTTGATGCATTTTGCAAGTTACTGACATCATATGTATGGCCTAGGCAGAGGAAAACAATCCCACCTCTAGTTTGTTTAATATTTAAATTTCTTCGTTAAAAAGGGAATTATATTTATTATGCCCAAATTAGGACACTGCTGAATCTAAAGATAACATCTGTAGGAAATTTAAATGGAAAGCAGCATGTGTCTATCAGAAAATTAATAATTTGTATTAAATTTTGTTGGCAGGAGCTCAGACAGACATACATTATACATTTTAATAGAACACAACTTAAACATGGAATAAATTACTCTAAGCCAGAATATAAGCACACTCCTTCTGAGATAATGGAACCTCCTTTGTAATCAGGTTTAAATCCTCTCTACACCATTCAAACTTTCATTGATTGTCTACTGATTGCTTACATATGTGACAAAACTATTGTAAGTATGAGGGCTGCCTTACTCATTTCCATGTTTTACAATTTACACATGCAGCAGTCTGACACTGCACTGTTGCTGCTGAATATTTACTTGTGCAGTTGCTCAAAATAGCATGCTCTGACAGACAGCAGGGTTTGTCTGCCTTTCCCTGCACAAGTGGGAAAGAGCCACAGATGCTGTTCCTGCTAAGCTATAGGTCATAGGAAATCTAACCCTAAAAGGCAAAGAGAATCCAAGCAAAGAGATTTTGTTTCCACTTGGATCTTTGAAAAACAGTTTCTATGTGAGATTCAGCAACTGATCCAAAGAATAGTTTTGTTCCTATTTTTAAGGTTAACATTGCTAATATGTAGAGTAATATGTAGAGTAGTCCAGTGACATTCAACTTCATGACCATCCAGTATTTTGTGAAGAGGAACCTAAATGCTGGCTATCTTCTTGTTTTAATCAGTAGTTCCTTTTTTTCTGTCTAACAAGATCCTTCCCCTTGTCCTTCCTCAATTGCAAGAAAATAGTGGCTGGGAGGTGAGTGTTTTATTTCATTCTGTAGCAAATCTCTGAAGGAGAAGAGTGCAATTGCTGTGCTCTTAGATATTTAGATTACTAAATCTGTCAAGATTTTAACTTCCCAGGGAATGGCTTGTTCCATATTATTCTTTTTTTTTTTTACAAGGCAAAGAACAAAGAGGACTTGATCTAACTGAAGGAATCTAAGCATTATTGTAAGATAAAAAAACCCAAATCATAAACCTCACCTTTGCCACTGGCACGTGTCCATTCTGAGCATGCAGCTACTGTGGAAGTTTCTGGAATAAGCAACAGCTGAAACCTCTGCCTTAGAGGCTTAGAATTCAACATTTTTGAGAGACAGCCAGTGATCAAAACAATGGAACGAAAGGGTTACACCACCCTATGCTGTTTACCAGACCAGCTGCTGTTCCCATAAGAGAAAACCCGCAATGAAGGCAGCAAGCCCTGAACAGTGCCAATTCCTTCCACCAGAGACCTTGGCAAGGGGTTCTGCCAATGGTGAAGGAACAGAGCACTGCTAGAATATGGTTGGGAAGAAGTCTAACATGTCTCTGAGGTCCTTCTATCTGATATTCTCTTCATACTGTATGTATACAGGCAACTAGAAAAAAGACAAATTTATAGCAGCCATACAAAAACCAGAAATTGGTTTTAGCACATAATTATTAGCCTTAAGTGCTAAATAAAAATTATTAAACATAATTCCATTTTTATCATGATAAGTCTCAAAATCATTTTCCTCTCACAACATATACCCTTTCAGTCTTTTTTTTTTTAAGAAACATTTTTTTTGCCTGAAGTTCTCGTGTTTGGTTTGTAGCCAGGGGAAATTATTTTGGGAAAGTGTGAGGCCACTTGGACAAGAGATCCCTGGGAAAGTGGACTAAAAAAAAGAGGTGTTGTCACTTGTCACTTCAGAAAAAAGATTGCTCTCCCTCCCCCTTTTCTTGCACACAAGCATATCTTCAAAACCTGGGTTGGAAGACAAACTACTACCTTTTTTATTATGTAAGAATGCACAGGACTTTCTCTCAAAAGAAAAACCACAACTGTTGGAGATGATCACCAAACAATCCAAACTACAACTGACCCATCATGGAGAGCTTAGGACCTACCTACCATGTCACTCCTGTACATATAATTTGGTATTAACATCACAGATGTTTCCACTCACAGAGGGTTTATTATGCATGGGAACAGCCTGCTTTAATATCCAGCTATCAAGACAACAGAAACTTCCCAGAGAAAGACCTCTTGCACCTCCATCACTATATTGCAACTCTAACACACAGGACAAAGAACTTCAACAATCTGTTCAACCCATTTAAAAAAAAAAAGGGGGGGGGGGGGCAAAAGGAATCACATGTCCCTGAAAAGTATTTGAAATTCCTCAGACTAAACACACATGCCTTATATCACATCTCTGCCCCTAGCACATGTAGCAGAGTTTCAGCTACAGCCGCATACAGTATAACGCAAATTTACTTTGACTGTGCAAGATATTGGCTTTCAAGGATCATCTAAAGATTTAAGTGCCACTCAGTCCTCTCCAGGCTTTTATAAACATTGTGCCTGGAAAATCTGCCTTTGCAGGCTATTTTAGGCCAACAAGGAAAAAAGTGCAGAGTATTTATATTTCTTACTTAAAAGAAACAGAGTGACTATTAGGTCTTTTTGCAAGAAAAAGCATCTTGATGCCTTTGCTTGGTGGCATGTCTGGCATTCAGACACAAGGAAAAGGTCATCTTATCCCTCTAACCATTTACAACAATTTGTTGTGTTGGGGTTAGGAAATTGCAGCTCAGTGTAGGTGAAGGAATCAGGCTTTCAGAGGTTTAAATAGACATAATCTCTAACGTGAAAGGGATTTCAGTGCAGGCAAAGAAAGATGAGGATACAAGACAGACATAGGCATATGAGCATCTTACTCTTTCTACCATTTTTCCTTCACATGTCAAAAGGATAAAACAAAGAACATTTCCAAGTCCCCTGAGGTTGTTCGCTAGTTACAGGCCTGTGTCCTCCCACAGTGAAGGGGCTCGCAAGTGCCAAACTGAACAAGCCAATACAGCTGGGTAACCAACAGGGAAAGGCTGCCCTGTTATCCTCCGTTCCCCAGCAACTGGGACACATGGTTCTGTCCAGAGCAGGGCTTGCTGAGAAGCCAGAGTGCACTCAGAGAAATGTAAAGCACTATTTATTTTGTAACTGCGCCATAATATTACATCATCCCCCTTACTAACAATCCTATATTGCCCTTAAATATCATTCTTTTACATGCTCAATTTTGTGGTTCAGACTCAGCATCCATATCTAGATGTAACTGAGCTACACCTGGGAGAGAAGGTCTGCAAATATCCCAAATGTACAGAAGTTCAAGTATTTTTCTGTCTTCTAAGTACTCACTGGTTTAACTATATTTTCAGTGACATTTTCATTACTGTAATGATTCCATAAACACATTTAAAGATTCTGGATTTTTACACGAAGTTCTTGCATGTGTATATTTTTGTGCATGCTTGTTTTAATAATATACTTTCCAGCATACTATTCTTTTGACATCCTGATGGTCAGCAATGACTGTCCTGCACCGAGTATTTTCCCCTACAAGGCTTTTCAGTAACAGACAAAATTATATCCAGATGAATTGACTCAATGTTTGTTTTGTCAACTAGCTCCCTACCTTAATCAGGCATCTATACACATCACTGTGCACAAATATGAACTTGAGTTTGAAGTCAAAGTACATGTCACAGGCCATTTCACAAGCCTGCAATTACAGATGCGATCAGGTACCCTGCATTTTGGTTAACAGACCAGGATACTTCACCCAGAGACGGCAGTGGATGTTGAGTGAAGCCCATAGATTATTATCTAGAAAAGAAAGAGAGCTGAAAGGGATTATAGTAGCAGTCGATAAAATCAGGGCTGCTACAAGGAAATTACGATGGATCTTTGTTGTATCTTCCACAGAAGAGTTTAAGGGCACAGTTTTGTTCAGATTCAAATTCTCTGGATGGTGGTGGCAGTAACAAGAAAAGTTAAAAGCATTTCGGAAAACCAAAATATGTTTCAGAAATATTATGCACAATGTGCTAGAAGCTCTCTGGAGAAAACAGATAAGGTTTTGCTCAGTCACCATGTAGAAATAGGTTCTTACAAGTTTTTTTTTTTATTTAAGGGAGTGAGACTCCATGCAAGAGGTAGCATTACAGAATAAGACTCAGGTCTCTAACGGGTACAAACAGACCTTGACTTTTGTTAAAGAGCTTAAAAATGGCTAATTAGACGACAGCTGTATTTGAGATGAGTTAAAAACAAGAATGGCAAAACACATCTCATTGTCTAATTTATATCTTGAAAATATCTGGGAAAAAATTAATCAGATTCTGATAAGTAGGCACTGAGTCCACAGGAAAAAAAAGGTAACCAGCAAGCCCCTAGATGTTCTGCTCATTGATAGATTGAGCAGGTAATCCAGTAAAATACTTGGGAAGTCTCCACAGCAGTTACAGCCCCATTGTACACCTGGGTGTGTAAGATCAGATTTGGCCTGTATCTCCATAGTGCTTTTTAAAGAGATATTTCTTTCCCTCTTTTCCCCCATTTAACCATTATTTCAGACATTATTTCCTCTTTGCATTTTGTATGAAAAATTCTTCCTCTCTGGGAAGAATCTTTAAAGAAATAACTGTCCTTCTAGCCTTTTAAACTATCTAGAACTCTGATTTTCAGTTATGGTCTCAATCAAATAAGCTAGAGTTGTATTTTGCCCATTGGTGGTCCTGAAAAGCCACAAGCAAGCAGTGTTCTCCCTTTGGCCTCTCTTTATTCTATTTGCAGAGGCACCTTCTGGGTACTGTGGAACAGGTTCAATCTCACAGAACCTGGCAGGCCCTCTGCATGGCCTGCATGTTTTTCTTAGTCCCTATTGATTCTTCTGAGCCTTTGCAGCATATAACAACACTGCCCCAAAACACAAGTGCATCCCAAATCTCTCTTCTAAATGATTCTTCATTGCTCACTTAACTGTATTTACACTGATTTATTTTACTAGCCATTTTCTTGTGAGTACATACAACCTTTCCCTAATAAAATGTCAAAGAAACAGTTTTAAGTCAACAAAAAATTGGAGATACAATGGGAAGTGCAACTAGAAATTTCATTTAGAAATTGTAACAACGGCTTTTTTGCTTCTTAATTTTATGGGATTTATCTGATTTGTGTGCCACTGAAAGACAATGTTAAGTGGGCCAATGTTTCTGAAATATCTTAAAATATAATTTGGAAAAGATCTTCAGCACATATTTTCTTTTCCCAAGAAACACATTATTCTTTATTAGCAGCTCTACCAACAAAGGGCATAAACTGCAAACAAGGGGCAACTGGAAACATATAGAAACATATAGAAGTAGATAGACATGGGAGATAGTAGAAAATAACCATAATTTTTTTAAAGAAATTAATGCAACAGGAAATAATCTGAAACATAAGGATTGAATGCATGGAAAAACCTGGAAACAGTAACACTGAATGATTTAGAAGGAAAAATAAATACTGAGTGAGGCTGGACAGTTCATAGGGAATAACTTAGACCCTTTTAGTTCAGAATTGATCCCTGAACAGATTTTCATTCAAAATTATTTACATAACTTTCTATGCGAGTATATTGCACTTTATAGACCTGCACACAAAATTTTCATAGTCACAATGGCCCTAAGTACGCACTACTCAAAGCATGAGATCAGTCATTTAAAGTGTTTGATACCGATTCTCACACTGTCTGGACAATTCCCAGTGCAACACAGAAGTCTTCAAAGTTTACTGTACAAATGCTCCAACATAAACAAACAGACTAGTTGAGATCCTGCTGCAAATAAAAAATTTATATGATAGCAAACTCTGCTTTTTGTTAATCCAAATTTCAACTTTTTTTATTTATTTGCCTCTTCCTCTTTGCAGTGCTCTTTTACATACTTCTGAAGGCTTTTAGTGTTCTCCCAAATTTTCTCTTTCAACCAAACCACCCAAGCTCTCCTACATTTCCTTATTGGAAAAGAAGTCACAGATCTCTGATCATTCTTCTTGATGTGTTCTGAATCCTCTCCTATTATAGAATCATATATTTAGAAGCCAGGTGCCTGAAGTGGGCCCTTGTCAGCTCTGTGGAGAATATGAACATTTACATACGTAGGGCACTTCTTTGCAGAAACTGTCATGCTTTAAAAGTACTGTGTGTTTTGTGAACAAACAAATGCAAACAGAGAGAAGGTGGTACCCCAAATACTCAGATGGTAAAAGCCAGAATTGGACTTCTTTTAGTTTAAATAAACTAATTTTCTTTCTCTGAATATCCATAAAGTGTCCTTTTATTTTATTCAACCTGTATTGTTAAGCACTAAATGAAGGACAACGAATCTTCTTAAAAGGTCACAGATTCTTTCCTCATATATAGTATAATTCTCAACTGTCTTCAAGAATGTGGAAAATATTATGACATGAAGCATTATTTGGGAGCATTAAGTTAAATGTTTATGTTCAGTAAACGCCCTTGCTCCTCCCTCTGTAGCCAGTGTGCACAGTGCATATATTTTTAAATGACAGATTTAAATATAACTGCATTCCCATTTTACTGACTAACCAATCCACAGACTGTGACTGGTTCCCAACTCTCATTTTTAAGTAAATAAATTAATACATATATTGGAAGTTCCTCCACCAGACAGTCATGCTTGGAATACTCTGTTCCCTTTCCTAAAGATCCTAAATTCAGTCAAACAAGAAAAAAAAAAAATCTCTTGAGGACGCTCCTATTTCCTTCTCACAAGTCTGGAAAAAAATACGCTGAAGGAACACGAGCTCAGATTTGCACATAAGGACTCCTGTTTTGACTGACAAGAAACATTATATTGATATATTAATGTTAGGGGGTTTTGACAGAATTTCTACAAAACCTAAATATTATACAGGAATATTCTGTGACTCTGTGAATTCTGCCTGGATTAGTTTTACTTGAGAGAATATATTGGTACTGCACAGTGCCTCTCCAAAATTTGCCCTTTTACTAGTTTTTTAATGTGAGAGGTTCATAGTTTTGTTAACAAAGTTTACAAAACATTTAGCAACTTCAGCAACAGGTCTATGACCCATTGTAGGGATCGTATTTACAAAAAAAAAAATACAGAAACAAACAAAAAGAGGATAAGGTGCTCTCTAATAAGAAAATAAATTATTAAAAATAAGACATCTCTGAAGTACAGCCATATTTGAATCCTCAAGTTGTCATTCTGGAAAGTTGTGAACTCTTAAAAAAAGTTAAGAAAAAATAACAGGATCAGCAAATTTCTGGAGTGCTATCTGAAATTGGCTCTCTCTTGTCTCTCTGTAGATTATTCCATAGTCAGAAGCTTTGATCAAGCCCACTTCTTCTCTAGTTCTCATGAACTTCACCCTGAAATTTGCTGTTTCAGAAACATAAAGTCAGCCTACAGAGACATGGCTTGGAAAGGCCTGATGGAAACTGGTCCTCATGAACTGAACACCATGAAAAGAATAAATAGAATAGTTTCTGCTGTTACCACAGAGTGGTAATTCTGTTACTGTACTCCTTCACCACTTGCAGTATAGAGGGATGAAAAAATAAAATGTTTTTTGCTGAGGAAATGAGTTTTAGGGTGAGAATGGGAGTAGACAGTATGAGACAAAAAAAATATTAAGGAATTTTAAAACAACCTTAAGCAAATTGTGCAAATTAAAAAAATGTGCAATATCTAGCCTTTTAGTTGCCTGCAACTTCATCCCAATTTAATTTCTTTACCATAATTCTAGAAACACTAAAAAAATTTCATTTCCTTCAAGCCACCTGACTGTGTTTTCAAAATATATCTGAGTGCACCCTCAGGCAGTTCTCAGACACCGAGTTGGGTGTGAGTGTTGATCTGCTGGAAGGTAGGAAGGTTGTGCAGAGGGATTTGGACAGGCTAGATTAATGGTCTGAGGCCAGCGGTATGAGGTTCAACAAGGCCAAGTGTCACCCTGCACTTGGGTGACAACAACCCCAGGCAGTGCTACCAGCTGGGGGAAGAGTGGCTGAAAAGCAGCCCAGCAGAAAAGGCCCTGGGGGTGCTGGTTGACAGTGGCTGAACATGAGCCAGCAGCGTGCCCAGGTGGGCAAGAAGGCAGTGGCATCCTGGCTTGTGAAAATAGTGTGGCCAGCAGGACCAGGGAAATGATTGTCCCTCTGTACTCAGCACTAATGAGGCTGCACTGATATCAAATCCCGTGTCCAGTTCTGGGCATTGAAAGTCACTGAAGTGCTGGAGCGTGTCTAGGGAAGGGTAACAAAGCTGGTGAAGGGTCTGGAGCACAAATCTTATGAGGAGCAGCTGAGGGAGCTGGGAGTGTTTAGCCTGGAGGAAAGGAGGCTCAGGGGAGACCTTATTGCCCTCTGCAACTACCTGAAAGGAAGCTGCAGTGAGGTGGCAGTCAGTTTCTTCTGCCAGGTAAGTAGTGATAGAACAAGGGGAAATGGCCTGAAATTGTGCCAGGAGAGGTTTATATTGGATATTAGGAAAAAATTCTTCATTGAAAGGATTTTCAAGCCCTAGAACAGGCTGCCCAAGGAAGTGGCTGAGTAGCCAACGCTGGAGGAATTTAAAAGATATGCAGATGTGACAGAGACATGGTTTAGTGGTGGACTTGGCAGTGCTGGGTTAACAGTTGCACTTGATGGTCTTAAAGATCTTTTCCAAACTGTATTCTTCAAGGAATGCACCTTATCTTCTGAGATGCAAATAGCAGAACAGCTCAGCACATGACGATGTTGTGATTTTCTTGCTTCCATAATACTAAGCAAACAAGTAATATGTGTCTATGTGTGTAAATTAATTTTAAAAATGTTCTTAAAGAAAAATTATGGAGAAAACCAGCTGATAGTTCCGAATCATTAGCAAAGTACATACAACAATGTCCTCCTCATCCAAAATTACTCATCATAAAAGCCTGAGAAAGGCTGCAGTCATGGTATTTCCTTCGGCACCAGAAAAGTAGAGATAATCCTGTGAGAAAGTGGTTTCCATTGTTCCTGAATCAGATGGTATAAATAAGCATCTCTGACTTCAGGGGACTATCCAAACCAAAAAACTGAACGTGGACTTACCCCATTCCGAGTTTCTCCGGAATGGTTAGATAACATTTTATCAGGCAAAATTGTGATAAACCATGGCACAGACACATGAATGCAGGATGCCAAGTTGGTCAGCATTTTACCCCAAATTTCTCTTCCCTGAATGGTTCTCTGTTCAGAGCTACCTCACCTTTCCTGCACGGTAAGAATATGCAGATAGAAGTTGTCAAGCAGCAGCTATTTTGCCAAGCAGCCTACTTCCTTCTATAGTCAACTGTGTACACCCAGCTCATTTCTGAAGATTTCTGGGAAGAATTACTCTAGAATTGTTGCTGAGAAGTCTAATGGAGCTACAGAGAGTCGATTCCATTAATTCAGAAAAACAGAACAAACACAACACACCAAAACCCCAACCAAATATATACAAATAACAAGCTTTTTTTAATTCACATAAACTTCATCTGATGTTGGTGGGACAAAATAATTCTGGATTAGCATTTATTCAAATATTAGTAGTAACATACAAACACTGAACCGTTTGAGAAACAGTAACACTTGGACACTCCATCCAGTCCAACATAAATAGAAATAAATGCTTTGAGATATGAATGGCCTTTGCATTTGGATGGAGTAGAAAAGCTTTCACATAACATGCTATACTGAGAGTTAAAGCTTCAGAAGTTCAGCCTGCCTTTCCTTATTGCAAGTGCATGAATGACACATCCTAGCTACAAGAGCTCTTGTACTTTTGAAAAATAAACAAGCCTGAACAGAACACTCACAGAAATAAAACAATGCCAAATTCTCTATACTTTTAAAAATTTATAGCATTGAGTTCTGACGTGGAAATAGGACTATAAGCAGTTTGATAAAGAGTCTAAAAGTATGCGAGTGCAAAAAAGCTACATTGTTAGCACAGCGTAAGTCTACACATCTCCCGTGGGAGAATGTAGGATCTGTACTAGATGCACTACTCTCCTGCTTCTCTGGCAGTGACACTGCACTGCTACTACAAAGATAAGACAATTATGAATGCCTTATCCCCTGACACTAATATAAGTGATCTTCACTAGGAGAAAAAATCTCTGGTTGACCACATGCAATATTCTTTTCTTTAGAAAAGCTCCTCTTAATCTCTAGGCCAAAGGGGGATCGGAGATGAGGAAAACTGGAAAATCCCTTCTGCAAGTTGGTTGGTAGGTTGCAACTGAACTCTTGAAAAGAGTGAAAAGGGTTCAAGTGAAAAACAAGCTTACCAGTATCATCTTAAATGCAAAAGTTGTTGGTTAATTAAGTGGTGAACTTGCTCTCCTGTCATTGGTTTGTTTAGCATTACTGAATGCATTACAGTGTATTGATGAAGGCTACCTAAAGCTTTGGATATAATTTAAATAAAAATAGCAAACACTGATCTAGCTCCTCCACTTATAACATGAGCAGGGGGGCACTCTGGGAATGTATCCATTATGCAAAATGAGATAGGTTTATTAAAACAAATTATTATGAATTTAAAGAGTCGTCTGAATTTCTACAGTTAGGAAAAGGCCCCTGTCCAGAATATAATACATAGAAATGATAATTTTCTATTCATTCTTTCAAGGTAATGTTTTGACTGTTCACAATAAAAGAGCTTTTTCCCTGACAAAACACCATGGGGAAAAAAGAGATTGAAGTATCTATTTGGGAATGCATGCAGAAATGCTGATGCATCATGAAGCGTTCATTTTGTATTCCTTTTCTACTCATGGTGAACGTGGTGGAAAGCCAATTTCTTACTTGATAATAAATCAACACTTTAAAAAAGCTTAAGAGTGCTGAAAATTTTTTTTGAGTGTTGTTATCTGTTCACCAGCAATGTCAGAGAAACTTTTCATCCATACCAGAACCTGTTTTCATGTAGCTGCTGCCCAGCAATAATGATTTCAGTGGCTTCCTATGAAAGATCAGAGACATAAACCGGACAGAGCGCTCAAATGTCTTCTTCATCACCATGCCAACTCAGAGGACTTGTTTCCAGAGTTGACTGCTCTTCTAGAAGTTCACTAAAGTACTTTGCCAAAAAAAAAAAATGTGCAGGGTGTGGTGAGAGGAAAGCAAAGTAGGGGAAAAGAAAATTGTGTTAGTCCTTCACTTACATGAACTGAGCCTATGGTTCTTGGGAACAAGCTAGCGTTGTTTAACATCTACACTGAAAGAGAGCAATGGAAACAATGAACTGTGAACCAAAATCAGGAAGACTGATTAGCAGCTAATATATATAATAAAAATAATGAAATCAAAGAAAGAGTTAAAAATGGCATTGAGCTAACAGGTCCTTTGCTAAACACTCCACAGGCCATGCTCTGATCCATTGCAGCAAAGTAAGAAGATGGAAATAGAATGAAGGATTGCAAAGCAACTCCACTGAAATCTGTGTGAGCATTGCCAATCATGTCCCTGCTCGTGCTCCTGTTTTGCCACGGTACAACTGAGAGCAGAAACTGGCCTGCTTCCTTTGCACTGTATTCTCAGGAGTTAGGGTAAATAATACTCTGTCACGCCTAACAATAAAATTTGATGCAATTTGAAGAAAACTCGGGTTGTTGCTACACAATGTATTTTAGGTGTTCTCTGCAAAGTTCCCACATGTCCATTCCCTGAACAGTTTATGCCACTTTTGAGTTTAAAAACAAACAAACAAACAAACAAACAAAACTCAGTTACTAGACTTTGATCATTTTACCGATAATTAAATATGCAATAAAACTACTTTTACCCCAGTCCTGAAGAAAAACAGTTATGATGTTTAGGATCAAATTCTTATGGTGTACTGATTTTCTCATAATATTAGCAGTTTGAACATTAATCAAAATAAACAATTTAATTCTGTCTCTATATGCCTTTTTTTTGCAGAAGGGGAAGGAATTTATTATTGATGTAAGGCAGCAAAATTGTGTATTATTTAAAATTTGATTAATTGTGTAGTTAAATAGTGAGCAATATCTGTGAGATAAGGCATAAGGCCTGTGTGGTAGAGATGGATTAGAAAACATGAACATTTTTATTCAAGTTCTGTTTCACTCTCTTTTTAACTTCAGTGTCACTGGGCCAAGTATTTCCTTTGATCAGAAATATATTTTCCCAAGGATGCTATATTTCATTTGAAACAGAGCACAAATTATCTTTCTATAATAAAAAACACTATACAATCTTTTGGCAGAAAGTTTAAAAAGAATATATATATGTTACAGCCAAAATGTGTGCCACTTGGCTTCATTAAATAAAATTTCAGGAAGCTTATTTAAAAGAAAAATATTCAAAATGCACACAATGGAATGCATAATACTGCCACCAAGCACATTCCGGAGGAACTGAAGACAAGTCTTATTTAATCCTCATTCATATGTTAAAAGTTATGACTTCCATGTTTAATCTTTGTTATTTTTCAGAAATGTACAAACACTAAATTTGAATACAGGGACAACTTATCAGCTTTGATCATTCCCTGGGCCAATGTGCCACTCTCTTAAATGCAGATGAGCTGAAACCCAGATAACCTGAACTCTTGTACAATATCACCTGTGTGAAAACTTCTTCACTATTTTTGTACAATAACATCTGAGTGCAGCATAATTAGGAACCTTAGTTCTCTAATCAAATCAATTCCCTGCTTGCAGGAGGGTCAGCCATGAAATCAGATCAGGCTGCTCAAGGCTTATCTACTTGGTTTTTGAAAACTTCCAAGGATGGAGCCTGCAGTTTCACCAACCAACCAGCTCCACTGCCTGACTGCTTTTGCAGAAAAGTAGCTTTTCCTTATATCCAGACACAACCTCCTTTCTTTTAACTCAGGTCTGCTATCTGTTGTCCTTCCAACACTGTGAAGAACCCAGTTCCACCTTCTTAATAACCTCTCCACAGGTACTGGAGGCTGCTGTTTGATGGGCTGCTGCCCAGGCTGAACCAGCCTGGTTCCTGCAGCCTCTCCTCACAGTGCAAGTGCTGCTGCCCCAAAGACAACGTTAGGGGCCCTCCACTGAACTGGGCCCACTTCACTGACACCTTCCTTGCACCAGGAGGCTCAACACTGGACATACGCTTCTAAATATGGCCGAGTAAGTGCTGAGTAGAGGGGGATAATCGCTTTGCCAAGCTACTGGCTGTGCTCCTATTATTACAGTCCAAGGGAATGTTGTCCTTCTTTGCTGCCACAAACTACTACTGGCTCACATTCCATTTGCTGTCTAGCAAGACTCCCCCGTTGTTTTAGCGGATCTGCTTCCCCAGTCTGTGAACTCCCAGCTTTTGTATGTTCAAGTTGGCTTATGCTATATCACATACTTTCTAAAAAAACTGACAGTCTTTAAGTTAAGACTGCAGAGTTGCTCCATTAAAAAAATATGTGATTTTTTTTCTGTCTTGGTATGGTAAGCATCAACATCAGCTAGTGAATCGCAGTGGAAATTCCAGAGCTGACACACCGATAAAGGAATTCAGTAAATATAGGAGATAAATGATGGATTCGGAGGCTGGATTGATTGAACTGATACTTGTAACTTTGGACTGTGTTCCCTTTTCACTGGTAGACACAACAGAATCAGCACAGTCAAGACATACAAAATGGCAGTTACAGCTAGAAGATGGTCTGTATAAATTATTTTCTGTTTCTTATTTTCAATTCTGTCTCTATCCGGCTATTTGCTAAAGAGCGAACCTTGTAATACTGCAGGAGACATTGTTTGAGATAGACATATGCTCCCTCCACACACACTCAGGCCTTAGGTATATGCTTATCTAGAGGGCAAGGTCTGCAATTCCAAAATGTATCCTAATTTTGCATCCTTCAATGGTTTTATAGCCAGACCATCCAACTGGCATTAATCTACAGATACAAGTCTGAAAGGCAATATCAGACATATTCTCAGTATCATGCAGAGAAAACAAATTTAATTGTGCTGTACTTTGAAAACCGTTCACTCTCTCATGTTACTCTCCCCTCTAAGTTTGTGAATCTTTACTACAAAAAAAACCCCATCAGCCAAAAATTCTCTATAAAAACTGCAACACTATCATATTTAATTCTTTAAAGGGCAAATTTGCTGGAAAGACTGAATAAAACTCACAATGATGGGAAGCATGACAGAAGAGAGAACACTGCCTGAAACCCTAGGTTAATAAAATATAACACTGGTCAAATGGAGAAATTGTTGGTGTCTGTGGTCCTACAGTCAAATAAGATTAAAAGAAGAATATATTTACATGAGGGTTGCACAGGTTAACAGAAATTTGCCTGTAGGCTGTTCAGAATATTTTTCTATCAACAACCATCAAAACAAAACTCTGAAATGTTTTCCTGTTTCTTGAATCGTGGAATTTTTACATTTATAGATGATACTTGGAGGAGTTAACTTTTACTTCACGAGGTTGCTATTGCCTGTAGTATCTCACTTTATGTTAGGAGGTGTCTTTCTAATACTGTTTGGATTGTGTTTAAAAAAAAAACATTGACACTTTGATCTTAATAGCTAACCTTCTGCCATCACCGTGTTATCTAACTGTTTGGGGACCCTCTTCCTTTGATAATACTGCCAAAGAGCAAGTACCACCTACCTGAGCTGTTGCTGTGATGCTACACAAATGGTGATTCATTTGCAAAGGTTCAACCTCCCAGTCTATTCATGCTGATTCCTTCTCCATCTACTACTAACACATTCAACCACACTATTTTAGCTCTGTCACATTCAAGGCAAACTGGGAGTAATCACTTAATTCCTTTATGGAACAGATGCAGGAATTTTGGCTTATCTCCTTTTAAAAAAACTAGAGGGAAATGCATGTTATTTGTACAGCTATAGTTTTAACCTCTCTTTTAAGAATGATGCCACCTGTGTTAGCAATTGTTGTTTGACATATGCTTCGTATGCCAGAACAAATTTAATTTAACAATTTAATTATTTTATTTTAATTATTGAATTAATTTAATTTAATACAAAACTCACTGAAAACGTGCTTTATTCTCAAAAGTGTGGTCAAACCATCTAACTAAGTCTAAGGTACTTCCATGAAGCTGATTTCCTTACTAACAGTTCTATTCTGCACTACAGGTATAGCCCTACCATCAAGTAAAGCAAATACCTGATACAGATTTTGAAAAGAAGAGGCTGCCTCAAACAATTCTCTGAAGCTCACGGCAAAGCTAGATATTTTCAGGCAAGAATGGATTTTATTTTTAAAAGGTATATAGAAATGGAGAGTTTGGACATCAGTTCTAGTTGTAGGAACATGACAACCTTTCCTGCCATGTGTCCACACTGAATTTACTGTCCAGCCTGGCAGTGTGCCCTGAAATCCAGTTGATAATGTGATGACCTAAATAAAATCTCCCACAGATATTTTGATAAAGCTTCATCTACTAAAAATCTCTTTAGGGAAGATAAGTGTTGCAGTGACCAGAAACCCACAGGTCCTGGGACAGGGCAACCATGGGTTTATATACAGACTTGGGAACAAGAGGCTGGAAAGCAGCCCTGCAGAAAGAGATCCCAGGGGTCCAGGTCAGTGGGAAGTTGAAGTCAGCAGTGCCCTGGCAGCCAGGAGGGCCATCTGTGTCCTGGGAGGCATCAGGCAAAGCATGACCAGCCGGTCAAGAGAGGGGATTGTCCCGCTCTGCTCTGACATGGGACGGTCTCACCTTGGATATTGTGTGCAGGTTTGGGCACCACAATATAAGGAAGATATTAAGCTGTTAGAGAGTGTCCAAAGGAAGGCAACAGAGATGGTGAAGGGCCTTGAGGCGAAGCTGTATGAGGAATAGCTGAGGTCACTTGGTCTGTTCAGCCTGGAGAAGAGGAGACTGAGGGGAGGGGTAGGAGCAGACATTGATTTCTCTCTGGTAACCAGTGACAGGACCCAAGGGAATGACATGAGGGTGTGCCAGGAGGTGTTTAGGTTGGATATTAGAGAAAGGTTCTTCACCCAGAGGGTGGCTGGGCACTGGAACAGGCTCCCCAGGGAAATGGTTATGGCACCAATCCTGATAGAGTTCAAGAAGTACTCGGACAATGCTCTCAGGCACATGGAGGGATTCTTGCAGTGATCCTATGCAGGGCCAGGAGTTGGACTCAATGATCCTTGTGGTTCCCTTCCAATTCAGGATATTCTATAATTCTATGAGATATATGTGTAATGTCCTAACTTCATCAGGTAATCTTCCATATAATTGCATTATGGTGCTTTAATAATCATTAAGGTAAGTCTAATACTTTTTACCTATTTTATGCGTTGGTAGGTTTATTTAATACTTGCAAAGTGCTTTAAGATTCCCCAAAGGAAAGAACTGAAGAAAAACTTCTTTAATTATTCTCTTCCAGAAGTATAAAAAGGTAAGGCTATCCATGACTCTGCAGTACAGTAGGACACACCATCAGTATGCACAGTCCACTGAGTAGGGAAGAGTTACACTAAGCTGGTTTGAGTATTGACTCACACCTGAGAGCTGAAGTGGTGCTTAGCACCTGAAGTTTATGGTCAAGAGTTAAAAAAACAAACAAAAAGATATCAACATACAGCTAGTCTTTTACATTTGAAGTTTTGATCCCAAGAAAACAAAAAAGAGAGCTTGATCTTTAAAAGGTACCTTTAGATGGCACTGGGTTTATAGAAGTAGCCTCTGATTTTAGAAGGGACCTACAGAAAGCTCAGAAATTTTGAGACAGTAAAAAAAGTTTAATCATCAGAATTTACTCTCTTTTTTCTGAAAGTCTCAACTTAGATTTTTCTAAGCATAAAATCATCTGATTCGTTAGATGTTAGCTGAGTAGAATTCCACTTTATATATATCATTTAGTCATTGAACCACTACAAGGTGCCTTAACTGAACGAATTACATAAACCTCTTGCAGTACCTTGTACCCTTGCTTTCCCTATTCCCATGTTATAATTACTTCATGTGGCCTTCCTAAAAGCACACTAATCTCTTCAGAGCAGAAACTCATTCCTGAATGAGAACTGTAGAAATACATTGAGTGCTGCAGAAATAAAAAAATATCATGACTTCTTTTCCCAATTAGTTGTAATATGTTGCTTTATATTAATATGTTTTTATTAATATGATATTATTATTAATAGTTGCATAATTTAGAAAATGCCCTATCCAACAGCAACACAATATGTGCAAGAAATATTAGCAATTTCACCAGTTCTTTTCAGCTTGACAGTCCCAACTCTCACAGAGGCTGTCACCAAGGTTATGAAGCTTCTTTTGCCATGTAACACTGACATCCAGGTTGATGGCTGCTTGATTTGTAAGCCTTTTTCTAAAAATACAAAACCAAATAAAGTTGTATGCAACTAAATATGTCTGATCAACTCACTTAGTAGAGGGGTTTTTTTTAAAAAGCATCTTATACCTCCTTATCTAGTGACCAGTTTAGCCCTTTGGTGCAAGCAGCAGTATGCATCATATCTCATCTCTACAAACCCTGCTACAAACTTGCTTATCTCAGCTCTGTAACTAAGGTTCTCATTCATTTTTCTGTCTGGTCCTCCCTGGATTTTAAGTCAGGATGCAACTCTAGTCTCTCCTTTGATTGCACATCACTGTCCTTCCCTTCCTGTTCTATCTTTCCAGCTTTCTCCCCCCACTAAATGTTCCAATACAACATGGGTTTTACTCGTGTATTATGGTAAAAAACACAGGCCCAGATGCCTCATGCAGGAACATGTGCAAATAACTGCAAATAGAGAATCAGTGTATTTGAGACAGGTACAACTGTCTGCTTTGCCTGCAGGAGCCAGTGTCTGGACACTGTGCCATCCACTCTTCTGTGCCCTGAAAGCAATGAATGAGTTAAAATGAACAATGAATGATTTTACACAGAAACCACCAGGAATGCATATTCCTACTGGTTTGTCTTTTTGGCTACATTTGCCTTTTGAGAATACCAGTTGGGAAAACTGTTTAGAACTCAGACACAGTAAACAATAAAACTGCTCTAAACTAAGCTGCTAGAAAAGTCAGTGTGTAGATGGAACATGTTACAGCTGCGTCAAGAAAAAGCTGTGTAGCTCAGCAAAACAGAAACTTAGGAGGGTTCCGGAGCTGAGATCTAGTAGACGTTTGGAATATAAAGGAAGTTTAATCCTTGAGCAAACAGACAACTTCAAGGATCAAGGGGCAGACTCTTCATTGCTATCCCTTTTTAGAAAGGGAAACACCGACCTTTCTGAAAAAGACTTTGCAATATTATCTCACTGCTGTAAAAATGCTTCCAAAAACTGAAGTGAGACCTAGTGGCATTGTAACTGCAACTGGAATAATTCAGAGATTCAGATTTAGAGAAACAAATACAGTAGAAAATCTTCAGCTAACTGAAGATTGACAGGAAAAAAAAAAAAAACAGCAAATAAATCCAACACTGTTTCTCACATGAATGCCATCCAGCTTGCTTTTTCTCCCTCTCTCTGTCCCCAAAGAGCAAAAACCTACTGTACAATGCCTTCTGAAGGCTGTCTGCCTGCTATCCTCACTGCCCACCTACCGTAGGGAGCAGCTCCTCCCACCTGCACATAAAAGCCAAGTGCATGCTACCAGCAGCAGATCAGAGCACTTTCTCAGTCCTCCAGTGTTTTGAGCCAGTGATCTTCTCTTCTTGGATCTTGTATACTCAAGGTAAGATTACTGCTACTTCAGGTTTCTGTTCTAACCAGCTATTGCGAGGAAGTCTTAATGTGAACTCTAGCACTGCCTTGCTGGGTGGTGCTGGCTCCCCACCCTCCCCCCCCTTTTTTTTCAGATGTAGTGTCATCTGACATTTAAGTTAGTAACAGTCTGTTGTTTTAGCAATGAAATAAAAGCAGATCTTGCTGGGAAACACTGTGGCTGGGAAAAGGTCTTCTCTCCTTTTCTGGTTGATTTTGAAGAGATTAGTATACCCAGACCAATTATAACAATTTATTATCCCTCTTAATAGTTCCCCTCTCAGTCCAGTCAAAGTTATAAAAAAAAATTCACTGCAAAGCTTCCTAAAATTCTGTTTGAGGAAAAAAAAAATGCTCAGTGCAATTTAAGGAAGGGATTAGTTTTTGTTGCTAATATCATTTACTAGCCAGACTGAGACAACCTTGGGACTGAAGTGCATCTTCACCAGTTTCACTGCCTTTAAAAAAAAGTGTGATGGAACTTAAGCCCTCACAGAAGCACAGTCATAAGGCTGATGTAATTCATCATCTGGTACCAAATATGCTTAAACTACATTTTTTACCAACAAAGTTCTGTTTCTTGGAACAACAGACCTTGTGTCGCTATGAAATTTTTAGATCAGCATGTTTATATTTTGCCTACAGTTTGCCTACACAAGGCATTTGTAATGCTAGAGGAAAGAATATTTCAGTGCCTCAGAGACAGCTACTGAACAGTTAAAACATTAAAAAGTAAGTGGTTTCAAAACGATATTTGCACTCCCATCTATGCATCTATCCATCCTCACTGAGATGAATCTATTGTGACCAGTACCAGTTTTTCATGCTGTGTGAGTCAGTGCACTTCTAGCACACAGTCACCTGTTTAAAGAAATTCCATCATAGAAATCCTAATCCTAGAATGCCTCTCTCCAGTGCTCAGAGAGGAGGAAAAGCATGAACTACCAAAAGCAAGCAGCAAATGCTATCTGTAAATATGCAATACATTCTGCAGTAAAGAATGATTTTTTTTTTAAAACCCTATTATTTTTATAAATTGACTCTTTTTTGATCTTTTCACAAATAAAAAGCCTTCTCTAAGAGAGAATGATATCCACATATAGCTGTACTCATATTAACTGCAGTACTTTAAACTGTAGCATTGTATAACAACAGCAGAACTCTGCTCAAAGTGCCCTTTTCTTCATACTGTATCTAAGATTTTTTCTGTATTTTATATCTTATCTATTCTAATAGGGAAAAGAAAACACTGCCTTCAGCTACTTGCCTGGAAGATTACATAAGTGTCTTTAAAAAAACCAAACAAATGACAAAAATCCAAAACCCAAACAAATTTAACTATTCAAAAAACAAAGTGCAGCGCTTTCTACAGCAGACTTACAGCAAAACTATTTTTGCATCCAGGAGTTCATATAAATTGCCCACAGAAAACAGGAATAGAGCCCAATTGTTTTCCTCATGACTGGCCACAAAATTTTATTCCTTAGTTAACATCTGATTTTTATAGCAAACCTCCCTTTCCCTTCCAAAAACACCCCTGTTGCAAAACACAATATGTGATTTTATGTGTAATGCATACAGAATTTAGGTCTACAGTCTGGCAGTTAAGCCTCATTTGTTCACACAGAATTTTACTCTATCAGATAAATCAAAAATTTTAACAGAGCAATATTCATGGAAAGAAAAAAAATTAAAAAAAAATGCATTTGCCACAGGAAATGTGTTTATAGCAAAATACTTTTTGTTAAAGCTTACTGTGAAATGTAATGTTTTGGCATTTGAAAAATGGATTGCAGGACACATTAAGAAAACTCTTTTCAAAGGAATGCATCTAATTTAGATCAGAATCTCCTCTGAGCAGTTTCTCTCTTAAGCTGAGTAGATAATTCAGCTTAGCATCACTCTGCAGCAGGGGATGAAGGGAAACTACACCCAGCAGATCTCCAAGAGAACTTAGATGTCTAGGAATGCCTTTACTGACCTCTGTGCTAATCTGAAACTCCTATTTATAAGATTAAAGTGTAGTGATATTAAAATGAAAAATAAAAATACTGTAATTTTAAAATAATGCTACAACCATAATAATTTAAAAAAGTGAATCAGTGGGAGAACAAGGAATTCAGATTTTTTGAGTAATGATCATAAAATTTTAAAATAACAAAATAAAGGTAAAGAGACAATATGAATTTTTTCAGCCACAGACCAGTTAAATGTTAAGCAGGGATGTTCAGCTATTTCTCCTCGTAGTTATGCTTAGGTTTTTTTAGGTGTTTATTTAGGGCAGTAATATCCACTTAAGCCAGCAGCTTCCAGTGCTGTCCAAAGTGTTAAACTCGATACCTAGAAACACAGGATAAACATATCACTGTCTGCTATCTATGCATAATTATACCACTACCACTGCTTGTGAAACATTCTTACCTTCATGAATTTATTTTCACACAATTCTTTAAAGGGAGAGATTATGTTTTCCTCTGGCCATGCTGCCACTAAATATATGAACTCTTCTGCATATGGTCACCATGAAAATTCATGGTAGAGTGTCAGATTTAGCTCCTCTGAGTTCCAGGCCAGCACTTTAATACCACAATTCATTTTGTATTCAGCCTTATAAAGTCCACCCCTTTGTAGCTGATCTGTCTTTGCATGACTCTTTAGGGCTGAACAGCAAGAAGAATTTCAGTGACAAATCTTGAGAGACATCAGTTTCTCCTAACACTTTCAAACTTCCTGGGAAACCCTTTACAAACCCCTTAACAGGATTTACAAATAAACCCTTCTTGGAGGGGGAAAATAAACAAATAACTAACTGCCCAGCTCTTTCTTACACTTTGTGGTTAAAAGAGACCAACACATTCTTAGAAGGATGTGGAAGCAGAGATCTACTGCCAGGGACCAGAAATGATGGGCAACAGCTAAAAGAACTCAGCCTTGGTAACTCAGTAGCAGTAAGAGATCAAAGAGAAGCACATGAAGCTTAAGCAAAATTATTCAAAGGATCTTGTAGGGGACATAGAATATAGTCTTCCTTTCTTCTCTACATCGGCAATCGTGCCGCTTCTATAAACGTATAGGATATAATTTCACACCCGTTAAAACAAAGAAACAAAACCCCAACCACCAGCTTTGCCCTATCCCTTCAGTTTTTAACTCTAGAGTTAATTTATGAGGGTACAGACTCATAATTGCTCCCGTGGCCTTGCAAATACTGCATTTTCAAGGAAACAAAAAAACCCCAACACATTCTGAAGCCCAGTTTCTGGAGTTACTGCCATATGGATGGAGGCCCTGTCTCTTATTCTTTGAAATTAAAAACTACTGCTAAGCAAGCATTGCTCATAGACAAGGTGGTGAATGTATGAGAGGTAACTGGAGGACTAGAAAAAGAACCATTAATGGTCATCTCACTACCTACTGTAGAAGATAGGACAATTTTCCTATATCCCTGAGCATAACTACATGGCAGAATTTTCTACTCACTTATTCTATGTTTTACTATATATCTCAGGGGAAGTAAGATTAAGTTTTCTCTTGTAAGCTTAAATATATCCCTATATTTTCCCTTACTTTTTTGGCCTTCCAATTATTCTAAGCTGGGAGTTCTTTCCTTCCACAGGGATATAATTTATAATTTTCACTATTGACATATTTCTAAAAGAGCAATGGTTCAATGGAGGTACTGTAGTGAGAAACAAGAGAAGACAAAAACATCAGAGGTTGCTTGTTCTGTCTCATAAAAAAAACCAACAAACACCTGTATTTAACTGTACAAAAGTTTCTTATTTTTGCCACTTTCACTTCCTACAGTCTTGTGTAAGTGTTTTTTCCTTTTTGTGGCTTTCCCTCCAGAAAGTGAGATCTATTCTTTATGCTAACAGAATTCCCCTCCATCAAAAGTTGTGGAGCCATATATGTTCAAAAAGATAATGATAAGTCCTGGTTCTGAAACCTTTTGTGGGTCTTGTGCAATAACTGTGCCTACTCTCTGTAGTCATCAGTAAACAATTGTGCTTGTTCTCACTGTACTCCTGAAATGTTGGAAGTATTTCTGTAATTGTCTTGATGTGTAATGAACTTAATGTCTCATAATTGCACTGCAGGGGATTAATACCGCTATGCAGTTTAGGGACATCTTTTGGTGATTAAAACTTCTTCATGCAAGTCCATATTTTATAGCAAAAGCAAGATGAATGTAAGTCTGTTGCTTCTTGAACGGCAGGTGAAACTGTCGAGGGGTGACATGAAATGGACCCTGTTCAAAAGGGAGTGAAAATCAGTGCCCTCTCTTGGTTAGAAAAAAATACATAGAGCAGCCTTATGAGAGTGTTTATCAGTTCCCTCTGCTGGCTACAAAGCCCACGGCCAGATGAGCAGCTGTGTTTGCGGAGGCGAAGGTCTTAAGTTCTATTCCCAGTGCTGTGTGCCTGCGGTAAACTGATGACTATGGTGTCTGTGCACGTATGTGGACATCATTCTTTGTAGGGTCTCATCAACAACTACACTGAGTTCAATATGAGGGCACTCAAAAATAATATGGGCTTCCTGGTAGGTAAGAAACTTTCCACTTAGGGTTTGAGAAGCGTGCTAGCAGCTATGCCATTCATAATACTGCACAGCCAGAGCATCCTTCTGTGATGCACCATATGCACACCTTGCTTTTTACAGCTCCTCAAGAAAAATATGTGTGTTCATTGCACTCAGTTTAGAGACACCTGGGCATTTGTCACATATATTCTTGGCAATCCTGAATTGTAACACTTCAGAATGTCAGCTTCTGAGAACTCATAATACATTTGCAAGTAAGAAACAAATGGTATCAAAAAGAACACTCCAACCTTAAAAAAAAAAAAACCCAAACAAAACAAACAACAAAAAACCACCCCACCACAAACCAAAACAAAGGAGAAAAAGAACCTAACTAGTTCTTTTCCATTCTTATAGGGAAATAACCTGGTTATACAGCTACACAAACATGTCATACAATTTACACAGTCACTTTGAAATAAAGTTGAGATAAAAAAAAATATATTGCAAACTTAAGAAAGAGTTTCAATTTTACGTAAGTATCCACAGCACTAAAAACCACAAACTCCTGGATCAGCTATGCCAGTTCGCTTCAGCTCCCAGGGATCTATCACAGCAACATATAGAATAAATAAAACCCATCACAATAAAGGGAGAATCGGTCAAAACTAACAGCCTGACATAGCCTGACAGATTATCAAAGCTATATTAAAAGCCAGAACTTTGAAACATCTGCAGCATATGTTTCCTGCTAACTAAAAAAGCAACCACTCTCTTCAGACCAACATACTGCTGCGTTATTCTCCCTGAAAGTAAGAAGTTGACAGCAGCACACTGTGGATTTGCATAGGGAACTTCAAACAAAGCATTTGACCATTTTTGCAACTGAAAATTCCAGACAGTAAAACAAGTTTCTGACAAAACCCACTTATGATGTGAAGCAACAACACATGTATATAATATACTGCAGTCCCTGAAATGGAGATGCTAACATTGCCTCTCACTTACTCAACATACTTTTCAAAGGGACAGAATGGAAGATGGCACAGCCCCAGGGACACATAAACCAAATATAATCAAATATAATCCACTGAAGAAATCTAGCAGTCAAGTCTGCTTATGCCAGCACACGACTTACCTCTGTCCTCCCCTTGCATTCTTCCCACCATGCACGGAGTTCCAGTGAATGCAAAGTATCAGAAAAAGGGTCTTTATGTAGCTTGCAGACCAGAAATTCTCCTTCAGCTTGCCCTAAACAACAACAACAAAACCCACAAACACAGAAAAAAAGAAAAAAAAAAAAGAAAGTGTTCAGATATTTCCCAGTATTTCTTTTTAAGTGAATTAGGTGATCTTAGTTGAACTTTCAGTTGATAGACATTAATATAAAACACAAACAGGGACCCTTGCTGGCAAATCTCAGCAAAAAGTCAAGAGATAGTTACTTTAGGTCAAAGTTGAACAATAAAAGCAGGCTGTGAGGAAACTTTATGTTGCCAATATTGATATAGCTGTCACCTCCACTATAGATAAAAAGCAAATAAGCAAAGAGTAGTTAAACAAGTATATCTCAGAAGTACTAGCATTCATACAAAACATATTTAAGAAAATGAAGGAAAAAAGGCAACATTCAGTACTTATTTCCTTTCAGCCAGTGGCTTGAATTGAATTTACCATAGTAGCACATCACATTGTTTGCTGCAGAAAAATGCAAAGCTTAGGCCTTTAGCAGTAAGTCTCTTGTGCTTTACTGGTTCCAAAAATGTCAGTGATTGTCAAAGTGTTTTTGAAATAAAACCAAAACCATGTTAATAAAATGAACTTTCCAAGACAATGCTGGCCAAAACCGATTCTTAGATTTCTTTTCAGTAATAAACTGCCTCTGTGGTTGCTGAGTTGATAGGGAGAAGGATTTAAAGGACCAAAGCCAAGTTCTGGTTAACTCAGGGTAAAAAAAGAAAAAGAAAAAAAACCCCAGAACTCTGAAACAGAGCACAAGCCCTCCAATGAATGGACAGACTTTTGCTGAAGGTGGGCAGAGCTTAGCAAAATCCAGCTGTGCTTTCAAAAATGGCTGTAATCATTATTAGGCTCCACTTGAATGTATTCCAAGACAGCAGTAGTCATTGTGGGTACATCTTGTGATATGCTGCTGCAGATTACGGGACAAGCCTCAGTACTTCAATGTGTAGTTCAGAGGCTGAATGTCAGTTCACAGGAGCTACCCTGCCTATTTATTAAGGAGTAATTCCCTAAGTGAATTAACAACTGGAAGGATTCTGTCCCATCCTATCCCAGCCTTACAGATTAATAGCTCCAAAAATATGCTCCAGTGAGGATGAAGGTGTATATGATGAACTCAGTTCCTACAGTGCACACAAGTTGCATGCAAGTCCAGGCCATGAGACCTTCAAACTGCTTTGCTGTATGTGCATACAGGTGCAGACACAGCAGCAGTTTCTGTCTTCCACAGAAGAAAGTGGTGCAGTAGTTGGATATTCTGTGTCACAGGAATTCCTGTTCTCCTCCTGTCCAACCAGCCTACCTCAGTTTAGGAGGTCTATGCAGTGCAGTCCAAAATGCCTTTGCAAGGGTGGGTTTTTAGTTTTCACGCTTAGGAACTCCTACAGACTGTTATTATCTTTTGGAGATCTGAGTAAAACTTATTACATCCAGAAACATGGAAAACGTTTTAGGATTGTTCCCTAAGCTTGAATTACTAGTCTCACCTAAAAACATTGCTCATACAGAAAACTGTAGGTTTAACATTGAATCCTCATACTCGATTAAAGATTAATTTGCAAAAGTAATTTCTTTTTATTTATGTACTGACATAAAATTATCAGATGGCTTTTAAATTGTAGTTTATAGGAAATCCATTTATCTCAGCTGTCTTTTGTAATGTCACCTTCATTCCATTTCTACTTTAGATTGCTCTTAAGCAACTAGCTGCAAATACTTTGTATCTAAAATCCAAGCTAATGTTTAGTTAGTGCATGTGATTCTTATGGTATATTTCTGTTCCATAGTCAGGACAAGATAGCTTTTAGATGCAAATTTCAAGCACAAAAACTGCTTTCACTGAGTTCAGAATTCACTTGCATTGAATATTTTATATTATTCTTTTGAAATACCCTGTATTTTCAACATCACATCTGTCACTCCTATGCTGAACACTCTCCAGAACTCAATACAAAAGGACTGAAACACAAGCAGAAGAAACTGAATTTGTGATTTCTCAGGGGCATTTTCTTTTCTGCATGTGCTTTGAACTTTCTACTGACTGCTTATCTCCTGAAAACAAGTATTTAAAAAATAAGCAAGAAGCAGAAACCTATTATGTTTTCAGTGCTCCATTCATTGAGCACATTTTGAGAGCTGGAATTTTAGCTTAATGAACATTCACAACATACACACTGCCTTATCCTTCAAAATAATGACTGCATCTGTGAGACTGAAGGCTGCTCCTGCAAGTCCTACCAAAGCTGGAACTAACTGAAGAAATAAAAAGGCACTTGCCAGGGGCATTCATCATCACAGACCTCTTCCTTCCCAGTTTCTCCCTCTCTGCCACCAGAGATGATGATGAGAAATATTTTTGCTCATTCAACTCCTTTAAAGTCTCTCGTAATATTGTACCTAAAGCCCCAAAGCTATCAAGATAGGAGGGGTTTGTGTCAGCATGTTGTTCACAAAACTCAAATTCATTACCCAGTGTGCAACAAGCCAATAATTACACACTAGAGAGAGACATTGATTATTTATTTCAGAGTTGTGCAAGTCCGGGTGCTCAGTGGAATTCCACAAATCAAGCACACCAGCTATTAAAACTTTTTACTATTTGCACATTTTAGAAAACAAAGGAAATAGTGTTCATTGGCTACAAGTTACATAGTTCTCTTCTTAATCAGTATTCTATCTTCTATTGGTTAATGATTCTCTCGTTTCTCATGCTAATTAGTCCACATGCCCAGTTTTTCTCTTATTTTGAGTTGGTGGGTTTCTTAGGTTGGTGATCTGTGAGTCTGTGGTCACGACCTGCCCCTGCCAGAATTACCTTGTATGCAGCTGGAGCTGATTTCAGCACAAGCTGACTTGGCTTTATTAATTTCTTCCTTATCTTGGGAGTTCCACCGATGTCCTTGTGGCCCGTAAATTCTGAATTCATTGTGTCCACTATCAGAGAGCTTCCTACTCCCCAAGCTTTGTTAACCTCCCCATAGGTCTGAGATCCAGCCTTAAACCTTAAGACAATTCTGCCAACAAGTGATCTGTTTTTCAAACACCTGGCTATCACTTAGAGCTTCCTTGTTAGCTGCTCTCTGTTTCACAGATTAAATCCCCCTCCTTGTTGATTAGTCTTGGGACCCCTGGTGGTCTAGCGGTTAAGATGCTGGTCTCTCAGCGCCAAGGCCGCAGGTTCGAATCCCGGTCCTGCTT
>JAWWLV010000001.1:20878847-20912536 GCA_035041135.1 Platyrinchus mystaceus
AGCGCAGGCTGTGTCTCACCTAAAAAATCCATTGCGCAGGCTTGAAAGGTAAAAACACCTTTCCCAGATCCTCGTTCACGAAGACTGGCCACTTATTACACAAGGATCAAACATTAAAGAACTTCCTTTCTTAAGAAAATTTTACATATTACACATTTTGCAACAAGCGATTCCACTGATTCCACTTAGTGACAGCTCAGATCTAATGGTGTTGTAGTCCACTTTAAAATAAAAGAAAACAAAACAAAACCGTAGGGCACCCTGGGGGCTTCATCCTGCTTGACAGGCCACTACCTGCCAGTGACTCCTCAGTCCTGAGGAAAGATGCCATTGCCTGGCGGGGTGGTGACAGCTCGCCCTCACCAGTCTGTGGGCAAGGGTAAGGGCAGGGGCAGCCCAAGCCAGGGGGCAGCCGTGGTTCAGGGCCCCTCATCTGTCACCCCGGGCCCCCCCACGCTGGTGCCGCCTTGTGTTGTTGTGGTTCCGTCACGCTCCGACATTAGCGCCATTTCTGCACACAGACACCCGGAAAGTTGATTTAAAGCCTGTGCCTCCCATTCCCAAAGGAGAGGCAAGGGTTGAAGAGAGCGGGAACTCCCCACAGCCCAGTCAGCTGAGGAGCATTTATGGAAACACAATGCACTTGAGGTTTCTTGGGTTTCAGAGATACAGCCCTGGGGGCTTCGCTTCTGCGTGCCAGCCCTCGGTGCCCCTTTGAGGAGGAGGATCTGGGGAACATTAGCTCGCACAGATGCGGACAGTGCTGGAAGGCCAAAAATGAGGGGGGCAGCGGGGGGAGCTCCACTCTCAGCTGGAAAGAAAATGTCGCATCATGTGAGGGGAGGCTGCTGAGAAAGAGAAGGAAGGCTGCTCCAGCACGCACCACAGAAGGTTCAGGACCTTTCAGATCTCCCCATCTGGAGGCAAAATTAGGCCACTGTAAGATTAAAAAAAAAAAAAAAAAAGAAAAAAAATCCCCATTTTGAAGTTAAGGTTCTTCGGTCCTAAAATCCAAAAATCCCACCTGCAAAAAATACTATTGTATATGGGTATCTAGTATAAGAAGACTAACCAGTCCTGTATAGTTGAAATTCTAAACCCCCAGAACTCTCAAAAAAATAACAAACACTTGGGTGGGATGTGAGGAAAGAAATATCCTGTGAGGAAAGGAAATGATAAAACTACTGTACTCAACAGGCAGGGAGTCCAGAAGCCAAACAGCTGAGTGGAACAGCTTTATCATTTCTTTACAATGTATTGTCCCTGCCCTGCTTTGTTTAGCACAAAGGTTTATCAGGGTGAGTCCTTTTGATCTATTTGTTATATCCCCTAGCACGGTGAAGCCCTGACTCACAATCAAGGGTTTGAGTCAAATAAAGAGCAGCAGCTCCTGAATCTGAAGGTTTGCAAATTGTACATACAGCAAAGCTGGCTCCTGGACTCCTGTTCCAGTCACTTTAACACACTCTTGTTTACACAGATGATTGGTATGTCTGGAAAGACCCTATATTACAAAGTTTCACCTCCCTCTCCTAGCTGCAGAAGCATCCAAGAACACCACATACAATAGATTAATGAATTTATTCTTACACATACTCTGGCCACATCACTCTCATTTTAGAGGAAATCGAGGCACAGGGAAAGTTGCTAGTGTTGCATTTCAAGAGATTGCTCCTGGCCAGATTATCAAGTGTCTTTCCATCATGATGGGAGCTAGTTGGAGAGCCTGATTCCCATCTGGGCACCTCAATGAGAACCAGATTTTCACGAGCGTTCAGCACCCAGTAGCTCTCGCAATGACACTTGCAGCCAAATTTTCTGAGAAGTTCCTTTGATCATCTGGCCACTGTCTCAGTGGAAGCAGAGAGCCCTTGAAAAATCTGATCTTGTTTGTGGGTACTGAGCACTTTTCAAAATTCTTGCTTAAGTGACCTGGCCAAGGATGCAGACTAAAATCTGAGCAGAACACACTTTGCCTAAATCCTAGGCCAGTGATTTAACCACAAATGTATTCTTCCATCTTCAGCAGAGAAAGAATAGACACTAGTTGGGGCAGCAATCAAAATGCCAAACAACTGCCAGTATCCATGCCTGTCAAGCAAAATGCCCAGATACTTGTGGGCAAACCAGACAGCCACATTTTGGTACTTTCCTGAAAAAGGATTATTTCTAGTAGCAGTGCCAGAGTCTGGCAACCTGGTTTATGCTCTTTCCAGATGTACCTATTTCTTTCTGGGCTGAAACCTTCGTGAACATGCCCTCAAACAGGCACACCCTCCCCACTCTTCAGAAAAAACAGCAGCTATCCAAACACTGCACTGTCTCCATTATTCTTAGAGAGCCAGGCACGCTTGGGCAAGACAACACTATTCTGTGTAACGATTAAGAAGCAGCGGTCGTGTCAGTGAAAATTCTTGTTTTCATTGAATATTTCATTCATTTTTGAACATAAGCAACCACTTAGCTGCAGTTGTGCTAGATGCAGAGGAGGAAACACATGCTATTCTTGGCCAGGATTTGCCTCTGTGGGAAGCAGCAGCCTGCTTACAGCAGTCTCTGTACAGTGCATGATTTAGCTATATTTACGATTGTCCTGAACCTCAAGCAAGGACCTGCCTCCAGATTCTGAGTACCTGACACTGTAAATATGGGCAAAACCCCCAAACCCCAGCCTGGATCCTCTATTTTATGCCCTGTTTGTGTGAGGTCCATTTGCAAATGACAGTTTCCAAAACCATGAGCTAAGGGCTAGCTTAGAAATTCCTCTCCAAGCTATGTCCATTCAACTGCCAACTGAGACACTGCTTTCTGTGTTGCTCAGCAGCAGCCTGTTGGACTGTCTATCACAGGACTCTATGTCTGAGTCCAGCTTTCATGAAATGCTCTCTGTCTCACCTCCGTCCCAAGCTCTCAGACCACTTCCCAAGTATCTGACCAGTCCACTAATAGGAAGATAAGGCACCCAGTAACTAGTGTGTTTTAAAGGAGCATAGATATCGCATGGTAACTATTGAATGAAAATGTTTACAGAAAAATAGTTTTGTAAAACAGCTCAGACTACGTTGTTGCTGAGGGTTGAGCTCAAGCTATATAAGCCAAAAAACACAGCTGTATCTTTTCTAGCTACAGCTAAAAACAGCAAAGTGTACTGGAAAAACCTTTCAGAGGGGGAGGGGAGATACTCTGCTAACAGAGGATTAAATCTAGAAGCAAGTGTGAACATTTTTCTGCTCTCATTGGTTCTATACCTGCAATAACACAAGGCAAGTGATGACTGTGGTTTGTGCTTTGACTGTTAAATGGCTGCTTTCACTTGATTCTGACATCTGCTGCACTAATTATTGTAATAACAACTCTAGCCAGAAGCTGGACTTCAGAGCTATGCTCCAGTCTAATAACACAGCCTCGGCTTTACAAACAGAAAAAGTCAGGCAGAAATGGATGAGCTCATGCAGCACGTGTATGCAGGCAGTTAATTGCACATGCTATGATGTACCTTGTGACCTAAAACCTTAGAAGGAATATCACTGGAGGAAATTGGATTATGATTAGTAATTCTATGGGCCTTCATGGTTTTGTCAGTAAATTCATCACTACAACTTTTCACTTTTTCCATCTTGCAGACTTTTGTTTATTTTAAATTCCCTTGTGCTGTCCAAGAGAAACCAAGGCATTTCTGTGGAAAAGCCTTGGTCAACTAAAGGCCCAGGTCAGGAAGTCTCTCTTGGGTATCACCTCCTCTAAACTCAAAAATTAGCAACAGTCCAAAAAAAGGTCTTAGTTAGGAGAGTAGGGAGATAATCAGGACACAGCTTGCTGATAAAGGACTAGGAGATATGATGCTGGAGTGGAGGTACCAATAAAGGCCCATGGAAAAGGCTGGCAGGTTTGACAGTCCAGCCTGATGTGCCCTTAGAGCAAGAGTAAATGGGCATTCCAGAACTGACAGGAAAGGGTGCTGACAGTAATAAAGGCTGATGTGCAGAAGATGGACCCTTCTGTGCACTTGGCTTACTCTGGAGCCAAGGTCTTGGGACTGTGGGGATGTTCCATTTTCCTTTTAGACCTAGATACATCAGCACTAACTTTTCCTCCTGGTCTTAAGCATAACTGGGGCTTGTGTCTTTTGTATTAACAAGGTAGCACAGACACTTAAAGGTGGGATAATCAACTCCAAGGTAATCAGTCTCATTGTGAGATACTGTTACTCTGGGAAGGTTGTGTTTCTGTCAAATTTTGTCTAGAAAACCACTCCAAGAAAAGTGAGACATTTCCTTTTACAACTAATGATTACATTTCCACTAGAAAGCTGTAGTTTTGAATTGACATACTCTGAGAAAAAGCTTTGATTAGAAATTACTGCTTATTCCTTTAGGAAATAATTGGAACCACTTATTAAGTATAATTGCTTAGAAGTGGGGAAAAATTCACTGATCAGAGAGGACAGTCAGCATTTCCCAAATCATTCTTCTCTTTAAGCTCATGCAAATTGTCACTTGAAATCACTGCCTACTGGCATAGATCTTGTAAGAACCTGGGTCCTGTTCTTAATCCAGACAAGCATTAGAGAAAACTGTACTTCTGAAAACTACACAATGCAGCCTCCCTAAACTGAGAAGTTTTCCAGTCTTTACAGATTCACCCGTGACACAGCAAAAACACCCTCCAAGCCTGACTGAATTTACACAGTAAAATAAGTCACTTTCTGAAGTGTTTAAAAGTCATTGTGAAAGTGAAAAAATGAAATATGCTGTGTATCATCTCACAAAACCAGAAGTAGTTATATTATAAATAAACAGAGTTTGCCTGGTATTAGGGACATAGGAAATTCCATTCAAGAACAGACAAATGGCACATCTTGTCTGGTATCCTGCATCTGGCACAGGCCTATAACAGATGCTTAAAATACTTGGCTCTCTTGGTCCCACAGTCTCCCCTGTTCCACCTGCCACCAATGCTATAAATCACAGTTTCCCAACCTCTGGTGAAAGTCTTCCCTGCTCACTTACATAAAGTGGGAGGTGGAAGCACAGGCCAAGGGAATACATACCTGCCTGTGTGATACTTTTTACATTGTCTGGTACCGAGTTTGCCCGAATTGTGGTTCTGTTACAGAACATATTGCTGCCTGTATTGCCTGGGTAGCCAAAGGAAGCAGCACAGAGACAAGGACTGTGCTTGTCTGCAGGGAAATCTGGGAGCAAACCCCGTCTCACCATTATTTATATACAGGCAGCCAGAGTACCCACCATGAGCCATAAATCAGCTGCCCTTTTTCTGTCAAGGTACTGCCTTCTAATTGTGCCCTACTACTCAATGACATTTACATCCTGGCGTGGCTTTCTTAGTAACTTTTATAGTTTAGCTCATGGTGACTGAAAATTAAATGGGTTTATTATCTGTCAAGTAGAGTTCACTTTTGTCCTTATTCCAGATGTTATCAAAACATGGTTCATCAACCCAGCAGGTCACTTAATGCAAGTTCCCCTCTTTAGTTGGTGCTTCTAGCCATTGTGACTAGTGTGATATGCCTGCATCCTAGAAAACTGTGACACTCTCCCTTACTAGAAATGTACTTGCCACAGACCATGTCTCTTATTTTCTACAGTCTCATTCATAACCAACATTGAATTCAATGGCACAGTTGGTTAAGGGCCTCTAAAATGGACAAATGAAAACTCAAAACCTTTCCATTTGAAAAGTTAAAAATCCTCTTTGCATTAATTGCATTACAGCCTCTCTGCATTCCCCTGTGAAATGTATTAATATTTTAAAAAGGCTAGAGTGAACTTATGACTATAGGTACTATGAGGTAAGGTCCTTTCACACATCATGCAGAAACAACAGAGAGGGGCAGCTGCAGAAAGTATGATACTTCATGTCTAAGCTATATTGTTTAAAAAATTGAATTTGAAGGAAAAAAATTGCGTTCCCCGGTTTGAGCACATCATCTCTACAGTTGCTGAACAGTGCTTTTAGAGAATGATCTAATAAATCTTTACATATTAATAAGGGAAAACTGAGTCCTGATGGTGTGTGTGGGCTGTTGGATATACTTTGATATGTCAGCTTTCTCCATGCTCAAGGATTTTCTGATTTTGGTTCCATTCTACTGAATATAACATTCGGTGCCAAAGGTCTGAATCTAGAGCAGATCTTTGATCACACTATCCCAAATTTGTATCCACAAGGAACCAGGCTTTGCAATATCTATTTGCTTGAAAGAGTGGATACATTAAAGCTACTGCAGTACCTAGGAGAAGTTTGAATTCTTTAGATGTTCCAAATCAATATTACATACAGTGATGGCCAGGCTTAGTATTAGCAGAAGCTCTGTGACTTTCTGTACTTCTTTCCTGTTTCGCAAGAGCAATGACTTTCAGAATATCCATCTTACTTCAGTCAGGAACAGAAGTAAAGGTTTTTCAAGGCAGACAAATGAGTTGGCCACTAGTTCCAAAGAAACAGAAATGGTGTTCCAACTTTCCTAGACAGCTTTAAAAACTACATAGAGCAATTCAGCTGCTTAATCTATTATGTTCTACACTTCACATTTAAGAGGACACAAAATCACATGCTTTTTATTCCAGATATAAGCTGTTTTCCCCACAGCAGTCCTAAGCCATCTCATTTTGTCTCTGTCTTCAACATATATGCTGGTCACCTTGCTTGTGCCATTCCCAAGAACAAAAGTAGTACTCTTCAGAGTAAAGAGCAGCAGCTGAGGCTCCCAGACTGCCACAGATATCCTAAATAACAGTGAATGTTATGTGAACGAATGTTATGAATGTCTGTGATTACATTTGCCCATTTCTTCAACGAGGATGTTAATATTTTGTTTTCTGCGGAGAAATGTTGTAAACCTCAATGAATATATCCATTACAAAAAGGGCATGAATTACAACTTTAACTGTACAGTAAAACAGAGCCTCTATGTGAATAAATAATTATAAGGAGATATATAAAACTATAAAAATAACTTCTTTACTGAAAACCTTGCCTTAACAAGAAACATAACTCCTTCCTCCCTCAAGAAATTCGAATACACTGACTCATGTCTTTGTTTAAGTGTCATGGTAAATTTGTTCTTTTATAACATATAGTAGTTTAGCTTTGAACTTTTGAGTTTTGGACAAGGCAGAGCGGAAAAATGTTTTCATGGGAGAGGAGTGCACATTCCAGAGCTGTCGACTGTTACTCGTTTATGAGGCGGGGGAAAAACTACTTTGGTTTTAGGCTTTGGTTGATGCAATTTGTTGTCTGGTATTTTGTGATAAACCAGAGAGTTTACACTGTAGAGTGAAGTATTTCAATTTTCTCTCTCATTTTTCCAGCTTCTGTTTGTTCAAAATTCTGAACAAGCTTGAAACTGCCTGCTGTTGAGGAGAGGAAAAATTAGCTATGTACAACTAGAAATAAAAATCCTTTGTAATTATCAAAGTAGTCCAATGAGAAAATAACTCACAGTTGACTGTGAATTATAGAGCTACACAGAAGCATAATGAGGGAATACAGATGACATTACTCATGAAAATAAAATAAACCAAAATGTGAGCCCTTCATGGTGTCTTTGTAACCTGAGCAACAGTTTTAAACATGGTTTTTCTGTGTTGTTTCATGTTTACTTAATGTATTAACATCTGATTATGTCAAAAAATATTAAAATAAGAAAATAAACTTTATTTAGCTTATTTATTCAAGTAAAGTAAAAAATATCTTTTTGCTGTCCTGCCTTTTTGAAGGCAATTAACATACCTTCTTTCTTCCCTTCTCTTTCTAGAAAAGAAAATGCAGATGGTCAGAATCCTTCAAATTTGATACTCAGCACTGTTATGATCTCCTCATTACTGGATGTTGAGTCTGGATATCAGAATCGGTAGAGTGAAGCACTCTCCTAATAAACTGAGGTAATTTTCTTCCATAATTACAGAAAAAGTCTAATGCTGAGACAATGCAATTAACATGTCTTTCAAAGTTTCATTTCCTGGGAAAAAATATGGCCATTGAAAAGGATCTATCTTGTAAAAAATCTTAAGAGGCAAAGACTGGAAGCTACATGAGAATGCTGCCCTCAAGCCAAAGATGAGGAGAGAACTTCTCCATTCAGCAAAGCCAGAAGCTGTCAGGGTATTATTCTGAGGGAAGGAAGCTTTGCCAAGGACATCAATTGCTTTTCATATACAAATTGAGATAAGTTTCTATTTATTGGGATGGGTATCCATACAGGAGGTTACTTCATAAATATTACTCACTCAGCATGAAAAACTGCATTTATGAAAGCCTACTGAACCAGTCACTTATTAATAGCATGTTTTCCCTCAAGAAAATAAGTGCGCACAACACAGGCCTGACGTAGTCACAGTATGCTATAGGAACATGCAACTTAGGATGCAGATGGGAAGGCAGTCAGTTGCAGGATTGTAATAAAAAAATAAAAGCAGGTAGCCCATAAGGATGCAAAAATGCAATTATCTTCAGAACTAAGCTATGTAAAAAAGATTTTCAGAAAGTTTTCTACCCTCACATGGCTTTACTGTATCCCTTCCTTTCCTGGCATATCAGTAACCAAGGAACAGTCAGTTTTCTGTCCATTGCCCTAAAAGAATCACACAACATCCACAATGTATTACCATGAATCTTAAATATGCTTTAGGTAAGATTTTAAAGGGTTTTCATATAATCACCACTACAGACAAGAGGAAAAGAAAAAAAAATACAAAGATAGGTGCACAGGAAGGTCAGCTAGAGGATAGTTATATTCTTGTTAGTATATCTAACAAAGCTGTTGTGGGCTCCACATTTGCTTTCAAAGTAAAGGAATTCCGTTACAAGACAGTAACCAACATGGAAGATAGTTCTTTAAGGTCATTTAAACTCTGGTTGTTAAACAAATAATACTCCAATTTTTATTTTTTTTTCCAAGGTTTCATGATATTTCTTGTATTTCAGCAATTTTTGTCCTAGCCATCTCCTAAACTTGCATTTTGAACCACTGAGAAATCGGTTGCCTAAAGCCAGAACTCCGATTTCAATACCTTTCTGTTATTAATATTCCTTAAGTTACATTTCAGCTTCCAATCAAGGTTTGCTGCAACAGTTTCCCTTTTGATGCAAGTCCACCGAACAGTACCTTGGATCTCTGCTAGAATGCACACTGTGTCATGTGAACAGTAAAAAGCAATATAGGCTCAACTTTCTCAAAGTAGGTTGAATCAGGAGTTTTAGGGATAATCAAAACCATATTTTTTACTAGCAAGCAGAGCCAGTAAGTCATTGAAGCTATACAAATATATTCATATCCACATTGCACTTCATTATAGAAAGAATCTCACACCCAGGAACACAAAAATTCTTGCAGTAGAATATTGAATAATTGTGGAACAAATAAATGGAAGAATACAGTGATCTCTGCACGAGAAGTGCATCATAAAAGGGTTTCCAGTAAAACAAGGTGAATCTTCAGACTTCTATAAACTTTTTTATGCCTTTCTCAGCAGACATTAGAGAACTTAAAGGACTTTTTATAGAGCAATATTATTTACAAAAGTGTTTATTACTTGTATTTTTTTAAGTGAAACTTGCTTATGTATGATTTCATATACAAATACATGCAAGTATGCAAGCGCATGTATGTTTTTAGCAACATCTGTCACTAAATATTTTGGACCAATTTATAGTGTTCGGTAATGGCAATAGACAGGTACCAGTCAGTTTGATATTTTATGCCAGTAAGTTATTCTACATGTGAGAATACATCTGTGTAAATGCAACAGTATATTTCTTATAGATGTTATTTATGTGCAAGTCTTTACAGGACTTGTGTCTAGATCCAATCTGGATTTAGACTGCTGTCACTGACAGCAGAGTATACATCTTTGCATAGCTTGTTTGGTTTGTTTGTTGGGGTTTTGTATTATTATTTTAAATAATGGCTTTCTTTTCACTGCTAACTGCAAAGGCTGATTTATCAATATAAATGGAAGTTATCTGAACAGCAGCTAACTTTGAACACAGAGTCTATAGGAACAATTCATGGCCTTTTTTAGTTTGTTGTGGGTTTTTTAATGCTCAGAGTCCATACAGGCAAGAAACTATTTCCCATACTGTGAGATGGAAATATTGCTCACTCTTTTTTAGAATACAAAGCTTGGGAAATAAAATTGAAATGATTTAGTCAAAACTGAACAGTTTTCTCATCTCAGAAAGGCAGCATTGCGCAGTTCAGCCAAATTGTAGCTACCTGAAAAAGGGGAAGGATTTGATCATGTATGCCTGAAAGCACACTTTTTTAAGTTGTTCTAACCACAGTGTAGGCACAGATTTACTGAATGATTTCACCATGCAGAGTTATTTCCCACGTTACTTTGTAACTCCAGTAAAAAAATTCAGGAATTGGAAGGTCATATGATCCATAGAAAAGAGAATATTGTGGTTTCTAAGAAAAATATTTATTACCAAGCAGGCTATTTTGATTTATTAAATGATAGCTTCCCATCATAGTGTTTTTTGATATGGTGCTTGAAACCACAATGATTGTATAAAGCCAGGACCTTATTTGTTTAAAGGCATTCACTAGTGTTTTTCTTAATAGAAATATCAGTTCATGACAATGCCAGATTCATAGAAGCTCAGCCAGGAATAAATTCTTGAAAAATTATTTTTTTCTAGAGTGTCCATTAAGCCAGTGCAGGCACTGTGTCTTCTAACATTAGATTTATAGGATGTTATAATTAACAACAGGTGATGGGCAGCACTACATGCACAGAAAGCAAAGTGAAAAGACTGGCAACTCAAGAAGCACTTGTGATTCATCAAAACTTTTGCCTGCATAAACTCAGCAGTAAACCTGATAGGTTTGCTGGCAAATGTTTTGGGTTGGGGTTTTTTTGTTTGTTTTTTTTTTTGTTTTTAATTCCACTACCACCCTTTTTCCTTTTTCATGTCAAAGATTAGGGACCATCTGCCTGTTTTTAGAGGTGTGGAGCTTTTCCACTTCTATGTTTACTATCTATATAATGAGACAAATTATGCTTCCCTACTCACAGAGGACTTCTTGGAGGATTATGAACAAGTCCACTCAAAATTCTGAAACTATGCAGATTTTTAAGAGACACTTGTGTCTTCGTTATTCCAGCTCTCTCAAACTCACATTCTGTACAAGTAATAGAAAGGAAAAAAAAAAGGTTAAAAAACACATACATTCTTCAATGTTAAGAAAAGCAGTTCTTTGCTTAGGACTATAAAGGAGTGAAGAAGCCATTAAAAAACATGAATTGGCAGAACAAAAATATGGCCCAAATGAGTTTTTATTTGCGTAGCTAAACTAATGCCTTTTTTTCTTTCAGTTGTGAGAATATAAGCAAGGCAAGATATGTTGGGAAAGGCAATGGCTTGGTTTAACCAAGTGACAAAAAACATGCATCCCAAATCTTCCCAGAGATCTAACTTATATTAATCACCTCCAATGTACTAACTTGATATGACCATGATATTAATGAGATAATAACATGTTGTAACATATTGATTATAACAAAGGAGTAGTTTTTTTAATTAAAAAACCATCTGTTTTGGATAATTGCCTACATATCCTCATGGACGTTAGTAAATACTTTAAATGCAGTAATTGGTAGAAGTAAATAGGAAGAGAAAAAAAAAATCAGTATTTGTACTGTAGAAAGGATTGGAGGTTTTTCATGGATGCATTCCATGCTCTTGCCAGTATCATTGTCTGACTTCCTCTACAAATAACTCTCACACATAAAATTAATTTCTCCTAGAGCTCTTTGAGTGTGTTTCTTCCCTGCTTTTATCCTTTGCACTCCAAAATACACTTGAATTAGTAACCCTAAAGTCCTTAGCTTTATTATATTAGAGAGCAATGACTAGATAATTCTAGATCTTATGTTACCAGGGTGCCAACAGGAACACATGGTGCAATGGTGAATTTATCCTGCCTGTTGCAGAGTTCGCACTTCATTAAAATTCACATAGCATTGCTTATCTATAGCTGAGGCAAAAATTTGCCCAGGGGAGCACTTGTTACTCTGGGTAATTAATCAGCGGTGATGGGAAATTTTTCTTAGTGTTCTTGATAATCTCTAGGGCATCATCCAACTGTGAAATTTTGGCCTTACTGAAGTGGAAAGCGAGTTTCATCAGTGACTAGAACAGGCCAAGACATTTCTCACAAAGCACTTCTCGACCTGGTGTCATCTGGCAAAGCTTCTCTGTGCAGTCTTTTTTTCAGAGCTAGAGGAGCAGTTCACTTCTATTAAATATTTCACATGCATACATTAAAAGTCCTTTCTTTCAGTAATCATTAGCATATTTTAAGAAAGGTTCTGCACATTCTTCAGGGTAAATATCTTTTTTAAGAGCTTGAATCTATACTCAAATAAAGTCTCTCAGCTCAGTGAACTTGCAATCACATCCTCAACAGAAGAGTTGTGGTTTTGCATGTGCAAGGATAAAACACATAAGACTATCAAAATGCTTCAAGATTCAAGGACATAGCTTGAAACAGCCTGAAACCTTCCACTTTCTAGAACGAGGCTAGACTCAAAAACAATTTTTTTATTAAAAAGATACACTCCCTCCATCAGATGCTCAAATTTAGAGTTGTGATACTGAAAATAATTATCATTTTAAAAAAATCCTAAAACTCAATAGCATTTTATTTTTATGATTGCTAGGCATAGGTTTTCAAATTTGTATGTGTTGAGACCAAACAGAGGAGTATTTTTCTCACTGAAGTGCTTCAGGATAGTTGAACTACTGCACAAAAGAAGTGGAAATTTTAAAAAGACTGAAAATATTTTCAGTTCAAAAGAAGAATCCTCTCCAACCCAAAGAACTATTCAAACATCCATGGACAAAACAGAGCTAGGTCTATTGGAAAAATGTTTTAGACAAGTGTTAAACAGAGCTGAAACCAACTCAGCAATTCTATTTTCTCTCTTTAGCTCTTCCAGATACAACTGTACTATTACTGACTGTAAAAGATGAATTAATACTTATTTCACATTTTTATCAACTATTCATTAGTTTAGCCATCCTTATCCTAGAAACAATATTTTTTCCAGCTATATCTATTTATAACAATATTATTTTAAGAGATTTAACATATACAAAATAATTGAATCATGAACAGTTATGCCATATGGGACAGAAGTTTATAGGCTAAATTAAAATTGACTGATTTTCATGTAAGCATTGCTGCAACATACAGAACTGCTGAACACAGATATTGATGGACAGGTTTACCCAAGCTCACAGTAAATTCGTCCTGATTAGGGACATACTGTTTTATTGCTGGATGCTCTTGTTTTGAGTGTGTCATACCAGTTTCACTGTAGCAGAAGCTAAATGAAAGCTTATTTTCTCAAATTACTAAATAGCATAATGAATTCTATTCTAAATAGCATTCATGAATACCACCATGAATGGACATTTCAAAAATTATATTTCTCATTAGGATGACTAACACAAGTGCTCCATAACAGATTCACAAAGGGACTAACAATTTTATGAGTTTAGTAAAAGTTAGTGGCTCTCAGCATTAATTGCAACCTTGAAAGTCTGTCATAAACAAGTCACTGTATTACCTCAGATCTGAAAGAGAACTCTGCTTTACAGGTAGATACTTAGATAGATGTAGGTTCTTAATGCTGTTTCTTCTAAATGAAAGTTAATGATGATATTTTACTTTTAGACTGAGCTCTCTTATTGAGTAAATTATAAAACAAGGCATTTCTGGGGTCAAGTTACCATGTGTGCCAAGAAGGTCTATGTTCCAGTGCAGGATTTGGATGCAAGATTTGTACCCACAGTATTCAGGCACATAACCTCCCCTGAATACTCCCACTGATCAGGAGCAAGGCTGCCCACTCCTTATGTAAGTCTGAGTACAATTTTATTTGTGTGCCCCAATTCCATTTTGTGAAAACATGCTGATGATATGCTGCCTAACGTAGGAGATATGATGACAAACTGATTTTGTGAAGTAATGATGTGTTGAAGACTGCTTAGCAATGCTCACTGAGCTCAAGGATAGAGCTGCAGGAATTCTGTCTTAAAGAACTTACAAGCTTCCTACTTCATTGTAAGAGACATCCACATTGCTTACCTAATCTATTTATGTGTCCTAGGATGCTGATCCAAAGCAGCTACAGGTAACTCAGTCAGTAAAATGACTGTAGATTAAGCAAATCTTTAATGTAATACTTTTCACACCAGGGACAGAATTAAGTGTCTCCCTTATATTTCATCTTATATTTATGCAAGTGTATACATGCTTATATATAAAAGTTCCTTTTGGGGAAAGGCACAATAAAACATTTCAAGTAAAATCAAAAATCATATAGGAACAATATACACTGTATTTGGGCTATAGAAATAAGGGAAAGATGAAGGTTCTTTGAGCAAATAAATTACATTAAACCTTATAGGTGAACAATACAACAAAAACATCTTGTATATATTTGTTCCCTTATTAAATGAATGAAGAATACCAAGTCTGCTAAAGACACATGGGTGGTGTATTCTTGTTTTTAACAAACTCTGCTCATGCTACATCACACCCATACAGATACTGGGACACTTGCTGTCATTTTATCAGGAAAAAGCTCTGGTAGCAAGGGAATGAAGGAAATTACAACATCAAGGCTTTTCAAAGATTATTATCCAAACTTTACAGGTTTACTTGCACAGAATTACTCATACCACACACCAAAAACTTGAGTATTACTGGTCCTAAAACTCTGCAGACATCATTGTAGAAACCAGCTGTAACTATACAAACTTGCCTGAGCTTACTGCTACACCTGACTACAAATTTGAAAAGTAGAAAAGGTTACAGAATGTATTGAGCCTCAGAACTGATGGATTAAAAGAAATAATTATTAATATGATTTCTTTCAAATAATAATTCCTAATTTACAATATTTTGGAAATTAGTAAGAAAAAGAGCAGCTAAAAAGATCTGGATTATTCACAGACTTAGGCAAGTTAAAGATGGAAAATAATTAGATCATCCACCCCATTTTCCTGCCAATGCAATATTGTTCCCTGCAGTACATTTCCTAATGCTTAGTTTTTGAAGACTCTTGAGAAGGGCGATTCCAGCATTCCTTTTGGACACATTCTGGCAAACTCTCTTGGGCAGGTTTTTCCTCCCTCTGTACAGCCAAGCATTTCCTGTCTCTTTTTATTTCCTCTTCCGCTCAAGAATTCTTCCTCCTCCTTGGTGCCAGAGCCCTTCAGGAATCCAGAAGGGACACTCTGCCAACAGGAACAGATACTCCCAGAATAGGATATTCCACGCTATGGAATGTCTATAGCAGACAATTTTTGGAGAACATTCTAATAGGTTCCTTTTGTTGACTGCTCTTTGTATGCCAGATGGGAAGAATTCACCTTAAAGGTGCTTAACCACCTTGGAACATTTTTAATAAGATAATTCTTCAGTATGAACTTTAGGGAGAGTATCTGTTAAAACCAGAGGTTGACTGCCTCAGATCAGGCTAGAAGGAGTGCTGAATGAACATTCTGAAAGAAACAATAAGTACTATGTCACTAGTGATTTGTCCCGTTCACTAAGTGGACACAAGAAGAAGGCCTGAAGAAAGAGCAGAAAAATATGGAGATGCTCTTGACCCAGTGGTGACTGAATACAAACCCATCTGTGCTGTATGAATGTACTCAGAGCACTATTACAAGTAGGTACAATACTCACAGTCATGCTACAGACGCAGTAGCCCATTCCAAGGAGTTCTGTTATTGACAGAGTAGTTGTTGGAAAGGATTTATTGCCATTCAGCAGGCTGTGTGCAGACTCAGCATCATGAACTCCTCACATGTGCTTGTGAAGAGATCCCTCTGTAGTTCCTGCAAAAGCTGGTGGTTCGTAAGGAATCACAGGCCAAATATGGCCTGCAGGATTTCAGACATCTAAAGAGTAGGTCAAGACAGGAACTTAAGTGTGGTTTGCTGAGTGGAAGTGTTAAGCTTGTCAGATTGAGTAATACAGCCTTTTAACCTAAGCAGTCCAAGTCTGCTATCTTGATGAAAACATTGTACTATAGGTCATGATAAATATAATTCTTGAACTAGAAGTTTAGCTTTTTCTAGAAGGGCATTTAGGAATATTTTCTTAGAGCAACAAATGTGAAATATCTTTTTGTTCTTGAAATTTGAGCAGGTGGACTTCATAGCCATTGGTCTTGCAAAACAGTTTGCAGCAGGGAAAGATTAAGTTTCCATTACCTAATTCAAAAGACTGGCCAAATATAAAACAGAAATGATGAAAGAATTCGGTTGTAATTCTGTCTGTTTCTTTGAAGGGACAGAAATATTCTTGGATGTGTCCTTTGTTTTGACACATTTATCCCGATTACAAATGGAAGTGCAAAGCTGGAGTATTATTTCCTCCAAACTGTCTCAGCCCCAATTTGTTCTAGTGTCTCTGACAGAATCCCTCTGACAGTAAAGGACCTTTCTCTTTTAATGTAATTGTTCTTGAAGGTGTTTAAAGCATCCAGAAGAGAAAAGGAAATAGTTCTACAAGTAATTTGTGGAAATCTGGAAAGTATCTGTAACCTGTAACTTATACAGGGCAATGTAATTTTAATAAATCTTTTGCTTCTCTTTTAGAAAAAAAAAGAAAGAGTAGAACTAGAAAAGGTGCATCAGTACCTTATTTCAATTAAAATTCAAAGAGCTAAATCAGTGTGTCTTCCTTTTCCTTCATATTTTACTGTAACTGTCTTGGATGCTGCTTACTTCAGCAGCATTAATTTGAGGAGTGAAAGCTAATAAGTGAGAGGAAAGACAAGCAAACCGGGAATGAAAAAAAAGACCCATGCAAAAAATTAGATCTTTAAACACTTTGTTTAAAGAACTGTAAGAAGATTCACAAAGAAGAAAAGCAGAACAAAAGCTCTGTGAAGTGCAAGATGTTTGTCCCAAACTACAGAAAACTGGATGGTAATCAACTGACATCCAATTTATATTTTTAAAGTTATGCCAGCCTTAAAAAAAGGGCTTCTTTAATTGTGACATGAGTAGAAAAATATATACTTGTTGCTTCTAAGAGAGGGAAAACAATAATTCAAAGCACTTGGCAGGGCTGAATTATTATTATTATTAGTTAGGAACACAGTAATCATTGGTCCCACCAGCACACAATACTTCCTGCTTTCAGTGAGGCACTCCCTGGGAAGGAGCAGTGAAGTCCCATTAGACACATTTATGCTACTTCACTTAGTAAGAAAGAATTAATTGAAAACCTAAATTTGCCACCAAGCTGTGGAAAGGTAGTTTCTGGGAAGGCAATGGAAAACTTGTCCCATTTGAGTGGGGCAAGCTTCATCCATGCCACAGAGTGTTTCTGACAGCAAATTATAAAGTGTCCTAAACTAAGTTTCAAGCTACACCCTGACAGGAGGTCATTCCTACACTTCTGGTGAAGGTTATGTTTATGGATAGGATTGCAGTTTGGGCAAGTCTCCTGTCAGAACTTGAGACAGTAGCTTCAGGGTAAAGACAGTACAGTAATACTGCAAAGACTTTTAATATCTACTCAATATTCGTTGTAAGTTTAAAAGAAAAAATACTTTCTTTTGAATCAACAGTCACAGCAACTGGGAATAATAATAATAATAATAATAAAAAAGAACCTCTTCCTTAGAGCTATGCATGGAAGTTACTATCTGTAATATTTCTATCTATTCCATCAAAGGCACAGTCAAACAGAAAACTTACTAAAAAGCACAATTCCCCTGAAAAGTCAGAAGGGAAAGAAATGAGATTTGCAGGCTTTTTCTCCTGTATAAGCACCAAACCAGTCAGATGTTTGTCAGTGCTTGTGCAAGCTGCATAAAACTGAAAAGAGGAGGACTTCTAGGCACTTCCACAATTTCCACTTCCATCCAGGAAAAGCAAAAAATCTTTTTTCCTAATTCATACAAATCTAATATTTTTTCTATCTGCTCATTTAGGAATTCAAAAACAAAAACCAAAAGCCAGAACACCCCAAAAAAACCCTCGACAGCACAAATCCCCAACCACACCACAGTCAGAGTTTAGTAGGTAGGTATAAAACAGAGATATGGATGACCAATATAACACTGCTTAAAGCTATCTGATTTGTACCCAAGCACATCTAAAATAAATGAAGCCAGGATAATGAGCCATTGTGTATTAGAACATAGGAGGAACATTTTCTTGAGGTACTTTCCTGTTTTCCTCTAATTATCCTTTAGAATTGAGAGGGATGGTGCTTCCTTCTCTAGCTGAGACAGATAATCCCACAGTTTAAGCTACCACTTTGATAGAAGCAGAGGAAAAAAAACTAAGTTCAAATTCTCATGAATAAGTACATCAGGCATCTTAACAAATACTTTGCAACAGCTTCCAAGCTCAGTGATGGCATTGCCTTGAAACAGTCCAGAGAAGAAGATGAAATCAAGTAAATACAACTGTGATTTGTTTATAATATTTTTTCACATGTAAAATAACTTTATAATGCAATTATCTTGTTCCTAGAAAGACTTGCTGCAGAGCCATATTACAAAATGGTTCATTCCCTTTCCAGCCAGCAAAAGAATCTCTATTCACCAGACAGAACTCGTGTAAGGCAAATTATTTCAAATTCAGTTGTGAGAAGCTTCATGATTCTGTATCACTACATGTGTGCAAACCACCTTCTTTAACAAGCCTTGGGGATTTTACACTGAACAGAGCAATTGAAAACCTTTGTGGCTAAGCAGTTGTTAGTATGTGTCTTCCAACAGAAGTCAGCTTGACATAAACCATTTCCATTTAAGCTTCAGTTGATATTCCATGCCATTTATTTTGTAACTGCTGCCTCATGCCAGCTCCTTTAGCAGCTCTACATCATGGTACCCAGCTCACTAGGAAGTGCAATTTGTGACAAGCAGTAGAGACTATGAAAGCTCATGAAAACCTCACTGCTGTTTGTGCTGTCCATTGCAGCACCAGCTCGGCCCACAGAGCTTTGTCAGGTATTTTAGCAATGCTGTTATGACCACAGCCCCTCCAGCTCTACAAAGAGCAACACAAACCACTGTCACTCTTCGGGTGTGGAAGATTGGTGACAGCACCCAACTGTGAGGAGCAGAGGGCAGGTTTTGATTGTGGAGGTCATAGCCAAGTCCTCTAACAAAAAACGTCAGTGACATTTTAGCTCCCACACAAAGCAAACATAGTATTACTTGCTAATAACACTTGGTCTCCCTTCTCCGTCAGATATGACACTTCAGCTCTGCCAGCCACCCAACAGTTGCTAAAATAAATATGCAGTGCTACTAGCACATATCACTTCTTCTGCTCCACCCGTCATCCATGCAGTCAAGACAGAGTTTCTCCAAGAGAAAAAGAAACCTTATAGCTTTTTTTTTTTTTTTGACAGAGAAGGAAGACCTCAATTTTGTAACTGCTTTCGTTAATTTACCAAACCTTGCACATTACAAGTAATATTTGTCCAGCGAGCTTAACACAAGTGACAGTATTTAATTTAGCACAATCAGTCCCTGCAGAATAATTTCTCCAGATAGCAGTGCCTTTGATTGCAAGGTATTCAGGGTCCCTCTTTGTGTTCATTTGACATGAACACTTCACTTGAATCAGGAAGACATAATTCGTCAGATACACTGCTTTCTCTTTAAGGATATTTTGAGATGCAAAGTCTCTAAAAAGCATAAAGAAAAAAAATACAGACCTGAACTCCAAGCCTATTCTCACACAACTAAGTTGTCATTCATCTTTCTATCTCCTTTTCTTCTTTCTTCTTCCTTCATTTTTAAACTATCTTGGATTTATCCTATGATTTCATCCAAGCTTTAAAGTTGCTGCATTTTGGAGATAGGGTGTATGGTTTCTTAAAGCAGGTTCCCACTTCCATGGCAAGGTCTACTGAACATTTCAAACTAAGTGTTTCTCTTAAACTGTATGTAAATTTGTATGTGATAGTTTTCACATTTGTTTAATTGGTTTGATAGGGGAACTCAGATTCTGCTTTTTGTATAATTATCTAATGGAAAGATTCTAATGCAGAAACACAGCTAAAGCAGCAATGAGAAGGCTTTCATATTTGGTAATTTATTTCCTGCAGTTAATTCCTTATGATTTCTGACTGATTTCACAGGTCACTGGACTTGCCAACACATTTGTGTTTTGAGTCACTTCCTCACCAGACAAAAAAAGAAAAAAAATTTCAAAAAGGACACAAGCTACCTCCACTGCTTAATACAAGACAGGGCAGGAAATAATTATGAGAGACAACAAAAGCAATACAAGTAATTATTATTGCATTTAAACCAAAATACGCTGTTCCTAGATACTCTGGTAATTTCCTATTATAAATAGCCAAAAATAGGACAGCACAGTTCCTACCGGACAAGTACTCCCTGAGAGAAGGCAAAAGCCTTCTTTGTAATGTGATAGGTACAGACCAGACAACGATTTCCACATCATTTTTTGGGATACCATTCACCATTTTCTATGGATATGAAACTTTAAAATCATTAGTATCTATTTATTTCTACCCAGACTTCAGTTTGCTCTGCTCATGAAACAGACTGGTTTATTGGCATCTGTAAGATCTTAAATTTATTAAACGATAAACCTATGGCAAGTTCAAATGTTAACTCAATTAGGGTGTTTACATGGGGTCTTTGCACAATGTTTATGAGATGAAGTTTGAAGTGAAACCCAGACATGTTCTGTTTCTGTTTTGTACCACCAAGATTGCAGTGCAGCTAGGAAACATACTTCAGTGAGTCAGATCTTGGAAAAGAAAAAGATAAATGGCTAAAAATGCAATAATGGTAGGATATCTGGAAATAAACACTAACTGAGCTAGCAGACTTTTTTGTAGTCCTTCTCGCAATCACTTCTGGTCCATGTTCAGGACGTTTCTTCCACTACCCAACTTAAAAAAAAAAAGGAAGACAATCACTTCTTTTGATTACATTACATCCATAAGAAAGGCAAAAAGCAATAGAATTAATTTGTGTTGCTGTTCTGTATTCAGCTGAGTAAGGCCATAGAGGTTGAGACTCCAGGTATTTGCCATTTCAGTGTCTAGCTTATCAATAGCCCTTAATGTTTAACTTAATTTCTGATCGCAGAGTTCCTTGCAAACACAATGAACCAGAGCTTTAGTCTTGCAAGACATGTAGCTTTTAGCAGATTCCCCTGTTATGAAGCTGGAACTGAAAGGGCCTAATTCTCCACAGCATGCTCATGCATAAGTACATACAGTAGCAGAAGTGGAGACGAAAAGCACCAACAATTTCACTGATATCATTATATATCTACAGTGGTTTTATTTGCACAGAGGTAATCATTACACATTTACACATAAACATCAAAAGAAAAAGGAGAAAAGGTTGCAGTAAGTCATGAAATACAATTAATTTCTCAAGGCCCTTGATTGGTTTGAAGTCTTTCCCTTGCAATTCCAACTTTTCACTTCATTCCTACTTTTTGGCCAGAGTAAGAATGGCATATGAAGTCACAGTCCAGTGCCTCTGTAAAGCAGAGGAGTAGTTTAGGTCCTACAAGTAACTTTCTGGCAGTGTTTGGCTTCAAGTGCCTGTTCTTGCCCAAAACACATTCCCACAGTTGGAAGATTTTGAGTTAGGCCTACACCTTTTGTCACAAGAAACACTGCCTTACTCATCTCCTCTACTTCAAAGCAGGGCTTTCCTACATTGTAGAGGTTGAATCATAAACAGGACCAAAATAATCTTTACCTTAAGCAACCTTTTTTAAAATGTATTACTAGAACAGCTGCTTGCTGCACCCATTGCATTTCCAAGCATATACTGTAACCTTTTCAAAGTCACTAGGAATTTATTTTGAAGCAGAAGCAAAGGGAAAAATATCCAACAAGTCATTTGATTTACTGCAGTAACCCTCATATACAATGCAGTGTTAAAGTGATCATACGGTTGGCTGTAGAAATGCTATGTAATTCAGTTCAGTGGAAAGGTTTAAAGGATTAAGTGATCCACATATGCTTTTGTAATTACATCAATATGTTAAAAAACCCAGTTTTTTTAAAAAGTGCTAAATCACTGTATAGTACATGCAAGCTAAACCAAGAGCTGACTTTGAAGAGAAAAGTAAAAAGTTATATCTACCGAGTTAGACAGCAAAAGTTTTGGCAACCCTGAAGATCTGGAATGTGTCTACATGTAGGTGTGATTCAAACCAGTATACACACATTTCCAACAGCAAGATTTGTAATTCCTCACCAACCTACCAAAAATGCTAAAGGATTCTGATAGTTCATATACTACCTTGGCTGAGCCTGTGTGTTCACTGGTGCCAGATACCACTCCTAGTGTTTGTAGTCTTCTACATGGATAGCAGGTAGTATCCAAGAAGCTGGATTGCTGTTGTAGACAGGGTTAGCCATGAGAAGAACTGCATGCAGGGCTTAACTTTCTTTTTATTGTTTTGTTGGTATGGTTTGTTTTTTTAGTGCTTGGGGGTTTGTTTTGTTGGTTTTTTTTTTTTTTTTCTAAAAAGCAATATTTATCTCAGCATGATGTTTCCTGGTCTATCCATCTATTCTTTCCCCTCCCCTGAATAACTTTCGTGATCACTGAGCAATTTGAAACTCATCTTGAAAGAAATCTAAAACAAAATTATATCCTTGCATAAGTTCCTGAAAATCAGTGGGCAAACAGTGGGTAGAGACACAATTTGGCATCTTCACAGAAGGAAAGGCAGACAAGATTCATCTGTTAGTCATTCAGTTTAGCCTCAGGAAAGTAAAGAATGCAAATCCAGAAGAAATCAAAATTCATTGGTTTTGCTGTTCACATAGCAACTTGGACAAACTAGTTGGGTGATACAATAAAGGTACCATTTGGGATACAATCCTGATTCCTCATTATTGATTGAGGTAGGAAGGGAAAAGGGAACCTCAGTGGAAATATAGTGAAGCAATACAGTTTAGGAACTTGCTCTCATATTCCTTTCTGACACCACATCTTCCAAACATCAGTCTGTGGTTGGCTTCTTTTGTGTGGTGTTTGTTTTAAAGTGTTACAGGACAGTTGCGTGTTCCAGAATAATGGACTGTTCTTTAGGGAATATTTGCTTTATGAGACTATTCCTCGAGGACCCAGTTTAGACTAATGATACTGAAGAGCAATGATAAACATATAATTCAGTTTTAGGAAGCCTTCTGCTTCAGGGTGATCCACATGGCAAAAAAGAAAAAAAGAAAGAAAAAAAAAAAGAATGACCCACAACATTTTTCATTGGCTTAACTTGTCACGTAAAATCCTGCTAGGATTCTCTTCTATGCTAACTTAGACTACAGCTGTTGGGGTGTCATCCAAAGGTAACTTCCATTAACAAAGAAGATGTTTTCCTGGTTAGGCTGCAGACTGAGCAAAGGAGTGATAGGGATAGGCTGGTCTTAAGGGAAAAAAACGCTAAGAATAATCCATTTTAAAAGAGCAGACAGGGACAGGAGTTTATATTGCATTTTGAAACTACCTCTTGCTAACATCATTGACTAACAAACTGGAATCAGTTTTCAGCCACATGGATGTTACACTGGGTTTAAGCATGATGGAATTCATAAACTTCAGTCCACTGTTAACCTAGTTCTGACTCAGCTTTCATGTTCCCTTGAATAAAAAGATAGAATGACCTACAGCAGCTTGTGTCCTGTGGGGAAAGGAGAGGTGTTCAAAGCCATTAAAGGGATCTGAATGTCAACTATTCTAAAACAAATCTGAGGGGAGAAAAAGCAACCTATTCAGAGACAGACTTATCAGGATAGCTGAATGGAAAAAAAAAAAAAAAAAAAAAAAGAAATCTGCTGCCACATTAAGAATACCACTGAACATGGCATAGCCAAAATATACACCAGGCTGTTGCTATTTTGTTGAAATAGCCACAATCCTGTCTAGCTTCCCTTCCTATGCACTGTCTGCATCCATCATCCTGCCTCAGTGGCATATGTGCATATGAGCAACCATCATTCTGGGTGACACATATCCCACAGAAAGGAAAACAGATGCCACTGTCCAGCAAGAGGACTATGTATTTAACTTTGCTTGAAAGAACAGCTGAAGGAATTGTTGGAACTGTTGGGGGAAAACAAACAACCAAAACCAAAACAAAACAAAAACCCCAAAACAAACAAACAAACAAAAACAAACAAAAACCAAACACCTTGCCAGAAAACTGCTGTACACATAGTGGAAACCTGAAAGTTTATCATGCAGTCTACTACATTTACTACTATCAAAATACCAGATTCCATGTTTTGAGGGTTTTATCCAGTTCTGCTCATCGTCTTAGGGATTAAGCAAAATTACTTAATAACAGAATATCTTATAAAATAGTAAAACACCCTTTAAAATGTTAAAGTCTACAAATTAGGAAATAAACAGATAATCACCAGAGTGTAGGAAAAGAGAGAACTGGTTTTCAGCTTGTCATAAGCAGTATTGCCCCTAACACCACTACATATCCTTTCTTTTAACACAATGTCAGAGTCCCTTCTGTCTTACCTTTGTGGCTTAGACTCTTATCTACATCCACTGCAGGCACACTTCAAGCTTTGCAATTTTCAAATATTTGTATTAAGTTTTTATGCTTTTACTAAAATGTGAAAACACCTACATAGGGCCCACTTTGCCTTCAGATAACACTCCTACTTACTTAAAAATGGAGGTTTGCTTAAGATGAATGGAGTCAGGTATAGACACCATCTGTAATATCCACACGTGCTTTTCCCCTGGTAATGTTTGTGAAGTTGATATGCCATTAAAATTTATAAAGCTGTTGATAATTTTCAAAGGTGTTTTTTTAACCTCTTCGAAAACTACTGCATTTGAGTTACATTTAATTCATATTTTTGGGGGTTATTTCAAGCCTTCCTGAAATATGAGGTTCACAGGCAGATTTACTAAATAAGATGTTAAATTCTAATATAATCCCCCTCCATTTCAGGAGATAGGGAGCTAAGCAATAGCTTTGCAACATCTCTGCCTTCATTTTATTAACAGATACAGGATGTGGAAAGGTGCATGTATGTATGGTATAGAGAATAGGGAAGTTGGAAAATTAATTCAGAAATTATTAAATGCTCATCCTACCTCCCCTTCTCCCCTATTCCCGCCACCCCCCCGCTGAACCACAGCACTTTTTAGAGGCCTAAAGATACGGAAAATCAAGGGGGCTTAACTATCAACATTTTTAAAAACATAAAATCATTTCAGACAACTTCAAAGACATCTTTAAACTCAAGTAAATAAATTTGGGTTTTTATTCCCTTTTATTCATACAGACCTAAGTCACAAATAACTAAAGAAATTCATAGGAACAGAAATACAGTATATATCTCCAAGTACTAAAAGAAAAACATTCCTCAGTTAGTGGGTTTTTACAAAGTATGGTATGGCAGAAAATGTTATCAACATGAATTTTAGAAACCATTTACAAACATGCACACTCATTATTACTTTTCCCTCAGAAGAATTACACTTACACAACAAATATAAACCCACTTCAAAAGCCTTAGCATTCATTCTGGTTCAGAAACTCATACTTTCACTACAAAAATACAACAGGAATCAAGAGCACTTACCACTTGGAAGAAGGAGGTGTAGCAAGCTGCAGCCAGCTCCAAAATGGCCCCTCTAGGGCTGTAGCTGCTTGGCTCTACCAATAATGAAGAGAAAGCCACAAAAGAAACACAGTGGGGAGAAAAAAGTTCTTGTTGCAGTCTTGCCAATTTTCAGATATGGTATTTTTCATTAAAAGCTAGATGTCCTCAAGAGACTATATGATTTTTGCATTTAGAAACAGAAAAGAAACAAAAACAAAGAACCCAGATCTTTTTGATTAAAACATATTTACATAGAAATGCAAGCACAAAGTATCAAAACAATCCTCCTGCATCCAGCTTCTGAATCACTTTAACGAGAGGGAGATGGCAATAACCTGCCATAGAAATTCAGCTGTGGGAAGGGTTAAGTGAATCCAGGTGTACCTCATTACCAAGGCTTTGGTTTGTGCTGAAGAAGTTAGCAAGTGTTTTATATCACCACAATACTCTAAGTTTCTTCCTGCACCTTTGTTTTTACATGGTCTGTTTTTGTTATTTATTCAGTATCAAGAACATTTTTCAATGTTTTTCAAATGCTGTTCACGTTCCAAGTCATTAAATACATTTAAAGCTAGTTAATAACTAAACAAGCTTCTATAAGCTCCTGGAAAGTAGCTGAAAATTATCTCTTAAGACAAAATGAATAAAGTCAGGCCTAATTCCATGCAGGAGTCAGGGCACTTGCACATAGAGAAGTGACTGGTAGGTCAGCTAGGAAATGAACTTGCAGTGCTTTGGCTACTTTGGGGTACCTGCCCATAACACAAGCACAGTAGTAAACATAAGATGCTTTCTCTCTCAGCAAAAATAAGGTATTTGATTTTAATTTTGAAAAATGGGAGTAGATAAATGTATTTTCATGGGCACTCTGAAAAAAAAAAAATAAAACTTGGGTTATCTTAAGAAAAGTTGTTTATTTGCCTGTTACAGAAGAAAATTAGGCTTAACTGCAACATACATACTTTTGACTGAAACTGTAACCCTGAAAAACACCACAGAGCTGCCACCTAAGCCTGGGAGGACCTGAACTTCAAAGATGTCTTGCTTACAGAACTTTTTGCTGTGATGAGGCCACTTGACAGGTAGAACATGAAAGAAAAACAAATTTATTAGGAGACTAGTGATGCTTGCAGTCTGCAGTTCAATGAAAAAAAGAATTGAATAAAATAAGAACCTGTGTCACAAGAAAGGCTCTTCCAAGGTTCTTATTCCTACTCTGTGACTGAGAGGATGTTCCTTTCATGTAACACAAGTAAGACAATTTTGCAGGAAAACATAAAAAAATTAAATCAAAACTTGTCAGAGAAGAGATGCAAACTTTGAAATCTGAATAAAATAACATTTTGCAATAAACACTTTCCCACCCTTACACTTCTACTCTAAAACCATGCTTGAATCCTGGAAGTTAGTCACACTTATATGAACTCTATGTTTCTCACACTGAACAATCCTGACCTCTGATGGCTTCAGACATGAAATCTGAAGTCAAGCTCTTCCTTCTACTTAGCCTCACTTCTTCCATAATGACTCAGTGGCAATTTTTTTTTGCTTAATGCTGTTCCATAAAATAGGTAATTCAGACCTGACCTTATAAAACCTGAGCCCTGTACATCCTACTTCTGGCACAGTTTGACTGGCAAAAAGCTGATCCCATGTGAATATGGCTGTTAATGATTTGCTTTAGGTTTCCATGCAATCAGTGCAGGGATGGATTTTTTATTGATTTTTTTTTTTTAATGGGTCAGTCAAGGTAGAGTAAGATGAAAAAAATGAAATTACCCTCATGCTGATCCCTGAACCAACCTTTATGGTTATGGTCCTAAAACAACAGTTATGGTCCTAAAACAACAATTTTTCCAAATCAGCAAGCTTTAGGCAAGTCATTCCTTCTGCCACCAGAAATTAATTCATGCATGGAGGACTCATGTCCTCCTCATGTGTGAACTCATTCCTGACAGATAATTAGCACCTACAATCTCCTCTGAAGACAGACAGAATGCAAAAATACCTGCAAGACAAGCTAGCCTCATCCACATATAATATGTTCATAAAGTATTACTGTTCTGGTCATCATCACAGATCATTAGTATAACCTAAACATTCACCTTAACAAGTGTGCATATGATAGAAACTCTGTAGCTCAGTGTTGCAATATCTAGTCCCTAACCCTAACAGAAAATACTGAGTGCCTGAACTAAGGTGCTTAAATCCATGCTTAGCCACAAAATGATGAGCACAGCAATTTATTCTCCAAGTCTCTAGAAAGTTTTGAAGCTCAGCGTCTCTGAAAAGGTGCCAGGCTTTAGGCAATGACATTTGGAAAATGTTGGCCAAAGCTCCTTGGCCGAGCTCTACATATCTTGTTAAAGGACTTTGTAAACATAAAGCAAACAAGCAATCATTGTGTGGGCTGAAGGCTTGAGATACACACAAAAGGAGCATTTTGATTAGAAGGATCTGGTATCAATCCAACATTAGCTTGAGGTTGCTGAGAGGAGTCCACCTGATGACTGATAAATGCAAAGGCACACAGAACTGAGGTTTCTTGTTTCTGTTTGTTATTTTTTAAGCATCACAAGTTTTGTTTTCCCCATTCCATGGGTTAAATACCCATAGCCCTTTATAACATATCTCAGGGCTCAAATAATGCTTTCCCCAGCATGACAGGCAGCACTGCAAATAATGGAAGAACTTTTAGAAGATTTGTTAGAAAAGCAAAAGGTCCAGACACTCTAACTGTACCCTATTTATTTACATGATATTTGACCCTTTTTTTCTCTTTTGTAGAAAATGCTTCTTTCCTTCTAAATTTTTTAGGCATCATTCTGGTAAAAGAAGAGATGTCCCTTTAGCCATCATAGCTTTCACTGGTTTTTTTAACACCAGACAGTATTTTTCTGTTGGCTAATCTCCATAATTCATGACCACTGCCACAATCTTGTTAACAGTGATAATAAAACTGATTGAATTTTTTAAAGACAGACTTATGTTTACAGAGTTCCTTAGCAATCTTTTATTTAGGTTGGTTTCAGATCTCAGATTGTAACCTATTTTTCATTTGAAACAATCACTGATAATTTATAAAACTCATTTCAATTTTTGTTCTTGCAATCAGTCATTCAGTTTGTGGTCACATATTTAGCTATTTCAAATTCCACACACATCAGATGACTGGAACACACATTCAAAGGAGAGACTGATTTTGGATGTTTGGCTTTCCAAATGCCCAAATGGAGACAGAACAACAAGACCAACCTTCACCAAGTACAAACCACACATTTCTGAGAACAAGATTGCCTCATAGTGTCTCAAACTGAGGATTAGACACTTCTCAAGACTTAGGCATGTTATCATCATTTGTATCAAGTATAATAGTAGAGTTACTGTTTAAAAAAAGGAAGGTGAGACATAAATGTTCACTGCCTTTAAAAACCAGGTGCAATTTTCTGTTTGTGACAGCATCATTGATTGCTCTGGAAGTTACAGCACCCTAAAGCCATTAATAAAATAAAAGACAGAAATCTTAATCAGACAAAATCCTTTTTTCCTGCTGGTTTAAGATGAAGAAAGAGGAATAGAAGAAATCTATACCATATGACCAAAATTATCTCTAAATGGAGTGTTTAAAAATGTTTCCATCAGGCATTAGCAGATGGGTCTTTAAATCAAAGCCAAGTATTACAATGGCATCTATTTTAAGTCTTGCATTCCAAGAGAGAAAATATGAGCCAGATAAGTTAGTCTGTGTTGACATGTGAAGTACATCACTCCCATTAGAAGGGCTGTTGTGTATCTAAGTGACCCATAAGATGTTCTGTGGCTCAACTGAATACCAGAGAACAGAAGTGTAAATGAATCTGGACACAGGTAATTCAATTGTAGTCATCGCACTTCTGAATCTGACTGTATGTAAACTTCCACTAGACAGAAGGCACCTGGAAGAGCTCTGCTAAGAAGGGCTTGGTTCTTTGACAGCTTTGGATGACAGCCCACATAAACACAGAGGCAAGAAAGACAGACATTGTCTTGTTTTTTCACTACAGCATTGTTTTTATGATTGCCTCCAAAAGCCCAAATTTACAATTAGAGAAGCCTTTCTACAAGCACAGTATATAATTGCATGCTTGGGGTTTTCCATATATGCTTGATATTTTCAGTACTCTTCACTCCTACTCATAGATTTTCTTTCAGTTTTTGCACCTCATTCTCCCCTGAAAGCTCTAAAATTAAAATTTTTGCACGCACAAAATCTTCACTCCTTAGTTTTTGTTTTCATGTATGATATCACTTCCTTTTGTTGTTTATAAGCAAGAAGATTGTTCAGAAATGTTCGGGATTTGTGCAGTCTAAGTGAACTGAAAAAATAATTTAATCTTTATTTAGACAAAATAATGAGAAAATCAACATGATGTCAAACTGAGACTGATGTCAATAGTAATGACAGTAACTGATTACCTTCAGTCTGCTTAACAGTGCTGTTTACATTCTTCTTGCCTCTCCTTAAAGTCAATTATTTCAAAACTCAAGGGATTTCGCTTATGCACATCTGCAAATTCAATGTCAGTTCCAGATTCACATTTTGGTGGTGAATCAAGCTGGCCTCAGTTCACCCAGTAAGAGCCCGGTTTTTACCAGACAAACAAATTGAGCTGACTTAATACTTGTGGGGTTTAACTGACATATTTACTTGCTTTCGCCATCCTTTTTTCACTTCTAATGAATCAAACATATTACTACACACTGTTGACAAATTGAAGATGATAGCAGAGAACAGATGAGATAGATATTAACAATTTTAAACCAAGGACATGCAACTTAGTGCCCTAATATCTAACAACACCAGCCCCTCAAGGGATGGCTTTCAATTTTTTTTTAAAGGATTGGGAAAGAGAACTGGGTTCTAAGGATTTTTTTTTTAATTTGGAATATATTAATGGGAAACAAGGCATAGTAAATTCAAAATTGCTGCACCTCAACATTTTATGTCTTGGTAGCATACATATGTCACTTAATGATACAGATCACCTATATGTGTTCTCTTTCTATAAATGTTGGTAATGAAAGACTGATGAATGAATGAAATTCCTGGAAAACTAAAAAGCTGAGGCCTGTTTGCATATATGCTAATCTGATACATATAGGCAGTTTTTTAACTATACTATAAACATGAAGTTCGAGTCTGCTTATTTTTTTTTTAGTACAGAATTCAACGACACAAAAAAACCCCAAAAATTTGTTACTTAGTGTCCAGTTGTGACCTAAGCCAAGTTACGAATTGACACGAATTGGACTTTTTCCACCACCTGAGTGGGAATGAAATTGGGCTGCTAACATCTCTGTGCAAAGAGATACTTGCCTCTACACAGAGCTAAGCCACAAGTCATGAGAGCTAAAGACTAGCACTGCCAGTGGCTTGCTGGGAACCTTCAGGCAAATGGTTCTTTCCATTTTCCCTTGTTTTCCTAACTCTAAAATGGTGGTAACAAAACTGAGTCATACTCACCCTAGAAATTCTTGTGGCTGTTAAGTGATCAGCTCTGAAAAGCATTACCACAAAATTAGCTGTGTTAGGCACTTCATCTTGTTGAGAACAGAGACATCATTTCATTTTCTCCAGCTGTGGCACCTCAGCACGCTCACAAATGAAGCAATACCCACTTCCAATTGTTTTTAAACTGTAACTGAAAACCAGCCATCTTACCTCCAAATGCTGTTTTCAGCAGGCTGTTTACACCTTTGCATACATTTGTGGTTATACTATTGGTTCACAGGCTTTTCCACGGAGTGGGAATGAGATTGGGCTGCATGTATCAGCAGTATCAGCTTGCTGCTGAGCAACAACAATGTATGAGACCTAAAGACAGACCTTGTGCCTCTTGCTCACACTGACCATGTACTGATCACTCTCAAAGTTCTTTCATGAGAGGCACTGAGATTAATTAATAATCAGAGAATTGCTCAGGCTGAGAGAAGCGACAGCATCCATGCGTACGTTACTAACTTGGGCCAAGTAGGGATAATCTCCTCATGTCACGTTCTGATAGTTTTCTGCTGTAAAGAGACTTAAAATGTTGTAGAATGCTTTCTTGGTCATGTAGAGCACAGAGTTTTCTGCTGATACAGTTTGATACAGTGAAAAAAAGTCAGAGGACTAGTTCAAACTGAATCACAAGCATTTCTGCTGAGAAAGCAACAGTGCCTCAGAGACACTGAACAATGAGGTCTGCTTTGAAGAGCTAATGCAAGTTTATTTGCTCTGCAACAGAGCAAACCTTCAGTTCTGATTTTTTTAAAACATTCTTTCAATAGTTTAGCCTGGGTTTTGCACAACCTTTACAGAATTAAGCACTCTACCAGACTGCTGCCAACAAGGGTTGCTTAATTCCTCAGTAAAGGGGGAGTCTTGTTATTTAAATAAAGTAGCTACTGTAGTAGATTTGCAGATATGTTAAGAGTATTACAGGATCTAGAGGTAGATTTAGGAAGAAAATACTATAAAGCAGGAAAAAATTAAACAGAGTACTTGTTGAAACTTAAAAGACATTATGACATGTGATGTGATTGCATCAGATATAAGCAGGTGGAACTGTGTTACCTGTATATGCAATGTAATGCATGTTGCAAAGTGACATTTGATTATAGTTACACTTTCCTTTAAAACACAATCACCTTTTAAGTCTACCACCACCAATTACATTAGAGGAAGAAAACAAGAGCCACAGGGTTCTTCTGTCCCATTTTATGGACTGCAAACCATCATATTATGCTTTCCTAAGCACCAGTTGCCCACCACTTTTTCTCTGAAACTGGACAGGTGAATTCATCTGCCATACATTCACTGTGACAGGACAGCAGCTGCTACATTTCCAGAGGAATCACAGCAACACAGACTTCAGCCTAGTGCCTTCACTGTGGAGATGGAATCACTTTGCAATAGTCATTCAACTCAGTTTCCATTTGTCACGTGAACACAAGCTTTCATTCTGCTTTAGTCATCAACATTGAAGTACCTTATAAATGCTATGGTGTTGCCTGTTCACTGTGAGTTCCTCCAAATCCAGAATTTTAGTACAAGTAAGCAGATACGGTAGTTTGTCCAGCACCTCTCCATCTTCGAGCAGAAAGACAGAGAGAATCCAAAGGCCACAGTCATGCACAGAAGGTATTGACGGTTTTAACTGAGTCCTGAAGCACCAGGAGGGGGAGTCCTTGCTGCTGACCCTTCTGCAGGAAGGGAGTTGCCTGACTTCCACCTGACCCTTTCAAGCTTGTATTCTCATGTGTAGAAAGTTGTATTTTTGTAGTGTGTAAGTTGCAGCACACTGGCCTGTAGTACATTAAAGCAGATTGACTGCCTGTTGCTACGGGTTGATGGCTGACTGTGCATGGTTTGAAATAAGGTATCAGGCTCTCGTCCAGGCTTTGCATGAAAACCTCACGTGTCTGTGTGCTGGGCCAGTGATAGATACACTAGAAACACATAACCAGTCTAAACTTTTTGAGCTTGTGAAAGTTTATCTGTCAGAGCAGGCTCTTGAGCAAGCACCCTGGGATTTTACTGGAAAAAATTGCTTCAACAGAAATATTGTCACACTCAAAAACCCACATGCAAATTTGCTGCCTTCAAAGAACAAACACGGGTGTTTTAACAGACTCAGCTGCAGAGGTTTTATTGACAGGTTATGGATTTGCAAAAATTTAAAGAGGAGTCAGTCAATTTATTTTCTGCATAAACTGAATGCACAAGAATTATTTCTACTCTTGGGACTCTTGGACAGTCTTTTGCTACTAGAAATTACAACCCATCTAAGCACTGAAAAGTGCTTTTCACCAACCACCAATATCATTGAATGGTCTGGTTTATGACTTTTGTTTGGGATGATATCAAACTCTGGAATCAATCAATTTTTAATGTAAGGTGTGACATCTCTTTTTTTGTCTAGTAGGTATTTATTATGCTAATTATATTCCTTTCGGGGTCCCCTGGTGGTCTAGCGGTTAAGGTGCGGCGCTCTCACCGCCGAGG
>JAWWLV010000001.1:20927392-20985081 GCA_035041135.1 Platyrinchus mystaceus
ATTTATATAGTCTGATATTCTTTCTGTCTATCCTTTTTCCTGTTGAACTGCCTTTTATGCTTTTTAGTGTATAAACTTCTTGAACGTAGTAATCTCCTGTGTCCTCAGTTTTCTCCTCGTTTCCTCGTGCTTTCTTTTCCTCCACTGAATCCCTGTTTATCTGATAATAAGGATTAGTTTACTGGTCTGAATTTTCCCTGTCTCACTTGGGGAGCTGGAAGTACTGGATGATTTTTAGTGGAACCTAAACCTCAAATTACTTGAGTATTTATGGAAATGTTACCTTACATTTCCAGGACCATTTATTTTAAATAGGAGTCAGTTGCTGGACTCCTTTAGTCACTTGTGAAAACCTAGCTTCAGATTCCTCTCAGCAGCTTTGGATGGGAGGAAATTAAAGGAGAATTACAAAAGAAAAATCCTTTCCAAACATAGCAGTGTTATTCAATAGCTTAGAAATTTACTTCTCTTTTCCTGTTGGTGAATGTGGTTTCTTTAACTAATCCAAGATTATTGTGAATAAACCCAATGGTTGCTTTTGTCTGTGTTTTGAAGAAGAAGGGCTTGTTTAGGGCTTTAGTAGCGATAATGGACACATAAAGCTCTAGTACAGAAGAACATATAAAAAGAACAAGATGAACTTGCCTCCACAAATCATCAGAACTGGGGATATTCTATGGATAGCTCCTGCTTGCTGTTAGTAACCATGATGACAAGTTTATGGTCCCAGGCTGTGCAAAGCAGAGACGTAAGGAACCTGCTGCTTGTTAAATTCTGTTTCCATACTCCCCTACTCCATAGACACACCTCATGTGAAAAGAGACTTCAAGCCAGTAAGCAGCAGATTTTTATACTGGTAACAGGAAGTTCATGGAAGGCTGGACCCATTTTCCCAAATTCTCTGATTTGGGAAAAAGTTGTACAAAACAGTAAGTCTTTTTATGGGTTTTGCGTTACACATAAATCCTCCTGTTTATATGCTGAAGCATATGGTTTATTAACAGGTAGCTCATTAACAGCAACATATAGAGCATATAGCTCTTATCATCACTTCACAAATGTTTTCCACACATTTCTCATAGCTTTCACATTCAGGGGAAAGTAGCATTAAGTGAAAAATCTTCTTTCAAAAGCCTCATTGACATGATTTATCCATGTAAAGATTCCTTGTGCACTCATTCAGTTTCTTTTGGAAACACCAATGTATTTTCCATGCAGGAGTCTCTCAGGAAATGTTGCATTTTAAGACAATTTTCTAGACTCTAAAGAGTTGAGACAGAACTCTATTAATGCCTTTGCCTTGTAAAGTTCAAGGAATGGTACCACAGTATGAAATGAAATTTGAAATACAGTCATAAGAATTGCCCAGCTAATAATGAGAGTTCAGCTAAAATATTTGTTATATAATTCAATCTAATATTTAGTTTCAAAGGAGTTTTATGTAGTTGTTGTGCTTACTTAAGTACCTGGTTAAGGCTATCCTTTTTAATTGCAAAAGCTATGCAAACAGCGACAAATATTACAGGTCACAGTAGTCTTATAGGAACAATTTCACAGAATCACAGAATGGTTTAAGGTTGAAAGGCACCTCTGAAGATTATTTTATCCATCCTCCCTGCTCAAGCAGGGACACCTAGACCGATTGCCCAGGACCATGTCCAGACAGCTTTTTAATTATCTCCTAGGATGGAGACTCCACAACCCATGTCGGTGCTTAGTCACCCTCACTTTTCTACCCCCTCTACTCATTCTCACAATTTCTACTTTATACATCTGAAATCTCCCCTGTAGTTGTTCTCTGCAGCAGTCTGGCTCATGAGTTATAAGCGGTGGATGAATATTGAAGCACAATACTGAAATTGGGGATATTTCATTTTAGAAGGTGATGCAGTACTTTACTGAATGCATTTTCAGACCATTTACTCAGTTGTTACTTGTGTATTCCTGATGTAAATGGGAGAGAGTGTAAATAGAGTCAGCTGTGCAGAAGCATTGAGTCAGGACACAAGTTGGGAATATGAGCTGTGCCAACTGATGGCAAAGACTTTCTGTAGAATATTTCCTTTGGGTGCAAACAGCATATTTCCTGCTACTTTGCTGGAATTACAGCTACTTTTAAGCAACCCACAGAACAGAGACTTAGTATTTTGAAGCTGCAGAAGGTCTGGAATGTGCTCAGGTCCCCCCTCTTAAGCAGTGTTTGTAAAGCTGTCCCTTGATACATGACAAACTGAAAACGCAAAGAAAAGGCAACAGCATGAGCCTGTGCTGACAGTGTAAACAGAAATTTGAGTTTAGCGGACAAAGTTCACAGTTTGCAGTGAAAGGTCGTAAGGATTTCAAGCATTTTTGGTATTTTGTCTCTGCTGCCTGCACAGTATCAAGCAAATAAAAAAACCCTGATAGACAGCTTCCAATTCTGTATACTTGGCCTCCCTGCTCAGCCTGGAGGAACACGGGAAGCTCTGTGTTTGGCATTGTACAATTATTTGAGGACACGCCATCCTAATGCAGCCTTAACACTTACTCAGCCCCAATCTTTCATGTGACGGTTGATAAGCTAAAGGCTTACCCAGCTTCAGTTAAGCCAAGTGGCCTGCAGTTTTCTTGCTGAAAATTTAGCATGATGAGGAAGGGTCCTAATACGTTAACTCTCAACAGTTTATGTTCATTTTTTCCCAACCAGTGTACAGTCATATTAAAATATCATTAAAATATTTTATGAGAAATCTCCTACTATCCGTAGTTCAACCAAAGGAGACTTGGAGGAGTCTGATTTTTTATTATTATTTCTATTATAATTTTTGCCTGTGGTGAGTTCATTCCATCCTCTGAATATTATTAACATCTCCTTTAGGAAAGGTTTAGCTCGGCCTGTGAGACACTGACAATGACATTTTTATTTCCTCAACTCAATTAAATTTAAACCAAGTGGAGACTGTTTTCCTGGAGGTATGTAACCTCAGAAACCCAAAGAAGCGTTTTATTACCTATGTACCTCAGACGTGAGTGCAACCACTGCTTTTTGTTAAATCACTGCTTCTAATATTCAGGCCTGTGCTGCTGAAACAAGAAAGAACTCTTCTGCACTAATCTTTTCTTAGGGTGCATCTTTCCTGGGCTAAGAATATTCAGAGATAACCTAGGAGTGTGAATGGGATTAAACAGTAAAAATAGGACATTAGGTGAGCCAGGTATGGGCCAAATTTTTTGCAAAGTGTATTCTTTTAACCTCCCAAGTGAGCTTTTTCTTTGTGTTCATATCTTCACAACTCCTGGTGTATCTCAGCATGATCATACATGAGGAGTTTGTTGTGCATGCTGGGAGTGCCAAACACTCAAGCCCGTGTTGTGTCTATGGGTGCTGAAGGTGCCTGGTGGGGTTTTCCCTGTGCTTCCCACAGGCATACCTGACAATGTTGTGAGCGATCTATTTCCAATCTCAGATGCTTGCATACTTGGCACATGTTGTCCTTCATGCTAAGACAGAATACCCATTCCAGTTGCTGTGCAACATATTCCTTTATATCCTTCTTGAGACAGATACTTTTGTACCCTGAGATACAAATCTCTTTACTGTACCTTAAACCTGACGTCCATGCTACCTGACTTGAAAGTATAGTAGTTACCCACACAAGCATTCAGTGGTTGTGAAGACCTTCAGACAGTCCCCTTTTGGTTTCCCTCTCCTTTTAACTTCCTCTCCCCCCTCACTTTTTACCTAGATATGGGCGATTTTGCCCTGAGACTTAGTAGTGCTGAATGGAGTAGAATAGATGCCTGAATGTACTTCCTCCAGCCATGGCCAGATGTGGAATACAAACACAATTTCACATGTGATTAAACCCAGCCAGGAATGAATATGACCCCTAAATGGGAGTTATATATCTATAGGAACAGCAGACACACTCCAAATTCATTCCCTTTCTTCCCTAAGTATGGAATGATTAAGCTCAAAGGGCTGATGGTTACCATTTTCTACCCAGCAGCAGAAAAATCTGCAGACTTTGATGTGCTCAGAGCAAAGCCTATTCCAACACGATACACTTCCATGATACCTAGAAAACAAAGGCCCTTGCCTTTTGACAAATGAGTGAGTGTCTGAAAAGCTAAACACAGACTAAATGACAGGAAGCCAGAAAGAAAAGGTATTTGTTAATGCTCAGCTTGTATCGTATTTGCCCTGGCCAATACAAGGAGTTTGTAATGAGCTGTCTGTAGGTGATCAAAGTACGTGGAAGAAAGGAAGACTCTCCTCATTCATAGGCACAGGCAAACATTGTGTCTTAAAATAATATTTTACCTTTGCCAGAAAAAAATATCTTTCGTTTATCACAGTGTGACAATTCTCACATGAAGGCAATATAAAGCAGTTGTGCACCAGCCAATATGGGCCATAGATCCTATATAAAGGACAATCGTGCATATGTTTTTATTATTTTGCTTCTTTTTTTAATGCAAAAGGAGCGTTAGACCTGTGTCTGTGCTGAGCGGACGGCTCACGCCACCTATGGGTAAGTGTCAGTACCAAGACATGTCTGCTCCCCAGGCCTTCCCATGGAAACCTAGCACAGTTTCCATACTGATCAAAAATCGCTCCAACAGACATTTGAATCGGCTGTAGCACCTGTCAGTATTTACACACATATACACCGATGAGAAACGTTTCACCTCCAGATGCTACAGCATTTGGCATTCACTGTGCTTGATTTTATAAATATACTTGCTAACAATCCATTTTTTTTTATCCCTGTTACAAATAAGAATACATAAACATCTGATTCTCCTTTGATTATTGCCACAAATTAGTTACGGTGACTACATCAGGAATTAGAAAAATTATACAAGATGGGTTTAGTAGATGGGTTTAATACACAGCCCATTCTGATTACTAAAGACTGCAGTAGGGAATCTAATAAAACTCCAAACAAAGTTTACAAAGCTACAATTGCTCATAAGAGCTGACCATGCTGGAACTGCCCGATGCAGTGTTTGCATTAAGCCTAGATGACTCCCCGTGTGCAGCTTTGGTGATAAATTATAGCTGTAGAAATAGTATCCTTTCCTTAGGAATAACAGTATTTCCTTTACAGAATCGTGCAAGTGCCAGCCTTTCCACTGCTTTCAGAGGCTCATTTCAATCACCCATTTCAGCTCTTTTTTCACTAATTAGCACTACCTAGTCCTTAAGTCATAACAGGTGAGCTCCAAAAGCAGGTCACAGCCTGAGCTGCTGAGCTTGAAAGTGGAGGCTACTGATGGTCATAGGAGTCCTTCTCCCACTCCCCTAAAGCAAAGGGTTATCCTCTGGGACAGCAGGCCCCAGGCTGGCTTGCTCTGCCACCCTGGGAGAGGGTGGACAGGGAGAAACCAGAAACTGAATAGGTGAAGAACACAAGGACTGCAGCATCCCTTCCCAACCCAGCTGGAGCACTGGAAACAGCCTGTGGCTAGAGGCCAGTGCACAAAAAAGACATGGTCTCCCCACGCAGTTTAAACAAATCATGCCCTGGTTTGTTTTGTCTTCCTTAAGCAAACTCAGCTGTTTACTGCATTGACAAGGACTTCTGTGATTAAAGCAAAAAATTATTCTAAACCTTATTGCACTCTTTTCTCTCTTTAATGTACTAATCCACCCCTGTCCAGTGTGATTTTTGGTCAGTGCTTCTTTACCCTCTTCACCTTCTTCTCCCCAGGACTTTTACAGTCTCACTGAATGCCATATGGGAAAGTTGGCAGTAAGGAAGGCTCCTCCACTGTTCTCAGGAGATGAACTAGCTACAAACATGAAGAAGTTGTTCTGTTCAGACACGTTATCCCAATTTTACACATGGACAAAGCCATTGATGCAAAGGAAGATACTTTTAAATTACATTACTCAGAGATGAGCATCAGAGCCCAAACTTTATTCCCTCTCACAAAGTGCAGACTTGTTGTAAAGTTTCCTCCTAGTAAGACCCATTTCTTATTGTTTTTTGGTTCGGTTTGGTTTAAGTGAAGCATGCATTTTTCTAGGACTGAAGAATTTCTGGAAAAGACTCTGAAAAAGGTTGCTCTGGTGATTTTAAAACTGAAGTGAAATAAATACAGAAGCAAGATAATTTCATTAGTAATAGTGATCTAATCCAGGAAAAATCAAAATGTCAAGACAAAGAAATGTGTCCCTTTAATTGTGAAGCACTATTCAATCTCTTCATAACATCACAGACTGTGAAGGGAATTGTTCTTGAAAGATGCTGTAATTAAAGGTATAGGGTGGATGCTTGTGAGAGGGTTTAAATAGAGTTAATGAATTGTATGTACTCAGACCAAGCAATGAATTAGCATGTAGAATTTGAGTAACACGTTGAGGATTTAAGAAAAAACGTGGATAGCGCTACAGTTTCATATTAACAGCAACTACAGTTCTAATTTGCATGGATGAAATAGAACAACTGAGGTGAATAATTGCTTAAGACACTCTGATATACACAAAAGCAAGGCCAGAAAAAAAGAGTAGGCAAAATATGCCACCTAGCATGAAAAAAAAAATGTAACTCCAGTCCTGGAGCCCCCAGAGACAAATCCATCTGATTTTGCTTAAGCAAACAATGTGGGGGGATGTCCTGTTTCAATTTCTTTTTTGGCCTCCACTATGTTGTTTATCTTGAGTGCTAATCTTCTTGACAAATGTATTTTCAGGAAACTATTCTTTTGCATTTCATAGCCCTGAAGAGAACCTGAATAAATGTGTCGGCTCATCAAGACTGACTTGTGGTCTCTGTGTAGTTGTATTTGAAGTCAGAGGCTCAGAGGGACCTGTAAACAGTCAACTGCAGGGTCTGGAAACTGTTGGAAACAATACAGTGGACAAAAGAGCTTACTGCCACTTACTGCTGCACTTAAGTAGAGTAGTTTGTTACACATTCATAATCATGAGAAAGAGAAGGCTAACTTAGTATAGCCTTCTTTTAGATGTTCAACTTCTTACAGCATCACTCAGAGCTTCAGACACATTTTGCAAGTGAGGAACTGAAGCAGATTTAGCAAAGCATGGCAATACCTACACAGCAGCCCCAGAAGCATATGCCATGTCTTGCAGAGGTACCAAAGATTTAACTTCAAAGCAGGTAGCATGAACACCCTTGTCAGTCGGGCTGTACCATCTGGATGCTCATCACAGGTTGGCTTGCCAACTTATTTCTACTCTTGTCCTGTAGACCCCATCTGGAGTCCTGAACCCCCTATGTGTCCCAAATGAGATGTGTGAACTGAGGGACCTTAAAGCACTACAAGACACTCCACTGCCCATTGTTTTGCTTGTCTCCATTGCTTCTTTCCATCTCCAGTACAAACTGCAGTGTTCAAGGTGAAAGAAACTTGTGAGCAGGGGTTAGAATGTGCCAAAAAGTAGGAGCTGTGGAGTGACAGCAAGCAATATGTATATGTTGGCTCAGGCCTGCCTTTTCCATGGCATCAAAAGAAAAATGATGCTGTAAGTAACTTGCCCAAGGTCATAGAGATAGTTTTGAACAACCTTACACACATGCTTAAAAATCTCTAGTTCTTTTAAAACTTGAGCCTGCTGCTTGAGTGATGGTGTCTGGACATACCAGATTAGGACTCATAACCAGAATTCTGCCACCCCCTACCATAATCCTGTGGTGTGAGCAAGCAGGCAGGATTCAATTCCAGCATGGGAGTTTTTCTCAGAGCCAGTGCCCAATCCATTAGTTAACAATACCAGACAGTTTATAATCTCTCTTCGGTCTTCTTGAGAGATACAAGCATGTCTAAGTCTAACCTTAGGAATTCATTGGGAAAAAAATGTAAGCCAGTATTTCCTTATTTCTCTAGGGGCAGCATGTCCTCATAGGAGACAGGGACAGTATTTCACATTTATAATTTTCTAACCCACTCCCCTCCAGCACTGTAGGAAAGAAAGAGTATCTTAAGAGAACAGTAAACATTCAGCATCTGCCTGTTTCACCATGCTGATTCAGAGCATTAGCCCCACATTCAGAGACAGCAACTGTGGGAGTCTGTGTTCTAGCAGGAGAAAAAAAACATTGTGTTCTATCTGCAGAAAAAAACACTGGCTTTTCTGGACACTGACACCTCAGCTCATTTATTATGCACATCCTTTGGCAGCCCACAGCTGAGCAAAGCTATAGAAATGTATTTTAAAATGTGGTAACCTTCAAACTGGTTTTTTCTTGAGAATCATCTATATCATAATTACAGAGGCACCACTGCATTTCTTCACAAAACAATTCAATTTAGGATTATTACTTTTAGTCAGTGAGCCATCATCACCAAGAGTGAACAGGGCTGAACGATGAGCAAGTCTAAAGCATCTTAGTAATGAGTTTAATACATTTGGAAGCCCTGGGTCCTCCCACGCTTTTTTTTTTTTTGCACTAATTTGCTGTGGTTGGACAAAGATCAAACGTAGTAGTGTGTGTAGCCAGCACACAATACGCGTGATCACTTTGGTTAAATCACAAAAAAGACTAACATCTAACTTGTCCATGTCATCTTATTTGGCAAAAATAATAATGTAATTAAATGGGTTTAAGTACTAAAAACATATGTATCTGCTTACATTTATACTTTTTCCCTCCTTTACAAAATAATGCTTTTGTTAGAGAATAAAATTCAATGAGCTTCATATGTAACTGGTGGAATTTTGCAACTCAATTATTTCTTCATCACAATGGCAAGAGAAGCTCCAGCACACAAATAATCTAGAAGATTTATAGACCTGACTGCAGAGCTGACACTTGGCCCGCAGAGATCCCTAGCCGGCCAACAAGGAGTAGTCTTTCCTGCAGGTATGAAGTGGGTTGGCTGGTAGCATCAGCTAAGCCACGGTGAAGGATACGAGTACAACATTTACAGCCCTATTTCTAGCTATACTAAAAAATCTTTGAAGTATGATATGTTGATTTCATGAGCGTTAAGAGCAAACTTCTGCAGGAAATGGGATCCACATGCATGTTTTCTTGGGAGTTCCTTGTAAAACAATAGTCAAGTCTGAACATAAGTATGTATTTTTAATGTAATAGATAGGTTTATGTTACAGGTTCTTCCCTCATTTTCCTACTGCCTGTAGCTCTGTACATCAACAGAGACATCCAAAGTCTGCTTTCATTTAATTAAATGGGATCTTTGTCGCCAGTTAAAAAAAAAAATATCAGATATATGAAATAATGTCTGTTCTCATGACATTTCCAGCCCAGTTTCCAGGAAGACTTTGGGACAGTTTTGAATAGATGAAAAGAATGATAAGAAAAACATTTCCTTAAAAGAAAATAATTAAAGGAAAGCAACACTCCCACTTATCTTCCAACTCTTCCATCTTTGGAAAATTTCCTTTTAGCTCAGAGGGGCTAGACAAGTGAAGCTGTTCATCTGGGACATCCCATTAACTGTCATCATTGGCAAGATAAAATGCAGTAAAATGGACTCAAAAACAATCAGTGTTGTCCACTTCAAACAGGATACATTTAACCACTGTGATAATTTCTATAACAAAATACCAATGTCAATAAATTAAGCACATGGAAAAGTTAGGACTCAGTGATATTGGTTATTCAGCTTAAAAATAGGAATTACTTCCCCTGCAGTTAAAATGCTACTATAATTGAGAATAGAATTTGGGCCAGTAGTGGATACCTGTTTACTTAGCTACAGAATAGCTGGCCAGGGCTTGGGCATTTTTAAGCTAATACAAACCAGAGTGATTCTAATTTTACTGCCTGAAAATGGTAATTTCATAGATCTAAACTGACATTTGTTCCTTGCCAAAATATTTTGCACTGGCATCTAGTGTTGGAAAGACCATTTTTTTTCTACTGCCAAGAACTGAACAAAAAACAGCCAAATTATTCTGTTCTTAATTGAGCAAAATTCTCATTGTAGTTGTGCTTGATTAAGAAAAATGGGCTGCAGTCTATTGCATGGATAACTCTCTGGGTATATACAGGTTGAGATCCATTTTAAAATATTTAACAACTAGCAAATTTTATACAGGTTACAGTTCTCATCAAAATTAATGGGGTTATCTATGTATGTCTAGTTACCTGTCTGCACAAGTGACCAGTTCCTTGACTGTTGAATTTCATGAGCTTCTAATGTTGCTAATTGTCACATGGAAGCAATTAATTGAATTACTAGAGTAAAATCTGTTCCAGATCATGTAAGGTTTTTCTTTATAATTGTGGAGGCACCTATTACTGAACTCTAAGAAATACACTTTTTATTTTTTTACTTTAAAAAACAGATATTCACCAGTATAATTGATGCACAGGAACTGGGGGGACACAAGTTTCTCAGTCTCTACCACATGTAGTTTTCCATCATGTCTGTTCAGGTTTCTGCATTTTATCTGTGTCACAGATCCTCCCAAGGAGAATTACTAGACCTTCATAGTCAGGAGGTTTCATAAAATATTAAACTTCAGCAATCATTTTTAGCCTGAGGCAGTCAAGGGAAAACTAGCCAGGAAATTCTTCAACAATATTGCGTTAATAATTTTGCATTTCCAAATGAAAAATAAGTAGGTTTGTCTTCTCTTCCATAACAGCTATCACTAGGTTATGAATGCCACAGCAGTGTTTCATGGTCATAATATACTGATGACTGCAAGTGAAGGAAAACACAAACCTCTCCCCTTCCTCTGGATGACTTGTCATGGCTTAGTCCTCATTTCAGGTGTCACATTTAATAAAGATGAGGACTTCATTCCAAACCAAAGACATAATGGCATGAAATCCTGACCAAAAAAAGAAAGAAAGAATTCTCAACAGACCATGGTTAAGAGACTGCATTATTTGGGGACTAAATACAAGTAGAAGGTAGAAGAAAGGATAAAACAAGGTATAGGTGTTAGTAATAAAGAGAAGAGAGATAAAGTAAGAAGGAATTCAGGGAGAGGGAGAGGCATGCGTAGGATTAACAGCAGTTCTTAAAGGTGGTTAATGAGATTTGTACAGACATTAGGAGATAATCCAGTCTAGAGCCTGAATAGGTAAAAGAAACACAACTGCCAAAAAAAGATGAAAGACACCAAGTTGGGGTGGGTTTTTTTCAATTTCTCAGTGATTTTCATTACTGGTGATGCCTTTTAGGTGGAAAATGAAAAGAGGAGGGTGATAATCTATTTCTATAGATACTATTTGAAACTTTAAAGGCAATGCATTGTCATGTGACAGCAGTCTGTACTTTTTGCCCACTATGTTTTAAAAGAAGAGATGAAAACTCTCCCTAAGTTTGCCTTGCTTCCCCTCTCTGCATGTTACTTTCAAAAACCTGTAATGAAAACAGTACCTAATGAAAGAGCAAACATGGATGCCATACAAGCCTACAGATTATAAAAACTCTTAGATTTTTGTCCAGTACAATCAGTGCTGATTTATTATTAAAGCTTAAATTGGTGACGATGGAAGAAATTGGATTACCCCTCAGTTCCAAGCACAGCACTGTTAAATCTCTGGTAACTCAGTTAATTCCTTCACACATTCCCCTCCATTCTGAATCCAGCTCTCCTCCAGGTGCTTCTTCCTTTGCCTGTCACGAAGCTGCTGTGCTCTGGGGTTCTCTCAGTCGGCAGCATGAAACAATTATACCACCACAAGATACTCATACAGATGCAGAAATACCAGCAAAGCTGACCTGGGAGCTTTTGATTTCTTTCTTTTATTGATAGTTTCATTTGTGTGCATATGCTCTTATGCATGTGCATGGGCAGGGCTTACTATCCCAGCACACTGCTCAGAGTTGCTGATATGGCTACTTCTAGCCTTGCCATTTAGTACTCCTTTAGCAGTATAATGCTCCTAGACTAAACACAGCCAGAATTGCACCCTGTGTCCAGTACTGGTAGTTGCCCAAGTGTCTCTCAAAGGTTTCTGGAGCTCACAAAGCTGCAAACACATCTTTTGAAAACATTAGCCCCTGGATGACTTCACTGGTAGAACTTGTGAGTGCAGTCCTTTAAGGAGCTCATTCCTGCAGGATCTGATCAGCCTTACTATTTAACTTATTGAGAAGTTTGCAACAATTTTCAGGGAATACTGCTCAGACCTAAGAGAAAAGCCCACCTCAAACTCTGAGCCCCTGGGCTGTAATTATGTACTCAAGAACATCTCTTTCCTTAGCACGGTTAAACAAGCCTTCCACAAAGCAGATTAAAAGCATTTCTATCAAAAATACATGATTTCCGCTAACATCTGAAAATCTGAGCAGGTTTCTTTACGAAAGACAAAATTAAGTTAGAATTAAAGTAGGTGCCCCACCTCAGAGTCAAACAAAACACAGAAATTAAAATCATTCTAAGCACTGCTGATAGACACTGCTGTTTGAGAAACATGATACCCTTTTCCTTGCTAGAGAAATATCAGCCTAATGGATTTATTTTCGATTTTGGTTGAGCCAGGGCCTGTAGGAAGCCATAAACCTTTGGTTCTGATGTTCAGCAGCAAGGATCTGGTGGACAAAGTTTGTGGGGAAGGATATGATGTCATTTAAGCACACTGTTTTTTCTAACGCCAGATTTTGTGAAGTTACTCATTGTTGACTTAACTGTATCACCCGGGGAATACCCAGCACATGCCTTAACTACTCCTTTTCATAGATACAAAAATAATTTTTTTACATACTTAATTGCTTAAAAATAATCCAGATTTTGAAACAAAAAAAAGGAGGACTGGGCAGGGAATGGAGGCCTTAGTTGACTGACAATACAGGATATAGAACCTTTCAGATCCTAATCCATGAGGGGAAGTTTGCATCTGGCTCCATAATGGAGTCCACATGCCTGAATTAGATGCCGGGACTCCATGCATGTGTGTAAGTGGAGTTAAGTGCCTCGGAGGGGGATTCACAAAAGCCACTGTTTGGGGAACTGCCTAAGCCAGCCAAATAGGAAAACTTGAAGATTTCAGTTCATCCTAAATCCTAGCTCTCTCCTGGGTTTAAGTGCCTTCTGGTGAATGAAGTACACAGGCTCAAGTCCCTTCACTCTCGGCTCATAGCTCACAATCCTCTTTTGTAGGCAGGTGCCAAGTTTTTCTTTCAAAATCAGTGCAGCCATCAGTAGCTCAAGCACAGTCTTCCTTGCTCTGAGGAAGAGGGGTCTAATTCCTTCCTTTGGCAAAAGGCATTTAAGTTCATATTTCCTACCCCCTAGGCATGCCCGAGCCAGCAGGCTACAGGCATCAGCTCCCAGGAGGCAGGTAGGAGCTGGCACAGGTCACAACAGACCCAAGAAGCCATAGGGAGGAGGGAAAGCCCATGAGACTTTGTCTGAAAGCCTGGGAGGCATCAGCAGGCAAAGGGAGCCTCAAATCCACACTTGGTGCTTGGAAAGGTTTGGGACCACTGGGACCACTACTTTGGAGAGGATTTCAGTGATGAGACAAATCGGGCAAGAGTTAATCAGTCCCTGATCAGAGGCTTGGATTTTGATTATGGATTGAAGTGCTTTAATTCCCTGCTCCAATCCTATATCCTTTCAGCCCCACCTCTGCCACGTAGTGCTGCAGGCAGCTGAAGGGAGGCTGATGTCTGCCTTGGATCCAGTTGAGCAGCAGGGTAGCAGCGTGTTTGTCAGCCTATCACCACTGGCACAGCCCCTCATCCTGGATGCAGCACTGATGAAATAAAAGTGCCAACTCCCACTGCGGCTGTTTTATAACCATTAGCCCCGGCAGTTGAGCACTGACCAGCTTTACAGCCTGAATATTTGCTAGTCTCACAGTTATCATGGATCCAAATGGCTTCACTGAACGTTTCAGATTGTTTCTCTTGGAGTAGAGTTGAGAGACTTCAGTGAGTGACTGATAGTATTTGCTCTTCAGGGCTTGGCTTTGCTTTCCTTTGGCCTTGGTTGGGTTGTTCCAAGGTGACAAATATGGTAATTTTAAGTCCTTTAAACCATAGCACATTGGATTGCATATAGGAAATTAATTCCCCCTCGTGACATTTTTGGAGTTTAAATGACTATATATTTTCATGGATCCAGGATAAATGTGTGTGAACAGGACGGGGAGGGTCTTTCATGTGTTTCAGAAGTGTCCTTTTGCTTCTATATGCTTTCGAGAGACATAGCAAACATTTACTATAAGTATTCACTGAATCAGACCTACAGGGAGTACTTCACAACTCAGGCTGTCATGCTACCCTTGTTTCTGCACTTGCACTTGTAGAGTGGGGAGCGGTATCTGTGTAGGCCTGTAAATGTTACACTTGTTAAGAAGTAACTATGATTTCAAGCTTTTCCTCCCTCCCTCTCAACTAGTCAAGTGCTTATGTTGCTGAAGCACACTGGAGTGAGATGCATTTTCTTACCTGCTCCACAAGAGGAAGGTCTTTATGGGCAGACCTATTATGGCATGACACAGGGATGTGTGTGTGCAGTTCAGCCACGGCAGTTAGAGGCGTGCACTTGAGTTTTCGGTGGGTTTTGGTCAAGATTTGCAACCAAGTTCAGATTACGAAGAGATGTACATTGGTATATCCACTATCCACCTAGTAATGTCCACCTTCATGTCTGCCCATAGGTATGACCCAGAGCACAGAGGGCCTTTCATAAAAATTAAATTCCCAGTTCTGAATTTTAACCAAGTGAGTGTTCAGTTGGGGTTATTGTCGTCTTAGTCTTTCTCAAGAAAAGCAGCATAAAAATAAAATCATTCACCCATTTAGGAAATATGGTCATGAGGTAAGATCTGCTTGATTTTTGTGAATGGAACGGTGTCAGGTCATGGTTAGCACATCCTAACAAATACAACAATATCTGCAGTGTTTTATAATAAAATAGGAAAATAACTGTTGGTAAATAACTTAAAAACATGCTCCTGATTTCTGTCTGGGTGGAGTACCCTAGTATGTTTAACCTTCTGAGGCAAGATTATTTCTTCCACTATTTGAGCAAAGGTAGGGAAAGTATGCAAAGGGCAGGAATTTTTTTCATGGCAAATAATCTTCCAATAAAAATTGTCTGAGAGGAAGTTTTTTCAAGAAAAATATTTGACAGACATTTGTTATTGTTTTCATATCTCCCTTGGACTGGGACTTTGGGGTTCCGGGAAGCTGCAGAATTAGAGCACAGCAAATAAAAACAAGGGAGAGAGAAGCTGCTCTTTCTTTCTCTTGACAGACTCATCAAAGCACAGTGAAGGGAAATATTGTAAATTGTAACAATTCATCTCAAAAATAAAGCCTCCAAAGCCTTTTGCTTTTATTAAAAAAAAAAAAAAAGAAAAAAGAAAAAAGAAAAAAGAAAAAAGTCATGAAACAGCATGAGAGCAAGAGCCAAGAAAACACATTCTGTACACCATCAAAGTGAGAAAAGGAACAGAAATGCTGTGCTGTGCCAGTTTCAGACAGAGGCAATCAAGCAAATTTTATGGCAAGAAGACAACACGTAAGGCCACAGGATTGCAACAGGAGTCACAGAGAACAATAAATTATTTCAAATTAAGGTCAGGCCAAGCACTTCAAGAGTCTGGCACAAATTTCTTGCTTTATAGTACAGGAATTCCCAGGACTGTTAAAGTAAATGCTAGACGGGGTTGCAAAGGCTGGAGTGTGATCACTACATAGGGGCACATGAACTAAAGTTTCCTTATAACCAAAAGACTTCAACCAAAGAACCTGTGCACCCAGAATTAGGCTCTTGTTCTTAATGAGATTTCATGATCTTGATTCCTTGATAGGGTTTTACAGCTCCCATTTAGATCTGTAAAGCACTTATATTTAATCAGAATGCATGCAGTGCTAAAAAGTGCTAAGAAGTTTTAAACCTCAGAGAAGTCCCTGCTTCATCGCTGATAATAAAAAGCTAAAACCCCTTTCCAAAGAGCCATCCCTCCTGCCTGCCTCAGGCACTCTGTAGCTGCCAGGAGCCCTCGCCTCCCAAAATGTCCCAGGGCAGAACACTGGCCAGACCTCAGTGTTAGCAGAGACAGACACCTGCCTTTCCCAAAGCTGTGGCTGGGTTCTTTCCACCCCGGCCACAACGCAGCCTTTTTAGCCCCAAAATGAAGACATGGTGACAGTGGCTGTGGTGTGGCAGGATGTCACACCACAGCAGGGTGCTGAGGGTGGCCCACAGGCCATACAGGGCAAGTCAGACCTCAAGTGGCACCAGCAACTGAAACAGTACTTGCTACAGCCTCAGGATCAAGAGAAGCACAAGAGGGGCTTCTGGCCACTTTTCCCTTTTCTCCTTAGGTTTGGCACTAAGTATACTTGAAAAGTCCACCCTGCATGAATATTACAACTGCATGCAGCTGTACTGCTTTATGTAACAGTTAAACTAATAAGAAGACAGATTATCTTCCTTGCCACATCTGTAACAATCAGTCATTCTCACTATCAGGAACACTTCTATAATCAGGATTTGTCTTTCTATTGTCATCTCTTGGGAAGTCTTTAAGAAAAATACACTCTCTAGCACCTAGCTGTGCCTTGCAGATGCGCATCTAAGCTTTCCTAAAAGTATTGAGACCGATTAATTCACAGAATGTTCCTTCTCTAAGCAGTCTTCCCAGACTCATGTAAGAAAGTCTTAACACATGCTGTATTAGGATAAAATATACATAGCCAGAGCTGATCTTTTGTGCCTCTTTAGGACTCAATGCACCTCCACAAAGACAATTTATTTTTTCTGCTTTTAGTAAAATAATGTGATTAATCAAATGAGGAACTAAGAGTTCTCTGACCAGCAAAGATTCAGGATGGGCTTCAGTTTATTGTCACAAAAAGCAATAATCTTCTTTTCTCACTTCTGTCTACCCCTGTACATCTGATGAGATGGAGTATTTCACTGATTAACAAGTTTAACAGTGAACTGTGCAGAATATTTACTTGTCATTCAGAGCCCATTGCTAATGTGCAGCCTGCTCACAAAGTAGCTGGCTGAACCAAGAGGTAGCGAAATGGAAACTTTATTTACACTTTCACCAGCGAGTCTAATTCATAGCAGCACTGCCTAGAGGCACTGCTTTGGATTAAAACAGCAAAATGCTGTGATACACTCTGCAAACTGTTGTACCATAATAACATGCAAACAATTGTACCATAAAATTTTGGGAGAGTTCTACTGCATGCAGCCAGCATAACCTGTCCCAGGGCAGAGTAAGGTCAAGAGTGATGAGTGACAGCTGAGAAAGGAGGTTTCCAAAGAAAGCTTGCAGTTCCCTGTTCACACTGTTCTGCAACCAGATATCCCCATAGTTCATTATCAACATCTCGAGGTTCAGCCTACTGAATCACACACTTCAGTCTGAAGTGCATCACCAGTTGTCTGTCTTTGCAAATATTGTGGGGTAGTGGACTGGCAGTAGATGCGAAGCGTTCTCACCAAAACAATCCTCATACCAACAGCTCTCCTAGGAAACGGTTGGTTGCCTACAAATGCACTTCCATGAAAACCAGCCTCCTTTCCAATGGGCTGCACACAGCAAACCTGTTACATCTGATAAAGCGAATTCCTTGGACAGTGTCAGTGCCTGTGCCCCACGGGGAGCTCCTTCTGCAGCGCAGGGTAGCACCACCACTTCAGAGAAGGAGCCCTTGGTCCAGTTCCCACATTGAAGAACCAGTCTGTGCTCAGATGCATTGGCCAGTGCCGGGCTCAGTGCCAGGAGGGCAGTTATGTGCTGATAAGCAGGGAAGCAGCTCTAGGCTTTGATCACTTTGTGTGCCCCACGTTACTGGGGCCGGGTCTATGTGCCTCACGCGGCCGGTTGCTGAACCGGGAGCTGGTGGCAGCCGCTAAAGTGCCTCCATCAATCTGCCTGCCACCAAGACTGTAGGCAAACTGCCCAGAAGAGAGCATTAGGCAGAGGATTCGAGTGCATGCTGCATGGCAGAGAACAGGAAAATGTATTCAAAGGCAGGTATTTGCTAAATCCTACCTATAATTAATTCTAATCCCATAATTAAAGTCGCATGCTTTTCTGCAAACATTCCCCCACGTTGGTCCTTCATCCCCACCCCGAGGTCAGACACCGATTCGTGCAAACAAGCACACCCCACCACGCCAGAGAGCTGCATCCCTGGAGACTGTGGTCACCCGGCCAGCGGTGCCCAACTTACTGATCCTTGTCACGGCTCCCTGCCATCTGACTCCAAGTAGCTTTCAGGCATTTTCCAGCAAACAGCATCTGGGCCAGATCCTCAAAAACATGCAAGAGATGAACTTCCCTGGAAATCAATTACTAGTGCCAGGCATCTTAATATCATTGTAAATCATGAGCTTCATGTTTGTGTTGAGTCAGCAGAGCCCTGGGCCTGGGAGCTGGGGGTTGTGGAGATGCCAATCTAATCATGCCCAGATTTGCAGACAGAGAAGGAGATGCCTACCCAGGCCCACGTAGGCAGACTCACAGCACACTGGGCATAGGGAGACTAAAGGCAACGAAATTATGTGTCTGCATGGGCTAAAATCTCCTTCTCATCGTGGCTGCTTCCACTCCCAGAACATGTTGCCACATGGATATGCACACATAAATACCTGCACGCAAGCAACAGATACAGGCCCACGTGCAGATATACACTGTTTGGAAGCAAGAAACATAGGAAGTTCAAGGGTGCCCACAGAGAGCTGGGTGAACATCCAGACTGAGCACATGCATGAATGTATTGGCAGAAAGACCGGAGCAGACGCAATTGCTTCATCTTTGGAAATGCATTTACAAACGGATAACAGAGACCACTCCAGGAATTGCAAGGAAAGACCATATAATTATCACTGAAGCCAAAGATAGCTTATAGTTGATCATTGTTTTTCAAGATGAAGCCATTTATTTAGATGTTTTCACACTTCTCTAAGAAAGAAACTGTAGGCACCATTTTGAAATTAAAAAAAAAACAACCTAGAAACAAGCATCTGCCACATATTGAATATTCTCCATTAGCAGCAGGTTTATGCATGCATGCATTTTAAAATGTTTATTATGACAGTACTTGTTATGACTGCCTCAAATTTTGTAAATACCACATGATAATCAGACACAGTTGTTAGACCTTGAGCAAAATATGATTTAATTTATTTTTAACATACTGAACAATAGCTGTTTCTTTGTAATCTAAACTGAACACAGACACTCCAGACTACTTTGTTTCCTTGGAAGGGACAGTGAAAAGGAGGAAGGGAAAAAAAATAAACCTGATCTCTGTGGGATAGTTTCAGAAGAGGCAAGAAGAAGGATTACATTTACCATAAATTCTACTTTCCTCCCCACTGAATGCACAGGCCTTTATAGACCCTTTCGCAAGGTAAACTCTTCACCTACTCAAGAAGCAAGTATAGCTTTCAGTGAAGTTGTAGGCACCATTAAAAGCAAAATTATGTGGAACCCCAAACCTGCTTGGGTCAAAGTCAGGCACGGAACAACTATCTCCTGCCAACAGCATGGCTGGGCCCTTGCACAGGGGCTGCGCTCTCCTCTACTGTCCTCCTGCTCTACACTGCTGAAAATAAGCATAGGTCAGTGTAGGTAGTCTTAATCTGTGTTATGAAACTGGTAAGCTTTCAGAAGAAATCCCTGTCAAGTTATATTAGGTTGCCTTCACTCCCTGCTTTTATGTGGAGTATGACTGAACTAGCAAAAAGAAACCCCCTACGTTGTATTTAGCTAGTTTGCCAGCAAATCTGAAAACATAAAATAACATAAAATCTCGTTTGGCACAGAAAGGCAGAAGAGTGCTTTATATTCAAGTGGTAATGTGTGCATTAAATGGTACTCAAGGCTCTTGAGCATATACAAAATTATTTGGCAAGCACAGGGTTTAGTTTTTTCCTGCCCTTGAAAACATGAGTTACCACTGAAATTCAGTCTCCATATAGTACAAGGAGATACCTTTAGAAAGTACTCACTGATTGACAAGTTAGTCCTCAAAGGAGTTAGTAATCCAGAGATGAATTTTAGCTGTGATGAAGTTTTGAAATAGTATCTTTGAAAACTGTGGTGGGAAGTTCACTGCTCAAGTCACCTACACATCAAAGCAGTGATGCTGAGAACAATCATCTACATTTGCCTGACTTTTCACAACCCTCACTTGAAGGAACCACAGCTATTCACTGGATAGGAATAGCTTAGTTCACTACAGGAACTAAGGCCTTGATAGCTACTTTTCTAATTTTGTGCTAAAAATTCTTCCAAGAAAATTAGCTGGTTAACAGAATTAAGTTTACAAATGCTGACAAAACCCCCAACTTATATGCCCAGTGCTTAATTCAGTGCTTTTCATGTGGTGGAAACCTTAACAAAAATATGTATGGAGTGGGGGTATGCACGCACTTGCAAGAATAACCCAGCAATTTCATGGTCCATATTGTAGGAAGGTATAGGTTACTTGTTCCCAAAGTAGTACCACAAATGAAAACTGAAAAGAAATTGCTATCACTTTGTGAGGACTGCAGCTCTCTCTTACGAGCCCTTCTTTGACTTCCCCTGAGCTGCCATGTACCTCTGCATACGGAGTGGGGGCCAGCCAGGGAAATCCCCACAGAGAGTGACTGTGCTACTGACCCACCAGCTCTCTGCAACGCAGTGGTGCTGCTGCTCCTTAAGTGTGGTGACACATTATTTGCCATTTCCATTGAGTTATTCTGTTCCTGTATAACTCCATATGTCAAGGTCCTCTAAAGTTAGCCATGTTCCTAACCACTTTTGATCTTGACTCAAAAAACATCCTAGAGAATTTAGCTTTTTATCACTGAATTTTTTTAGTGGCACTCTTCTGGTAACAAAATCTCTACAGTCACTAGGGTTTTCATTTTGCAGAAGTGATTTTCCATGTGGAAACCTGAGCACTAGCAAGACCATCCCCCCTTGCATTGTGCATCTGGTCTTGCAGTTTCAGGCAGTCTCTATGGAAGGGATCCCACAGAAGAAGACTTCAGGTCACTGAGATCTACTCATGCCTTATGCCTATTGGGAAATACAGCAAAAAGCAAGGTGTGGTAAATTAAGCCCACAGGAGTAGTCTCTGGCCAAGTCTCTCAGAGGTTCTGAGACATGGGTAAACTTCATCTAAACCCAACATTTGTTGCAGAATGATGACTTTCCTGTAAGAACCAATAAATCAAGATCTGGCTTCCACCCTTTGCAAGACCACCTATGATTTCAAGTCCCAAATGAATGATCATCACTCTTTCCATACATTCTTTACATAATTAGGCCAAACCAGCCATTATTTCTTCACAGCAATTTAAGAATTTAAGAATTATGGCTGCTGGTACATTTTGCTTTGTCTTCAGCTTCTACTGATAAACTCAAATAGCCAGAGGAAGGTCCTTTCTTGTTTTCTCAGGAGAACAGCTCTACCAAAGAGGTTATTGAGAAACGTTTTCACTTGAGCTTTGCCCATAAAAATGTGTTTTTTCAGGGACTCTCTCTCACCCGCAGAGCCAACCACATGCACTCACACACAAGCAGCTGAACACTGTGGTTTAGGATCATATTCCCTCACCCTCAAGTGGCTTGTCCCACCCTACGTAAAGCAAAATGTTTACTGTGGCTTAATTTGAATGACTGGTGCAAAATGACATGTCACATAGTGTGAAAGCATAGTTGCTTTCACAACTATGGAAAGATGGAGCATCTTCCTTCAGACATTAAAACAGGTAAGTAAAATTTCCCTTTCTCCAAGCCTTTGGCTTCTCTAAAGGTGTACAAATACACAGAACATTCCTATTATTTTCTGACAGAAACCCAGGAAAATCCCAAACCAAAGCCAAATTATCACTCCACTAACAGACACACCTTTGAAAGCATGTCAGATTGCATTACATGAACATGTTTGGAGATGATCCCTAAATTGCTGGGATTTGGGTGAATGGTGTGGGAAGTCTTACACTTTGGCTCCATCTTCAACACAGATTTTTCTCCTCCTCACTCTGCTGTTTTCCTGGGAAAACTCTCCTTTTGCTATTCATAAACTCTGAAGGACCTGTACAACATTTAAGATCTATAGGATTCTTTTGAAAACCAAGATTTTCAGTAGCTTTTAGGCATTTAAAGATGTTGGTGGTTTCCTAGCGAGGTCTTCAAATCAGAGCTGTGCACCCAGGCATTCAGAAACCAACTTCAAGGCAGAAAAAATATGACCTTCAACTTCTCTCAGTATATAAATAACCTTTTAGAGAAGCTGAGTTGGCTGAGACAGGCAATGAGCTGAAATACTGAAGACTATCCCCGGCAACCCTCATGCTGCCAGCCAGGCTTGCCTTATAGTGATGGTATCTGATAGGTATAATCCAGCAGCAGCACACACAACTCTACCACATTTCTCATCAGGACTAGTTTTGTTTGATCCCTCCCTTCCTTTGGGAGCAGGGGAAGAGATGAGCTGTATGGCCGGCACCAAACACAGGCTGCTTGTCCAGTACCTGCAGCATATCCCAAGACCCAGACAGAGCAGGAGGCCACTGGGGAGGCTCTGACCTCCTCCCACAAAGATGTCAGCCAAGTCCCATCTAGCACAAGGTTATTCAGTAAATAAGCCCCCACCTTCCACTTCAGCAAGTCACAGGCACCAGCCCCAGCCAAAATCAATAGATGAGAAGCAATCTGTCATTTCCAGGCCACACTGGTTGGGTTATGATGAGTCAAAAAACATGACAGGAAACACAGATGTAGTGAGATCACCTTCTCTGGAGCCTTCCTATCTCTCGAAGTCTTGCCTCATCTCCCTTAAAATTTGCATGTGGGCCCACAAAAACATCTCGTGTTAAACTGCAGGTGCGTTGCGTGACGCTTGGCAGGGCCAAGGGAGCCCAGCACAAGCAGCAGGAGGTTGAGTTCACCCTGAGCTGCGGGCAGGCTGGTGTCTCCCCGAAGGAAATTTTTTTCAGTTATTTCAAATACCTCCCACTCACACACAAAGCTCATGTTTTGTAATAAAAACAAGGAGAAAATCTCATCCAAAGGAATTTTACCTATTTCCCTCTCTACTTATTCCTCTGAAGTTATCTTTTTAGAAAAATAAACCCCCCCAAAACTGGCCACCAGAACAACAAAGTAGCCAAGAAGCTAATTTAATAACCTCATTCTTCAAAATCCACCCTGCCCTTCATACTTGTAGGCTTTAACAACAGTCCTAAATCATCCAGTATCTTCTAATTTTTGTAAAGGTTTTGCTGCATTTCTGTCTTCATACGGGCAATGCTTTTCCTTTGGGAGAGATGCACAGAATGGTGCAAATTTTCCAGTAGCTGAGATTTTCCCTGCAAATTGAGGCAGGTGTCACACTGCAGAGAGGCAAAGCTGCTGCATGTTCCTCATTATGGTACAGAATGGGGCTGGAAGGCCAACAGAGAACAGAACGGGCACATTTCTCCCCACCCCCCAAAAAAGGGAAAAAAAAAGATTGTGTAGTGTTTATGTGCCCAGATTAAGCTGCAGCGTTTTAATAAGTTACCATGTCCCAGCCAAGCCACGGTAACTGATCATGCACAGACTGTCCTCGAAGTCTAGAGCCACTGAGCTTTAAGCAGAAATACCACGTCCTAAGGCCCTAATCCTTTAGCTCACAGCAGCACAGCCAGCCGTGGGCTAAAAGCCACATTAAACTTGCTGGAGGAGAAGCATTTGCTGAAATGCATTGCTGAACAAGGATGAGCGACTGTGCTTGGGCTTTAGCTACACTTACTAACTCCTGTACATCTTGGCTCTGGTTTTCTTTGCCACATGGCAGCCGGTTACATCCAGGACTTTGAATTCCTGGGAGAGAGAGAAAGTAGCAACTCAGCTGTGCAACATATGCTCCACCTAGTGTTTACTCACTAATATTTCATTTTCTTAAATGGTTTGTTTCGCTGTTAACACAGAGTTCCATCTTTTCTGTAGTTCATTTGTCTATATACAATTATTACTGAAAATAACAACCTTCTGCTTGTGGTTCGAACTACATAATTTTGATTTAGCCTCCACTTACACCTTCAGTAATGATAATACATGCCCTCATCACACTGGGGCACAACAGCTTCTGGGAGTGAGTCTCAGCGGGCAGTTTGGCAAAGCTCTACACCATGAGTGACTCGGAAAAGCATGGAGGCTTTTCCAGGTGCCCAGGTTGGGTGCAAGGCATCTTTGCATGGTGGAAAAGCAGGGACAGAGGAACAGCCATCAGGCCTGGCAATCGCCAAAAAGGGCAGGATTTGGTTGTGGGACAAAATACTCCAACACATGGAGAGTCTCTTTTTACCACAGGCTCTCCCCAATTTGCACTCCTCTAGGGAGTTCCCGGTTCCTCATTTGCTGTTCACCTGCTGATAAATGCCCTTAGTGCACAAAGGAAAGCTAACAACAGATGGGACAAGAACTCCCATCTTTAGAAAATAGTGTAAGACCTTTAGAAAATAGTTGAACGTTCCCAGAGAAAGTCTTGGGTTGGCTGATCCTGCCTGGAGCAGTGATGACCCAGGCAGCCTTTAGATGGCCCACCTATGGGTGGAGTCCAGGAGGATCCCAGCCCAGTTTGAGAGCTGATAAGACCTGCAATAGAAACAGACCCTGCAGCCATGGGGCATAAGCATAGACTAAAGCTGCAGAAACTGAGCTTTCATTGCTGTGGAGAGCAGAAGGGGCACTGACAATTTAGCTTCCTTGGGCAGAAAGTGTTTATGAGATCCCCACATCCCCTGCCTGCTCTCCCCCTATGCCAGAGCTTGCAGCAGAGCTCACCCAACCTGTGCTGTGGCACTGACACAGGTGAGAAAGCAGCAAACTGGGAGCAGGTCCCTGTCTGAAGAAACTGCAAAGGGCATCCCTGGGGTAGCATAAGACTAAATACATATAAGGACATTTGCTATGTTAGTACTGTTTGAGTAAGAGCCTCCAATAAATCAGGCTTGCTGCTCGATGTCCTTCAGGGCAGTGCACAAACCAGAACCAGTCTGCAGAGGTTCAGGTCCAGTTTGCTGCAGAAAATGGGAGCAGGTTGCCCTAATGGGAAACACACAACATGAAAATCTTCTGCCAACTGTGGGATTTGTGGTGTTTTTTTGCAGGTGATGGCCGTGCTGCTCTTCCCTGTGCAGCTGCTGGCAGTGGCTGTCACCGTTTACCTGGAGCTGGTGAGGTCTGCTCAAGGAGGTGCCTACTATGGGATCAAGCAGCTACCACCTCAGGTGCCCCAGTACCAACCTCTCGGACAACAAGTACCTCACATGCCACTGGGCAAAGAAGGCATCCCAATGCAGCACATGGGCAAGGAGATGCCGCACATACAGTACGGGAAAGAGTACCCACATCTGCCTCAGTACATGAAGGAGATCCCACAGAGGCCCCTGCTCGGCAAGGATATGGCCCCCAAGAAAGAAAAAGGTAGGCTGGGCATGTCCCTCCCCACCCCTGCACAATCCCACCTGGTGCACCAGAGTACTGTTTGCCTGTGGGGGGCTGCGGGCTGCTGCAGGCTGGGCATAGCACTCCCGTGCCCAAAGGACTGACCAGGTTGGTACCTGGCCACAGGTGGACAAAACAGGCTGTGGGGCAGCTCAGGGTCACCAGCACAAGGCCACAGTCATCTTCTGGGCTGCAGCACAGCCTCTAAGCAGCCCTAACTATGTCGAGCTTCCAGCACCCACGGCTGGCCCCAGGTTTGCTTGGGTGCTTGTTTGAGGCTAGGAAAAACCTCGTAACCCCATCTGCCTGCAGAAGTCCCTCTGATGGGGCTTCTGATGATGGTCCAGGGTCCTGCCTGGAGGTTTACTGCACAAGTCTGCATGTACAAGCATTTTCTTGTTCAGTAAAGGAAGTTTGGACAATATTAAGATATTTAACAAAACAAGAAAGAGAGTCCAAATACAAAGGGTGACCAGGAACACCCAGTGTCATAAAATCCTTGTGAGGACAGCCAGCATCTGTGTGACTTCAGACAAGCTGGTTAACTCTTACTGAGGCTTCAGCTAACCACAACTTCTGCTGGCTTCAGAGGGAAATGGGAGATTTTTGAACTGTCAACAAACACCACTGGCTGTAGTGAAATCAACCAATCTCATGAGCAAAGATTTTCTACATGCATAAAACACAACATGTGCAGACAGAGAGGGTTTCTGCCTCCCAATGAACAATTAATTCTCTTATCCTGAAACCTCAACTCTTGCCTTCCCCCAAGCCTCTCACTTTTTTTATCCATTTTAGAGCTGGAGAGACTTTCCACTTAACACAAAGAGCCTGCAGCTTGAAAAGCAACTGACCTCAGCACAACAACTCACTCACAGAAACTCCTGCCCTGACCTGCAATGCTAAGTGGTCACTTACACAAAAATCACAGAATCATAGAATCAGATGGGTTAGAAAGGACCTCTGAGATCATCAAGTCCAACCCTTGATCCACTACCACCACAGTTACTAGACCATGGCACTAAGTGCCACATCCAGTCTCTTCTTAAATACCTCCAGGATCTGAGAATCCACCACCTCCCTGAGGAACCCATTCCAATGTCAGATTACCCTCTCTGTAAAGAATTTCTTCCTAATATCCAACCTAAACCTCCCCTGGCAGAGCTTGAGACCATCGCCTCTTGTCTTAATGTGGGTCCAAATGTGGATTTGGACAATAAAAAGATTTTGCAAAATGTTTAGAAGAGATATAACTGGATGTGGCTATGCCAAAATAGCAATGCTGGTTAAGGACGTTGATTGGTTTCCAGTAATACCTTAATGGGAACCAAAGCCTTGGTGAAAATACAGACATACCTACATACAAACCTTACTGACAGAATCTATTTTAATTGATATTGCTCATGTAAGCCCCTCCAGCAAAAGTACTTTTATGCCAGGACTCCTCCTACAGCACAAAAGCACTGAGCAACTTCTATGTCTTATGAAAACTCTTAAAGGCAGATTAATCTACAGCAATATGGAAGAACATGCAGATTTCACTGTTTAAGACTGTACAGGCGGAGAAAACTAGTAAAGCGCAAATAGCTTTTACATATGATGCACAGCAATTATTTTATGGAAACAGACACATGCATGGAAGTTTGGGAACATACTCTTCATTCCCAAGGCCAACCTGTAACTCGCTAGCTGGCTCTGCCTACCACAAACCCACAAGGCATCATACCAAGCATATTCCATTCAAAACCGCCTTTATGTTTTTTGAAGGACGCGACTGCAATCACCTTTTGTCTCTCTCCCTCCCCTTTCTTCTTCTTTTCTTCCCAACCCAGAAATGCCCATCCGCAGTCTGAGGGGAGAGCAAGGTCCCCCCGGTGAGCCAGGACCAAGAGGGCCACCAGGGCCACCTGGATTACCAGGTCATGGTGTGCCAGGAGCCAAAGGAAAACCGGGCCCACAAGGATATCCAGGAATTGGAAAGCCGGGTTTGCCAGGGATGCCAGGAAAACCAGGGGTCATGGGGCCCCCTGGGCCAAGAGGGGAGATGGGGCCCAAGGGGGAGATTGGGCCCATGGGAATACCTGGACCACAAGGACCACCAGGACCTCATGGGCTTCCCGGCATAGGGAAAGCAGGTCCTCCGGGTTTGCAGGGACAGCCAGGGCCAAAGGGTGAGCCTGGGATGAAGGGGCCACCGGGAATCCCTGGGATGCCAGGGCCAAAAGGGGAGAAGGGTGTTGGGATCCCAGGTTTGCCAGGTCTGAAGGGTCCACCCGGGCTGCCTGGTCCCCCTGGCCCCGTGGGGCTGCCAGGGGTTGGCAAACCAGGCATGGTTGGCTTCCCTGGGCCACAGGGACCCCTGGGCAAACCTGGACCCCCAGGAGAGCTAGGGCTGCAGGGGCCTCCAGGGGCTCCTGGGATCCAAGGCCCTCCTGGCCCGCCTGGCATTGGCAAACCAGGCCAGGACGGCATGCCTGGCCAGCCAGGCTTCCCAGGAGGCAAAGGAGAGCAGGGATTGCCAGGCCTACCAGGGCCCCCGGGCCCCCCTGGGGTTGGGAAGCCAGGCTTCCCGGGGCCCAAAGGTGAGCGAGGTGTGGGTGGTCTGCCCGGCCCCCTGGGGCCGAAGGGGGAGAAGGGGCACGCAGGACCACCTGGCATGGGCGGGCCGCCAGGGGAGCCAGGCCAGCCGGGACTGCCGGGCATCATGGGACCCCCAGGAGCTGCTGGTTTCCCAGGACCCAAAGGAGAGGGTGGACCCGTGGGGCCACCAGGACCAGTCGGGCCCAAGGGAGAACCCGGCCTGCAGGGTTTTCCAGGAAAGCCAGGCTTTCCTGGGGAAGTGGGGGGCCCTGGGCTGCGGGGGCTGCCAGGCCCCACAGGGCCGAAGGGGGAAGCAGGACACAAAGGCTTGCCGGGGCTGCCGGGTGTCCCAGGGCTCGTGGGGCCAAAGGGCGAGCCAGGGCTCCCCGGTGCCCAGGGGCTTCAGGGCCCCTCGGGCATCCCCGGCATTGCAGGACCCAGTGGCCCCATCGGCCCCCCAGGGCTGCCAGGGGCAAAGGGGGAGCCAGGCATGCCTGGACCCCCTGGCTTCCCTGGCATAGGCAAACCTGGGGCTGCAGGGTTGCAGGGACCTCCAGGGAAGCCTGGGGCACTTGGTCCTCCTGGCCAGCCAGGGCTCCAGGGGCCACCGGGCCCCCCCGGACCCCCAGGTCCCCCGGTCATCATCCCACCCACTCCACCAGCTGTGGGACAGTACCTGCCTGAGGTGGGGCCAGGGATAGAGGGCGTCAAACCCCCCTACGGCTACAAGGGCAAGAAAGGCAAGGCTGGCGGCATTGTCTACGAGATGCCTGCGTTCACGGCAGAGCTGCTCACCCCCTTCCCCCGCGTTGGGGTGCCCGTGAAGTTCGACAAGCTCCTCTACAATGGCCGTCAGAACTACAACCCCCAGACCGGGATCTTCACCTGCGAGATCCCCGGCGTCTACTACTTCGCCTACCACGTCCACTGTAAAGGGGCCAACGTGTGGGTGGCTCTGTTCAAGAACAATGAGCCGCTGATGTACACCTACGATGAGTACAAGAAGGGCTATCTGGACCAGGCTTCGGGCAGTGCCGTGGTCCAGCTGATGCCTGGAGACAAGGTTTACGTTCAAATGCCATCCGAGCAGGCAGCGGGACTCTATGCTGGGCAGTACGTTCATTCATCTTTTTCAGGATATTTATTGTATCCCATGTAAAACAAAAAAACAGACACAGTCACACACAACACCCACACACGAAGTCAAAATCTTTCTCCTCTGCTTCAACTTTTATACCACAAAAGATGCATTTTATGACCATTTTGGACCATCTTGTACAAAAAAAAAAATAAATACGAAGTTTAACATTATGCACAACTAGTTATAAAAACAAAAAGGTGTGGTGAACATATCTAAAGATGCGTATCAGGTTCATAAGCAGTTGTTTTGCACCCAAGGGGGACATATTAGCTGTACGTTATATATTTCTGCAATGCCATGCTTACTTAATTTCATTCACAATAATTCAGTACTAAAGTTCAAATTAGTGCACGTCACTCACTCCTGTTGCATTGATCATAGTTATGAGATGAAAAACGGTGACTTTAGACCAGAGTAGGTCAGTCTCTAATTATAGTAAAATATTTGAGTGGCTTATTTGTCTGGGTGGGGGTTTTCTTGTTTTTTTGACAGCAGGTCTGCCTGACAAGCAAAGGTTCTCATAGCTGGAGACTTTTATTTCCCTTCCCCCATATAAAATATTCCTGCAGGTGGTTTTTTTTCCTGAATGATTTATGATGGAAAAGGAGTACTGATGGTGTAACTAATCAACACCCCTGAGTTTTCTCCAGCAGTCATTGGACTCAACATGCTGCCATTGACTCCAGCAGGCACTGGTTTCACCTCCAAAGGCCACAGCACTCAAAATGTCTCCATCTCTATTTACACAGCTGAAGTAGATGAGGTAAATCAGAGACCAAAATGAAGGGCTCCCCATTTACTTTGTGCTATGTCATTGAGACATTTTGGCTTACACAGGGTGGCACAAATTCGCTTGGATGTCTGTGCTTATACTAAGAACCCATTTGGCTTGTCAGAAGAAACACCTATTCTGCCACTCAGCAAAAGTTAAATCAGTTTGCTCTTCAATGACTAGGCAAAGCAGAAGTAGCTCTGTTTGCTAATTAACTAATTTGTTGCTTGAGATCAACCGATAAGTTTACCAGCAATGCTGATCAAACAAATTTATCCGAGAACTTCATTCTATCTAAAAGCTGATTTCCAATCCTTATTTATACGTTACCAGTTGTCAAGGAGAACCTGCAGGCCTCAACCTTTCCTGTACTTGAGGACAGCGACTTCTCTGCAAGAAGTCTCTGTCTGCTCATCAATGGTGCTACTCTCACCTCAACAGTGTTCCGTTTCCAAAGGGCAGTGTACTTTGCTGTGGTTCCCTGTACAGTGCTGCACACCACACACTGCTGCGCTAGTCGAGTTAAATACTCATCACTTCTTCCATGTCTTTAGCTAACGCTACCGCTTTTGAGTCAAAAATGAACTAGATTTTTCATGCAGAACTCAGATTGGATTTAACTGGCATTACCATTATTTAAATGCAGAGTTTAATGCAGTCTAACATTGACTAAGGACTCCAGTGATACAATGTGGTGCTTTATCTCAGAAATTTTATGGAACGGTGGCAGGAATGGACGGACAGTTTACCAGACACTGGTGACTTCAGTATGTTCCCAGAATATATGAGATATGTCAAAAGCAAATAATTTTGTATTTAAAATTTTTGTACTGATTTGAAAAAAAAAATATCTTATTAAATATCTTTAAAAATAAAACCAAAAACTGTGTCTTCATTCAGAACCGATAGAAGGAACATTCAATCTTCTGAATTCATGTATCAGACCACAACGACTCTCTGAAACCACTGACAGCTGGACATGGGGGGGAAAAAAAAAAAAAACCAACAAAAAAGAGAGATACCCTTTTCTTTAGTTCCCAGCAAAAAGTGCCCTAAGCTGCTGGGAAAATGCATTGTCCTGGAGTCACATTTAGTGGGAGGGCTTAGCTTAGGCCGGGTGAACACACAGAGCGTGGGGCTCCCTCGGCAGCCTGTGAGGACAGGTCAATGCAGGAGTGCAGCTTAAAAGGGCAGAGGGGCAGCATGAAGGAAGCAAAGGGATCTGTTGCAGAAGCATGCTAGTAAGGATTTGTGCTCACCTAGAAAGTCAGAACTGGCTGCCCAGGCTGAGAGATGCTCATCATAACCCTGGCTCTCCTGATATTGCATCCCTGATCTCACCTCAGAGACAGGGATTTTCTTCCAAGCTGGCAAACTCCCTAAATTGTCCATATGAAAAGGAATGCACTGAATACCTACTGCATCAGGTAACTGATACCTAAACCTCCCTTAGATTCCCTTAAGCTCCCCAACATCTCATTTTTACTGCACAAAAAGATTATGAACAAAGTATCGCAAGCAGTGTCTCTCACTATCTAAAGCCTTTCTCATTTTCTGAAGTCTTTTGTCACACACCATCTTCTTAGTTCAACATCTTTTCTTTTAGCATTCCCCTGAAAGTCCACAATCAGACAAGCGAGATTCAAAAAACCATGAAAAAAATTCAAATCACAGCAATGATGCTCTTCATCTTATCCACAAAAACCATGTCCCAGCTTTGCTTGCGACTCAGCCTGGAGAGAGATCTTCACCCACAGAACAACTCAGTCCACCCGGGTTCAAAAATTTTCAGCAGTTTGCTCCACTAAGCACCAAAGTTTGTTCCAAAACTTGATGCTATATTGACAACATATCTGATACATATTTGACACACCAATCATAACCACACATCCACACTCACACACAGAGAGGTGGCCTTGAAAAAATAATTCTGAGGGCACTGTCTTTTAACAGTTTATTCGCAGGAAAATAATCTCTTTCCAAATTTGTAGCATTCAAAATTTCACTTGAAACCACCGTAAGAATGTCTTCAAAATACAGCTGGCACTTTAAAGGCGTATAAAACTTAAGACAAATGGCAAATAAAATAAGTATTTACTGATACCTAAAACATGTTGAGTTTAGTATGTTCTTAAAAATCAGAGTCCACTTAAAAGTTAAGCTATTGATACGACACCTCAGGGCACTGTTAAAAAGGAAAGCATGGCATAGGAAACAAGAAGTACCACATGCTAATTTTTAAACATCAAAGTTGCGATTCTGTATTATCACCACCAATACAGTCACTGGAAATGTAATTTAGTAACATCTTTTAGGCACTCTCAGATTCACATTTAGTGCAATAGTCCATGACCTTCCTTCTTAAATCATCTCTCAGTAATTCCCTTAATTATTACAGTGAAGGAAAAAATACTTTCCCAACAGGAAACAAACAAACGAAAAAAACCAAACATGAAAGTCTGAGCCAAACACAGCTTTCAGCTGACACGTGTCATCCTGCCTGTTCACTGCGTATTTTGGTATCTTAGAGCTGGGTCTTTCTGACACTGCAGTGTTTTGAAGGGAGCAGCAGACAAAATGCAGGAGGCACCTTTGCTGTAAGATGCTGCTCTCCTGAAATTCAGCAGGCTGCTGGGGAACAGGACAGAGTAAGGTGGAAAGAAAGCATCTCACTTCACAACTGACAGAGAAAGAAAAATTATAGGAGACACTGGATACCTATACAGATACCGTTACCAGATGTGGAAATAAAGCTGGCAGCACCCTGGGATCCAAAACTAGTAGCTTCACTCCTGATGTGATTAAAAAAATTGGATAGCTTATTAAGAGAAGTTTCAGTGCAGAGATTTCATTTTCAGGAATGGCAAAAATGGAAAAAGAAAGTCTTTATAGCACCTCACTCTCAGAAGCAATCTAAATATTTGGAGTTAGCATTATTGCTTTTAATAAAAGCCCAAAGTCAAGTCTTTGGTACTGCAGTACACCTGTGAAAACGTGTGCCCAGACAGAACAGACGCTGTGATCTGTGAACACTGCTGAGAAACTCGCTATATGTGAGTATTCCTGCCTGAACAAAGTCAGTGCCAAAGCCATACCTGTCCTTGAGGCAGAGTGTCAGAAATTATGTGAAACAGGTGATGAAGCAAGGCTACCGTACACATAATCCTACCAAAACATCTTATGGTGGGGAGAAATTAATTACTTGGCTCGCTGCTTATTATTGAAGAGAAAAGCTACTGGTCTGCAAGATGGGCTTTCAAAGTCTCGTACCTTGTGGTTTATAAACAGTATCAGCTCTTGGCTCGCTCTCAAATACACAGGTTTGGTTCTACTCAGTCACCCTGGGACAGTAACAGTGGCATACACAGACTCAACATCCCTGCAGGAGCACAGAACTGGGGGAAAAATATCCCTGAGAGTACTGCCTAATTTCAAAAAATAAGTCAGTCATACAGAGAGACTTTGTAAAAAATAAAAAGAAGAAGCCAATATGGATAAATAACTGTAGACAGAGTATCAAATGCCTTCAGAATACCAAACACATTATTTAAAAAAAAAAAACCGTATCTTAGGGAGACCAAAAAAGCTGATGTGATTAAGAAAAAAGAAGAATAAAAGGGATCTATTTTAAGTAAAAAGAGTTTGGGAGACACCATTTGTTTGCCATGAAGCCTTTTTTTCAATTATTTTGTTTGTTCTGCTATAGTTAGAATCCAAACCTTACCCTCCCACAAAAAGCAGAAAACCTCTTAGGAGAATTAGGAGACTGAGTCAGTTTAGATTAATGGGAAGAATATCTCTAGAGACAAAATAAGGAAGAGAAAATAACCACATCCTCAAAAGCAGAGCTCTCTACCCACTTCCAGCCACTGGAGACAGGTGGAGAAGCAGAGGGAAGGAGAAGCAGAGAGAAGCAGCTTGCTCCATCACAAGAATTCTCCTCACAGTGTCTGGAGCAAATCCAACAGCTCTCCAGGAAAAAAATCCTTACAGACAGCATACTGAGAGGCATTACACAGATGCAGCTGGTTCATGGCAGCAGCCATGGCAGAGCTGGGGGCCCCATCACGGGAAGTGATGGCAGATTTTGAGAGTGAAGAGGCAGCCCCCCATTTCTGCCTGCCTCAGCTCTCAACACAGTCTAACATTTACCAAGGACTTCTATGCAACAAGAGCTTTTGGGCAACACTGCAGCCTCTGCAAACAGCCTTATCACAGCATCGGTCTCACATGGAATTACTACTGCCAGCAGTTTAAATCACTGCAGGTCTGGGGCTGCAGACTGACATACAAACTTTTTAATTAACTGAAATAGCCAGGAGAAATAAATGCAGGTAGAGACGAAGACAGCACTGTCACTATTTTCTGTTTGTATTGAGATTTTTAAGCAAAGTTCTCCTAAAAGCCTCAGAAATTTGCATGTTTAGGGGAAAAAAAAAAAAGACATATCAAAACCTGAGTGAGAGCCCTTCTGCCACCTGGTGAAGAAACTGTGGTTTCCTCCATTTCCACCACCTGCACCAGTGCCCTAGGACCTCCCAGTTTCCCTTCTCCTCCACACTCCTGCCTGCTGCCCTGCACATGGCTGGACTGCAGCTGCAGCGAAGGGACATACAGCGGACAAAACACCATAGCACTGCCTGTCCCTTGCTGGGGACACCTCTGGGTCCTTCACCACCCCATGCCACAGATTTTTCTGATGTCCAGAGTTATTTCAGGTATGTCCAGCTTGCCTGAAACAGACCAAAGCTCAGGAGTCATGAGGTGAAAACACAAGCCTCCTCCCTGTCAGCTGTGGCACCCCTCCAAATCATACCGCCCTCGCTAATTCCCAAATGGCAGAGCCAAGAAGCTAAAGATGGAAATGAGAACTATGGGAAGGTGTGTGCTTGTTTGTTTTAAATACCTACCGCACTCTCCAAGAGCAACAGAAAAAAGAAAGAAGACTCTTTTGTTACTTCAGTGCTGCAGCAAAGAAATTGTTTTCAGTACTCTTGCAATTCTCAGCTTCTGAAAAGAAGAAATACCATGCTCTTGATCTATTAGAGGTTTGTATTCATATTGCAGTTGTTTGCATTACCCTTAAATGCACTATCTGTATAATTTTATTTAAAAGCAGCAAAGGTATTTACTGCTTTAAACTTTAAACCAACTTTAAACTTTTTTTTTTTGAAGTGGACTTCTTTGTATTTTCTTTAGATATGATTGATTAAGATAATCACAAAATCTTCCAACAAATCTGCCACAATTAAAATAAAAACTTCATATATACACCCTGTGCGAGAATTAGAAGAGCATATTACTTGTTGTTCTTTGACAATTGTTAAGTGCATTCCCAGGTAGACTTAATTTATTCAGTAGGCTTGTCAGAGACAAACCAATACAGAAAACATGAACATCCCATTAAATGTTTCAATTAATATCAGTAAATTCCCACTGCTAAATGATTTAGTTCAGCCACGTACTTTAAACCTAAATGTCAGGACAGGAGAGGTAAACAGATGCCAAATGATAATTCAGCTGAGGTACATCTTGGATATTCCTTACCACACCCTACTGCCAAAAATGGGAGTATTCGTGCATGGGAGTATTGATGCATTTCAAAGGTGGACATGCATTACAGCATCCGAAGAAGGAGATTGTGCTCATTTGGAAAAATCCACCTCAATTCTTGGGGAGCAAACAGAAAAATACATGACATCCTGCCCTGGAGACCTAGGAATTCAACAAGCATTGACTCTAAACTCAGGCACGAATATCTGTCCCAGCCCACGTTTCCATTGTGGTCTGGTGCCTGACACACGGGTAGTTAGGACAACTCTTCGGTCTTCATACTCCTTCTTTTGTAAGTCAAGTCAGCAACTGTAAAACTGACTGGATGCACAGCACAGGGAATATGATTCTTCCATAAAATCGGTACAACACAAGCATTGTAAGATCAACATCTCCACAAACTGGACCAAAGGGTCTTCACCTTTGGCAAAGGCAAACAGCAGTTCAGAGTCGATGGGCAGTGCACAAGCTGCGCGTGCCTTCTTTGCTGATGGTGGATATCCTCTCCTCAGGAGTATAGCAGACCAAAACCTGTACACTCTGTCCACCCTTCTCCAAAACGTACAGTAATTATTTATAGGCATAGTTTTAAAGCCATTTCCACACTACAAGACAGATATTCAATACTTTACATCCATCTACTAATTAAACACTGGTCATCTCAGTCTTTTGACAGTGGAACCCTTTTGGAGAACAACATCATTTGGAAAGAGTTCTCACTGATAAATAAGTGATGCGCATCACATTTTTATATATCCCTGATACTTCCAGCTGAAAGTTTCATGGTTTTCCCACTATTAAATAGCTTCACAGAAATTCAATTAACTCTGTTTGCAGTAGTCCATTACCCTCAGGCTTAGAAGAAGCTTCTCCCTTGGTGAGGTTTCTGGGCTCCTTTTAAACAGTAAACAGTTATGCTACACTTAAAAAATAAAAATGTCATACAAAAAATAAAAATTTTTCAAATCTTGAAAATAGTGATTCTTCTTTGTATTTCCCATTCAGTTTTCATGTCAAATTGACCACAAAGTTCTTGTCTATAAGCTTCTTCAAGAATTTCTGCTCAGCACTGATGTTGTGATATTCATTCTAAAAAGATGTGAGGGAATAATAAAAAAAATATCAAATTATAACCAGAAGCACCACTTCACTGTTATCTTCTAGTACCTGTGATACTTGGAAGATGTTAAGAATAGGAAAGTTCTGGGGAAAAGACTTCTTAGCAAAGGCTTAGCACAGTCTCTCAAGGAAACAAGGGATTATTGCTCAAAACTACATTAGATTTTTCCATTAGGACACAAACAAAAAGGATGATCCTTTAGTGGCAAGAATGGGTGAGATCTGGTCTCAGAAAAGTCCTTCCATTTATTAACTCTCTCAACTCCTCACTCTGCTTAGAGAAAACTGAGTGACCACATTTACAGCACAAGCAGTGAGAAAACGAGTAATTCTCAAAACTCAGTGCAGGTCCTTGAAAAGCACATCAGATGCATCCTGCCAATCAGTTTCAGCAAGCCAAAACCAACCAATCTTCTGTGCTGTACCCAGATCCTCAATACACAGGAGACCACCGAGGTTAGTCGAGGGCAGCACAAGGAAAGTATATTTATTTAGGCACTGAATCCAGTAAATTAAAATGAATGTAATAAAAATACTGCATAAAATACTATACATATGTAGTATAATATTTGCAACTTAATGACATTGAAGAATTAACAGTAAGATTTTTGTTTAGTAGTTTGTTTTTTGAAGTTTAAAGATTTTAGAAAACTTATGGATGTCTATACAACTAATGATCAACTCTACTCAAGCTTAGTATACATTGCAAAATAGCACCTGCAGAGAGGAGCCTCAAAATGAAGGTGAGTTCAGTGTTAGAGGAAAATTATCTCAGAACAGCAGGCACCTAGGAGTCCTGAGAAAGACATAAGAGGCTCTTACAGGCATTGTCGCTATCCATCCTTTTCAGGAAAAGGAAGAAGAGAAAAATGGTGCCCATATGCTCTGGGCAAATAGAAAACTTCACACTGAGCTGAAGGGCTAATATGCTTGGAGTACAGAGCCAAAGGCAACTGAAGACAAGAGCAGAGACATAAAAGAAAACAGAGGCATGACCAGAGCAAAACAGCAGGGAGGAGAGAAGGCATCCCTGATGTTTGCCAGCCTCGTGCTGCTTCCTCTCCCGCTGAATTGTGGCTTTCCCATCCTAGAAGCAGTTCCTTCTCTTCCTACTCTCCTCCAAGAGCTGATTTTCTTTTCTGCTTTCCATTTCCAAAATTCAGTTCTTTTCCTAACTGCAAGTTCATAGGTCTTAACTCCTTCCATTTCCCTTTGCTCTTCTTTCTGTCTTCTAAGGGGTTTGACAGCTATGACAAATTGTGCAAGCAGGTGCCAAGGAAAGAAAATGCAAACAGAAACAACACCACTCACGTTCTGACAGTGCTAACGAAGACATCTCTATGACACGACCTGCGCAGCCTAAGGACAGCACCAGCAAAGCAAAACGGAACACACAAATGGATGTATCTCATGCAGACATTGCAGAATATGGTGCAGCACAAGGGACACAAATATCATTATCTACATTCTTCAAAAACAAAAGCAGAGAGGAGGAGAGTCAAGCAATGTTAACCCACAAGCAGCTGAACCAGGAGAAGGGCAGGAAGCTTTCTGACCTACAGTCCACACTTCTTATCTATATTAAGTTGCCTTCCCCCGTTATCAGCTATAATTCTCTCAGCACAAACACATTAAGAGTTACCTTGATCATCTGAGACATGGTTTCATTGCCATAGTAGTGCAAAGAACTATTTCTGTCAGAGAAGTCATACTTGAAGCCTGCCAGGTGGACTTCGTGGCATATGTGAAATGCTAGTGTAATGGCAATCAGCCCCGTTGTTGGATGCTTGGGTTTCTAAAACAAAACACAGAGAGAACACATATATAAACACCTGGTAGCTTGACAGGAACAGCAAACAATAACAAAGACAAGGGAAATCAGGCAGCCTGGGTCTTCTACAGATGTTCGGTTTCACAGTTTGATCCCCTCATGTCTCAAAGAGGAAGGTACTGCCCACGACCGGGGTGTCTGCCGTGTCACCCTTCCCTGGGATTCTCTGCTTTCTAATTGGGGCCAAGTCTGCAGTGTAGCCCCTCCCTCTGCAGAGGCATCAGGAAGGTCTCCCCATCACTCTGCTCCACAAACTACTGAACTCTGCTCAGCTACTTCCATGAAACTGGTCAGGCTTCATTACATTGGAGACCATCTCACCCATCAAGTATGACCAAATTACCAGATATGTTCAGAAGTTTCTAGATGATGGAGACCCACATGAGTAGAACATGACATGCCTCAAATCTTCATAGCACCAAACTAAAAAAGCATGAATGGTACCACCACACAAATTTGACTGAATTTGAAATTTTTCAAAGCAGGGAATTTCCAGAAGACTATTGCTTTAGACCTTCACCCGCTCTTCTCATTAGAAGAAGAGAAACCTGTAAGTAAAACTGCTTATTTCTCCCTACAGTAAGAAAAGCTCAGAAGTAAATGCAATGTAAAATACCAAGAGCAGGTCATAAACAGGTTTTAACTGTGCAAAATTAAGAGCACCTAACCAAAAGCGAGCACTTCTCACAAAAGCACAGAACAACTCCATGCAACCATCTGCCCTATCTTGTGACCAAGTATATGACTTTTTCAGCAGCAGGAGCTAATATGATCTGGAGAAGTAAATGAGGCAATGAGTAAATGAGTTTTTTAGAGAGAGGTGAACTCTTTCATTAAACCAACAGATGAAGCTAAGATGAAAAAGTGTCCCCAGAAATGGACAAAACTTTCAGGCACCAATGCTCTTCTTAGCTAAAATAACATTTTTCTCAGAGAGCAAATGAACTACGTGCTATTGGTAACTGCAACCAAACATCAAACTGAGCACAAAATGACGTGGGTTTTTTTAAATTCTTACCCAAGGCTGACTTCGTTTGTCTCTGAAAACGAAGCAGACAAACCAGTACTGGGCATCTCTGTGCAGAGAGAAGGCAGACGCACTTGATGTATTTCTTTGTATCATATGATAACACAAAAAATCTCCAGGAAAATGCTACTATTCTCAGCTCTGTAAGTCTATTTAAAGTCACAGAACTGAACTATCACCTTTTATGTAGAATTTTTTTGTTCCTTTACACAACTCTTAAGAGTACTCCAGAAATAACATCTGCTTCAGATGCGCACTGTTGCCCAGGACTCCTGCCAGTTAGCAAAATAACTTTCTGCCCTAGGGGCCCAACTTCATAAACTTAGTGGTGACTCTGTTGCAACATCCATACTAAACAGGACCCCAAAAGTATGGCAGGAATGCTACACTTCAGGATTAGTGCTATTTGGAAATATCAGGAATATAATGTTTTTAACCAACATTGTTCACCTTTGGCTATCGTAAAACTCACCTCAAAAGAATATTGTTTAAAAAGCAACTACTTTTAAAATGTATTATCATGACACCACCCTAGCAACATCCAGATATGCCCAGCCTGTAATAAAATTTTTTCAGCCAGTCACATTTAACAAGAATAGGAACAGCCTTGGAATGACTCCTCAACACTTTCTGACTTCAGTGCTGTTGAGGCAACATACACAATCTTATTCCTGGCTCTAACAATCAGAAATGCTTGCTGGCTATGGACAATGTGCACACTGGGAATGTAAGACTGGCTTAACGGAAGAGGCAGGGACAGCTGGGAAAGCAGCAGCGGTCATTGGCATCTCCCGCAGGCAGAGGGGGCTGAAGCACAGGACAGGGAAGGCAGCACCAGCCCTTCCCAGGGACATGCTATGGTACAGAGGGCCCCAAAGTGAATCCTGCAAAAGGTTGTCCTGCCCACGGGATCCCAAGAGGCACGACCTGCAGCTTAACCAACCTGCGCCAGGGCCACTGCAGATGTGCAGGCTCCCAGCCACGACCCGCCTCCAGGATGGGAGGGAAAGTGAGGAAGAGCCTGCCTTAGAATGATCATTGCTGCCCCAGGGACAAGGGACTGCAAAACCCCCGGGATGGAGCAAATGCGAACTGGAGGTGGCAGAAGGGGGCTCCAAACACAGAGGGCTCCAAGCTCTACCCCAGCTCTGTGCAGGGGCTCCTAGAGAGCAAAAGGCAACCCAGGGACCTCTGCCTCTGTACCAGCCTCAGGACACCAGCACATTTCTCTGCCTCACTGACAGCACTGGATTTAACATCTACACCAGAAGAGACAGGAGAGATTTCTGGACCCATGAAGGCCACAGAACATCTGTGGCTGTTTAAGAGATAGTTAGGCATCCAATTATTATGCTTCTTTCTTTCCTTCCTCCGCTGAAAAGCTGAAATGCCATGGAGCCTCAGCAAGCACAGAGCCAAGATGGCTATTCCAGTTCCAGAGCTAATAAGGGAGAAAAAAGCCACTATTACGCTCAAAAAACAGACTGAAATTTTATAAAGAGAAAAGAAAAGGCAAAGAAGCTCCCAGAAAAAAACAACCAAACAAAAAAATCTCAACTCCCTCAAAGATTAGAAAGATTAAACCAGAAAGCAGTTGTGGCAGATACTGCACAGTGACAGCCTGTCAAACGTTTCCACACGTGTCAGTTGGCTGGTGCCGATGAAGCAGCGATGTGACCCTGGGGAACTGTATCTGTGCTGAACAGCACGTGGTCAATTCTGACTGCACAAGGGAGGTCTCCAGCTTGAAGCCTTTCCTTTCATCAGAAACATTCTTCAGTCATAAACTGACACTTAAAATGTATTTTTATGTCCAAATTACTGGCTAGCTCATTACAATGCTTGGCACCAAATCAGTAAGCACAACAATGCTGCTGGACACATGTTATTAGCACAGGGCTGGAATATCCTGTATGTTCCCTAGTCCCTCCTCAGTAATGTGAAATTGCAGCAGTGTTAGAATTACCAGTTTGTTGGGGTTTTGTTTGTTTGGTGTGGGGTTATTTTTGGTGTTTTGTTTTTTTCGTGGCAGGTTTAGTTGGGGTTTTTTTCCCTGTTTATTGTTTTGTGGGGTTTGGTGGGGTTTTGTTTTTAAGAAACACTATAAACAACATTCAATAATTCAAGACTTCTACTACTTCTAGAAGCTCTTTGGATCTTCCATGTTCCATTACCTGCCCATTTTTCCCGATTTTGTAAAAGACATTATGTCTCTCCAGAAAGCAGTCTCATGTCATACCAATTACAGAACCCATTAAAAGTTTTTGGCACACAAATCTAGCCACTCTTTCTGGATTCCATTTTTACATCTTTTCTGAGCATCATCTACATGCAAACTACTTTAATGCAAACCTGAAAGATTTTCTAATACAGTCCACTGTAACAAAGATATAATTGCCTCTAAGTACACATTTGGTGACAAAAAACTAAAAGGCAATGAAGAAAAGAGCCTACCTCCTTCTTAGGAAACCTCGTTGGGAAACGAAGCCACTCATAAGCTGTTTTCCTGGTGATGCTGGGATCAAGAATCCTGATTTGACTAGATTTGTATATCATATTCTTAGCCGGTTTCTTCCAAAAGCCTTTATCGCTCTGTAACAGGCAAGTAAATACACACTTTTAAGGGCTATAAACAGCTGAATTTAGTTTTGTAGCTAACCAGAGTAAATTCCAAGGGCATGAGGTTAAGGAAGGAGAGCTGAACCTCCAGAAGTTCAAAAACACTTACTCCTGCAATAGGATAACCCACTGCAGCAGCAGAGGTTGGGTCCAGTTGGCTGGAAAACGGCTTTGCAGAAAGGTCCCTAATGGATAACTCATACCAACAGCATACCCTGGAAGCAGTAAATGTTCACTGTGTGCCTGGACACATTAGGTACAGCACAGACAACAGGCAGACAGAAATTACCGTTCTCAAGTACCTTGTACTGTCTAGGGCATGCATGGCAAAGTATCAGACAGTGCTAGGAAGAGAATAAAAACATATTTCCCAGAGGAAAATTGCTTTGTGGTGAGAAACTGATCAAATATGTCCATTAGAAAGAAGACAGAAGCATTTATGGGAAGGATATTAAACAGACTGACGAGGAGATCAAGTGCTCCCCTGAGCTAGGAGGACTGAGGTTTTGCAAACATGTATTTCCCACGACAGATGTGTGGCAAGATGAGCCAAGGTGCATGAACAATTGAACTCACTATTTTCTGACCACTTAGGATCTTCCAAATCCACTTCAAGTCACGTGGTTTGAAGACAATGAGAACAACAGTTGTATTAGGGTCATAGTGGATCGGATCTGAGAAGATAGATTCTGGGTAAGAAAGGCGGAAAGTCGTCCTCCTCCCAACATCCTCTTCGTACCCTATAACAGGGCCATTATTCATTCTGCAGAAGGCACAGGACAGAGACACACAGACATCAATGACTACAAAACCACATCCTTACCCTGCGGTGTCTGCCACACACATTAGTCCGTGGGACAGACAGCATGTCTAGGGACAGGAAAGTTTACCAGCCCAGCATTTACTTATCACATTACATAGTAGATGAGCAATTATCAGGTGCACTCACCCTCTAAACTCAGAGGGATCAAGCACATATGGGATCTTGGCCAAGGTGGTTTAGAATACAATCACACAATTGCTTATCGTGTGTCACTCAAGCAGAAGGCCTTCCGATTTGGCTCAAACACAGAAACTAGAGAAGGGCAAAGAAAATATCTGGCTTGGAGAAGAACCCATTGCTCCACGTATACAATTTGAAAAGGAGATACCATTTACCTTATTATGACGTCATATGAATCAATTTTCTCCCCTAATGTTTTATTTCGAAGTACTCCTCCATTACCGACAACAATACACCGACGACAGGCAACGCTGTGGAACAAACAGAAGTTTTAATATTCATTGCTTCCCTGGCTTCATATTATTAATTATACATCTGCATTTAACTGGCTTATTTTCTAACTGAGGTCCTGTATCTTTTACCGTCCTGGCCCCTACAAAGCAGACTCAATCCTGTATCCTCTACTACAGCTGCTTTCAAAAAAAGAAAAAGCAGCTGCACTATTTCAGGGACTGACAAAATCAGGAATCGGCTTCTCTCATATGAAACTGCCTTTTACACACATCATTTTTCTAGTGGTTTGCTGTTTAAGAACATCTAACCAGTTGGTGATATAGGGGCCATTACAGAAATTATCTTCCACAGTGCTTCAAACTTTTCCCAGTCTGGGGGTATCAACGAGGACAGAGTATGTTTGGAAAAACTAACTCAAATTAAGGTGCTCCACAACAGTGTATAACTCCACAACTCAGGAGATCTCCAACACGAGCTAAAGCAGCAAGATTTATGTTCACAATTTACCTTACAGACTGTACACATGAAAAACCTTGGCCCAATGACATGTGATGGCTTTTCAAAAGAATATGATCTTGATTTTTCTCCCTTTACTTAAAAGGTGCTGTCTAAACTAGTTTCAACATGTGCTCAATTTCATGCTGTCATGATGTAACAAGGCAGATTCACTTGATTAAAAGTTGCATTCTCATATGACCAGATTCATATCAGACAGCACTACTAAGTATATAAAATGCTGCAAGATAAAAATAAGATTTTGAAAACTACATCTAATCAAAACTGCAATTCCTTCTGAATTTACATTATATTCAGAGCTAAAGAGCACCCAAAAAAGGCATTATATAGATGTTACACTTATGAAAGTAAATTCTAACGGTAAGACTTTCAAAGTCATCCCAGGTTTTCTATGTGCGTATTTTGCTCTCTAATGTCTTATTAGAGTGCTAGTAAAATGTGTGCTTTGTTTAATTAAGAAAATAAGGGGGAGCTCACAGACAGGCTTGCTGCTTTTTTACTCAAGATATTTTGCCTTTTTAGAGAAGGTTTACATTCAGTGTGTAAGACTGCGAACTCCTCCTTACAGAACAAGCACAAGGTTTTTTGTTGTTGCAAAAATGTTTCTTTATTTAGAGCAAAAGCCGTGCAATTTGGTTGCAGCAGAAGCAATGGGAAAATGAAAATGCTGGTATTTTCTTCAGACACAAGCTCATAGTTTGTTTACTGAGAATGAGTCATCTCACAATGTCCCACTCTCTTGGTTCTTTCTTCAGGTGAGAAAAAGGCTCTATGTAATTACTTGCTCTAGGTTTGAGACACTAAGATTGTGTCCCAAAGAATACTATAATTGGTATTAAATGCCCAGTGAGGCACTTTATGCACACTAATTAACATCTTTCTCCTCAGATAGTCCAACCTGTTTTTCAGCTAAGAATATTATTCAACATCAATGAAAACAGCCTGCTCCACCCAAGACTGACCAACATCTCAGTGTACAAAGCAGCTCTCTGTACCTCCTACAGAATTAACAACATCTGCAGAGGGAGTTGCCTTTAAATATATATAAATATAAATACTGCCCTAAATGCAGCTTTCAGGGTTGGTGACATGGAAAAAGCTGGCACATCTTTCTTTAGTGTTTCCTGAACAGCTTAGTAGAAGGCAAGCATTCATAAAAAGATTTCCAGCTAATACCATAAATCATGTGACTTGGTACCTTGGAAATAAGAGGGGTAAAAACCTGTTACACTGTCCTGTCCCTCAGTATGCCCAATCCCTCTACACTCATAAACCCCCTCCACCTCTCTACTCCTTCAGCCTATTCATTTTCCATTTAGTTTTTATATCTAGTTTTAAGATACCCTGAGAAAGCAGGCTGACAAACATATGCCTCTTACAAAGCTGGCAGTAGGAGAAAGCAGAAGTTGCTCTTTTCCTGAATTACACTTTGTTACAGCTACAGCAAAGAGCTCAAAGTAAGGAAGGAAAAATGAAAACTGGACAAAAAATCTTGATCAGTAAGTGATGACAGTGGAATGAGGGAGTGGAGCAAAAATCACAGAATTATCATGCGGTTGCAGTGCGTTTTCCTGGCATTTACAGCATGCATCTGTAAATTACTGAAAGTTTCAGTCACCTCAAATCTCTGAATTCACTGTCACCAAAAGTCACGTGGCTGCACCTGGGTAACTGAGGAACAAACCTCATCTCCACAGTGCAAATCCTAAACTGCAACTCATACTCCACCTCCCCCTGCTCTCTCCTGGCTAGAGCATCCATCCCTGATGCTTGGTGGATACCCTGGAGTGACAGTGACTGACACACCATGCATCAACTCATGTCAGATCTCAATAAAGAGCCAGAAAAACTGCTTTTAATCTTGCCAAATACTTTCCTTTATGCCCTCTGACTGCTTGGTGCAAATTCACAAAAACGGTGTCAACTCCGTTAAAAGTGATTTCCATTATTCTGACCATGACAAGCAGCCACAAAGTTACCTCGAGAAGGCACTGCTTTTTCTGTCCCTTGGAGATGAATTAAAGAGATTCTTCATTACACACCTTTCAGTTTTTGCCAGAGGCTGTGCTTTAAAAAGCTTCTTCACTGAGTTAATTCTTAGCTATTGAAATAATGCCTCTCAGTCAGGAATACAACTGAAGAGCTTTTTGGTTTCTCCTCTCTGCACTGTGCAGTCATGATGCACCAGGACACACTCAGGGCAGGAAGGGCTAAATAAAACATGACTTTAGCTGAACAACTGAGGTTCACTTAGCTACAGAAGCTGTGCAGCTGCCCTCGGGTCAAATCCAAACTCTCTCTCCTCTTACTGACAAATGCAGACCAGATTCTTTGTTTGTGATTAAGAGCTGGCTACTTGGACAGAAAACTAAGTGACATTTGAAGTTTGATTAATTTTTTGAACTCTGGTTTGCTTTGTAACACGCATACTCAAAAATAAAGTTATCAGCTGCCTTCAAATACCCAATAAAACATCTAACATTGGTACTTGAACTTTTGAAATGGATCAAGTCAACACGCAGATCAAATATTCCTGGAGAATTGTACATGAATGCGGTCAAATACAAACAAATTAATTAGAATGACCAGCTTTTAATCTCTGCCAGGCTCAGGGAGTCAAAGCAGCCTAAAAGAAAATACAGGAAATACAAACAGAAAATATGGCATAAATGTGTTATTTTGGCATCGCCTCCTTCCCTTACCTTCCCTCCTCCTCCCCCAGTATTCAAGTGTCTTCAGTTACAATACTAAATCTAAGTCCTCGGTAACAGAGAGTCCACTGACAACAATAAGCAGGGAGGAAAATTATTTATGTAAAAAATAGAACATAATATCATAGAAACTAACATATGACATGGAGATAAAGAATATATAGCAAGGCTGGATAGTATTCAAAGATACTTAAGTTAAATAAACTGACCTGTACTTACTGCAGACCACAGAAGTCAACACATCAATTTTCAGCAGACTGTTACTCCCAGATATTCTGCCAACCCCACTTTTTACAAGTTTCCCTTTTCATAATGTTTTCAACTTAAAAACCCCCAAACACCCACCCCTTCTCCAAGTCAATAAATGGACTAAATTATAGAAATAAATTCAGATGTCCTTAAACAACATCAGGTGTGCTACAAGTGAAATACAACGGACTGAAGTGTCTGGAGGTTCAGCTTACAACCACCAGCACAACATTCATGACAATGTTCATGAAAAATAGTAAGACCTTGGCTGTAAAAATAGCTATAGCAAAAGTCTGAGTGACTAAGGGATTGCCTTTAGGTGTTAGAGATCTACAAGAGTATAAATGGATCCTGATGCACACAGCATGACAACTGATCTCCAATGTCTACATGCACCAGTCACTCAAACCACTGCCCTATTCATCCAGTGTACAAGAGCCTCAACCTCAAGGCCAGGTGTTAGTTTATATGTTTTGTTTATATGGTAAAGTGCTAAAAGGAACATTTTTCTAGTCCATAAAAGCAAAATATTGCTAAATGGAAATGTAGCCTTTAAAAGTCAAAAGAAGGCTTGCACCATCCACATTCCACTGAAATACTTTCTGTGGAAAAAGAAAAAGATCTCAACCTCAGTTCTTTTGACACACACCCCCCTTAGAGTCAGTTGAGGAATGCATATTATTTCCTTTGAGGTTATTTGGTGAAAGGAGGATGCAGAGGTCACATTTTATTGACTCAGGATTGTGCAAATGTATTTGTAAAAACTGTTGAGCTTAGAATCCTGAGAATACCCAGAGAGGAACTGAAGTCACAATTGAACTGGAGTCAGTGACACTGTTCATTTCCAAACAGTTTTGGAGAACTACACCTTTACACAGTGAGAACTCAACCTAAGTTTGGAAAATAGCACTGTTTGGAAAAAAAAATCCTTTGTAGCTCATTATATACAGTTTTACGTTAAGTTGCACACAAATGCAGCCATAGATTTGGTGCTCATACAGCCTAGTATTTGTTCAAACAGTTTATAGCAGATTCCCCCACCATGACTCCAAAAATTTTTCACGGGAAATTTGGTTTGTGTTCCAACAAGAAGGCTGAATTAGGCAACAGCATTACAGAGCTGCCTAATAATTCTGTATTACTGGAGAATGTTGCCAGGATTAATTCCCAAAACGTATCACTTTTAAAAGCAATTGCATCTCAGTGTAATGTATATATAAAAGTTCTTCCCTACTACAGTGACTCATGCCCTAGGAGTGCTATACACAAAACCTGATGGATCTAGAAAGAATATAAAATATGAACTCACTGTGAATTTGATTTGCTTATCCTACTGCCTATTAAATAGTAATAGCTCTCATTTTGCTTCAGTACTGCTGAACTACATTATTTTTAATAAAATTAAACCTATTTCCCAGAACTATCAAAGGATAAATACCAATTACCTTACTTCTCATCTACAGGACAGACACATTTAAAAAGTACTATGCTGTACTGGAAGCATCTCTGCTTTACAGCCTGAACAATTACAGAGCTAAACTTATGACTTCATAAAATTTCTAATACAACATTTGGCAATCTCCTTCAAACTTCAGACAAAGACCAGCTTTTTCAGCCAGTTCTGTATAAATTTCCCCAATTATCACACTCCTAATAGAAGATAGGGGGGAGTACCTTTGTTTTTCCCTTTTCTGAACCTGAACATCCTAGAAACAGATACTAAACACAGTAAAAGGAAGGAGTACAGTAGGCAAAGAAAAAATGGTTATTAAAACCAGTTCTTAAGTGTGAACACATTCCACCTAAGTTAGATTAAAATGCGATCCTGACATTTGGCTTGAAGCAGCAATCTTGTATGATCTCCTGAATTAAAAAACCAAAACCAAATACAGCCAACTTCAGTCTTATTTGCATTCAGCTCTATTAAGAAGTCTGTGTATTAACATATTTGGCAGGCTGTCAGCCAGTTTGCTAGATTGCAAATCTAAGGAGTCATTTGCATCACTCTGTAAACACGGGATTTTAGTCTACTTGCCAACACGACTACACTACCTCCAAAAAAACCCCAACCAAACCAAATCAAAAAAAAAAACCCCAACAAGACACACACATGCAGAAAAGATGCTCCAAAACCAAACAAAATATCTTGGCAGAAGTGGCCTCTAACAAGAGGTTTAATCAAGGTAATCTAATCCATGGGAAGCAAGTTATCTAAGGCACGTTCCACTCCGTGCCACACCCTCGTTACTCCAAAAATGCAGGGACAGCCTTTCCTGTCTGCCTACGTCTCCCTCACTCACAAGGGAAGGAAGCTGAGCACATGTACCAAGAAGGGTGTGCAGCAGCCAGAGGATGCAGAGGCACAGGGATATGCGTAGGATTTCTTTTACACAGAAGCAGCCATTGGTTTGCATCTGCTTATCTCCAACAGTATCCATCATATGCTAATAATGACCTTGAAAGAGGAGGTCACACTCAATTTTTAAGAATAAAAAGATACTATGGAAGATGGGACCGCATTCAGCCACCAAATTCCTAACATATTTACAGAAAGAAATCTCTAAGTTTAAGCTCCTTCACTGAAAAATTATTCTGTAATGCTGGTGTAAACCCAATGCATGTGTAAACCCAAGCTTATTTAAATCTTGGAATCAGTTACACATTGCTTGGACACGGTCCTATCTGTATCTTGGTTAACTTGGGCAATTTCAGGATAACGCCACTGACATTCCTTTTCAGGTAAGTACCAAATATACAAAATGCAATTAACAGAAACATTATCAAATAAACCAACTCACTTGTCAACTTCATTGGAAAGTTCACAGCTCTGCAGTCTTGAAAGGGCTAAACGAAAAAATTGCTCTAGAAAGCAAATATAAAGAAGATTAATGAAAACATTCAGTATTTGCTGATACAAAAATAAGCATGTCACCCTGACTACAGTATTTTCATACACAGTAGTTTTACATTCACTGTGCATAAAAAAAATCAACATAAGAATACTTGGAATTTAGGGCCACAGGTCAACCAATGATGCCAAAGAAATTCAGGTTTATCAGAGCTCCTCTCCTACTTTATCCTGCCCCAGTACTTCCCTGTTGGAAAATATCATGGGATTTGTACAAAAAATAAATCCTAGTTACAGTAAGTAAAAATTGGAAAAACTTCCAAGACCTGCATCCTAATTGACTTTGTGTTTTCTTCTACCCACCTTCAGATGAAACAGAAGCAGCCTTGACACAAGAGGGGTCATACAGCCAGGGACAGTAAAAACATTACCTATCGTGGAAGAAGACATCAAACCAGCTCGTGCTCGCTGGGAAAACTGGGCAGAGGCATCTGCCCAACCCTCCCTTGGTGGGCAGGCTCCTGATGGGCATTCAATTTGCCTCTGAGAGGAAGTCTCAACTCATTCCCAAATGTGCTTTCCCACTGTAAACCCAGAGAAGCAGGAAAATGCGTGCCATCCCTGTTACACTGATGGAGGCCAAATCAAGAATCCAAAGCCAGGACCTGCAGGGTACTTGGAAGGTGCACTATTCAGTGTTAAAAACTTGAGACTTCTTGTGCACCTGCTCGCTGGCAGAGCATGGGAAACTGAAAAGTCCTTGACTTAAGGTAAAGCACTACTTAGCAACAAGTAAAACATCCACGTGTTAGCAACACTATTCTCACGCTGAAGTCAAAACACAGCACTGTACCACTTACTAAGAAGAAAATTAACTCTATTCCAGCCAAAACCAGGACAGTCAAAGGAAAATTTCACTCATGTAACTGCTCCAACCTGAGGACTTCAGCCTCAGTAGGACACTGTATCCCAATCACCTTAGGGATGCTGAATGAAGTCCATCACACTGACCCAGTTAATTTCTGACCTAGCAAATCACTAGCTAAATATCTTTAGCACTCCAGCCCACATACAAACAAAAGGAAGCCAAATAATGTCCACTCTTCCTCACTCCCACCTTTTTGGAGCTCCTCTAGTAAGAGGGGCAACCCCAACAGGGTGTTTTATTTGTTAGAAACAGGAAGGTGTCAGGTCAGAGGGAGTAAACAAAACCATTAAGCCACTGCTAGACAGCCCCAAAAGAATTAGTATCAGTGAACAGGAAGGACCAGGTCCAGATTCAAGGGCCTTACAAGCCATTTTGGAGTTTCTGTTTAAAAACAAGGTACATGGGAAACACTAACCTGCTCTCTTTATTCCGTAAGGTAGTTCAAACTTATCGCTCCCTTGGAACTCCGCCACCCTGATAAAATCATTAGCACACAGGAATGGGTATATTTTGTCAACACTGAAAAAGAAAGAAGTTTCAAAAATCCACATGATGCATCTGCATAAGCAAATAATTCACGCAATAAAAAGCTTTCTTTACCCTACTATTGTGATCTTTATCTTATTACCAGCATCCACTTTTAAAAGAAGGAAATCCATGAACACAAGGAAAGCAAGCAGATGACAGAAAAGGGGAAGATCTTAGAAAATGCAGGTGAAGATGTGAAATAAAAAGATTTGTCTGCTAGTATAAGTTATCGAGAATCATTAAAATCGTCATTAAAATTGTGTGACTGAAAGCTTACACCATTAGACCATATATTCAAGAGAATACATAACCCAGGAAGACAATTAGTAACTTCAGGTTTGAAAAGTACATAACAGAGGCACCAAGGAAAATTAAGAGTTAGTATTGTATATGGCAATTTAATAAGTAAGAATGGGATTTGAAACAAGGTGTTTTAACTTGAAAATACCATCTCCTGATTTGCGATGCACTCCGGTTCCAAACAATAGCTGTGTTGACATTAATAAGTAGTTTGGGGCAACATGGGTATATCCATACAGCAAAAAAGTATGGGTTCTCACATTGACATTACATGCATATTGAGTATTTTTTATTCTGGACTAATTCTGACAGGGTCCCATGGACTGAACACCCCTCAGCAGCTGCAGCACATCGGGTGTGGTCCTGCAGTGCATCTTCTGGTTTAACCAGATGTGTGAAAGGAGCCCAGTGCACACGTGCCAGGGCCACCCTGGGATGAGAAGCATGACACGAGGGGATCACAAGGACGTTTGCCTCAAAAGCACATCCTTCCTGCAAACCAGAACACGACTGCATGATGCCTTGTAAGCGTCAAGCTAAAAAGAATGGGTCACTTCTTTCTTCAAAAGACAGGAACCTCAGACAAGGAATATCTCATAGCCAGGAAAGGACTCCTATTACCTTATCTGCCCAGTCCAGGCAAATGAATGAACAGTAGACACAAACATGTCACATGCTACCATGCCCTTGGCTTCACCTTTGAATTAACTAAGCACACACTCACTGTACTGGTTGACTTTGTAGTGATCCTGCATACAAGGTCTTACATCAAAATGTTAACAGAAATATACATTAAGTCATGAGAAAACCTAGTGTTAATCATAAAAACCCCCAGCCAGCACAGACTTGTTTTTCCATGAAGAATATTAACAACTGTTACAAAAATCTTCGCTCTCAGTTTCACAAATCAAGTACTTCACTCTTTACACCCTACATATTCAGAAGATACTAACAGTAAAAAGGAAAAAAGAAACAAACCACAAAACACCACAGCCCACACACCAAGAACTGGCCCACAGGTTAACTAAGCAAGACCAACTGACTTTCAGACATGATGCACTAAACACCCACACTAAATTTAGTAACTTGCCCTGCTGTTCAGAAGCAGCTGGTAAGCTTAGACATAATAAATAATTTACCTACTGCAAAGAGATTCTTAATTCCAGCTCTTCTAGCTCTGGTTCCTTTCCAATAAATAATTCTGCAAGGTTAGAAATCCCGTCAACCTCCCCAAGCTATTAGCAAAGTGCACAGAACAGATCTTCAGCTCATGCAAATTGTCTCAGTAAAGGAGCTATAGAAATGTATGAAAGACTTTGCCCTCGCTCTGCATGCAGCTTCTCACTGTGCACCTCCGAGTCCATTCCTGCACCCTTGCTGAGCACAAGAGCTATCCTGCTGAGCCCAACACACAGCCAGCCTGGGCACAATCTGTGGGCAAGGGGAACTAGGACCTCCCCACTGGACCAGGAACTAACCAAAACTCAAGATAATAAGTCTGATTTGGGTAGGATGAACTTTACATCCTTCCATGTTCTTTAAAAAGAAAAAAAGAGTACTAATTATAGACACATTTTCTTGTACGCAAAAAATACCAGGGGGAAAAAAAAGCCACGGCACCTTTCTGCAGAGCTTTAAGACTTCTTCAGCCAGGACTTGGTCTAAACATCTTACCAAGCTTTCTCAGGGCATTACTCAATGTTTGCTCCAAAACACGTAATCAGCCCAATCAGCATAGCCTTTCCTTCTCCCCCAGTTCCCATAGAAGACTCACCCCAGTAAAGATTCAAATGCTGGTTTCAGGAGACAAGTGTCCAGCGAACTCCTTCTCTCCACAGCCGTAGGTGGCAGCCTGCAAAAGAAGAATTTCAAAGAAATAGTAAGAACAGGAATGGGTTGCAGAAACAAGGTAGGGAAACTTGGACAAGCCAAAGTAGTAAAAGCTGATTACTGAGCTAATGTCACACCAAATTTTCATGACTCTCTCTGTGTTGTAAAGATGAAACTTTCTCATTGCAGCACAACTACTTTTACTAGTAAAGGCTTTCATCTCACAGTGCTGCTCCAAAGGGTCTGTAACCTCCCTTGCTCAGCAAGTATCGAAGCAGGCATAACCAGAGCAGAGAACTCAAGCCTACCTCCAGAAAAGCAGGACACCCAGAGCGAATCACCTCTGCAGCCATACAAGATGGCATCCCCAGCACTCCTCAGAGAGGAGGCAGAGTCTTGTTTGAAGAGGGAAACAGACAGCACTACATAGAATACTTTAAGGAAAATGAGATTCTTTGGGGATAAGTCATTCCTCTCATAATAAGGCTAAGACTTAAACTTCTAAGCACATTCCCGCCTTGGTGATTTAGCCCAATAATCACAAATATGAAGCCCAGAAGGGAAGGTAAAGTTCAGTGTGAGCAGCATATGTGCATCTGGGCTGCATTAAGAACAGAAGGATGAAACCACCACATTAGAACCATAGGTCAAACAGCCCATTAAGGTTAGTTGCTTTTGGTAACCTCAAGTTGTCATGTGAATGAATACTGACATTGAGAAAGCACCCTGTGAAATCTATCAGCTCGCCACCTTGTTGCTTCCCAGCGTCAGATGGCATTTTGCAGCATGGCTTCAGAGAGAACAGAGGACTGCTTTTAAGCTTTAACATAGGTGCTCATTAGTCCCACAAACCTAACTGCAGGAATTCACTAGCACAAGATCTGCTTATACAGGCACTTGCACGTTGCAAGTGAAACACACCTCTGATTTAATAAATTTTAAGCACAAAAGTTGCCCTCTTAGCTCTGCTGATTTTATTCAGGTGTAATTCAGAACTGCAAAAATTTGAAAACTGTAAACCAATGTCCTTCCAAAAATTCACTGTTACAGACAGTCATTGAAAGTGGCCATTAATATTAAACAAACACGGGAAACATGATGTAAGACAAATTCCTTTCTGACAGACATGTTACCATCATATTCATAACAGAAACAGCCACTGGACACAGCTGTACAATAACCAACTGAACAGGGAGCGTATGGACAAAAGCTACAGATTTTAGCCTCAATCCCTCCCACCTGCCCAAAAACAAACCCCACAAAAATACTCAACTGCTGAACTTACTGGGTAAGTCCACTAGTCTCATAGGAAGGAGAAGCCCCCACAGAGGAAGTCTGTCCATAAAAGCTAATCCTGCAAAAAGGGAAATTTCATAACACTGTGGTTTGCTGTGAACAGAAACCACAACAGAAAGCTATTTGTATCAATTGTATGCTATAAACAAGATAAAAGAAGGCATATCAATCACTACTTTTGAAAGCTACCACTATTATCTTCATAACACTCTCGTCAGTCCTGGTCACAGCTGTGCAAATGCCAATGGAAACTCAATTTCTTCAAATAAGCGCCCTGAATTTTAGGTCCCAAGCCACTTGTTCCATGAGCCTGGAGACAGTGAAAGCTCACTGCCCTCAAGGGCTGCCACTGGGTTCAACAAATTTCAGCTCTGCAAAAGGTGTCCACTGCACCTGCAGTTATTCCCATGTGTGGAAAAGGCCTCTCCCACGTCACATATCGGACACTTAAAGGAACAAACTAACACTAAGGACGCATGGGGTAGAGGGAGATATGGCCACATGACACACAGAAATCAGGTATCTTCCTCACCTGAACACCCATTTTCATGAACCTCAGAGGGGCTCCCTATCTGTGAGGTCCTGACCTCTCCGTACAACAGGCTCAAATTGATTACTAGGTTTAAAAGTGACACAAGAGAAGGGGCAATAGGACAGAATGATCACACTGATTCCCTTACAGAACAAAAAAAGACCAGGCACAGAACAAACACACAGAGTAGTAATGACTTCTGCTGATTACTAGTAAACAGTTAAAGAGCAACACAGCAACTCACAGCTACATCTCTCATACAGCCATGAGGTGTCTGTACAAAACATCACCATACCAGTAGAGGTTATTTCTCCACAGATTTCCATGCAGTATACCATACATAACAGCAGCAGCCAGGATAAAAAACAGAAGAATTCGTTTCATGACTGGTAGACCTGAAACATAAGAAAAACAAAACAAGTTTAAACTCAAGACAAGCTATTACATGAACTTTTCTAAGGCATCTGGAAACCTACAAAAGGAAAGTGCTATTATTACAGCCATTCTCCACCACCACAGATCTGACTCCACTTTGACTTCTCACACACCAGAGACAGGAGCTGAACGCTGCTCTGCACCTACCACACGTGCCCACACTGCACAGAAGCTCTGAGAGGAGTTCACTCCAGGTTCTCTCTGAAAACACAGGAGAAAGAGGGGCTTTTCCAGAAGCATGTCAGAGTAGGAACTCTTTTCTGTTCACTGGCAGCCCAACCAAACCAGACTCTTGGGTCAGCAGCTGGCCTTTACAGGCACATATGCTTCTCCCCTTTCTTGTGCCACACGTTATCAGTTTCCATAATTACACAGTTAAAAAAGCACTGGCACTCTGCAGGAGGCAGATAGGCTGATGCTGATGAAACAGAACAGGGTATGAGCTGCCACAAATTTCTACTGGCTTTTTTAGGATCACTGAATGTTCCTGAAGTCCAGTTTTGACATTTAAAATTGCACTGAAGCTATTTGCTTACGCCTGCACAGCCTCCAGCTCCTGACACAGGCCAAACTTCATTGCTCAAGTGACAGAAAAATGTTATTTTCAAACACTGCTAAGTGAGGAAGAAAAGTTAGGACCCCATCAGTTAAACTTACTAAGTTATGGAAAAATATCAGCAAAAGTGTTCATTTTTCAAATAGAGTTTGCACCTCATTGCCCAGTCTAGTAAAAGAAAAACAGAGAAATACCAGAAACTCACGTATCTGGCAAGACATACCAAGGGAAAATCAAGTTCTGTATTGCTCACATCCTAGACAGTGAGCTGCCTTTTCAGTAGCTGTGAATGAACTATTGTTGGTTAATCTCATGAAAGTCCAAAATAGTCATTCTGGCCACAAGTTACTGGGGAAATTTACATGACAGCTGCGGCCTTCCACTCTTTTCACTCCTTCCCCATCATGGTAAGTGGGTTCAAACCACATAATGCATATACATCTACTTGCCTATCTGTATTTTAAAGAGAACAAACAGCTGTCCAATAAAATAAGTCATATCCAAACATACTGCTGCATTTTCCAAGAGCAGAACATCTGCCTTTATGGCTCATTCTTTTGACTTTTAAATTTTTTCTTCTTTTTAACTCCATTTTCCTTTCTAGAGTATTTAGAGTTGCTGCTATTTTAAACAGCCCCAAGGCAAACTAAAGGTAGATACAGGCCAAGTGATTTACAGCAATATGCTGTATACTAGTAATATCTTGATATCACACCTTAAAGGCCAAGAAACTACTGGAGAGCTTTTTTGTTATTAGGAACTGGAAAGCAAATTACTGTCACTCATGGATCTTTATCCCTGAGGAAATACCTGACAGTGAATTATTTGTTACATTTACTTGAGTATAAGAAGCCACCACTTCCTTATTCTTTTATCACCCATATTCTTCACCAGACTTTAACAGTAGAGTCAGAGATGGGGTTTTACAACAGCATCTACTAGTAACAAAGCCATGCAACAAACGGTAGAATTTAGCAAACTGGAGTATGTTCTCCAGGCTATCCTACTCTGTTCTGGACAAAATACTCATAGGCTGCAGCTGTTGCAATTTCAGCCTTTCAGGCCTCCTTGTGAATTAGCACTTCCCTTCAGCTCTGACACCCTTGATGCCTCTTGAAGTGTCACTGCAGATTTGTCTTGACAGTCACTTTCAACTTCTAGAGCAATCCCTGAGTTTTACCAATAATTCTCTAAGATTTACGCCCTAAAATTGCAATAACATTACAAGAAAACTCACCTACTGGGTTCAGTTAAGAGCAACTGGCTCATAATCCTGAGTGCCATCACAGAGCATGTACAGGACAACTAAGGGATCAGACCCAGCCTCCACGGGTTTAGGAAAGGCAAGTCCTGCTTGACCAACCTGATCTCCTTGTATAACAGGGTGTCCTGCATGAAGGATGAGGGAAAGGCTGTGTATGGTGTCTACCTGCACCTTCATAAAGCTTACATATCATTTCCTCCAGCACCCTCTTAGAGAAACTGGCTGTTCATGGCTTGGATGGGTGTGCTCTCCACTGGATTAAAAGCTTGCTGGCTGGCTGGCCAAGCCCAAGTAGAGGTGGTGAATGGAGTTACATCCAACTAGTGGGGTTCCCCAGGGCTCAGTGTTGGGACCAGTCATGTTTAATATCTTTAGAGGCAAGATAAGGTCTGGACAAGGAGATAGGGTGCACCCTGTCAGTCTGCAGACAACACGGAGTTGGGTGGAAGTGTTGATGTACTGGAAGACAGG
>JAWWLV010000001.1:20992259-21022714 GCA_035041135.1 Platyrinchus mystaceus
CAAAACCTGACACCAACACCACCCAAAAAAATCCCAAACCAACAACCAAAAAAACCCCCAAGCCCCCAGCTGTCTGTGATGCAATTCACCCCAACAGCAAATTCTGCAAGTCAATCTGCTGCGGTGCATCTGTGCCAACCAGAGCTCTGGGATTCTCAGGAATGCAGCAAAACAAGTTAGTGAAAAGTGTAAAGTCAAATTAATTCAGGGAGGGAGAAAAACGGAGATAAGTGATATCACCCCACACTACTACTAAATTTTGGAAGTTTCTCAGGGCAGGAACCCTGTCAGCTCAGAAGAAATCTGCAGGACACCAGCAGTTTGAGCAGCTTCTCTGATAACTTTAATGCCTTAGATTTCATATTGCCTTTGGGTCATGAAAATTAATCAGCATACACAACTTAAGTGCTAACTACCGTAAGAAAACTAATCCCAAACTGACAGTGCCAAACTGGAAAACCTTGAATATTGTAAACGCTATGGCTACTTTCAAAAGTCTTCTTTATACACAGCTTTGTTTTCTTAGCACTAAAGCTCAAATTCATTATTTACAGTAACAACAAAACCACCCATAATAAAAGCTCTAATAAGCAGCTTTATAACTGTGAGAATGCTTTGTAGACCTAAGATGCTTTTGAGCTCACAAAGAACTGTAGTACAGGTTGCATCAGAGCCTGTATCTGATCCCCTAAAGACTTCTAGTGCTTAGTTTTTCCTGTATTCACATTTAAAAACAAAACCACCACATACAATATCAAAACATCCTGAGCACATCCTGAGGACTGAGTGCTATGAGATACAGGGCATAGTAGAAAAGCGTAGTCCTGAAGAATATTCAACACAGCAAGTAGAGTCCTGACATCTGAATGGGAAAGGTTGCTAGTGAGTCTACATGTGTTTAAAAAAAACCAACCAAACCAAAACAAAACAAAAACCAAACCATTGTTTGTAAGGTAGTAAGTTTTCCAAGGGGAACAAAGACAAGGGTGTATCTGACTTCAGCATTTAGAGTATCATTAATTGTGTTTATTTAAACAAAGCTGAAATCAAACTCATAATAAAAACCCAGGACAAAGGAGCAGGCTAAAAAACTGAAAACCAGGACTGGAATTCCTCACAGAGCAACTGTTAGTTGCTGTAACAGAATTCAGCTCCTTACAGAAAAGTTTGCACACACTCACTTATGCATTTCTGTGCATACAACGGTCCGTACTGCAGTGCAAACTTTTAGCGAGTATTCATCCTATAGTGGAGTTAATAGCCCTGAATTATGCACTTTCCTTACCTATGCAAGAAGAAAGCTAATTATATCTGATGGTAATCTTCAATGGCCATCTGTCTGTGAGCAAAGCTGCCTATATTAGTCAGTATGGCATGCTGGGAAAGCTTCTATGCTTTTCTCAGTGGCACACAGAAACACTATTACAACTTTCAGACTTCAATCCTCACTGAAGGTTAAACACAACCCACTTCCTCCTCAAATCTGAATATTGATGTATCACTCTTTTTCTTGGTTTTTCTTCTTTTTCTTTGGAAAAGGACAGCCATGCCTAAAACTGAGGGGAGTCAAAGGCGCACGTACACCCCACCCACACATCCTCATTCGGGGTCTCACAGCCCCCGTGCTGCAGTTGCCAAAATGCCTCCAAGCCCAGCTCAGAGCAACGAGGCACAGGCAGGAAACTATGGGTAGGCTGCAGACACGCAGCCCAATCTCTGCTGCAGTGATGACTTCACAAAGTACCTCTGGCTGCACATCATCAGCTCCCTCCACCAGTTTGCTTTGTTCCTTTGTAAGCCAAGTCTGGTTTGCTGTCGGTGAAGCAGAATATCTATTTCTTGCTGTTTGATTCTCAGTTTCAACAGTCCTTAAATGCTACAGCAAAACGAAGAGGAGTTTTTTCAGGACTGCAGTATTTTTAAACAGATTATCCATCCTCCTCTACCTGATCTTTGCTGAGCATTGCATATGCTCAGGGCTGCATGTAAGAGCAACCAGTAAACCCTGAGACAAGACAGGGCTCACCTCTCTGTGAGTCACGGCAGGGCAATGGACCTCGTGACACGGATCTCCTCTTCCATAACCAAAGTGGCCCACGCTGCAGCAGGGATAAAACACCAAGTCTGATATTTGCTTCAGCACAAAACTTGGAAGTTCTCCAGAGCAAGATACGCTGTAAGCTGCACCTGCTGTGTTGCCTGTTGACATCTCTTCCTTGCTACCCCGACCACACCAAATCCAGCTCAGGCTCCAGCATCACCATGTCCTATCAGATTGCTATTCATGCTGCAGACGATGCAGAACTCCATTAGAGCATGAAATACCATACAGTAAAGGGCTTTTTGTTCTGTTACATCACATGTGTTCTCAGCATGAAATGAGATTTCTGCAATCACACCGTGGATACGTGCGTGCATCTCCTTTCTTTCCTTTCCTACACAACTTTTGAACCCCTTTGGCTAATTTTGGTCACATTTGAGAGGAGGTTAGGAACTTATTGTGTTTGAGACCTCCACAAATTTTGCAAAAATAAACACCCAGCTGGGTAGAATAAAGAAACCCTATAAGCTCCTTTTTTGTTAAAGATCAGAGAGTACATGCAGAAAAACATCAGAAATCCATTTTCATTATACCTTGTCACACAACCATGTGACAGAGATATAAGAGCCTCTAGCCATTGGGAAAAAAAAAAGTGCTAAAATTTTTTAAAGCCTTGCACAACCATGTAAGTATCCGAATTTCCCAAAGTGGTTGTATGATGCGCAACATTTTAAATATACTTTTTGGTCAATTAACAGATAGTGTTAAGTGACTTTACCCAGCTTCAAAAGAAGTCATTCCAATACTAGCCAGTATTTATTACAGAAAATAAGCTCTGTGAAAATTGAATGAGATTATATTCTAATTCACTTTACAGTTCTTTCTGAAACAAGAGTTTCAATTTAGTTTAGAAATCTTTAACACAAAACCTAAGGTTTGAGGCTAAGCCGTCTAGGAACTAATGTCGCAAGCTGAAAACAAATTATGGTGTGCCATTTGCACAAAGAACAAATTAAAATAACTATTCCATTCAAATTGTTCCAATGAAAATGAAGTAAGAGTACTTCCTTAACATGTATTGCAAGAAAAGGCAGTCAATCTTGACAAACAGTACAAATGGTATTTACAGTTATCAGTATTCTAATCATTTGGCTACTCAAAACCCAGTTTATGCTCCTGGTCTGTGCTCCATAGCACAAGATGAGCAATGAAAGTACAAGGAATGCTCTGCTATGTCAGGCCAGTGTCCATCCAGCCCAGTTCTGTCTCCAGCAGTGACAGTGGGAGATGTTCTTTAGGGACAGCATGTTATGGACATTTTGTGTTTCATTCCCCTCCTCCACATATTCCCCCTGCAGCACCTACCACTGTTTAGTACAGGAGTTGGAGGACAGCATTCCTGCCTACTCCTTTTAGCATCCCTTTATGGACTTACCAATGTGGAACCAGGGCACAAAAAAGGACAGGAAACCCACAAAAGGAGACTGAAGTGGTTCTGCTACATCAGAACTGCTGAACCATGGTGTACTTCACTACAGACACAGGCCTAGGACCCTCAACTTTCTGAGAATGGAGAATTAAAACTGCCATGGGTGGTTCTAAAACTGAGGGGAGCGGGGTGTGTTGAAGGATAGGCTTACATAGCCTTCCAAATTCTCAGCTGAGGCAAGTAACAATCACCCTGCCTCATTAAATACTGCAAAACATTTGGGCAAGCAGAGCTAGCTGTAGTCTTCCCTTAACTGTTTCCAGCAAAAAAAAAAACCCAGGCTTTTCCCAGACACTCAAACGAGAAGGCAGTAACTTGTCCGCACAAGGGGCACAATCAAGACGAGCTATTACATGCTAGCAAGCCTTGTGCACATTCAGCAATCCGGACAAATCCTAACTTGTTCTCGTGCTTCACCAAGTAGATTTAATATTGTGGCTCCATTTAATCTTGTGCAAATGTTGCATTCAAACAAACCCTACAGCCTATCTCCCATCTGCACCATTAAAATCCTCCTGGTCTCAGTCCCACAGGAGGACTTCAGACTACCTGAAGCACTGTAAAGATAGAGGTGATAACGTTTCCAGGGTGCTCAGATGTGACACTGGTGGAGGACACAGACTGGCAGGTTCTAGAACTTCAAAGAAACAGGAAATACTTAGTTTAACTGCCAGATGGTAAATGAGGTTTCATTCAGCAACAGCTCTTGGGCAGCAAACATCTTCCTCTCTCTTCACTGCAGTGAGAAAAACCCACAGGTTCCTTCCCCACTCTGTCCCTTGTGCTGTGCCAGGGTGCTGTTATGCTCCTTCCCCTAAACAGATTTCTCCCACACAGGTCATTGCAGAGCTGAAAAACCCTGTCAGCACTCCACACCTACAAAAATTAGCTGCCCAGGAGGGACCTACATTAACCATGGGGAAAAAAAAAAAAGAAAAAAAAAAGAAAAAGAAAAAAAAAAAAGATAATGGCAAAACCAAAACTTCAACTCCTTTCTTATCCTGGGAAAGGGGCTTTTCCCCCATCCCACATGCGATTTCATTTGTATTTTACACATGCACATTTTGTACCATTAAATGGCCATCGCATAACTGTATTTCCTCACTCAAGACTCTGGGTAAGCTGATGAGATGCCCCTCACACCACTCTCATTTCACTGCCGGCCAAGGACCTTCAAGAGCAAGAACAGAAAGCAGTGTCTGGATACTGCTGTGCTGGGTCAGTCTGCGGATCCAGCCTAACAAAGAACTCTTCTGAGCTCTGCAGCAGCTAATCCTTATTTTACTGTTTCCGACCTGTACCCACAAGGGCTAGAAACTTTTCTTTTAAAAGTGAGTTGAACAGTCAGTGGAAATCTAAGACTGCTACCCACACACCTCACAAATAAGGTTTCCTACTGGCTAGTGGCCCAAAAGAAAGCAATACTCCTGCTAGGAGAATGGAAACTTGCACTTGAAATCAACAGATGTTAAGAGCTTTAATGATTAAGACTGACCTTAATTTCATGCCTGCTGCTCTTAAAACCAGTTCCATGGTTGCTCCATTCCTGCCCTCCTAACAGGAGGGAGGATCAGCTTTGTGGCTCCTGAAGTTTTCCAGCCTTCCCTTCTCAGCCAGGGCAAGCGGGGGGTATTCAAGTCCTCGCCTGGCCTCTCCTGACTCCCCACTTACACTGGAATGTAAAGAACAGCTCCAGCACACCATGCTGCTGCTGGGGCTGAGAAGAGGTTAACACACAACAGTTACACACAAACTTCGGGTATTATCAGGGGGGGACACAGTTTGCTCACCCTGTGGTAGAGCTGTAAAGGGTCCTCCCTCTTGATACCAAGGCTTCACTTTTGTCTTCAAGACCAAAGGATGACCAACTTGGCACTAAAGAGCCAATCCAGCTGAAGAAAATGAACTTTAGAAGGACATGGTATTTTCAGATGACAGGTACAGAACGCAGCAAGAAGCACTGCTGCAAAATATTTTACCACATTCTGCACCTGCATTTTTTTCAACCAATTTTTCAAGAGATAGTGGTACTGCATGCAAACTACACGTTTTCTCTCTTTGCTTCACAGCCCACACTAGGTAACACTGCCCATCAACCTTTCTGTACATATAGCAACTACTGGTACCGGTGATGAATACACTGAACTGCAAAGTAAGAGCAAGTTAATTTCTACACACTTGAAAGATGACTTACAAAGGAAACAACAGCCTGCACATCGTATTTTCCTCCCAACCTCAGTACACATCAAGAAAAGCTGAAGTTTTAGGCTCTTCTGTAGAAGTAGGATAAAAGAAAGATTGGACACTTTAGGAAGTTCGCACTACAAATAATACATAATAATAAAAGTAGCATATATATAATATATATATAAATAATACATAAAAGTAGCTTTATTTTCATTTCCCTTGAAGGTAGGAATACGTACAGAAGTGATCACATGAAACACAGCAAAACTAGAAGAAACTGGATTAACGGGAAAGTTCGAGGGTTTTTATTCTCTTCCCCGTATTTTGAGTAATTAGATGGTAGTAAACAGGCTATGAAAAAAAATTCTGTACATTGAGTTACCTCATAAATTAGTTTCCCAATATTATTTACTAACTTCTCTATAAAGCTAGAGAAACTGATGAACAAATTATTCAAATGAATTACAAATTAATTTCATTAAGTCTGCTAAATTAAACTCCTCTTCAACACGCAGTGTTCAACCGATTTAGGTAAAATAGTGCAAACACCTGTAAGGAAAGATGTCTGTAGAAAAAGGTATTTGACTAACCTTGAGACCATTCCTAAACTGCACTTAACTAGGCAGACACAGCAGAGTATCTCACATCATGCACACAGTAAAAACAACCTTTTGTGCTTATAAGCAAAACATTAATGTTAACATACAAAGACAAACCAAGATCCTGTGCTACAGCTCAGGCCATACTGTGAAGGAAAAAAATTACAGCCTTTCCTCAGAAGCACCTTTGACTCAATGATATGGACTGACTTATGGAGACCCATGGTGGTCTCACAAGTTTTATCTTCAAAGGATCCATGTGACTGCATCCTCTTTCAGGCCAAAATATCCTAGGTATTGGTTCAGAGACTATGAAGCAATGTGCAAGAAGCAGAAAACCACACATCAGACAAAGCAGGTTTATGAGAACTTTTCCAAACCTGTCACGGGAGGATGGATGAAATCTTTATGAAAAGGCACTAATCATGGTGTGCCCAGAAACTAACAAAGGAAACAAGCCTGAGAGAAAAGCATTAATGGCACAAATAAGCTGTCGTAAGAATGATCCAAAAATGATCACACAAGGAAGAAAGCAATCATGGCAAATCCTCTAAAACTGTCTCTGCTGGTAAGCTATCAAGAGTCTAAGAAGGTGGTGAAGGAGAAGCATCTCGAGCACTTCTTGCTGCGAATGAGACCCGTCACCACATCAGTCCCTGTATGTCCCTCCTCAGGGAGGAAACTCCCCTTCGTAATTGCTGAAGTCATTATTTAGCAGGGCACACGATACACATCAACATAATGTCTTGCCAATCACCTTGTGTGTGTGTGTCTACCATAACACCTATTTCTCCACCAGTTTCTAAGTCAAGACTTGTGATCTTTCTGCCATCTTCCAGGTTTTACTCAGCCGACTATACACTCTGCAGCTGCTCCCATGGGCACTTCCCCAACTGGCAACTACTTCCACAGAGGATCATTTATACATCCCACAAGAGGAAGAGGTCATCTAAAGCCAAGATGACCCTCAGGGAGCCCATGAGGCTTACCCACTTTTAATTCTGCTGCTTTAATAATCATAAGCTTAAAGAGTAATTTAATGGACTGCTTCAGTTCAGTAGAGGCAGATGTACTAAAGAAGCAGGTACTGGATCAGGTTGGGAAAAAAGATCCATAGATTATTTCATGTAGGTGGGAAGAAAAACATACAGCTGGTGCAACGTTACATATGAAAGGAACATTGTTTTAGTTTCATAAATATCACTTCTGAGACTAATCAGATAAGAGTACTGCCTGTTAATGGGTAGGAAGCCCTGCTCCATACATATTTCCTTTTATTTTAATTTACTGTGAATTTAGTTTTTTGAGTTTACATGTGACCAGTCTACTACCATGGCACTCTACACGAGAGATACTTTTATGTATGACTTTTTTACATAGTTCACCTGTAACAGAATTAACAGGTTGAAACAAGCAATCTCATCCCTTCACAATAAAAAAAGTTTATCCTTTTCTTAATAGTTCTGCAACCAAACTGTCTGCGAGAATAGCTCGGCATAACATGGGTGAAGAAGAGATAGACAAAAATGGAAGAAACCTGGACAGAAAATTTCAGTTGGGTAACAAGAACACAACAGCCACGAATCCCAACAGATCAGCTGTTCATCTCCCTGTAAATTTTAATTTGATAAAGGACAGCAGGACTGATCTCACAGCTTGCTGTAACTAAAATAGAAACACCACCCCGACTGCCAAATAATAATCCAAAAACTTAAAAAAAAAAAAAAAGCATAAGGCATAAAACTTCCAGGGTTTGTTTCTTCCCTAAACTACAAGTAATGGATTTGCATAGCTTAAAGTCGAGTCTGCCCACAGAGCCATTGTTCCTTCCCCGAGGCCTTCGGCATTTCCAAGGGTACCCTCGCCAGAAGCAACCCTTTATCCGAACTTGCCTGACCGGCAGCCATGGCAACACGGTGGGATTACCCGACCCAAGCAGCTTAGCAGAAGCCGCGAATCTCCCCTCAAATTTTACTTACGGACCGCCGCCACCAGCGCCGGGAGGCTCCCCCTCCGCGGGGCTGTGCTGCCCGCATGAGCCCGCTTTCCCCAGCCCTGCCCTGCCCTGCCCACCCCGGCAGCTCTGGGCCCCGCCACCCCTTATTCTCCCGCCCCCGGGCTCGCCTCCCGCCGCGACCCACGGGGGGCCCCGCGGCGGCTCCTCCCGCCGCCCCGGCCTGGGAGCGGGGCTGCTCCGGGAGGCCGGGGACAGGCGGGCGGCTCCCGCGCCCCGCGCACGGACGGCGGGAGCAGCCGGGGAAACGCGGCCCTTTTCCCCCTCTCCCACTGCCCTCCAGAGCCGCCTACCTGTGTGCTCGAAGGCGCCCGGCCGCCCGCCGGACCCTCCCCCGCCGCCCGCCGGCGGGCCCCGCTCCGGCCGGGGGCGACTCTCGGCCCCGCATGCGGCCCCGGGCAGCGCCTCAGCCCCGCCTCGCCCTACGGCCGCCCGCCCGCGGCATCAAGCGCATCCGAGCGCCGCCGGGAAGGTGGGGGGCGTCGGCGCTTCGGCTTCTTTCGGGCTCATCCCACCGGGAACCGGCTCCCTGCTGCGCCGCGGTGTTAAAATTTTTTAGCCACAAAGTTCCCAGGAATCTCTGGGAAAGGTCTGGGATGTCTCATCTCACCAGCTCTCAAGCCGGTTAAGATTGTATTCTCTTCAAAGGAGGCTTGTAGAGGCAGGCTCCATCCCTATGGAAATTCAGTTTAATTCCTTGAATGCTTTCACCGAGGAACACGCTGATGTATCGGAATAGCCAGCTCTGCCTTTGAATACGCGGTAATTTACATTCCCAGATCTTCGTTCGCGAAGACTGGCCACGAATTTACATTGAATAGCAATGCTGTTGGCAGCTGCTGCCACCCAGTATTCACCTGAAGGAGGTTTTAAAATTAGAAGCATGCATATAGACTCTACAGGAGGTTAAAACAGGAAGCTTTTCCGTCTGAAATGACGCGAGAGCCCGGTGAAAAGAGCATGGAATGGTTAAGGCTGGGAAAGACCCCCGAGATCCATTCACATCCAACCGTCGAACGTCTCACAACCACCATCGTATGTCCTACAAACTCGGGAACAAGCACTGCCAGCACACCCAATCCTATGGGTTCAGGCACCATCCAAACACGCTCTCAGCCTGTGCAAGGGTTTACTTTATAAAGCAAGGGTGTTCACTTACCGGTCGTCAACAGAGCGGGTATTTTATCTCTAAATGATCCCCGAGAAGAGGGCAGAGCTCGTTGCTTCTGCTCAGGACCGCCCTGGCTGCTGCTGCAGCCTCTGGCAGCTCCAGCCCGGTTCCCACATGGTGGTGCTTACGACAGGGCTGAAGAGGAGGGATCGTTTAGCTGAGCCCCATCTGGAAGCGAAAACGTAGGAGGAAGCACGTTGTGTGTTTAGACAGAAATATTGTTTGGCTCGAGCCTGCTCAAATTCCTCCTCCGTTTATACCAATACCTTCCAGGGGGTGGAGGGGTTCACGCGAAGAAAGATAAAGCGCTGCTATCTCTTACCCTCAGTAGAGAGTTTATCTTCTCTGACCAACTTCTAATTGAAGCCGCCGACGCGACTCTTCCTCTTTCTCCTCCCTCCGCGGGCTTTTCCCCGCCGACAACCCGAGAAGGGGTGGGAGTCCCGCAAAGCAGAGGGTAGCGAACCACACCCTACCCACCAACCCCTCTTCAGCCTCCGGGAATTACCATCTAATTAAGAAACTGATTGTCACCGACTGTGTGTCGCGGTGTGGGGTGCGGGGGAGGGTGAGCCAAGCAAGCTGACAGCCACTCTACCTACTTCAGGGGCAGGATTCGCGCTCCCCGAGCACCTCTGCCCTCTGCCATCAAGTCCCAGCGAAAGCCTTCAGGGGAAGAACTGCCTCCTTGAAGAGCTGCTGCCAGGAGCAAAATGGAGCCCCACACTGTATGATCAATGCAGGAGCGAGTCATGGGGCTCTACACCACAGCACCCAACCGCATGGGGCTGGGCCTTGCTATTTGAAAAGAAAGTTAATAAATAATTCTGCTCGTGATGAAAAAAAAATTTGTTGGGAATTCTGTGCTGCATCAATGCTGTATTTTACCTAGAGGAGTGTATCATGCTAGAAAAAAATCTGACGGGTTGTTAATAATTTAATAATACTCTTCATTATAATCCTAACCACTTCTAATCTGAAAGTTTTCTATATGATGCTTCAGCGAGCTTACAGTATGTTTTTAGCATTGTATCAGAACAGGATGCTTCCTTTATTGGAAGAGCCGCTCCTTTTTTTTATGGCCATCACTGGGAATGACCAGAGGTGGAGTCTATTCCCAGCAGCAGTTTTCTACAGCCTATGAGTACACATAATAAAAATAACAGATTGAAAGCCTGGAAATTTTATCTATTCTTAAGGGACTATCCCACTCTGTAGTCTGCTGAGGTGGCTTTCAGCATGTTCTGGGCTGGGAACCAAAGTTCAGTCCTCTGTAATTTGTCTTCCCTTGAGCTGAAAATACCTTTGTACTTTTCCCCTTTGCTCAAGAGGTTCCCAAGGTCTTCCCTTTTCACATCCTGGTCTTTACAAAACCAAGCTGCTTTCAAGTACGTAGGTAAATTACCTGCCTTCTAAAGTTTATTTATCTCTGCTATACCTTTTTCCTGTTACCTGTCATCTCTTCAGTCCTTACCCTTTGGTTGACCTAAGTATTATAGGCACAAAACCAACTTTTTTAAAAGTCACTAAAGTTGCACAACAAAGGAGTCAGAAGTCATGGAATACCAGAAGACTGATTATATGACTTCATGTCAGTCCACTTGCTTGTACATTTCAGGACAGTCTAAAATTACATAGTCCAGTATTATTTTGTTTCTGGCCTTGCTTTATTTTGCAAGACCCTGCCTTTGTTTAGTATACAGGATGGACTTATTCTCAGGATGTGCCAGATTTTTGCAGAGCAAGCTGTTGGGACTATTCACCACAGCTGAATATAGGAAACCTTGAGGAAATGGATGCTATTCCTGCCTCTGTTTCAGACAGGATGTGTGTGCTGCAGCTGCATCTTTAGTGCATGAGTTCATGGGCATGAGCTAATACCTGGGTATTGATAAAAGTCTAGCATGGACCTTTGGGCAGGCTGAAAGACGCAGGGGTGAAGAACTCAAACGTACTGTCGGCAGGACTGAGCCACTGGCTCAGAGAGGCCAACTCGAGTTACCAGTGCACCTCTGAAGCTAGTTAGACAAATGCTATGTTCTTTCCTATGGTGATGCTGTGTGATGACTCGGAGGCCATTTGATTTTATAGCTGGCTGCAAGTTATGTGCTTGTCATTTTCTGGGAGTCTTGCACAAGGCATCTAACTGTAGGAAGAGCTAAGCATTCACAATTGCAGCCCAAAGTCCATAGAAAATACAGTGCTGTGAACAGAGGACCTGTTTGCTCACAGTTTTATTCCCTTTCATTAAAGGCAGTGCATGTAAGAAATACAAAAGAATTGTATCTAAGAGAGTTGAATACATCTTTATCTGGAATAAACTGCACCACACTGGTCAAGTAATATAATAATCTAATTTGTAGTAATGTAATTTCACTTCAGTTTCTTCTGGCAACTGTAGCTGTCCCACACCAGCAACAGAAGGAAAGCTGATGTTTGTTGTCACTTAAATATGTTGAACTAAATTCAAGGATTCAAATAGTAATTTGAATAATTGATATAGTGCAAAAAAAGTTTCATTCCTGGGTGTTTTCCAAATAATCTGTACAAGCAAGAAGTTAATAACTAATCTGCAACACCTATGAATTTATTTGGCACAAAGTAGAAGGAAAGTATAAGGAATCACTGGGATATAGTCTATTGCACACAAATGTTTTGACAACAATAAGAACCTTTCAAAAAAAATGCTTTGGAAATGGATGACTAGCAGGAAGTCAAATGAATGTTCCTGCAAGTGAAAACAATGAATATGACCAAAAAGTCAACAAATTTGCTCTTTCAGTTCAAAATCAACTCTCATGAGACACAAACCTCTCCCCAAGCCAAACATAAAAGCCACAGAAACCTTTAAATGTAAAGCAATAACTAAAATAAATCTACATAAAATGTATTCATATTTTAGTTCCAGGAGAAACCATGTACCTCCTGAGTAATTACTAAATTACGAAAACGTTGCAGCCTCTACCCCAGCTTGCAAAACCAAAGACAAATAAAGAGAAATATTACAGGAAATTACAGGAAAAACTGTTGAACGTGGGAAAAGCAAAACTGTGGAGAACAAGGAATAAAGAGAATGGAAAGTAGCAGCATCACAAAAATGATTTCTTCCCCAGCAATCCAACAAGCAAGATGACTAATAAAGCTCTGTGTAGGCAATGCACCATGCAGTCTATCATACACCTCTGGTCTTAGAGATAAAACTGCAACAGAACGGTTATCCTTCATTAATTACTTTGGGAGATGAATGCATTTATAGAAATACAGGCTGCTACAACATCCCTTCTTCACTCATCTTCTAGCTTTACTACCTACCTTCACAGTCTGATCCTAATCTTTGCATCACACCATGACTGCTGCCCTGAGTCCCACACATGCCCAAATCTCTGCTGCTGAGCTCTGAAATCTGTCTGAGCACAACTCTGTTTTGTAGAGCTTCTCTCATTCCCCTTGCCCCAGGTGCTTGGGGACTGGTCTTCACTGCACTTACTTCCCCAGTTGCAGTAAGCACCAGTCCTTACATAGCTTTAGTCACTGATCTGTGGTTGCATGATATTTCTTCCAGAGACTGCCAGGAGACAACTTGCTAAAGCCTGTTCCAGGAGCTTTGAAAAAATCTGGTGAGTGGCTGTAGCACATCTCATCAGAACCCACAGTGTTTGGAGCTCACAACATGCAACTCCCACCTAGTTTTGAGGTCACTTTTTCAAGACCAGGTCAACCAAAGAACTACATCAGGCTGTGACTGCTTTGACAGTCCCTAGGGACTGCCTTTTCTGGGAATTGCAGAGTGCTTTCTCCTGCCTCAGGCTGTGCAGTACTACTCTACTCCATCTGGGAGACAGCACACAAGCAAACAAAACATATGACAGCAAAATATGTTGCAGAGGTAACCCAGGTAGGCTGAGACAGCCTCCCTGCCAGCAAGTCCAACGCAATCCTAAGTGGTGAGCACATTAGGAAGTGCTATTTGCCAACCAAAGTCAAGCCCTCAGGGCATGTGTCTATACATAAGAGCATCTGCAAACCTATGAAGAAATACATTATCTAATAGGCACTAAGTATTCTTGTACTTCATTAGGCATAGGCAGAAGAAATAGGTCAAAACACATGCACTTGAACAGCATTGCAAGTAAAACAGCAGGAAGGAAAAGGGTAAAGGGCTTGAAAAAATATAGAAAATATGTCTTGAGCAGCCAGCGGTTTTCACTAGGTCAAAAGCAACATTAAACCTCAGATTTCTCCCCACCAGTTGTTGTCTTGTTTCCATTTAACTACACTGTCATATGGAACTTAAGTCCTCCACTTGCCCCCTCATCCTCCCAGTGGATGCCAGTGTACTGGTGTGACTCCACATCTCTGTGCATCCATGGGTGACCCAAACTGAAGCTTCATAGTGCTGAAAGCAGCCCTTCCTTCAGACAAAGCAGGCCAGAGCTGGTGTTTCCTCCCCGGGCAGGAGGCAGACCTCTCAAGATGCAGTTCTCCTACCCTTCTGCCTGGGAGGTGACAGTCTCCTCCCCGTAGCTCACAGGCACACAGTGGACTGCTGTTCACAGAGGATGTTGGCTGTGACATCTGGCATGAGGGAAGACTGTGAGGAGAGAGGTGGGGGGGTGCACGGGGCAGAGCTGGGGGGTGGCAGGGCTGTAGGAGACCCTTATTTACAGTCTGCTGCTAGGTCACAGCCCCTGTGCCAAATGCAGGTGGGCACTGAGCTCAGAGAGAACAAGATCCTGTGGCTCTGGGTCTCTACCCACTTGGCCTTGTGTGCTCAGATGACTGATATAAGCTGCTTCTAGAAGATGAAATACCTGTCCTTTTATGATAACTCTGTTATTCCTACAATACCATGCCAGAACCCACCCTCCTTTCCAAGTAGAGGCCAATAGGTAAGATGCCTGTGCCATTTAAAGCACAGCTTAATGCCCAATTTCTTTCCCTATGCATTTTATGAGAAAGACCTCCGTGTTTTTCCCGTTGTTGCTGGCCCCAAGTTTTTGTCCTGTGTCCTGCTCTCCTCATCTGTGCAGCCAACTTATTATTATAAGTGCTCAGGCAGCTACTGCAGCTCTCAGATATATAACCTTTCCACTTCAAACTTTGGCCAGTGTTAACTGGCCTGGATTCCTTTACTGTTTGCAGCCTAAGATCTTGGAACAGGTACACAGTTTTTCTGCCAGGTACTCTTCAGTTTGGGTCTTTACTTGAAAATATGATGTAGCTTGTAGTAAGTCAGAACACAAAACAGGCTGTAAAAGTGATACAAACATCTATGATTAGAATCCAGAAAGAAGGAGGATGAGAAGGCTAGGTGAGCCACTATAAGTCAGAAATGTTATGACAAGCTGCCAGAAGCCTTGTCATATGTAAACAGCAGGCTAATTTCAATAAGACACAGACATGGGCTGAGAAGAAGAGTGCTTTGCATGTTTCTTACATTTAAGAGTTCAAGTTGCACTCAATGTCTTGGATGTAGGCAAAATGTGGGGAAATTTTAAATGCATTTATTCCCATGATTCACTTATCCACTTACAACTTCTGCCAGCTAATGCCCATTGCTAATGAGCAAATGGTCACTTGCAGCAGGTTGGAAGAATCAGTAGGTACCCACTCAAAACAGGGCTGGTGGCACGGGAGAAGAAATCCTCCCTTCACGGCACTCCAGGTTGAACAGAGCAGCCCTACGGCAGAAAAGGCTGGCTTGGTCTCTGTAACTCAGGGGAACAATAGCTCATGGATCAGACTTTTGTATTTTACTGTTCTACTCCTGTTCCAAATGGAAGCCAGACATGGATATGTGGATATGATCAATAGGCCACTATCCAAGTCATTTGCAATCTTAGTACAATACTCGTTCTATTTCAGTGTTTAGCTATTCCATCCACACAAGTGGAAAACATCAAGTGATCTTTGCAATTTATTAAAAGCTATCTGTCACTTAACTCATCATCATTTTATTCATCATAAAATTCCCCATTGTATGGGAACAGGAAGCTCCACTTCCAGAAGCACAAGCCACCTGCTCACAGCCTCTGCTTTTTGGGGAGTGGTTGTTCTTGATTTGGACACCTCATTGAAACCTGGTCTTTGTTGTTTGCAGCTAAAATATAATGGTGCAAGAAGTCTGTCACTGAATGTTATTATAGAAACACCACTGGGAATTGTGCCATGGTCAACTTTAACTTCCCAGATACCCTATTTGGGAAACACGCTTCTAATAATAAACTTGGACCCAGCTAGCCACGTGTGTGATAGTTGCCAGATTTCTTCTCAGTAGTCACTGAGACTAAAAAGAGACAACCCCAAATTAGTAAGTAATGAAGATACTAAAAAAAAATTAGTCATAAAAAACTCCACTGGACTGAGCACTCAGCAATTGTTTCCATTTCTATGGACAGAATAACAGAAGCAAGTTGGTAATAAAACATTTCAGCTTCAAAAGGGCAAACTGTCAAATTAAGGAAACTCACTAGTGAATTTACCTGGACTGAAGAGATGAAAGACTTGAATGTGGAGGAAGATTAGAATATATCTAGATCAAAGACATAAAAACTATTCCAATATATATATTCTCATCAAGAAAAAAAAAATCTTGCTGGAAGTATTTTAGGCCTGAATAAGTGGAAAAAAACTCCACTATAGAGTGGTTCTCAAGAGTCAGAAATAACAAATAATCCTGGTCAACAAAGGTAGCTGTTGTGTAGAGATAGAGATGCATAGGATTAAGGCCAGTTTTGTCAAAAGTCAAATGAGCTGGGAGATGCAAAAGATGATTGAATAAACAACAAAAAATCTTCAGCCGTTCACAGAAAAGGAGAACGTGCCTTAGATAGTATTTCTCTAGTAGATGGAGGGAAGCATGTGTACAAATGCAAGTGTACAAAACGCTCTCTGGTGCTTCCCCCAGAATACAGTATATGATTTGTGCTCTCACACTTGGGAGGAAAACAGTTTTGGAGGAGAAAACAATTCTAGCAAAGATGCAGAGAAGGGTTACACCGAGAATGGACAGTCTGTCATGTGAGAGCAGCTAAACAATGCTGGCAAGAGAACAAAGGGATACAAACTGGCTGTGAATTTAACAAATTCCTTGGCATAACAGAAACCTGCAGACTTGTTGGTACCCTTGCTCTGCTTTCTGCCCCCCTGTCTGTGGCACCTTATTCCTTGGCTCTTTGGCCTTTTCATACAAGCCTCAAGTTCATTGCAAAGCTCTGGAAAGGACCCTTGGCACAACATAAATTAGTGGAGCATGAAGGAAATGTTTTAGGGACATTTTTGAACAAGAAACTCACCATGCAAAGTTCCATGGCTATTCCTCATAGGGTAGGAGTCTTCCTACATAATTGGCATCATTGGAAGCCCTGTGGCATCTCATCTCTCTCCTTCTTCCCTTAAAAGTGTGGAAGAGCTAAGTCAGAATGCCTACAAATACACACACAGAAAGGAGGTTTTTGTAGCTGGACTGTGTTTGGAGTAACCCAGCTAAGAAAAGGCTGCAAACTCAAATCTCTTACAGAAATATGACCAGAATTATATAGGTTTCAGTTATGCTACTCTCTCCCTGGCACAGCTGATGCTTGTATCATTATTTGTGCTTTTGAGCTGCTTGTTGAACTTGAACATGGGGAAGTATCTTATCTCCAGCAAGCACAAGTGAAGCCCAGCTGCCACTGCAACAGAGGCAGTGAAAGTCAGATGCTGCCCTTCAGTTATTCTTATATACATCTAAATTTCATGTCACTGAAATAACTTTTATTTAAATCAATACAGATAAGAACAGAATCCACCTCATTGCCTATTTTAATAACCTCTTTTTTCTTCTCCTAAAGACTCTTTGTGGGTTTGGTTTTAGTTTTGTGTCTTTTCTATTGTAGTAATTGGGAAGTTCAGTTTTCCAAAAGACCTTTTCACTTTCTTGTGAATGTAACTGAACCAGAGCAGATTCTTGCCCTGCAAGCATATCGGAAGAAGGAAAAGCTAATTACAGAATTAAATTGCCTGTGACAAACAGCTTCACTTTGCCAGTTTATCCAGTTGTCCCATGAGCTAGAGCAACTTGGGTAACACAATATACGAAATGGTCAGAAGTCTCTACTTAAATCAACTCTAGTGTACGTACGTGATAGTTATTTCAAAATAATTCTACTTAAATAAATAGCTCTGTTGAGGATTTCCCATTACTGTGCTTGGTAGGAGCTGCCAGGAAGTATCCCCATGGCAAGCAATTTTGGTGGAGTGTTGCCAGTAAGTTTTGCTTAAACATACACTTGAAGCTGAACTGATAAACCAGACAATGCTTTATAAAGTGAACATCTACCTTTAGGTGACACAAAGATTGATCCAAAATCAACAGTAGAGTCCACATCCCACAGGTAGGCATGTTCCTGTAACTCCTCTCATGTTGAAGTGTCATGACCATGTGGAACAAACATGACAATTACTCCAGTACTGTGGTGCCACTGTTGTTGACAGGCAATCACAATGATTTACAGCAGACAACAACAGAGAGATAATGACAGAGCAATTTGAGAGCAGAATCTGAATCACTGATGCTGCAAGTCAGACGGTCCCCTTTACTGGAAAGAAGGATCCTGTGACCTTTCCAGAAGAGGCAAGTACACAAGATGCTAACAGTTGCATTAGTTTAATTTTTTTGACAGAAGCAGAGGTGGTCTTTGCAGAAGTCATACGAAGAATTAAATACATATTTTAAGAAAGAGGAAGGCTCGTATGACTTTACCTTTTCAAGACAGAGCTTCTTCACCTTTACACTTTCCAGTGTTTCCAGTTCTCTACTCCAACAGGCTGTTCTCCCAATAGGAATTCATCCACTGCTGTGTCTTCGTGTGAACAGACAGTATTTCAGCATGTGTGGTAGGCAGCACAGCCTGCTTTCTGAACAGATTTTCTTTCATCTAAAGATCATCTTTCTTTCATCTACTGCAAAGTAGGTGATTACTAAAACCTTCATACTAACTTATCACTTGTTAATAGAGCTTACCTGATATTGTTAGAGTGCTCTCTTAAAATTTATGAAAATGTCTTTCACTGTGAAGAAGCTTCTACAAAATGAATGCAACAGAGTGGCACATCATGACATTAAAAGTGGAAACTTCTTGCTTTCTATAAACAAAAAAAGGTGATTGACTTGCCCTCTTCAAAACATGTGCTCAGTCATGTCTTGACCAAGACACCAAACTGCTGCCACATAAATGATGACATACATCTTCATTTTTCAGGTCTTCCAAATCAGTAAGCAAAGACAGAGGAAGAAGACAAGGCTATATGAAGGGAAAGAAAAAGGTGACTTAAAAATTGTTGAAAAGGGTGGCTTTTTGACACTGCACAGTTTAGTTTATTTTTCAACAAACATTACCTGTTTTTTGACAATAACTTCTATCTATGTCCAAAGTGTCTGAAAAAGGAGAGTTTGAGCCAATACTGCAGTTGAGTTCAGACACATTGTGATCCAGATCAGTTTTCAATTGCTGGGATCAGTGTGTCCTGTGGACAACTGTCAGATGACTCTGAAAGCATTTTAAAGCTTAGGAATAAGAAGATCAGGACAAGCTGTAGCTGTAAAACTAAGGAAAGGGGTCAGTTTAGTTTTAAGCCAGTACAGATGTGATGTCACTGGGAGACACCAAGAGGCAGAAATTCTGTGAGGAGACTTGTATTAGCTGCATCTGACTGCAGCCAGTCACTGCTGGCAATGTTCCCTGGGATGTTCAGCTACTGTTACACAGACTGCTTGCTTTTCCTCATCTACTATTAAAGTTGTTAGGGAACTTTTAAGGAATACATTTTAAATCAAAGTCAAGAGGCACTTTTCCCTTGGGATCCTGCTTGAACTCTTGCTGATTTACTCATTGAAATCCTCAGAAGTTCAGCAGACAGACTTTGGGGAGTGCTTCTGTGGTGTCTTGGCCTACAGTCATCCCCCTTAGCAGATTTTTAATTTTTTTTTCAGAGTCAGGAATATTAGAAGCCCTGCAGATCCTGGCAGCCCTCCAGGGAAGGAGTGTCCAGGATTTCAGATTCCTTGCCCCAGTAGTCTAGAAACCAAAGAATTTCAGATGCTCCCCTCCCTCTCCTGCCATTCCACTACATGGGCTGAAAGGGAACAAACTAGCCCCAGCTTCTATGGCAAACCCAGGGGCTTTTGAAATTGGAAGTCTACATTTTCTTAATCTTCCCCAGTCCTAATTTGTTAAAATTAGCAAACCAACATTTTTCAGGTTGCTGTTCTAAGGAGAGCTTAGCAACTATTGTCCACTGGCATTTTGAAATGAAAACAGAATTGTTCATTTTCAGAGTCATCTGCAATGGAAATTGACTGTTCTCCCTTCCTGTCTCTGGTTTGGGAAGTGTCAGAATTGTGTCTTTGGAAAGACAGACAGGCAAATACAAGTCTGAAGAAGAGGTAATTAATAATTGTCTGGAGATACTGCAATGGCTAGTTTGAAGAGGAAAAGCCTCTTATTAATTTAAAATTTGACTTAAAAAATATGCATTTCCAAAAATATTTGCCATGAAAATAGAAGATACTTAAGGCAAAAAAAAATTCAAACTACAGTGAGAAAAAGCGCATGTGGAGATTTGCAAAACTCTATTTAGAATGACCACTGCCACACTGGTTTCACTTCTTTAGTACTTTTTTAGGGATCAGTTTTATTGAGAATGTGGAAGATTCAATATTTGACTCTTGATCTAATTAGACTGAGCAAAACCAGCTTTCCCTAAACAACAGAAGGGGAAAAGAATAAAACAACAACTAACTCGTACCTTTGACTAGGAAATAACTTCTTAAACTCAAATACCATAAACTGGAATTCAACAGAGATGACATCAGATTAGTTACTCTACCAGCATCTTTAAGATGAAGCATACCAACAATCCTCAGAGGCAACAGAGAGACAATCAAGCTGTTTGGGCAAACAAAATGCAGGGTTTGACCATCCTGGTATTTGTCTGTGGTTTGGTCTAAAACAATTCTACTCCCATGTTTAAATTCTATACTATGAACTTTAGGCAACCCTTATTTTTGTAAAGCAAAAAAATTAAGGATGAAAGATCTCCACTTTGACATTGGACTGACAATTATGCCTGCTGAAAAGGAACAGAAAATGCAATTAACAATGTAAAAAGAGAGAAATAAACAATGATTAGTATCCAGTTCATGGATTTTTCTTTACAGCATCTTGGTTCAAAATTCACTTAAGTTGCCTCATATGAATGTAATCACTAAAAAACAAACAGCAAGAAATCCCCCAAAAAACAAGGGAGGCAAGCTCAGTATTTAGTTTTGCTCAAAAATGGACCTTGATTGTTTATAATACTGCACCATTTGCAGAGATAGGTTACTTGGGATAACATGTTTTGTGGATGTGCAAGTAGGCATGGGTACCCTTGGAGTAGCGAGCTGTCAAGTACCAAGAGGGAGTTTACCAGTGAAACCTGGAAACAGGAAAGGACATGACTCAGATTTTTAAGAGCTGCCAAACAATTGTAGAAAGCATTGCTGTAGTGACCTACCAAGCATTTGTCACACTCCCTTAAAGTCCTGAGAAGGAAATAACTGAAAGACATTGTTAATGTAAGTGGCTACAAAACCAGTCCAAGTTTTTGTTGTTTGAGTTACTCAATGAGTGTAAAGTTGCACTAATGATTCCTACAAAGGAAAACACCTTCAGGAAGCAAGAGCAGTCTGGTCTGTGACACTTGACCCAGCTGGCTACTAATATCATAGTGAGAGTCTATAAACACCATCTCCATAATACCAGCACCTTTTAGAGTACTTTTTTTTAGGTGTCCTGGAGAGAGAGAAAAAACTGCAATGAACTCAAAAGAAAAAAAATAAAAAAAGAAAGAGTTTGTTTCTCTGTTGTAGCCTCAGTGCACTGGCCAGCACAGCTTCACAACCCAGGTATTTCTGTTTGAGCTTGGATCTCCCAGTAACATCCACAGCAGATGACTGAATGGCCAAAGTTTAAAGGAACTAACAGTGGCAAAACTGCTGTTAAATCTGAAACTTAGTAGTCTGGGTATTAACATTCTCTCTTCACCCGTGGAATGGAAGCTCTGAAGGTTTCTACACAGTAAGTGGCCACCTTTAAGAAAGAGTTAAGCTATCTGGAAAAGCCTTAAACTCTTCTTGACCTACCTCCTCTACTGGATCATAATTTAGCTCTCTGTAATAAAACCAGAAGACACAATCAGGGGGAACAGTCAACTACACACTTAAGGAACCACACATGTACACCCACTATTCCCTCTCCTCCCTTCATTATAGCCATTTTGGGCTTTAAATCAGATCTCTTGGTTAAGGTTCAGCTGGTATGCCACAAATTTCTTAGCAGTTGAAGCTAAAACCAACAGAGAAGTCTAGTAAAGTTATTCCACAAATTTCCACAAATTAAGAGCTACCTTCATGATGAACCAGTTTGTTCAAATTGGTGATTTCTATATTTACTCATCCATGAGATGCAATCTACCTCTTGTCCTGGGTGACTATTTTCTACATAGATGCCCTTGCAGTAGTCTTGTTCTCTTTCGTATCTTCTTGCTAAGCTCCCTCCTTTCTGTTCTGCACTGTGTCCATTCCCATGCTTTAGTTTTTTTTCTCAAGCATCTTATCCTTTAATATCATATTTTTTTTCTCCCTATGAAAAGAATAACACACATACAAAAGGCTTCCCTCCCTCCTCAGTCCTCCTTTCACCAAACGTCCCTGATTTCTGTCCAATTCTTCAGCCACCTAGAAAGAGACTCCCCTGATCCCAGGATTTGCCCTCCAGAAAAGCCCTTTGATACAAAAGAGAAAAATATCCTAAAGAATTCTGAAAATGCTTTTGTTTGTATGGTGTAGAATCTGTGAGCTTGATCTAAACCACTAAAAGTCTCTTGAAAGCCACTGAAACACTCAGTCCTCAAGTGGACTAAAGTGTTAGGCTTTACAAAGGGGAACAAAATAAGATACAAAGGTACAAAGTATAAAGTTTTCAATACATCTTTAAAGAATATTTCACCTGGGCTGAAAAGTGGGAAATCAGTCAACAATGAAGCCCTTGACAGTAATCACAAATAGGAATTTCACCCAATGCTCCTGTGAGGACCTTGATGAATGTGCCTCGTAATTAAATGAAAGCATCAATATTGCATTATGATTTTACCTAGTGTAGCTGGCAGCTGAGGATGGCTGCCTACATTAGCATTCCTGTTAAAATCAGGAAGGTGCTTTTCAGACAGCGACCCAATAGCTCCCACATTCAGCACTTAGGTTCATGGTGCAGAACAGCCCCAGAGCACATGGACTGGATTTCTTTTGGACAAAACAAAATTGGAAGACATTCTTGATGAGCTCAACCTGGATACTCCAGCTGCTAAAGGGCAGTCAGCCCATGGGACCTGATTAGAGCCAGTCCAAGTTAACTACCTTAAAATAGCAGATAGTGTAGACACTCGGTCTTCAGCACTGTTTGGCTCCACAGATCCATTCCCACTGTGCTGTGCTACTAACAGACCTAGCTACAGTCACCTTGAGATAAGACAGGTCCATATATGCACAAGTATGCAAGTACTGTATTACTGTACCATGCTCTTGTTTTTCTTACCAGATAAAATTTCCAATTGATTTCATAAGGATTGCTTTTTCTCTGCTTTGGAGGCTTTCTTGTAAAACCATGGGGACAAATGCCCTTTTCTGAGTCAATGTGCAGAAGGTAGCATTAAAATAAGGCTTTTAGCATTCAAACATAATTATCACATGCAAGTTTGAAAAACATGTTTAAATATCACATAAGAAAATTCTCTAGAGCTGTATCTTTCTTAGTTGGTTTTGAGCTTTATTGCTGCAGTGTCCTGTAATACCACTTGGAGCATTTCCAGTCAATGGAACAAAAGTACCCATAAGTCATTTTAGCCACACAATACTTCCAAAGATACTTTGCCATTATTAAATACTTCATAATAACATTAGATATTCTACTGTAGACATGTAGTAAGTCAGGAAGATTCCCAGCTCCTGAATCAGTGGATCAAACACATCTCTTCTAACTATAACTTTTCAAGTCTTATAAAAAGTACCAAATACAGCATTGGTCCTGAAAAAAAACCCCAAAACAAAACAGGAAAAAAAACTTACCTTTAGGCAACTAGCTGTTCCCAAAGCCAATGATTGAGAAGCAGATCTGTCTTTGCACAACTGTTCTAATCCATTTTTGTTTTTTCTGGCATTCTTTCCATTTTGATCAATGTAGTTTTCCTCATTGACTGAATGGGAAAAGATTAACTCTTGATGCATTTATTAACCTTCAGAATCTCAACAATGATCCTCATGCAAGTGTCTACCCACTCACTGTCTTTACTCTAACTAGGTTGTACTGATTTAGCTAAGACAATCTGAAATTAAATTAACATCAGATAATGGACTGAATTATCTTCAGCTGTTTATGACTTAGGATAATGCACACAAATGGTATCTGCATTGATTAAAATAAATTGATTGAGTCAAACCAATGCAACTCCTTGATCATCTTCCTCTGGGTTTTTCAATCATGTATTATTTAAGAAGGGCCATGACATTGGATTTTTCCTGGAATAATGCAGATAAAACAATTATCTAAGAAGACTTTTCTAATTAGACAGCATGTGGTGATAATCTGGAAAAGATTATGACAAGGTGGAATGAACAGAGATAGCAGGCATAAAAACTGTTATACTTAAAAGCCTAACTGGTTGAGAAAGCCTGCTTTTGTGTGATTTCATTAACTGGGGTTATGAACTTGCTGCACTGTCAACCAGACTGCTGGAGAAAATATTTATTGAGGTTTCCTTCAGATCTAGGCACTCTCCAGTCTGTCTGCATCAATAAAAACTGAATAATGGCAGAGCTAGAAGATGGACAATTTTTGTTACAATGTTGAGTGTTACATGTCTGGGTTAAAACAGTTTTCTACGTGAGACCTCACAGTATTATAATAAACACACGTGCAATAAAAATAAATATGTGGTTCTACACAGTTTCTCCATCATACCATATGGTTTCACATATTGCCATACATTATGCTAGGGCCATATACATGCAGTACATCCCAGGATACTCAGGTGAGTGTATGCTAGTGAGAAAACTGATCTGGCAGGAGAGTAGAAAGAACAGAGTGAACAGAGGTGAGCTGAAGGGAAAAGACAGTGGCAGAAAGAGATACAGCAAAGGAAGAAAAATATGACAAGAGGAAAATGTGCATGATCTGAAGATGTATTAGAAGAATAGGACTGAAATGAGAGAAGAAAACAGCAAGGTACTCCAGAATGTCTCCAATAATCATGCTTGCTATCTGAGTAACTATAAAAATAATAAACACATCCCCCAAATGATTACTAGGCTGGAACTGTCAGTACAATTTGCAGACCTAAACAATTCGCTTTTCACTTGTGAAAAATTTACCTGGGGTACAGGCTGCTTTCTGCTGCCATTAGCACCATCGTGGCTGCCTGTTGCTTACTGCTGCAGGGAACAGATTATGCCACAGAGGCTTCACGATCGGTGAGGTCCCTACATCCCTTCAGATTGCTTCTGTGATCTGGCATTACGTACCAGGGCATGGTCCAAGGTCAGGATATGTCTGGGAACATATACATCCTCAGGCTTAGATCTAAATTCTGCTTACCAAAAGGGAGAATTGAGCCCTGTGTATCTGAACAGTTGGAGGCACAGCCACAGACTGACTGTGGAATAGTCACACAGGCTCGAAAATACAAAAGCCTCCTCTCTCTCTCCTCTCTCTCCTTAATGCATGTTTTCCCCTGACTTATACAAACATGTAGGCATGAATAAACTGTGAAAAGTGGCCAGGAGATCTTGCTTTGCTGGGGCCTCCGATGTGACCTCAAGAATGTTATGTCACCCTGATTTCAAGCTTCCCCATCCTTAAAACTGTAGCCTTCTCTATCTTCTTAGTCTCCATCTTGCTTTTTTAATGCTATTGCTTTTCTTTTATCCATAAGGAATGAAAGTAATTTAGATTCTTTAACATACCCTTCAAAAAATCCACCCCAGAACCCCATACCCAAACCTCAAAACCAAAGGGGATCTTAAGTTAAGACAGACATCAGGCCAGTGTAACTTGGGTTGGCTACAGTAGTTAAAATTTATAGACAAGATCATAGTTGAACAAAAGATTCTTATACAGAGTTCTATCTGGAATCTGTCTTCACTGTTATTTTAGGTACACACCAACATAAGTTGATCATATGCCACCTTCTGGTGCATAAATGTAACTTTTATCTTTTGGGCAATGATAAAAAAAGTGATAAATGATGTATGCATGCAACTTTCACTTCAATAAGGAGAAATAAATTAAGGTATATTAATCTAAATAATTTAGTATCTTCTGATACTAGATTGGTTTAACCTGAACACTGGGGAATAGAAATAAAGCATAGATGCAGTCATGATACTCCTTCCCTATATAAATAAGGTTCATATAAGTTCAAGACTTTGAACTCAGGACTTATGTGCCTTTGAGTATGTGGCCACTAGCATGACTGGTTGCAAACCTGCTGTGAGGTGCACTTGTGCTGACTGCAAGGCTCAGCAGAGGGGAAATGCTGACAGAGGTTTTGCATTTTACCATTTAGCTATGTGTGGCTTTTAGGCTACACCGTGGCCAGCAAGGAGATTTTGGAATCAATTCACTCAGACTCCATTTTTACTATCATGAAAAATTGTAGTACTGCTGCTCACAGAGGATAAGCCATCAAGAGTAGAATAAAAAGAGGATGGTTACATATTGTACTTCCTTCTGGTTCTCAGCAACATTCACTGTTAATTTTTCAGTGTCAAGAGAGTACCTGAATCATGGCTGGTATTTTGCAGGTCCTGCTTGGACACACATGTGGCCTCACAAAGAAGCATGGGCTTTCTGTTAAGGAAGCATTCATTTACTCACAAGCATGCTGCTTTAAGAAATGTTTTAACCCCCACATGCTGCAAAATGTGATTTCCCTATGACTACAAGGAAGACTCATTATCATTTCTTGAGATTACAGCCACAAGAAGGTCCATTCATATTCTTAGGAAGAATTACTAGAAATACCATCTTTCACTGGTGCTGAAAAGCAATTTAAAAGGACAATAATGCTACTCCATCTTGCTAAGTACTGTAATATCTGGTGTTTCTGTCTGAAGGTTAACTCATGCAACCACATGACTACCCATGACCTTCAACTCCCTCTATAAAAGTAGTCTTTTATCTGCATGGTTAAAGATCTAAAGCTATAAAATCTGAATCCCTGGGCAAGATGGCAAATAGAGACGAACCCTAAGTTATAACATATTTTAAATCTTGTGACTTTGAGTCATCTTCGAATGGATGGCGCTTGGTTAATGTGGCATCTCCTAACTTCTCCTTAAGCTCTGCTGATAATCTCAATGCCCAAATACAAATTTTACAGGCAATATCATTTTAAGAGAATTGTGTGGAAAAGATGATACCTTCCAGCATGCTTGCATGGGACCTGGCAGTAGGAGGCCTCATTTCCAATTGCACACTGCAGAGTTGTAGATGCCATTTGAGCAAACAAAACAACAGAAATTGCATCAAGTAGCTTTTTCCCATCTCATTGTTTTTATTTTACTTCATGCGGAACTGCTGTGTATAGAACGGAGTAACTACTGCAATGGATGGCCTGCTGCTCAAATAATGAAGAGTGAGATCTAGAGACTCCGGATTTCTACATTCAACTCTGCAAGATTTGAAATGTGGCTCCAATGAAACCAGAAGCAGCCAAACTATATTCCTTAGTTATGACTACTATTAATATCTAGTGAATTGCATAGCTCATGAGACACTCAGATCCAGACCCCTATAATATTACACACTACAGAAATGCAGAATAGGAAGACTGGTCGAGCCCGCAGGCTGCTTATTACCGAATGTCACACAGTCATTTTTGGATCCTCACTGGCACACATTATGCCAGTTTTCAGAAGTCCCAAGGGGAAATAGCTCTCAGCAATAAGAACTAGGGCTGCAGGTCCTCAGCATTCTTCAGTATGAGGCTTAAGAAATTAACACATTCTAAGATCCCATGGCCAAAGTATCTGGTTGGCAATAATTTTTTTAAGGCATACAGTCTGCCAGCAGGAGACCAAGTTGTTTTATCAGGGCCCAGCAAATCTCCCAGATATTGAAGCTCACAGCATTAGCAAACATTCTGAAAATGTTGGTAGCTGTCCTTGTGCTCATCAGAATGTGAAGCAGAACTCATCTACATTCTCCAAAGGGTTTGTTAATCATTGCTCAGTCTTTACAGTTAGTATGATTTGACCAACATGCCTTAAGAATGCTAGTAAGAAAATGTATGAATGACCAATTTTTTCTCAGTTTAAGTACCCCACATACTATCCAGGCTGTTATAATGAAACAACAGCAAATATGAACAACACAAAAAAACCCCAAACAAACAAACAAACAAAAAGAAAAGCAGTGTGAGTCCCAAACTGCTGCTATTTATTTTCATGCCAGCACTAAGCAGTGCAACCATCCACTAAAAGTTGGGGTGTGGAGGCTTTTTACCAACTCTGCACAACATAAAGTAAAAAGCAGAGGGTATCATTACAGAGTCACTTCCTAATGAGAAGACAAGTGATTACCACAATTTCCCAAGGGCTGATATATGACGTATATCAACGAACCTGGAGTCCTGAAATCCCATTCAGTGCCTAATACAGATCTATTTTGGCAAAACTCCACTGAAGTCAACTAGAACTTCAGTTCAAAGACATGTGTTAACACAAGAAAAACAGCTATGTTAACCCTCTTTTCCTTCAATAAGGCACTCCTCTTATTTGCAAAAAGAGGTTTTGGCTCCACTCTCCCTGGATCCTTCCATGCTGAGTCTGGGACCTACTGGAGGCTTTGAATTCAGTTATTGAATTTGTGTCCTTTTTCTTTCTTTCATTTAGGACTCCAAGCCTATCTGAGATGGTGTTCCAGTTAATTTTGTTTCATTTTTTGTTGGTACACAGAAAAGGGGTCAGCATTTCTTGTTTGAATGCTGGGTATTCTGCTTCTGACTACAGTGAAGCTAATTATCCAGTATATTTAGTGGGCCTACTTTAGCCTCAGATATCCCATGCACTCAACTTTTCATGTATTTCAATCCCTCGCATTACAATGCCAACACACCACTGCAGTACAGGCACATGAAATGGTCGATGCTCCTTCACAGGTGCTCAGCAAACACTGCAACTGAAGAACTGGAGTTTGCACGATGGTCCAAATGCCTTGCCAAGAGCCTTTGACAGGTATCTTTTTCAGACTGTGTACATAACTTGCTTTCACATACTTAAACTTAAGAATTCAAGCTTTTGAAAACAGAGGGCACAAAGCAAAATAACTGCTGTATGGAATTTAGATGACTAGGCTGTCACTCAGTCACATACATTTTTGACAATAACAAGTTGGAAGCCTCAATTTTCTTCTCTCTCAAAACTACTGCTTTTCCCCTTCTCCTAAACACTAACAAGTCACCTGTGGTATTGTCTTAACAAAGGGTCAAGTCAATCTTCAACAGGACAAAAAAAATATCACTAGGTATATGGTTAACAAGAAAAATGTATCTTAGAGTTTCCTGTGATGAAAGTAACTAGTGTTTTATAACTAAAATGAAGATGAACTTACATTTCGAAAGCAGTACTGTTATTTTTTTAAGCAACTTTAATGTTGCCAGCAACATTTCCTTGAGCACATGCCTGTCTTTCTCTGAAAAATGTGCATGTTTAACAAAGCCTTGTGCCTCCAAGGCTTTCCAGAACCTTTTTTACAAAAGAGGCAGAGTGTGCATTGCTCCTCCATGTATTTGTCACCTTCCCTCTAGTTTCAGTGTTCTTTTAAACCCTTTCATCTGAACAGAGCTGTAAAAAGAATCAAAATAACAAGGTAGATGCTGTCTCATCTGTCAAAACCTTGAGCAACAAGTGTAAAACGTGTTCTATTTTCCGTTTGTGGCCACAACTATGCATGTGAGACAGGATGTGGCTTCCAACATAGCTGGTACAAATTCAATAGCATGTAGAGGTTTTCTAAGCACCCTAAGAAGTCAATCAGCTTTGTAAGACAAGACATGCATCTGCAGGTGAGCCCCAGCTGGCAGACATAAATATCCCTCAGACCGACAAAAAGCAAGAAAGAGAAGCATGAAAGCAGCTCTGAGGTCAACACTTCTTCCTCTCCACCCTTTCCTGACACCACAAAAAAGCACAACTGTGATACAAATGAGGAAAGTGTTTTTCAGCCACTCCATTCTTGACAGAAAATGAGACTGATTCTGCAGTGTTCATGCCTGAGTTAGTAGACTTGTCTAGTGGGAGGCACCAGCAAAGTACAGAACCGTCCATGAAGACTTCTTAGCATTGGTGCTAAACAGTGTGGCAATAAAATACTGTTACCAGCTTTATGGAACTACATCATGTTTTGTTTACATCCTCATAACCAGCGGACCTGAATGAGGTAGACACTGTGAAAAATCTAGAGGCTGAAGCTCAGACTCCTCTTATGTTAAAATAATAGCCAATAAAGTGGCATTTATATACTTTTTGTATTCTGAAAGATGTTTATTTTGGGTAAGGTACAGCTGGAATTTCTAAATTAAATCACTAGCTGATCTTAAGGACAGTTCTTGATAAAGCATGAGGAAGAGAATACAAATAGAGTAATAAAACTCAAATGTATTACTAAACAAATCATTGGTGTTTCTATCTCTTGCAGAAACAACTGGAGGATAGCCAAGAAGGGATGAGAATGTCAGACACTCCTCTGCAGATCCTGAAAAGCAGCCATGTGGGACAGAGAGAATCCCAGAATTGTAGCATATCTTGGGTTGGAAGGAACATTAGAGGTCATGTAGTTCCAACCCCTTCTGCCACAGGCAGAGACACCTTTCCCCAG
>JAWWLV010000001.1:21032653-21055153 GCA_035041135.1 Platyrinchus mystaceus
AAAATCCATTGCGCAGGCTTGAAAGGTAAAAACACCTTTCCCAGATCTTCGTTCGCGAAGACTGGCCACTTATTTCTACTGTGTGATATAAAGAGAACTTGCCTGTGTTTGATTTAAACCTGCTGCCTGGTAATTTCAAGAGGCACTCTGACTTCTTGTTCTGTGATAGAATAATCCCCTCCCTAATCACCTTCATACCATATGTTGAATACCAGATCATCAGCAGTAGAACTACTATCACCAGTATCTGTCCCACCACACTCTGGTGGAGCAGGGACTAAATGTAGAAATACAGAAGGAGGTACCGAGACAAAACCGTACCTACAAATTACTGGGAAAACTTTCAGAAAAAGAATTACATGGAATCTCAACAGTTTCTGAACTTACTAAATAATAACCAAACCCTTCAGGGATCCAGTAGGACTCCCTGCAGAATAAGCCCAGGGTTTTGTACTTGAAAAAAAGAAACTGCTCGAGCTAATGAATGACAGCTGTTAGAGTTCACCTTCCAGTACTTCCAGGAAGAGCTGGAAAACATGCTAGGGGAGACATTTTTCAAGATCCAAATTCCTCAGAGCTGAACAAGTCAATTAAATATATCAAACTGTTCAATGCAAGCTGTAACTTTCCATCTGAGTTTATGGAGAACTTGTCAAAAATTACACAAGATAGTGTACAGCAAAACTTAAAACACATAAAACCGTGAACAGTTAAGTAATTTGTCTTTTACAAAAGTGCAACTGAAATAACTGAGCTGCAGATAACATTGACTTCAAATTAGTAAGAAATCAGTCAGTTTAAAAATGATAAGAACTAAAAAAACCTTGTCTATTTTCTATATTCCAAGATTATTCTTCAAGGAAGCCCTCTGCACTCTAAAATGTTCATGCTTTCATGAAGCTGACAAAAATGCCATGAAAAGGTCACGGGAGTGAGTCAATATGTTTTTAGAGCAGTATCTTCCACAATTCCAGAGTACTAATAGAGAGTATTAACACTGATAAACAGCTTTGAATTATCCAGAGAAATGTTAACTACAGCAGTACTAAAAATAATTCTATTTTCTGTTACATTGGACAGTTCAAATAATGTTCCACAAGGACTTGATGCACAGTTCTAAGACTGCTGAATATTGTTTGTCCAATATCTGTTCTTACAGCTAAATATAACAAAACAGATCACAGTGATAGAGAAGGATTAGACTCATACCAGAGTGAGGCAATGGAACTATTCAGCTAGTGCATCATGCCTTCATCTCCAGAAGAGAGGAAAAGTTTGACACTTGTGGGAAAGGAAAAGTTGCAGGAGTTTTACACAGGAATGAGTAGAAAACAGCTCTCTCATGAGAAGTACTCTCCAGACAACAACCCTAAGGGCCTGTGTTACCACAAGATACAGGTCCCTTGGGGAAAACCAGTGATGAGCATGTGATTAAGTCGAGACAGGGATTTTCAAGGCAGTTTTGAAGAACAGGGAAGGAAGGCATCAGGACAGGGCTCTGGGTTTTATTACACTGAAAAAGAATGAAACTGAAGAAGTTCCCAAAAGGGAAAATAATGCAGTGCTGAGATCCAGTATTGTTTGGGACACTCATTTAAAAGCTGAAAAGACAATTAAATGCCTCATGACAAGGCATGCTCTGGCAAGAAGGCCGAGTTACATAAATAAACAAAAAAGGAAGTCTGATGCTGAGATGGTGCAGCTGCCTTACAACATCCTACACCTTATCAGCATTTTTGAGATCTATGGTAGGGAACTGTACAGAGGATGTTCTGGACAGACACTAGTCTCAGTAAGAAATTGATTCTGTGGTTTTCCATACACTGACTCAAATCCATTTCAGTCCTTGCAAACCACACTACCCAAGAGGACTCCCTTGCAGTAATTCAGCCCACTTTGGAAAACTAACTTTTAAAAAACATTAGCAGTTTCCAAACTAACTGTCACAAACTTCCCCCAGAAACTTCTGCCCTCTGCCTTTGCTGTCTGCTCTCCTTCAAAATACCCTCATCTGTATGGGGCCTGCTCCATTTCTCCACTCCAGCCCAGTGCCCAGGTTTCTGCCTAGACTTGTCTCTACAGTCCCTAGGCTCGTCTCTAGTGTGATATTTTTATTTGGTGACATTGCCCCATCCACAGAGCTAGACCAATGTGAGATGAAAGGTTAAGAAACTCAGGGGACGAAGGAAGTGAAAGTTGTGATTCAACAGATGATGATCCTCTCTTAGGCAAGACTGAAATCAGAGTGCTGCTGAGACATTCACCAGCTGGCCTTTTAAGGTGCTCTTTTTCAAACCAGGCAGTAACAAAACGTTCTTTCTCAGAATTCTGAGAGAAGAAAAAAACTATTAAAGACAGTGGGTTAATTTAGAAATCCCCCAACCTGCTGACGCAGATCTGCAGTGTTTCACTTGAGAAATACATGCATTTCACAGGTAAGCAATGTGTTCCTGACACATACTTTGCAAAAGGTGACAGTGGTCACCATTCAAGGAGTTAAAGGGTTAGGATTCTCCACCCTGGTGATGAGACCTTTGGGAGGCCTGATGGCATGTATAGGAAAAACTCTTCACTATCTCTTCAGATATTCAAGAATGAGGAGCCATCAATGATGCTAAGAGAAGCTGTGTTCTAGACAGCCCTGCAAACCACCATGCTCCTTGCCTAAGGATTTTCTAGCTGCAGAAAATCCTCAAAGGAGACTGAACAAGCATTTAGAAGAGACCTGTTTATTGTCAATAACTAGATCCATCACACCAGATTCAGAAAATTCCTAAAGTGAAAACATGCATAGTCTGGGAAAGTATCTGGCAAAAGTATTTTCTGGCATCTTGCTTTTGGACTTGACTTGCTTTTAGTCAAGTCAGATAGTTAGATCTGGTAATTTTGCCATGGCAAAACCTGTAGTTATAACTTCTATGAACTAACAGCATGAGGAAAGAGTATCTTAACAGCAAATAATGTACTAAACAGGCTTTACCATCAGTTTTTTGGAGGCAAGGCAGGAAAAACAGCTTATCTTCTTTTCTGTAAAATTCCTGCCCAACCCCTGCAGTACAGTATAAGGGTGAGATTAAGATGGTGCAATAAGCCTAGAGTTCCACCAGGTGGTAAACTAGTCCCACAGTGCCAGGCTAAAAATGCCTCAGCCAGGGGCCATCATGAGTCCCAAACTGCCAGATTTAAAATGACCACAACACCCCTCTTGAGTACTGTTCACAATTCTTACAATGGTCATCTTCCTTGTCAGCAAGGGTGAGCATACTACCTTTTTCCATGGAAACTGCTTTCCTGACCAAAGCCCCCTGTTGATTCTCGACATCTGCATCTTAACCCTCCCTGTCACTGTCTTTGGGCTAATCCTGTGTTGGGCAGTGGCACCAATACAGCTACTTCCTTCCTAAGATTTCTACTTTGATAACTGTTTAAAAAACCCTGCTGAATACTATGTGACATTCACTTACGTGTGTCATACAGAAATCTGATCAGGAAGTGCAGAGTGAGAAGTTCTCTAATTTAAAAACCTTGAAAACCACAGCAAGGTCTATAAAATAAATGTGAACAATTTACAGCGTACTGGTGTGAATACAATTTAGTCCAGTTGATTAAAGATGAACTAGAACCTAAAACATAGCTTTCCTTGTGCCACCATGCCTTACACTAGGAAAGGTTATGGACACACAAAATACTAAGACACCACTGCAGTTCTTGTAACCCAAGTTGCTGCAGTTACCACAGAGAAAAGTTTTAGCAATAGTTGGAAAGGTCTTATTTTACACTATAATAAAATGAGTAGTTCCTTCTGACACCCTTAGAATCAAGGCTTCTTGATGGGCATTGCTGAACTTAGGGAAGCATAAGCACGTGATTTTAAATCTACAAATTCAAAGTTCAGCTCTGTAGTTGTACAAGAGCTTTTCAAAGACAATAAATCTCTGGAGCCCTGTAGATCTTCCCAGACATTAGAGAAGTTTCAGTTACAGTATCACAGAGTATGTCTGTTACTGAGAAATAGCTGCAGACACGTCCCTTAAGAGAGACTAAGCTAACTCAGCTTAACCATACAATATGTACCTATTATTCCAGGGAAGACAGAAGGATGTGTATTTTGGCTTCTGGATGAACTTTCATAACAGTAAACATTACATTTAGTGTGTATAAACAGCTACAGTGGCTGCAAGGTAAAAAAAAAACCATTGTGGCACTAGGGCAGGGGAGTAGTGTGTTTGGCCTGGATCTCGATACAAGAAAAGAATTCTCTCCAGCAGATCACTTCTGCTCATTCTTTCCCCTTCCTTGGAAGCCTGGAAGAGAAGGCCGTGCTTTGGCTTTTTAGCCTGGATGAAGTCACATATGCAATATGTTTGCAATATGGTTTTGGAAAATTCCCGATGCTTTATGAAGATAATGCTATGTAACAGTAAATCTGAAGACAGAGATGAAGAAAGGGCACAGAGGAATTGGGAAACAGTGGACAAGTCTCTCATCGCTGGAAAGATGTAGTACCTGATCTGGAGCGCTAATACATTTTCAGAGCAGATTGGGCAGAGCATATTTTGGAGCCTGATTGTTACTGCAAACCTCTTTAGGGGACTCACTGTCTTTGGGCAATGCTACATTTCACTTTTTCACTTCTCTTTTATTAACTATGGAAAGGTGATCAATCATTAGAAGAAGAAAGGTTTTCCTAAGGCATGGCATAACTGACCTTCCAGGAGGTAGCCTGAAGGAATTCCAGCACAGCAGCTTCTTGTTCTGTAGCTATCCATTCCCTCCTTCATACACCCAGGAGAATCAATCCTGCATTAAAAAAAAAAGGAAATAAAAGAGGGATTCTTATGAACCTGCCTCCAGACAAATTACTGAGATGACAGATGTAGAAGGAAAGGTTTTCTTCTTCCTCTTATAACCTTCACATTACCTACTGTTTCAGCTCAGTCACCAAAGCTTTTACTTCTCTCTCATTATAATCGTACTGAGATAATAACTTAATTCAACTTGTACTGTCATGCAAAACCTTAGAGTTGACCTCTGTTAAACAAGAGTAATTGTCTAACTTTGCAAGCCCTCAAAATCTTTTTGAAGTCACAATAAATGCTTTGTGTGATAAACTGGATGAGATTGGTTCTTTTCACTTCAGAAGTAACAAATGCCAACTTGATGATAAATTTGCCTGTTCTCAACGCATCTTTTTCTTCCCATTTTCTGATAAACAACTGCATTAATTTAGTGCTCAAAATAAAAGTATCAAACAGCCTTAGTGAAAGCATGTGCCTGTCTCAGTCTGAATCAGGCCTGATTGTGCTTTGTTACCTTAGAAAATGCAGTGTCTCTTGTTCTTTGGTTAATACCCTCTTTGTGCATAAATTCTCATTTAAAAAAAAACAACCAAAACCAGGGTAGACAGCACCTAAATATAAGCAGCAGAGAAGCTTCAGAGCTCTCTTAAAGTAAAGGTAAAACAACAAAAACAACAAAAAAAGAAGAAAAAAATTATCAATACTCTTCTCTTCATAGGAGGTCACCTTACATAAAACTGTAGATAAAAGTACAGTTCTTCAAATCTTGAAATCACTTTACCCCTACCACCTGCTCTAGAATCACATTTGCATCAGTAGAGGTTTTGGCTACAAAGCAAATCTAAATGGCTTCACTGTCATTGGAAACAAAACCTACCACCAGACCCTCGCTACACATACAGGTATGAAAATGGAGAGATACAATATTCAAATGGAGAGATACAATATTCAGAGTCATTTCACCATGCAAATTTTCAGTCAGACTTTAAAAACTGACACAGAGATTTCAAGGGAGGTCAAGACCTTGAAATTTCACCTAGCACACTAAATGCACAAGGTACAGTTCCTCAGATTCAATTCTTTTTCACTTAAGTGCAAGAACCAATTCCAGGCTTCCTTTTTTGTCTCTGAGTGCCTTTTCCCTCTTCCTTTGTTTCCACAGAAAGGCCCACCCTTCATACCAACACCATGCACTGCAAATGCAGATCAAAATGCAAGCTGTCATTTTCTTGTCTCATATCGCTGTTGAGCATCTCACATACATCAGTACATGCTCCTATTCTCAGTACTTTAAAGAGAAGTAACCAGAAATAATGTGGTGAAGCACCACATTGAGTTAAAATACTGAAAAATGTGGCTTGAACTACTCTCTACAATGCTATTTTTCACCTGCCAGCACAATTTGGTTGTACGCATATAAACAGGGCTACAAAAAATATCTCCTGTGCAAGGTGCCATTTTTTGATGCACTGTCTGCTTATTGCACCTTCTCCACTGCTGCAAAGTGAAAGTACATGGCACTTGGCTGAAGTTTCAATCTTAACGTGCTGTTATAGAGGAGGTCCTCACAAGGAGCTAATGTGAGAGGATTCAGCACAGGAACAGTAGGAGTGTTTTACACTCTGTCACTCCTCCTCACCTCCACCAGTGAATGCAGCCTGACCAGGCTGTAAAGCAGTCATGCTTCTTAGATTCAGCAGCAAAAGCAAGATGCTGGCCTGACAACTTGTTTGCAGCAAAGGCAATTCTCACCAGATATGAGAAAAAACCCTTCCCGTGGAGGGTGGTGGAGTGCTGAGGCAGGATCCTGGACAAAACAAGGAAAGAGGTTTCCTAAATGCAGCTGGAATAGGAAAGCCTTGCACAACCTCATCCAGCCTGGGAACTGTGAACCCCTGGGGTTGGACTGGAGACCTCCAGAGGTCCCATCCAGCTGAATTACCAGATGTTGTCAATGAAAGCTTGCATTCAGCCTAATACAGAAAAAAACCTACCAACACACTAAATCAGCGTGAATGTGTTTTACATGTCTTGGCCTCAGCATTTATTTATTTGCTTCATTCTAATAGCATCTAAGAATCCCAGTCAAAGAGCAGAGCTTTACTACAGTAAGTAGCAGAGGAAGTGCATAATGCACACTATCATGAAAATGTTTCAATAAATCCAGTAGATGCAATTCAAGAAGAAACTGAGCTATCACAGGCAGCCCTGGATAAAGAATGGCTGAAAGAGCTGCTTAGAGCAGCCAAAGCTCCTAAGATGGTAGTGCCCTTCTCTCTCAGCCAGAGATCTCTTCTGCAAACAACAACAGATTCCTTCCCTCACTCCTACCTCCAGTGGGTCAGGTTTCCTGGCTCATCCGGGATCCTGTCCTCCAGATGTTGGCAGAAGAGAGCACAGCTCAGAGATCTTCCATTCCTCCTTGCTGTGCTTCAGCAGCTTCACAGCATCCTCTGCTGCCAAAGAGCAGAATTAGATCAGAGAAAACAGACTGAGCCTTCGAGCAAATATTATCGCTTTATTCAGACAGACACTCCCCCTCCCCCAATTACCCTACAATGAAAAGAGGCAGATAACGAAGCCCTGATCAATAATAACAGGGATCAATCTCCATGCCTTCCACAGAGCCACCTTTGAAACTGACCTACTCTTGGGTACTACAAGTGCAAATCAGTCCTGAAATACCAGAAGCTCATTGTGTCCCATACCAGAGCACAAACCTTGCAGGGCTGGGCCTTTTTACATCTGGCTGTACCTTTCAACATCTGGCTCTACATAGCCCTTTTCTTTATTATTCTGAATTCTTATTTTCACAGAATTACAGAATGGATCAGGTTGGAAGGGACCAGTGTGGGTTATCTGGTCCAATCTCCCTACTCAAGCAGGGTCGTCCTAGAGCAGCACATTGCAGAGGATTGCTTCCAGATTGTTCTTGAATATCTCCAGTGAGGGAGACTCCACAGCCCCTCTGGGCAACCTGGTCTAGTGTGCAGCCACCCACACAGTAAAGAAGCTCTTCCTCATGTTCAGGTGGAACTTCCTGTGCATCAGTTTCTGCGAGTTGCTTCTTATCCTATTGCTTGGCACCACCAAAAAGAGTCTGGCTTCATCCTCTTGGAACTGTCTCTTTAGATATTTATACACATTAATCAGGTCCGCTCTCAGCTGTCTCTTCTTGACACTGAACAGACCCAGACCCCTCAGCCTTTCCTCTTGAGAGAGATGCTCCAGTCCCTTAATAATTTTTGTCACCTGTTGCTTCTCTAGCAGATGTCAGGGTAGTTAAAGTCCCCCACCAGAACCAGGGCCTGTGACTGTGAGGCTGCTTCAAGCTACCTGTAGAAGGCCTCATCCACTTCCTCCTTCTGACCAGGAGGCCTGTAGCAAACACCCACAACAGTGTCACCCTTACTAATCTGCCCCTTTACCCTAATCCAAAAGCTCTTGCTCATTGTCCGCTCCAAGACAGAACTCAATATATTCCAAGTGTTGCCTCACATAGAGGGCAACTCCAGCACTGCGCCTGCCTGGTCTGCCCCCCCTAAACAGCGTGCAGCCCTTCATGACAGCATTTCAGTCATGCAAGCTATCCCACCACATCTCTGTAATCGCAGTGAGATCAAAGCCCTGTGACTGCACACATATCTCTAGTTCCTCTATTTTATTAGGAAAGAAAATGTGCTTCAACTTTAGAAAAAACAAAGAAGGAATAAGGATGCAACCTCTAAGATCCATGGGGAATATTCCCATCGCACTAAACTGGTGGTCCCACAAAGTAGTCAGGTTCTAAAAACTCATTACTGTGAGTACAAAACCAGCAATGCCATACACAGGAGAGCAATTTCACATGGTTCACAGGACAGCTCAATAAAATATATCTTTACCCCTATTCCAGCCATGTCTGGCCCTGTACCAGCCTTTACTCACACCGTGACTATGCAGCCCCAAGCAGTTGCAGCGATGATACCGAGTTATTTGAAAGCGGTACGCAGAAATGTTTCACAGGCACAAGAACAGCAGAACCCGCTCTCCCAACGCCACGCTGGGAGGGCTGCCGTACCCTCACCACTCCCTCAAGAGGTGCCTCTCCTTGCCGCAGCACCCACATGGGGCGGGCAGCCCAGCTCCAGGATGGTTACGGGGCCCTTGCACTGCCCCATGGCACCCAGCAAGGGTACAGACACCTATGAGCCAGCAGTGTGCACAGGTGGCCAGGGAGGCCAAAGGCATCCTGGCCTGTGTCAGAAATAGCGTGGCCAGGAATAGGGAAGTGATTCTTCCCCTCTACTGGGCATTGGTGAGGCTGCACCTTGAATACTGTGTCCATTTCTGGCCTCTCAATTCAGGAAAGACATTGAGGTGCTGGAGCGTGTCGAAAGAAGGGCAACAAAGCTGCTGAAGCAGCTGGAACACAATTTTTATGAGGAGCAGCTGAGGGAGCTGAAACTGTTTAGGCTGGTGGAGGCTTAGGGGGATCCTTACCACTCTCTACAGATCCCTGAAAGGAGGTTGTAGCCAGGTGGGGGTCGGCCTCTTTTCCAGGCAACGAGTGACAGAACAAGAGGACATAGTCTTAAGCTGTGCCAGGGGAGGTTTAGGTTGGACATTAGAAAGACTTTCTTCACAGATTGGGCACAGGTGATTTGGCATTGGAATGGCCTGCCCAGGGAGGTGGTGGACTCACTGTCCCTGGAGGTGTTTAAGGTAAGACTGGACGTGGCACTTAGTGCCATGGTCTAATTGCCATGGTGGTGTTGGGTCACACGTTGCACTCGATGATCTCGGAGGTCTTCCCCCACGTAGTTGATTCCGTACCCAGACAGGGCGCGGCCTCTCCCCACCCCGCCCCGGCCCGGCCCCCTTCCCGCCCCGCCGGCCGTGCGGTGCCGGTGCCGGTCATGGCGGCGGCAGCGCGGCTGTTCCGCGGGGCTGCTCGCGGCCCGCCCGCCCTCGCTCTTGCCCGGGCGCTGAGCTCCGCGCCGCCGGGGCCGGCGGGCCGGGGAGGGCGGCGGGCCGCGCTGGCGGCCGCGGGGGCGCTGGGCGGGCTCGGGCTGGCGCTGGGTCTGTGGCGGCGGCACACCGCGCTGGCGGCGTCCCGGGAGGACGAGGAGGACAAGGAGCTGCGGCAGCGCTTCATGGCGCCGCCGGTGAGCGGGCTGCGGGAGCTGCGGCGGCGGCGGCGGGAGCTGCGGAGCCGCATGGAGCTGCTCATCATGGAGACGCAGGCGGAGGTGTGCCGGGCACTGGCAGCGCTGGACCCCGGCGCCTCCTTCTCCGTCGACACCTGGGAGAGGAAGGAAGGTACGGGGGAGCCGCGGGGGACACCGCGGGCACCGGCGCCCCGGGCTCGGTCACCCCGCGGTGACCCTGCCCCTGGCCTTGGCAGGCGGAGGCGGCATCAGCTGCGTGCTGCAGGACGGCGAGGTCTTCGAGAAGGCGGGTGTGAATGTGTCCGTCGTGTCAGGACTCCTGTCCGAGGAGGCAGCGCGGCAGATGCGGAGCCGGGGGAAGTCTCTGAAGGCCAAGGACGGTAAGGTGTCCGGCCGGGAGGTGGGGTAGGGAACCGGGACACGTTCACCTGAGTATTCCCGTGCGGGATTCTGTAAGCCGTCTGGCCTTTGAGCGGAACCTGAGGAAGGCCAACACTGATCAAAGCTCGAAGGGTTTCATTTGTATCAAGGTGATTCTAACCAGTAAGCCCGACAGGTGGACTTTTGTATCCCTAAAAAGCCATGTATCAGAGTGCTTCTCCGTCTTGCTGCTTTAAGGAATGTATTGTAGGCACGAGTGATTTCTCAATAATGACACTGTAGCTTAACAGTGAACAAGCACAGGAGTTATGTACCAAAGAGGTGGAGAGAGAGAACCAACACCACCTGAAGGTAAAGAGGACTCAACCCAGGTTTGTGTAGCAAAGGGCAGTTGTGAGGACTGGGGGTGGTGGAAAGCCTTAGCAGTGCCTTATGTTTTAAATGGTCTTCATCTAATGGGTTCTCTAACATGGTGCTGCATTTTAGGACAAATACCAAAAAAAGTGTTTAGCTAGGTGCGCAGAAGAGCGTTGAATGAGAAGTGAATTGCATGTTTACTAATAATGATGGCGATCCAACATAAGAAATTTTCCTGTCATGAAATCTAACGAAAAATAGTGATGTTCCTTAAATGATAGTAAATGAAGTTTCTTGAAAAACTAAAGGGCTTTCTTGGTGCATCTCTTTATCTAGGGAAGCTGCCTTTTTGCGCCATGGGTGTGAGCTCCGTTATCCATCCGAAGAACCCTCATGTTCCAACCATGCACTTCAACTACAGATACTTTGAAATCGAAGAAGCAGATGGTAAGAATTTTAATCCAGTGAAGCACGGATGAAATGTATGACTCCACATGAAGGAAGCGTGTATGCATGGCTAGGGTAAGAGGTTAAGAACCAGTCCAGGTTTGTTCCCAGCTGTGCCAAGAATCTGTTGTTTAGCATTGGATCTTCTGTTCTCTGGCCTTTGTGCATTTGTAAAATGAGTAGAGTAAAAGGGGTTTGCTTTTTGTAGAGTATACCAGAGGTTTCAGATCTAAGGTAAAAATGTAGGAGGTTGTATATAAGTGAAAAATACTTTCAGAGCAGCAGTCCTAGAATTTAGAAGAAGAAATGTCTGTGAAGCGCTGATAAACATTCTGGTCACGATGTGCCTTTGTCTCAGCAGCTGGAAGGACACACTGTCAGAAACGTCGCTCACTAACTGCATTGTGCCTTATTTCCCAACTTTCTGCAACTTGGCGCTGTCAGAAATGGGACCCCTGCCTAGCTGGTCAAACACTGAGGGGCCATGTACCTTGTGACAGTGTATGTACTGTCAGAAGCTCAAAAAGAGTTTTCTTTCAATTGTTTTGCCACAGCATTATGGATCATTTCTAGCCAGTTACTTCCCTGGATGTAATAATGATGTTCGCTTTCTTTGGCATGCAGTAAAATGTTTCTGCATTCTTGAATAGGAGTTGCCAGCCCATCTTGTGAAACTGATATCCTCTAGTCAGGATCAGTGGTCCAAAATACTGAATGAATGGTTTTAACTGCTTTGAAATTTCTCTCGTGTTTTCCTGAAGTCACTGGAAAGGGAAGTTCACTACCTTGAACTCAAATTTTTCACTATTGAGGTTTAGGGACATCACTGAATAATGATTTTGGTTTGTATTTTAAAAGTAGTTGTTAACGCTTTGTGAACCTTGCTGTTCAGAAGAGTAAAAGAAAAATGTTGCTGCTTTCCTCTCTTGTAGGAACTAAGCAGTGGTGGTTTGGTGGGGGGACTGACCTCACTCCAACTTACCTGAATGAAGAGGATGCCGTTCATTTTCACAAGACTCTGAAAGAAGCCTGTGACAAGCATGATCTGAAGCTGTATCCCAAGTACAAGAAATGGTATGTGGGGAGAGATGCACTTGTCGGGGAGCAGAAAGCAGCACTAGATGTTGCCAGTTAAGTGTACTCTAAGAACTGTAGGTTCTGCTGCCTTTTAAAAAGTTACCAGCAAACCCTAAGGAAAATTGGCAGAAGTGTACTGGGACAAAATGTAGTCTAAAGAAATCTCTTATTTACAGAAGCCTGAGTTTTTCAAATTAGGGGGCTGACAACTGGGATCATAAGTCTATAGCCCCAGTAAAAACCAGGCTGACTCTACAAGATTTTGTAAGCCACAGACTTCACTAGGCAACTTAAAAACTCCTTTTAACCTCTGGTGTTAAACTAGGACAAGAGTTTTTCCCCATGGAGTTGCACAAATCCTGCTTACAGTGAGCTCATGGTAAATGTGGATGATTCAGTGTGAGCTCTTGGGCCCGCACTGTGGTACTGAAAATCTCACTCCAATTTTTCTATCTTCACTCTGACCATCATGGCCTGTTTTGTTTTTCTTTTTTTTCCAGGTAAGTAAAGGAGATTGACTTTAATGTAGAAGCTTTGTAATTTTGATGAAGCTATAGTTTTTTTCCCCACATTCACTGTGAGTTCAACAGCATATTCTCTAAGATGCAAACTGTGAATGTTCTTTTTGAGCTGAGAGATACATGTGATCTGATCCTTCACCAGTAAGCAGAGGCTTGCTGCTCTGTGTCTGATAATCCTATCTGCCACAGGCTGAGGTATCCAGGAAGGAGGGGATACTCTTTTGTAAGGCACTAGGTCGTCTCTGAGGACAGGAGATAAAGTGGGTGTTATAGTTTGGGTGGCAACCAGTTAGTAGAGAGATACATCTTAGAGCCTTGAGATTACAGTCTTCTTGTCTGACGAGTTTTTGCATGGTAGTTTAGAGTATGTGCCTTAATGGTCAGGGCATTGGCAGCCTAAGTAGGCTAGCAATGCCGGCAGCAGGGAGTCGGAGACCTTTACCCACCTTTCTCAAAGATAAAAGCTATTGTTAGATTCACCATATTGTCTTCCTGATCTAGGTTTAAGACTTTTATCAGCCTTGTTCTTTTTTTGCCTTTCTCAATCAGCCTTTTTTTGTAACTCTTCCTTCTGCCATAAAATAAAAAAGCTGATTATCCCAGTGAATAAAAAAATAACGTTATCAGTTACATCTCCATGTCTCTCCTGCTTTGGCCATGCCATATATATTGCTTGAGAACGATTGAGGATGGACACATGTATGGAAAACTAGTTCCAAAAGAAGGCAAGGTGTTCTTAATGTTGATGGTTTCTGCTTCCTATTTTCCTTTCTTTTCCATGTGAAGACTTGCAGGGCATGACTGCCCAATAAAGCAACTATAAGCGACATAGGGTGTGGATACAATGAATCAGTTATATATAGTAATTGCACAGCTACATAGTCCCTGTAAATACGAGATTAATTGCCTGCCTATTGTAGAATAAACTGCCTGTATGCATTTCTAAGCTTGAACATGAGCCATGAAAAGCTTCTGCTATGATGACTCAATCTTAGAAGTCTTAACTATTAAAAAGCCTTTTTCCATGACAGTTGCTTTCTTATCTGGTATCAGGCTTTTAGATTCCTTTTGTTTTGATGAAGAAAATCAATTATTTCACTAGAATGGCAAAAATAATAAAGAAATGCTTTTCCAAGTCTGAATTATAAACTGAAAGCTGTACAAATAATTTGGGATCGGCATATAATGCTGGGAATGAAATCTAGCAAGAGCTCTTAGGGTGAAGTTTTGAGATCAGGTGACCCTGTTCTGAGTAGGTAGAGGATATGGATTGGATCACTCCACGTGGATGCAGCTGCCATGGTGTTTGAGTGTTACTGTTCAGTGACTGTGTGGTGACATGTAGCTTTGCAGAGACCGTTTAATCAGAGCTTTACTGTAAGTGAGACAGGAGTGCTTTGCAGAGGGTGCTGCACCATCCTGGCTCTCGGTAGTTAGTGAAACAGTGAGGCACTCGGCACTGCAGGAACTGACTTCTGGTCAGTGCTAGTCCTGTGCCACGTAGCTGTTTGGAATTCTGTTCATTGCTTTGGATACTGTGGACCGTATTAATAAATGTCTGCTACTTCTTCTAGGTGTGATGACTACTTCTTTATCAAGCACCGTGGTGAGCGAAGAGGGATTGGAGGCATATTCTTTGACGACGTGGACTCTCCCTCCAAGGAGGAAGTGTTCCAGTTTGTGAAGAGTTGTGCCAAAGCTGTTGTGCCTTGTTACATTCCCATTGTGAAAAAGCACCGCCATGACTCCTTCACGCCAGAGGAAAAACTATGGCAGCAGCTTCGGAGAGGACGGTGAGTACTGAAGGAGCTAAAGAATATGCAGGAGGTGGATTACGCTGGCAAGAAAAAAACTGAGCTAGTTACAGGTTCATGTCCTGTTGTAGTGTGGGCTAAAAAAGCTCACCAGGGAATTTCAACATTTTTGTGCACAGAACTAATCTTGAAATCCAATGCTAGGTTGCCAAAAGGGGGGCAAAGAAGGTAGTAGCATGCCCTTATTTTTATTTCCCACCTTCCCATGTTAGAATACAAGTACGCAAACAAAATGCCCCAGCTTCTCTCCAGCTCTTTCAAAAACCAAGAGAAGCTGCTGCTGTGCAACAGGCAAAGGGGTATGGGTGTGCTTGGTGTCCTCAATCCTGCCCTCTTCTGCAGCCCAATCATATGAGATACAGGACTACCCTTGTCCCATGAGGAGCCTGAGGGTGAGGGAATTGTGCTTTCTATTCAGTAATGAAACAAAATCTCACGAAGCCAAGAAGTGACTGTACTCAGGTACCTTCAGCTTCTTACATACATATTTGTTCCATCTGATCTTGGCATTGAAATGAGGATTGCTGTAAAGGAGTAAAGACACAGGTTTTTTTTTTTATTCTGGCATGATCCAAAGTTGCTGTAACTTAAAAGACTTTGGAGGATGCTTCTAATTTGACCAACTGTTAATGTTGCAAAAGCTTAAGTACACAGGTCAATACAGTTGTACTCCCTTCTCTGTGTCCTGTGATTGTGTAAGCACATGGAGAAATGAGAACACACGTGCTTTGTGCAGAAGTATGGTCTTTAGTTTCTTCCTCTTCTGCAGAGAAATCTGTGAGACTGGCATGGAAGGAGTATAAGCATTAAAGTTTAGAACACTGGCCTGCAGTCATTGGTCAGATAAGCAAGACTCCTTAATTTGGTGGGACTGTTCCTGGGAACGTGGGGCTTCCAGGATTCAGTCTGTGGATGGGATTTAGCAAACCTGCTAAGTTTATAAGGGGGAAAAGCTTCTTTAAGCTGCAGCCAGAACCAGCTCTTGAGGCCTGCCTATTTCCCTGGGCCTGCTTGCAGGTTGTTTGGCTAGGTAAAGCTTTCCATTTCTGCAGATAGGTAAGAACTCTTCCCTTCCTGTGTCTCTGTTAAATACTAACATATCTGTACTAGCTATTAAGATAACCCCTGATGAATTGTCACTGCTCTGTTCCTATGCTGTGGGCAGAAAGTGGTGTATTGTGGTATTACAACTCCCACACAGCACTCTGAAGCTGTTTGACTTCTGCTGCTTTCCAGATCTCCCCAAGAAACAAAATATATTGTTCAGACCTTACTGCTTTTGTGTCCTTCAGCATGGAGGACTGCACAGTAGAATTCTTCCTCTGGTTGTTTTCAGTTCCTTTGAGGCCCCTCTATTTGTCTGATGCCACCACACAAAAGAGAGTAACCAAGGTAAACAGGGTGTCGAGCTTGTCAGGGGGACTGAGGCCAGGGAGAAGCTCAGCACAGTACAACAGCCTGCAGAATGCTCTCCTTTGAACAGTTGTCTGCTCTAGTCTGTTTGCCAATGCTTTGTGTCTCCCTATGCTTTGTGGAGTGGCAAGGTGATAATTGCATTCCTGCAGAGGATGCTTAAGAACAGTTCACTCTAAAACACAGCAGAAAGATAGGCTGGTTTTGTTTGATGCCTGCTAGCTGAAGAAGGCACAACGAGCTTCTGCTAATAAACTTGTTTTTTCTTTGCATCTCTTCACTCCCCATAGTTATGTAGAGTTCAACTTGGTTTATGACAGAGGTACAAAGTTTGGCCTCCTGACACCAGGATCAAGAATCGAAAGCATTCTTATGTCTCTGCCGCTGACTGCAAGGTAAGGGTGTAGCTATGAGGGATTGCAGGTAGGTTACTGTTCTTATTAAAATAGTTCATAGGATTAAATCATAGGTCTGCTGTGGTGTCCCATCACTTTACAGTAGCTAGTTCATGCCTGATACACGAACTGCCCAAATACACGCAGACGCTTCTCTAGTCTCCTACACTCACCTAGTTGCCAGTAGTGTGTGGCTGAGATATTTTCTGACAAAAAAAGGGATTTTTTTTCTGCTTAGTACCTTTTGATAGACTTTTCTCTCCTTGCTCCATGGGTTTTTGTTTAGTAGCTCTTTGAAATCATGTGAGCTTCTGGCAGTCCTGACAAATGTGGGACGAGCTTCACCATTTAACTGTGTCTTATATGAAAAAGTGCCTCTACTTGCACCTGATGACTTTGTTTGATTTTTCATTGAGTAACATGATTTTCTTGCTGTTCTGTTTCTCCATAACTGTTCTTAGTTTACAGACTTCTGTTTTTTCATTGCCAGTTTTCCAGGCTAATGATTCCTGGTATTTTTAGTCTTTGTACAGTCACTGTTCCATCCTTTTGATCACATTGGCCACTTTCTCTAGGCTTAAGTTTTCTGTGCCCTTTCTGAACTAGGGATAAGAAACCAACACCATAAGATACATATGTGTATCCAAGATCATACAGTGGCATAATTAAGTTTTAATTCATTATTCCTTTCATAATCCTAATATTCTGTTTGCTGGTTTGGACTGCTGCTCAGCATAAAGCTGTCCTTTTCATAGAACTGTTACAATGCCACAGTCTTTTCTGGGCAATAAAATTGAACTCAAATTTAACTCAATCTGTATGGAACTTTTTCTGTGTCTATCATTTCACACCAATCAACAGTGAATTTCACCTGCCATTTTACTGTTCAGTTGCTTGGCACAATACTAACTGTTTTCAACTGTTTTTTTTTTTTGTTTAAACCCATTTTGCTTACTCGTGCAATATCAGCAAATTCAGTCACTTACTGTTTACCCCCATTTTCAGGTTGCTTTTAGGTAACACTGAGTAGCACAGACCCTGTCGTGAATTCCATAAAGTTCACTAGTGACCTCTTCCTAGGAAAACTGACCTTTGCCTGCTGCCCCTTAACCGTAAAGGCAGTCCTGTTCTCACCATATACTGTCATCCCACTGCCAGCACTATATGAGTCCCTGACCTGGTGGTGAAGCATGCTTCTATCTTCTGATTTCATTTCTGGGATGATGTGGTTTTGCTTGTTTTCATCAGTGTAAATAGCTTGCTTCACAGCACGAATGGTTCAGTTCCTTCCTGGGGAAAAATGGAAAGAGGGTGTGAACTGCTGACTGCTGATGCTTTCTCTGTCATGCCTCTTTTAATTGCCTTTTCAATAAAAAAGTGATCTTTCATCACCTTTGTTTTTAATACCAAGATTCAAAAAGGACTTGTAGAGTTCACAGTCCTTATTCTGGAAAACCTAGGTCTTGTGTCCTCACTGTCAAAATTCTATGGGTTCCTTTTCTGCTCATCTTCCTTGTGATGTTAGTATGTCACAAGAGACTGTTAGAAGATTTTTGCAAATCAACCTGCATGCATTTTGGGGCGAGGGGGCATTGCTCTTCCCTTTTTCCTTGTTCTTCCAGCTTTTTCAGAAGTTGGTAAAACGTTTTTCCTGTGTACCCTGATGTTGTTATTTGTTTTTACTGAACTTACTTATCTGTCTCCTGAGCTGAGTATCAACTGTGTATATAGCTTTGCATGCAAGGAAAGGGAACTCCAGTACAAACACCACCTGGTCTGGGAGAGGTGGCAGCCAGCTGGGTAGTCTGAGTGTGTTTCCCCTCTCCCTGCAGGTGGGAATACATGCACACCCCGCCAGAGAGCTCCAAAGAAGCAGAAATCCTGGAGGTTCTGCGAAATCCCAAAGACTGGGTGCACTGACACAGATCATGAACAAGATGGATTGATTACACTGAGCCACTTGAGCGAATGGGAACGCCTGCAAAGCAGCTCATTCAAACCGCTGTTGCATGGCGTTTCATTGTGTCTATTTGTATCTTGCCTGGTGCCTTAATTATGCTGTAGACTTGTTATAACTTGCGAATATGTGAACTCACTCTTTTCGATTGATGGGCTAATGTTGTCACCCCCTGTTGCTGTTGCCTTGTGAAGGACTGGTGTTGGCTTCACAGGGCTACTGTGCATGTTTTAGGACTTTCTTAATTCATGTGATGGACTGCAAAATGGCAAATTACTGTAAAGTGTACTCCCAGTGAAATGAAAGCATTATCTGTGCCTAAATAGCACTGCTTACCCTTAGAAAATGTTTGGATGCTTAAACACATTTTTGTAAAGAATAAAGGGAATATTTGATATGATTTTAAACCTTAAACTGTGCTTTCGGGAAATTGTGGAAAAGGTGGTACTTAATCACATGTATTTTGATGCTGCAATAGCACGACTTGGCCGAGCAGTATATGGGAGAATCTGGGTTGGAGCACCAGTGTTACCTGAGGAGAGGGGAAGGCTGGCTGTCCCTTTGAGGAGAAAATCTTTCAGTGTTGAGCTTGTCAGCTGGGATGACAACCCCTGCCTCAGGCCAGCTCATTTGCCGGGAAGGTCGGAGATGGATCAGGAAGCTGTTGCATGTTGTTCCGAGATCTCTAAATAGCACTCCGCGCCGTTCCCAGCCCCAGACTAATTGTTCTTTCGACTCCCGGCACAAACCTCGTCGCAGAACGTGTAGGGAAAAGCAAACGGAGGCCGAGTTCCGTTTCCCTTAGGAAGAAAAGGGCAGCGCCACCTCCCCGTCGGGGAATCGAACCCCGGTCTCCCGCGTGACAGGCGGGGATACTAACCACTATACTAACGAGGAGCGGGACGATGAGGATTTCCCTTCCGCCACCACGGCGTACGACCTCCCCCGTCGCGGGTTCCTGCGCTGCGGGTGACGGCTGTCCCTGCGCCCGGGCGGCGTGGGGACAGACCCGCGTAGGCGCATGGTCGGGGTCCCCGCCTGACCGCCCAAGTCAAGTTTCCCGTTGGGAGCCACCGCGTTCAGTTCCGTGTTACCATCTGCCACTAAAATAAAATCAAGTAATAGTCTGCTAATTCGGCTATCTCCTCACGTTCAAGGGAGAAAAAAGAAATGGCCCGTACGGGGATCGAACCCGCGACCTTGGCGTTATTAGCACCACGCTCTAACCAACTGAGCTAACCGGCCACTCTCTTGCACTCCCCCCGGCTGCGCGCAGTTGAGGCGCTACCACGGACAGGCCGCGGGTGGAACCTCTGCCGGGATCGGATTCGCGGCAGTACTGCGATCACTCTCGTTAAACTCCGCCTCGGCGGGTCATTCCAGGGAGCCGTGGCAGAGCCGCACAGGCATTAATCGGGGCGACGACTGTTGCTAAAAAACGGGGACTTCAAAACCTTTCCTTTCCCACTACCCTCTCCCTCCTCCAGTCTGCGGCCGCACCCCCTGAACGGACACGAACCTCGCGGTGCGGGGGAAGCCCCATCGCAAAGAGCCGCCTCCCTCCTTCCCTCCGCCGCACGCCGCGGTCCGCAGCAGTCCCCGGGGATAAAAGACGCTCTCACCTCCCCGTCGGGGAATCGAACCCCGGTCTCCCGCGTGACAGGCGGGGATACTCACCACTATACTAACGAGGAGCGCGCTGATAAGTTTTTCCCTCCTGACTCATTCCAGGAGCCCCCGGCGGAATCCCGCACCTTGTAGGACCCCCTACCGCCCCCGGCGCTCCAAGGCCTTCTCTAAAATTGCAGTAACCAATCAAAAGGCATATGCTGCACCAAGGAAGGACAGGCGCATTTCCTAAACCTTTGGGGAGCCCTGTTTCCCACTGTGGTGAAACCACCCGTCCTCAGAGGGAAGTGAACCCTTCCCCATGTGATAGGTCAATTGGAGAACTTGTAAAATCGAGACATTAAATAAAAAAATGTAGAAAATACTTAGGAATCAAATACCTGTGAGTCAGTGAAAAAGGTGTAGAGGAAGAGAACATCACCATTGTAGAGGAAGAGGACATCACCAAATTCCAAGCCCTTTCCTTCACAAACTGTCAGTACAAGTGCTAAGCTGAACTCCTCAAGTATCCTCTCCTTTGCTGTTTCATTTGCCACTAACACCACCTATCATAAAATACATTAATAAAAACTATTAGGAAGCCAAAAAGAAGGCAAATATCTAGAGAATAGAGAAAGCGTATGTAAATGTATCATGAGCAAGAACTGCCTCAAAACCAGGCAACATATAACACAGACATTCCCTCTCCACAAAAAAGATCCCAAAGCTGTCACTACAACAACAACGTGGTATGAGGAAACTGTCATAGATCCATTGTAAGAAAATAGGCAGTTAGTTAGGAAGAAATAGGAGACATCTGACTGAAAAAAGAGCAGAAAAACCCAGATGTGCATTATCGATGGAGGGGATAGGAATAGTCTAAGTGTAATCAATATGATCGTTAGAATGTCTGTTTTATTAACACAAATTGCATCTTTTATATACTTCTCACACCCCAGTGTTTGGTTAGTCTTATATCATTGGGTACAAAGCACAGATTACATTTGTATCACACTTCTAATTGGTTATTCACAGGTGTCCACGCAAAATATCACCTCTGGAAGTCCACCTCCAGCCCAGAACAGACTTTTTCCCTGAAAGGGCCCCAGAATTTTTAAGTTGTTTACATAGTTTGTGCCTGGCCTTGAGAGACAGAGCTCACAGAAATGCAGGAAAGATTGCTCACACTCTGTGCTATTCCTGCAACAGTGCATGAACAAGAAAGAAACAGAAACCCACACAATAACGATTTTTAAATTGACAAAGCATTATTTACCAGTGACATGTAGAGGTTTAAAAGTTGTGGGCAACCCACATAAAATAATTATTTGATTAGCTACAGACCTAGAACAATCTGCAAAAAGTCATATACCTAAAAAAGCAAACCTGACGCGCTCCAAATCCAACAGGCAGTGTTTTCCTTTTGTGGCCCCTCAGCAGCACTGCTGGGTCGCTAACCCTGTGGGACCCCAAGACTGTAGGTTTTCCTCCATCAAAGAGACCAGAGTCCTCAGGAAGCTGATCAAAAGATTCTGGGAAACAGTACTGAAGCAATACAACCACTCTAGAGGCCGGATAAAGAGTGCCTGTTGTAAGCAGAATATGGATTTTAAACCCTCTCTCATGCTCGCTCAAAAACACACTTCTAACAGATTTTGTTAGAATTTTGAGATCAAGAAGTGTCATAACAAAAACATTAGTCAGAGAAGAGAGAAGCTGTAAAGTCTACTTTATGTTTCTGCTCTTGTGAATAGATCTCACCTCACTGTAAACTGATTTCAGAACCACTGGGATAAGACCTTCTCCAAAGGAGATTGCTCAGTAAAGAAAGAGCATTTGCAAATTTGTATGCCAGGAGCCACAAGATATGATGCAACTGCAATGAAACACAGTGCTTCCCAGTAATCTTGCATGCCATAGACAGATGAAGTAACAGATGTAATCTAAAACCTTTGCTTTTTGCTGAATTTGATCTCCCTGTGCAGTCTTTTGCTACATCTGTGCTCATCCTCAACCTCACCCTCACTTAGTGGGACATAAGAAGAAATGCCAAGTATTTGGGCATTGTTTGTTCTGTTTCTAAAGAAATAGCAGTATTGAATTAGGTGTCTTGGTGTTGTCACTGCATTTGTCTCTGAAAGCTTTTAATGACAATGTGCAATGATTTGATGTATACAGAAATCCTGTAGCTACAGCTGTAAGTTGTGATCCTGCTGCCTACTCCACTTGTATGAGCCAGCTCCTTTATACAAGCTTGCTTTAGAGGGCCCTGAAAGCTGCTGGTCAGAGTAAGGCAGTCTGAAAGAACGCTGGTCTGGAACATCTTTGGCATGCAAATCATCACCAGCACTCATCTAAATGATGACAGATGGAGTAAAACGACACATGGACATGTAAGAAATTGGCTATAAAGGTGCCCAAACACCGTGTGCACTTACTGTGCCACGTATCAAATGCCAGCTCCTGATCTGCAGGTTCCTGATCCCCCTAGACTGTGTAACACAACAGGAAATCATATTTTAAATTGTTATTTTATCCCCTTTTTGGTACTTAACGGAAAACCGATTACACAGTGTCAAGT
>JAWWLV010000001.1:21056652-21100056 GCA_035041135.1 Platyrinchus mystaceus
GATTTTAACCAGTAATAAATACAGAAAAGGCGGGAATTTGGGATCCGCTCCCCGAGAGCCCCAGCTCGGGGGCGGGACGCCCCTCTCCCGCCGCGCCGCCGGGGGCGGAGGGAAGGGTCACCCCCAGGAGCGCCCCCGCCCTTTTGGGCAGGGCGAGGCGGGGCTGGCCGCGGCCCGCCCGGCGCCGTGGCTTAGCTGGTTAAAGCGCCTGTCTAGTAAACAGGAGATCCTGGGTTCGAATCCCAGCGGTGCCTGGGCTTTCCTTTTGGGGGAGACGCCCCCTGCCTCTGACCGGGCTCTCTCCGGCCTGTGGCCAGCTCTGCCCCCTGCCAGGTGCCCGCAGCAGCCCAGCGCGGCCCGGGTGGCTTATGTCTGGGTATCGGAGAGAAGCGGGGCAAGGGGCCCATCCTTTTCGCAATTTTCCCCCGCAGAGGCGTCTCCATGTAAGCAGCTGCCGACCCCTGGGAGGGTTTTCTAGCGCCGACGTGGATCTCGGCCCGTTTCGTTTCGGACAGGAAAACAGGCTGCCTTCCTGAAGCCGGGGTGCTGCCCGTGACGTGTCAGCTCCCGGCAGCACCTCTCCTCCCTCCCCTCGCTTCCTCCCCCTGGACACCCTCCACCCACAAGTAACTCCCGCGGCCGATCAAACCAAAAGGACAGCGGCGGCGGCTTTTAATCCGCTCTGCTCCGTGGGTGACCACGACAAAGTCTAGGCGACAGCAAAAGGGCGGGTTTGCCTCCCCCTTCTGCTTCCCCCCGATCGGCACAAAGAGGGCGGGGGAGAAGCCAGACAGGCTCAAAACTAACTGTTGGCCCGTACGGGGATCGAACCCGCGACCTTGGCGTTATTAGCACCACGCTCTAACCAACTGAGCTAACCGGCCACTTCCGTCGGGAGCACCCAGCGCTCCCCCTCCGGGACTGCGGCTGGAGCGGCGGTCACCGCGACCTGCCCGGCTGCCGTGGAGCGGATCGCATTCCTTGGCGCCCGCGACGGACAGAGGCACGAATGCGCGGGCACCACGCGTGTCCGCGGCGCAGCTCCTTCCTCCGCTCCCCCGCGCGGATGGTCGCAGGTACGGCGGCCCCTCCACGCCCACCCGCGCTCGTCGGGGCCAAGCGGCACCGCGCGTCAAAATGCACCGCACGGGGCGGGCAAAAAGCGTGCTGTCAGGAGTGGGATTCGAACCCACGCCTCCAGGGGAGACTGCGACCTGAACGCAGCGCCTTAGACCGCTCGGCCATCCTGACCGCTGGGCGCGATTTTCTGCCGGCCCGACTCGGCTCCGCCGCTCCCCGCCAGCCCCGGCCCGGGCGACCCCCGCCCGATCCACTGCCATATGGAGCAAGTACCTGCCTTTCCTCCGGCACCTGAACGAGACAGGGAAGGGCAAGGCACCACAACACCCCGGCTCTCCCCTGCAGCCTCGCGCCTTTGCTCTGCACCCAGGCAGTGTATAAACCAGCCCAGTACATAAACCTCCCCCTGGAAATACCAGCCTAAAACACCGCTCAGCACCTTGAAGCGCTATTCTGTCATGCCATCAGTAGCCACAGGTGAATGCTACTCTCAGCCCCTCGACAAGAGACCCAAACATTTTCACGTTGCAAATACCAGGTTACACACAGGCTAACATTATTTAGAGAGATGTTTTTGCTCAGTTCTGTAGGTAACAGTGCAAACCAAAGTCAAACCACTTATCCCTGCAACAAAATTCCTTTAAAAATTTGGCCTTGAATACCAAAACCACACATTCTCCATTCACTTCTCTTTGCAGCAGTAAGTTTGTCATTTCAGAAGGGGGCAGCTAGAGGTGCTACACCTTCAACTTCTGAATTTCCTCAGAACTAAGATGAATGTCACCTCATAAGTTGTATGGGTTTCCTAGGAATGGCTGAAGCCCTTTCCTGGGGAGAGCTTAATACGAATAGAAAAGGTAATTAATGCCCATTAATATCCAATAGACCCAGCACTTATACTGCATTGAGACTATAGTCACATTCCAAAGGCTGAATGAGGGGATAAGGTGAAAATAAGGCGTTTTAAACTATCCTCAGCAATCCCCCTTAAGAAGGGAAACCTGCTAGGGTAACAGTAGCTCCAAGGAAAGGGGGAGGAGCTCAGATCAGGGAGTAGATGAACAAATAGATATTCTGGTATGTTGTTCAGAAAACCAGCACAGCAAGGCAAATAAGCATTACCCCAATGTTCAGCACACTGAGATTATGATTAAATTGCTCAAGTTGCACATACTTCTTGGTTCTGAGAGCCACTCAAGGTACTACCACCATGGCTGAATTCATGGACCTATGCACACAAAAAAATACTCATGACTATTTTTGTGTTCCCTGGTTTCTGTATGGGTTCAATAAATTGGAATAATTCCACAGCTTCCCTTCCACATCATGTCAAGGCAGGTAAGAGAAGTGACTAACACAGACATATCATACTTCATCAAGACACTACAAATAGATCTCTCCCTCACTCAAAGGGCTACCAAATGCCATTACCTTATTCCATAGAGAATGACCATATAGGAACCACGACCTGGTTTCATATCAGCATTCTAACCTGTCATGCTCTATCATTTAACATTAAACTTGTCAAATGCCCTTGTTTGGTATGGAGCTTGTGGGAACTGTGACAAATCCCAGAGAAATAGTGTAATCAACAGAAAACTAGAACATGCAGTGGATACGGCCAGGGATGCAGAAAAGGGAGATGGAAACAGAGAAGATACAATACTAATTAAAAAATTACTTGCCTAAAAATGTCACCCACCTGCACACACCACTTCTGATGAGAGAATACAAACCATTAACCAAGGACTTGCAACTCATCTGCTATTAACAAAATGTGACCATCTGCTAAGCAAGAATAGTCTATACATGAAAAGACTTGCATCAAGGAAACCTTAAGCTATTAAATATGCAAAAGAAAAAAAACACCCACAACAATCAGGAACTCAGGTTCTGTTTCACAGGAACATAAATCTAGCTCCCAGCTTCAATAAAAACTTGGAGCAGGATAGAAAAATGGTTCTTCAATTAGATATAAGAAGACCTCCTAAAGAACAAAAGAGAAGGTGAAGTATTTCTCTAAGTCCTTCCTTAATTTTGTTACAGATTCTAAAGTTTATAAAGTCTTCTTACAGCACTGTGCTCAAAATTTATTTTTTGCTTCCTTTACATCTACCCAACCTCATCACTCAATCTTCTCAACTCTCCTACCTCATGTTCATCTCTCTTGTTCTTGTTTCACTTACACCTGTGCTGAAAAGGAAAGTTTTCTAACTAAAAAGTACACATAAAACCCCAAGAAACAAGTATATTTTTGTTTCAAATATTTATTTTAATAAAGTGTTTTAAAACAACAGCTTAACTTTTATAATTTTATTAACCTTTGGATACCCCATCTAACTTTAGTTTTGAAACAAATTCTTGAAGTTGATAACTTCCCAGAACAGTTAAAAAATGTAGTTATTTGTTCAAAGTAAATGACCACCTCAAAACAGAAGTCTTTTGTTGAAGTCTGCACCGTTACTTGTAGTTACTTTCTGTTGGGTATTGAAAAAGATAATTAGATGCCAAAGAGAATTTTGAGGTCAGCCAGAGTGAGCTTAGTGAGGGCCTCTCCTTTGCCTGACAGAACCTGCTGGGCGAGACCTTTCTTCCTTGTCTGGAGTTGCAGGATCTTTTCTTCTACTGTTCCTTCACAGACAAACCTAAAAAAACCCAAACAAACAAACAAACAAACAACCCACAAACAGACAAAAAAAGCCACATCATCTCAAGTGCTAGGAAGAAGTGTCAGCATTATTTAAGCACTTTCCCAGCAAATTCCCAAAGACTCGTCTCACTTAGAAATTGATAATTACTCTATTATGTGACTGAAAAGTATACCTCTGAACAGAAACCAGCTGTCCTCATATCCAAATATTATAACCTTTCAAATATAAGCCTGATGGACTTAAGGCCTCAACTTTGGTCATCTGAAGCAGCAGTAATTATGTGACAAAATCCTAAAATGACTGATTGATAATTGATGACATCTATTTACCAAAATCATTGTACCCTAAGCAGCACTCTGGATTTCGGTGTGAATGCACTGTGTGTTTACAATAGCTAAGTTAGCCTTTTAGGTCTTAGTTATAGATGCTTTTTTTAAAAATCCACTTTGCCACTTAATAAAAGTGTTCTACATGATGTTATTAGTGATACCAGAAAGGTCCAGGCTTAGGTGAAAAACCTTCAATGAATTAAGAAAAGAGAAATGGTTAGGTGCCTGAATTATCCTCAGGAATGAACAGGACATTCCCACTAAATCACAGGCTGAAAAACAAGAAATCCCTGTTAGCTATCAGGACAGCAACACACAGGCAAGTGCCACATAAAAAGGTTTTCATGTGTTCCATCTCAGTGCCCAAACCTCAATCCCACTGTCAGACCTTGTGTCTAGCTCTAAGTAAAGAAGCCAAGGCCTTGTCTCACTGACTAATGCCAGACAGCACACGGGCAGCAGCTGCCTCATTTACTGCTAGGTACAATCCTGACCTGTGTATCACAACATCCTTCTTCTGCCCCACTCGGTATATGCGGTCACATGCCTGGTCCTCCAGAGCAGGATTCCTGCAAGGTAAAACACATAATAATAAAAAAAATATAGATGCTTCATTTTCCTGCCTGCAGTGCATCCTGTCATCCTCTGTACTGCTAAAACTGCTCCCCAGGTTACCTCAGGTGTAGAGGCTTGCTGGCCAGTATTCACCCTGGCTGTTTTTCCCTTGGCCTTGGGTAGAAGAATGCTACAACTCCTCACAAAGCCAGCTGTATGGCTTAGACCACTGGTTCATGTAGCCCCATATCTCTGGCCAACAGTCAGTACTCAGAGAAAGCCCAGTAGCTGGTGAGGAAAGAGGGTGAAGCAGAAAGGCAAACCCCATTGAAAGAGGCCACACTCAAGAATATTTGGATGAGAAATGGTTCCACTCAACAAAGTTATAGGGAACACATGTTGGTGTAACTTCCATATTGCAGAAACATCTCCTTAATGCTGCTACTCAGCAGCTGGTTTTGCAGTGAGGCACTTTAGTTTGCTTTGTAAGTTCCCATGAGCAACATTTAGTTTAAAAAAACTGCAATTCTGACTTCGATGAGGGACAACAAATATTAGGAGCTCAAACACACCATTTTCATAGACAAATATGTTAAACACAAAGCTACTTTAGTTATGCCCAGTTACTGACTACGCTCAACACGATTTGTTTCAAGACAAAACTTCCTGTAGGCACCACTGTACCATTGTCACTACTGCAGGAAATTAGGGCAGGGACTGACTGCCAAGTCCCCAGTAACATTTTGTGATACAGAGCTGCATACCTGCCTCTTTGGATTGCTGTTATACTCCTTTATTTTCTTACCCCTACAGAACTGTATTTCATTGGATTGACAAATTAGTGCCTTGGGTGAAAGCTGTAGTAAAGACACTTTTCTACAGCTAACACTAGCCCTTACACTGTCCTCCTATCCCAGTCGTATCAGACATCACAATACATGTGGTGAGAAAGAAAAGCAACATGCCCAACATATACTCTCAGAGATGAAACTTTTGTTTCTTTTTACCAGTGCATGTCAAGAAGAAAGAGATGGTTTCCTCCAGTCAAGTTCAGGCCAACGCCTCCAGCCAGCAATGAGACCAACATTACCTTCAAAGGCCAAAAGAGAGTTAGGGAGCCCATTTCCAAAAACTGAAGATTTAGACAACCTTTGAACTAGCTTTGGAGTTGGATGATTTTAGTACAGAAGGAGGACATCAAAAGGAGCTTTGTAGCAGCTGCTCCTGCCCATTATAAGATGTACATTTGTTTTTACAGCTACTCCTTTCTCTGCTGATCTTGGCACGCAGAGGTCCAAATGATAGTGGTGCCAGCAAACGGAATCACAGAGTCAGCTATCACAGCTGCTCATAGCAGCATTAGGGACTATTTCCTTGCCCTGATGGCATACCTGAGGCCCTTTAGGATTGCTATTGAACTCTTCTACCACATCCATTCTCTGTTTAGGATTGACAGATCCGTCCACTGTCGCATACTTCAGCCCTAGTCGCTGGAGGTGCACAGCCACGACTTTCAGCATACTCGTCCACTGGGAGACAACCACACTGGAGAGAGAGCAGGGAGCTTACAACAAGGTCTGTGTGTACTGTAACAGGTTGGTTATTGCACTGTCTCACCCAGGAAAAGACAACAATTCAGGCACTCTTCCCAACTGCAAACTGGGACCAAGTCCCTTCCCAATTCAGAAACAGATTCGCCTCTAGGTGTAGTGATAGAACCTGCTGTGGAAGGCTAATAGCCAACAAACTTCAGATACATGAAGTCTGTAACTTTCACCTCTGTTTTTGGATTTTACATTTCCACCTACCAATCACAGTTCTGAGTCACAATGCTGAGCTTTTTCTGCAGTACACAAAAATCAATTGCAACAATAAACTTGGATTGATTGAGCCTCTTACTCACCAAGTCTTGGACTAAACAGTTTGTGAGGTAATAATTTGTTCAATAGCTTCTTGGAAGGGAACAAAAGCAATGTTGGTGTTCCCATTCTTATGATGGGGATGCATTTTGGAAAAGACTCTGGAAAAAAGCTTTCTACATACAGTGCAACTGGAAATGCCCAACATGATTCCCCCTTCCAACCCACCCCCAACATAACACAGGTGTTGTGGCTTCACAGCCACACACCTGTAGGAGCATTCTACACTGTTTAACAAAAACAAGCAGAAACCCCTGTATTGCTGCAGTCTGGTGCACAGCAAAGACAGGGAGAACCTGCTCAGTGAGAGTGCAGGACTTCAGTTGCACTACAGGCCCTCTGATCAATGCATTCCTTTATCTCAAACAGGTTCAGGTTTAACCTCTACTTTATTCCTCCACTTTTTTGGGGGGTTGAAGTGTGGGTTGCAGAGCTCAGGACAAATATTTGTCAGCACAACCAAGTTATTTCCAATTCCGTTTTTGGAGAAGAGAGTCCTCTCACATGTTCCCTTATGGTTACACTTACCTACATCTTAAATTCCCTTCTTTTGTTTTAGATTTTTTTTCTCAAAAATCTGTGTTCAACTATTGCAGCACTACCACATTTTACCACACCAGGAGTTTTGTATACCATTATTTAAAACTATTTCTGCTGTTGTCAACATGCTTCTCTCAATCACTATGACTAAAGAAGAGAACATGCTCACTAACCTTTTCTGGGGCTCCGAGTGACTCTGAATAGTTTTCAGTTCAGCCAAGAGGTGAGATATCTGCAGGATAAAAAAAAAAGGTTAGTCTGCTTGCTCATAATCCAGCTCATGATTGGCTACTCTTCATGAAAATAGAAAGTGATCAAAACAGCTTTTCACCAGGAATTTCTCCTATGCCCATACTTTGAAGAGATTTTAAGAGTCATTGGTAAGAACACTACCACCACAGAAAAGTGGGTCAAGAAATCAAATCATACAAACATGTCTTAGAGATTCCAATCTTTCTGTGAGAAGCCAAGTTTTTTGCCATCTCTCCTCTTGCTGCCATCCAATTTTTTCTAGCTTTTCACAAGCACCATGGTCTCACATGCAAGCTTTTCTGAACTTCTGTGAATCCAGTGTTCAAGATTTTCACTGACAGTTTTTCAGCAGTCAGATTCTCACAGCTTTACTAGAAGCACCCCTTAACACCTGAGAAGCTGGAGCCTTCCCAGAAGGGGTTCAGCAGGCTATCAATGTACTCATCTGATTTCATCTAAATTGGCAACTTAGCCTGATCTGCATTTACCAAGGTGTTACAATTCATTAATAATTTAAAAGACAAAGTGCTGAAATCCAAGCTTCTCAAGGAAGGTAAGAAAGCCACAACCAGAATACCTTTGAACTCTCCCTGGTGATTTCAAAGATATCTGTCTTAAAAGCTGTGCCATTTAGGTAGACTGTTGATTGGGAATCAAGAGTCTGGAGCTCAGACAGTGTCAAAGCACCAAGTTGTTCCTCAATGGAGAGGGAAAGGCCTTCACTGTTCAAGTTAACTTGATCCAGAGCCTATGGGAAAGAAAGCAATATAAGAAGGGATCACAGTCAAGGCTGAGATCAAATTCAGTACTGATCCACAGTCTGCACAATGTCTGCTGAGGACAGTGGTTTGAAGGGCTGTGCAATATGAAGACAAAACGATTGAGGAACACTACTGGGTCAGACCAACAGTCCCTTTGGGCCCTTCCCCAAGAAGGGGCAGCATAAGGAAAGCATGAGAGCTTAGCCATTTTCTATGGTCCAGCCTCCTCAGACTCCCTCTCCCATAGCATTTAACAACTGCAGGATGAAAGATGTTAGAAGATAAATTCCTGCCTGTTCCTTTAATAGGCGAATTTATTCTACAGCTGCTTTATAAGACAGAGCCAAGAACTTCTGCTAGATTAATCTACTTCATGCAAGACAACTTCAACTAAAGCACTTACAGAGCTCTCCAAAACACAAGCCCTTAAAACAGGCTACACTTGTGCACTTTCTAAGGCTAGGTTAAGACAAAGACTTCTTTCACATTAAAATTCTGTTTGGTTTTTTTTAAATCTAAATAAAGTATTTCCAGAGACACAGCTGCCCATATAAGTCATGCAAAGAGATGCAAGGGTGTTACAGTCTGTTGACTTACAGAAACACTCAAAAATCCCCACAAAAGACCTCACAATACAATACAATGCAATGCAATTACCACTTTCAGTAAGGAGAGATGGCAGCAGCACTGACGGAGCCTCAAGAGCATGGATAAGACGTGGACAGTACTTGAGACCTGGGAGGGACTTTGTGAGCCTGCTAGAAATTCCTTTTGACTGACTCCAAACTCTTGTGCAACTGCAGAGGAATGGAAGACAAAACATCAAGAACTCTTGGAGCCATTTCCAAGCACTGCCCAGCCAACCTCCAGGAAGAGATTCATCAATAAGAGACAAGAATCAACAGTCAAGCAAATACCTGATTAAACACAGGAACCCATCAAACTCCATTAAAAAAAAAAAAGGAAAAAGACAACAAGACAAGTCAGAATACCTTACAACATTGACATCTATTGTCTGAGCAGTGAGACCTTTACTTCAGAAAGAAATTTTGGACCCAAAGAGGTTAGGAGATTTTCCCAGAGCCACAACAGTGAGAACATACTTTTGGAATACTACGGTAGGCTTCTCTGTAACATCAGGGGATCATTATCCAAAGAATTTCTAAGTCCTGACCCCATGTGGCCAGGTCTGTTCCCTTTTGTTGCCTGGGCACTTAAGAGCTACTTCTGCAAATGTTTTCAGGGAGGGTAGGCTCAAACCTTTCTCAAATGGGTTACCACCAGCATGCTCTCTGTCTTCATTTTTCTGCTCTTGTCTCTTTAGGTAGGATTGTAGTGTTGACCTGCAAAACCAAGACAAAGACACTGGAATGTACAGCAGGAAAAAAGGCAAGAAGGCTCTGAGCTTAACAAGCAAGCTGATCATGCATTAAAAGGAAGATTTCATTAATCATTCAGTCACAAAATGATCACAAAAAAAGCCCAGTTTTGTTTAACTTGAGTACGATCAAAACCAAGATCCATTTTGGAAATCACAAGAAGCAGCAAGTCTGCTTATTGGAATACCTTGAGTATAAGGACACCTTTAAATGTATATTTAAAGGGAATGAAAACCCTTTACATTGATACCACTAAAAGAAACCCTGAGAGAACACCAAGTGATGCTGGCTTGCATTACAACCATCTGGAGCGGCCAGCATAATTTCTGACTGCACAAGTATCACAGAGCAAAGATGACAATTCCCTCCTTAACAGGTCCTGGCACATCATCATTTGAGAACTACAGTTGCAATTCCAAGTCTTTGGCACCTTGAAATCAATGACATTAAGTGTAAGGCTACAACACAAAGCTCACACAAGGCATGAACCTATGGGAGAAAAGAAATTAATCAGTTTTGCCTACTACCAGTACAAGCAATGTATTTTCATCCATACTTGACAGATAAGTCAGAAAGGGAAAAAATTAACAGGAGTTTGTCCAAAAACTCTTCTCATCTGAAATTAATTTCTTTTCCTGATTTTCACAGCAGTAAGAAGCAAACCCACAAAATACAGTATCTCTACCCACATTCATACCTGGATCTTGCAAAGAGCACATTGTACACAGACTGCTCCTCTGCTGATAGTTTTAACTGATGCAACTGTGTGCTACGCTGGGGCAGAGATACCTGAGGTACAAATTCACAAGATCAGATGAATATAGGGCAAAAATCTTACACAGCATCACAAATATCAGCAAAGATCTAACACACCATTCCAAGTCTCAGAACATAGCTGCTTATTCTTTAAAGCTATGTGTATTAATGCAACTATGACACAACATATATACAGAACTCCAAGTAGCCTCGTTAACACTAAAGATAAAAATTTTTATTCCAGCTCATCCCAGAACAAGAGGCATGAACTGCTCAATATGAACTGCTCCGTAATGACCGCAGAGGGATCAATTTTTTGCATTGTAAAAGTAGTTTCCCATTTCCCCATTCAGAATTAGACAGTACTCCAAAACTACACCTCTTAAAGGCTTACAGACACATCAGTGACCTCAGTTTAATAGACTATTTGTAAAGAGTTATGCAGAAAGCCAATGTTCCAGCACACACCAGGTCCATTTGACAGGTAGCAGCTTTGATTCTCAGAGATCTAGTTCAGCAGCCTCGGCTAACTTTCCACTTCAGTGGCCACCTACTTGCAGTTACCTGGCATGTTCTTGTCTGCATGCGATTTATAACAAAGGTTTAATTACTGTGCATATTTCTGCTTTCTGGATAAGCAACTAAAGCATCCCACAGGTATGTGCTTCTCTTGTTCAAGAGGCTGCAGTAGACAGGAAAACCCACCCATTAACAAATTTATGCATGTAAATAAGCAGACATGAGTGTCTGCTACAAGGAAAACAATGTTGTGTAGTATAGTTGTGTAGGGTGAAGTTCTTACCAAGGGCTTGCCAGCTGAATCCAGCTGGTTCTTAGTTCTCTGCAGTAAGAGGCTCCTGGTTAAGAGGCTTAGCCTCTCTCCTCCCTTCTTTGTGTTGTTGTCTACCTGGTACTTCCACACTTTGTATTCATCAAAAGGAGAGCAACGTAGAAACCTATGACAAGAAGGAAGGAGACTTCATACTAAGGGAAGAAGAGTTCTTCAGCTGCTCTTGAGTGATCAGAACCAAATTCCTTGCTATCCAAAACAAACCATATCCAAATGCTGTAACTGCATAACCAAGGAGCAGTAAAACACCTCCAGTGTAATGGTGGTGAAAATTTGTTTGCTGAAGTCTTACCATCACTAACAGTGTAAGCACCTCCTTCTGATGCCATCACTTCCTCTTAGCCCATTATGTCTCAAGCATCACCAGCAAATGAAGGATATCAAGGTGCAGATGCACTTGCCAAAAAGCATATTCATTTGTTATTTCAAAATACCAAGCTTCTTGCTTGAAAATTAATTTCAGTTATCCAAAATTAATTTCATATGGAAGCTCTCTCTGCTTGTCCAAGACCATTTGTAATCTTTCCCCCCTCAGCAACAAAGAGCATCTGTTTATCATTTCTTCAGAGAAGCCAAAGTTTTCACCCTTTCCTTCAGTGCTGTTGTAGCACAACACTCTTAAGTAGGTCCTCCCAGGCTGGCCTGGTAGCAACAAGGATTAACTCAAAAAACTTCTTTTCTTTATAATTGGTTGTGTGAATATTCATCCTGGAGACATAGAACTGAGATAAATTCCCCTTTATCCTCCCTGGAAGGAGAAAAGCTCCACAAAAGCACAAAACCAACAGCAGACACATGGTCAGCCTTGTGCCTCAGACACAACCTTTGCAATTCAGTGCCTGAAATGTTAATATAACCAGTCTCACTACTTCACATCTCAGAAACATCTCAAACTTAGAAACAACTTCAACATTTCATCAGAGAAGGATTACTAAGATGGGGCCCTGTCCATGTGGCCACGTGCAGCCATCTCACCTCAGGAGGGAGTACATGTCCAGCAAGTTGTTCTGTATCGGCGTCCCGGTGACGGCCCACCTGGCACTGGCTCTCAGCTTGCACACAGCTATGGAGGTTTGAGACCTTGGGTTTTTAATACTGTGAGCTTCATCCAGTATAAGTCGAGCCCAAGCCACCCTGAGCAGGGGGGAACAGGGAGATGACCCACTCTGAAAGAAAAAGCAGGCTATTTATAACCTAGAGCAGTAACCCTGCTAGGCTCTCCAAAGAGCCAAAAGCAAACACATTTTTCCAGCAAGAAGACTTTTCCTGATGTTAGTCAGCAGTAATTTGTGTTCTTACTGTCAGATAAGAAATGGTGTCCAAAAATCAGCTCTTTAAAGCTTCCATGACAGTTTATAAACTGAAGACTATAACATATTTGCCTGTTCCTAATAAGAAATTTTAGTATTTTCCTGTTTTTCTTGCTTTTTACATCACTTCTAGCTTCCAAAGAGGCATTTCATATCAGTTTCTCTAGGCTGAGACCAAGGACCACATATAATTATTCTGATCTCTCAACAGTTTTATAGATGCCCCCTAGAAGTTTCAGGAAATTCAAAGTCCTGTTACTTTAGGAGGAGCTACATCTAGATCTGTACACAGAGGTAGGAGACAGCAATATCCACAGCAGCAAGGGGATTCCTCTATGCTGTGTAGTCATTTCAGTTAGCATTCAGCAAGCACTTCATTATTTTCATGGCCTAGCAAGCACACTGCTGTTTCTTCAAGGCAGCACATCAGCTGCCTCAGTCTCAGTTCAGACTGACCCAGAGCCTGAGCATAAGAGGTTTCTGATAGATTAACATAACATCAGTGCTTCAAGCAACAAAGAACATCAAATGGGAGATTCTCGTGCTCGTTCATCTCAAAAGGAAGAGTACAAGATTCATCACTGCGTTCTTAAAATCGCTTTTTAGGTCATTTCCACTGTATTCAATGTAGAATATTCTATAATTCTACAGAACAGATTTATTGTGAGTATTGGTTGACATTGTCTTTCTGCACTTCACAGCACTTTCCTCACTTTATTTTTATTGTGCAAACTCAACAGGGGCTTATGGAAAAGAAAAATTCAAGCTGCTGCTCACTGTAGCACATATTAAGTGCTACTTGAAGCAATAATGGCTTTGCAACACCTCAGAACAAAACCTTAAGGAAATTCCCTATCAACAGTTTGGCTTCTCACCCCCACATCATGGTCCTCAGCAGGGACTTCCCCCTCCTCTTTGCTTGTGGGAACCTCCTTGGAGAGAAGGCTGTAGGTTGTGACAACAACATCATATCCAGAAAGCCTTGACAAAGGGAAAGTAGTAATCAGGAGCAAGAACAACTGAGGAATTCCTTTTGCAAGAGACATAATGCATGCTGAAGGATAAGTTTAAGAACAACACAGTTCCCCAGGAGCTGAAATGCTGAGTTTTACAGAAAACTGAGCTTCATAGCAGTCAAACAGGAAGGATGCGTTGTCCCCATTTTATAGTTACTGGAAGTAGACACAGCAAGCTCAAGATGACAGTAAAAGCCAGTGGTACAGAATGCACACCACATGGGATGAACCCTGCTTAGAAATACTGCACCTAGAAACACTGCTCAGCATGAAGAGGTGTAGAAAATTTTCTGATCTATACACAGAGCTCATTAAAAAAACCCCAACAACCTCAAAACACAAGCATGGGAGAAACTGTCACTGATGATCTCTGCAAGCAAGAGATGTTTTAGAGAATATACACCCTTTTTTCCTATCAGAAGGAACAACAGCCTCCACCAGAACCACTCCGTATGGGTACAGGCCAGAAATGTTTTGCTAGATACACCTTGACAGCAGACATCAGCCTGACCTTCAAGCTCCTCCACGTTTCCACACTCCACATTCTTTCATCATTCTACAGCCACTGAATTTCAACCTGGATAAACACAATCTCTTGCTACATAGTATTTTACTTTTCTTGGTCATATTTATGGTTCAGCACTTACACTTCTGCATGTTTATCTCTGTTTGGCCCATGGTACAAATAGACCCTCAGTTGGCCAAACGCAACACGTCTGTCAATCTCTTTCTTCCAGTGATGGATCAAGGATGCAGGACAAATGATTAAAGTGCCATGGGAAGGGATAACAGTGGAATCTGAAAGGAAATATTGCAGACAGGTTTCAATGTTTTCACCTCAGACTGGAACAAAGACAGAAGTTTTGGAAAGTCACAACAATTAAGAAGACTGGTCCACTTTTCCTGTGAGCACAGTTTGTGGACATCTCTACATTACACTCGTGAGGACTGTTAGTTCTGGGTGGGAAAAAAAATCTACTTAAACACTAATGCATCACTTCCTGTCTGCTCAGCTATGCTACATACCTGTGCACTTCCTCTGGATAAGCCTGAAAGGTTAGAACACAGGAACTAACTCTAATACCTACTGAGAACAGTGTTAAGTGATTTCTCCTTTCCTATTCTAGAAGACTAAAATATTACCATTTTGAACCACACAGGATAAACAAACACACAGTCAGAAACCTTGGCAGTACAGGAAGAAGTAGTCCAGCCAGTCTCATGAGGATGCAGAGAGTAATATTTTGTGGACACAGAAACAATACTCTTTAAAAACTCTAACATCCCTAAAGTCTATGGATCAGATAAAAGCAATCTTGGGGGTGAGGGGGAAAAGAAAAAAGATCAGTCACAGGGAGGTGAGTAGTGACTATTTTAAGTCTTTATGAAAACTACGCATATGTTTGCTTATGTTTAAAAAATTATGAAGCTTTTTTCAAAACAGCATATGCTGGTTTTAATTGCTTCAGGAAAACAGTCAATAAAAAATAAATACCAAAACAACATACAATAATGATTATAAAATATTCATTATGAATTATAAAATTATAAATAAATTTATATTTTTCAATATAAAATCTGTACCATTTTTGGATAGCCATATGTCTAAGGTCTCCTTTCTTTTCTCTGTCTTCAGCTGTTTCTGGGCCAGAATGAGGGCAATCATCGTTAGAGTCTTCCCCAAGCCCATGTCATCCGCTGGAACGAGACACACAGAAGCTGTGATGGGCTGCAGAAATGAGCCCCCTTAGCTCAGATCTACACTGAGGTTAATACTACAACAGAAATTGCCCTGGGGAACCCAGAAAATAAAAAACACACGTATGAAAAAGTCAGGGTATGTTTTTGTAATTGTTAATAGCTGTAACTGGTAAGAGGGTACAGGAAAACAAGCCCTTTCAACATGCCTACAAAATAATTAGTTATTGGCCTTCAAGGAAGTTACATGCCAAACTGCTGCTGCCATAAATCTGACCCCCAAAATCCACTTTCCTGTTCTGTTGCTTACCCAGAATTCCTCCACACGGCCTCTGACTCTCTCTCCAGAGTAGCCAGGCGAGTGCCTGTTTTTGGTGCAGCAGCAGTGGAACCTGAGAGGGCGAGACAGAGGATTTGAAGGAAATACCTTGCAAAATTCAGACACTTCTGCTTCCTGTACCAGTCATCCTGTTGAACTGTTCTACTACCATCTTACTAAAAGGAGTTTACAGACTTGTTCTTTTTCCACATGGACTGGGGCACCCCAGGTAAACAACTCCTGCAGACAGGAGGTCAGCAGTACCAGAGATGAGTCTTCCTAATGCTTCACGGACAAACCAATCCAGTGCCTCCCAGTGCTCTGAGAGTGCAAGTGGAAAATCCACCCAAGACTACCTTGCTACAACAGGTATCACTGTCAAGGAAAGGCATTGAGAACACTTCCCCTTTTCCCACCAAGTCTAAGACCTCTACAGACTCTCAAAACAGGAAGAGGGACTACATACTACCATCACAAAACATTAAATGGCCTTCCCCACTACTTGAGCAGTCCCAAGATGATGTGACAAGTAACACAAGATACATGCATCAACACATCATCTTCTAGAGGCACGTGCCTTCCAATACCTTGCATATAACCTCAAATATGGGCTCTGCATCACCTGACAGATAAGGAGCTGCTCTTTGGTGGATCAGAACATCTGTGCCACTGAATGAAGTCAATCATCTGCAACACTTTTTTGAAAGACTATTTCTTGTAACTCACCAGGAAAAAAAAACAATAAGGTTCTCAGCCTGTTCCTCATGCCTCTGTTCTGCCAGTCACGTACAAACAGAAGGTTGTGGGTTGGTTGCTTTGTCTGAGGCCCTGCTACTTCATTCAAGCACTAAGTGTTCTGAAGGCACCCCAGCAAGAGGGCAGAACACCAGTACTGGCAATATAAGTCAACACCCATGAATGGAATGTAATTAGAACATCTCCTTCCAGCACGATGAAGACTGCAAAGTACGTCAAAGTGGAAAGGAAGGGATGCTCTAGGGTATCGCTCAGGTTATGCTTCGTTCATCAGCATAACAGCCTCCATACTTGCCAACCCACCTTCAATCCAGAGGGATCTTCAGCTACTGTCTGCTCTGTCGGACAGGATTCTAGAGATTTGTGAAGCTGATTAATAGCCTCAAATGTGGCACTGTGTACAGCCCTGATTCGGTCTTGTGTCATTCTTCCCCCATATAGATTCTGCATACCGAAGCTCACTGCAAAGATACAGTATTAGGCATAAGATGTGTTTACAAAGGTAACTTTCCCAAGCAGATCTTTCACCTCAGAGACTGACCTCAGCACCTACAGATGCCTGGGTGATACTCAGCTCACAGTAACAAAAAAGGTTTAGTACTCTCACGTATATCCACAAATTGCAGGATTATTTCAGAAGTAGTACTTAACAGTGTTCTCTTTAATGAAAAAAATCTTTCTATACTTACTTCCAAAACTTTGGCCACAATATTCACTGGAACCCAAGGTAACAGCAGTAGAGGGGTGAGTATGTGAGCCTGAGGAGGCCTTTGCTGTAGGATCCTGGAGCGGGAGTGGTGTTATCAACTTTGTACCACCCGGCCTGTCACATGGGTTAGGCAAAGATTCTTCATGGCATCTGCTGCTTGTGCTATCCTGCCCTTAAGGAGAAAGGAATCACAGTCTACAAAGGTCTCACAGTGAACCTCAGAGCCTTGTACTAGAGCCCAAAGAGCCTCTGTTTTGCTCAATAGTCTGCTTGCAGAATATCAAGTGGTCACACCAGTTTATCAGCAGGTCACCACATCGCCTGAGCCACTACAAATACTAACATGTGTGCTCTTAGCCTGCTCCTATGCGACAGGCAATGAGCTCAGTTCCAGCCTCAATATGCGGTTTTATAGCAACACAGTGAACTATGCAACTGTGATCAGATTAGTGCAAACACAAGATCAGTTTTGCACACTGTTCCCAGACAATTTATTAATTTTGAATATTTTGTCAATATTTTGGACACAAAAACTATCAAAACATCTAAGAACAAATGGGCCAAGAACTCATGAACTTCTCTCTCCTTCATAGAAAGGTCTGTCTTGCTTAAAACCAGATATGGTATAAGGCACTGGGCCTGCTTTGTTGTGTTGAAGCTTGTGAGCTCCTGCTTCCTTGCTAGAGATCTTCAGTTTCCAGAGCTGTCAAACTGGATCTTTTCATCAACACAACTGATACTATGATCACAAAGTAACTCTCCTCTTCAGGTGACTGCAGAGGTAACTAACTCAGCAAAATGCGTCTCTCTTGCACAGATTAATACTAGTTAATAGAATTAGGAAATCACTTCACGGGAATGGCAAAGTGGAAGCTGCTTATTTTGTATCTGCTAACTGAAAATCCAGGCACAACAGCATGCATAAATAGCATGGTTCCATACTGCAACAGAGGAAGTTAACACTTCACTGCCACTGTCTCACAGAGACACCTCTCTCAATCATGTAGTCAAAGCTGGAAGAAAAACTAGCCCAGAATCCTAATTCTGGAAGGAAACTCCCTCGGGAACCCACCACACTTCAGAGGAAACATTTGAGTTGTTCCATTCATCTGCTCCCAAACTCATACTTCACGATCAACTTTTCATCTTCAGTGAATCTCAACAGACAAACCACATGCCATATATAAATTTATACTATATTTCCTCAATATTAACAAGTGTTGTAAGACAAGCTGTTTTGTAAAGTTCTGGAGCAAAAAAGTTTTAGCCCTACCTTTTTCATTAGTATCTGCTGTCGAAATGTTAAAAGCACTGAGTGCAGCTTCCAAATCCTGCACTTGCTTTAATAACCTTTCTCCTTTATCTGGCAGCAGCTGAATGTTCACTCTAGCCAATGTACTCTGCAAAACAAGAAAGAAAACAAAACCCGAATGTGCTTATCAAACTCTCTGCCAACACAGAACAATCAGGTCAGAAGTTTAAAAACACTAATCTTATGCCATATTAATTTATATTTTGATACTGTTCTGCAATCTCCAAAAGCTTTCAAGTGCCATTCAATGCAATTAAGTAGTCTTTTAGCAGAAAATAAACTAACCCTTAATGTTGTTTAGAAAAGATGGAAGGATACAGGGCATTCCCTATTTTTATGAAACAGTTATTCAAGTGACTTGGACAATCTTAACATCTCTCAAAGCACCCAACATTTAACCTACTTGCATGTCTCTTTCTACACTAGCACAAACAATTGTTCTGACTTTATTTTGAGGCTCTGTTCTGAAGTCTAGGCAAACGGGGGTAATAAAAAATACTGAACATAGTTATTGGCAACTATTAAAAAAACTCCAAACAGACAGATAGTTTATTTCATCTTAGTGTGAGCTTTTGTAGCTAGATCACTCTTACTATACAAGGCCAAGAGAGAACACCAGAAACAACCAGGTTATTTAAAAAGGTTAAGATGGCTGTGCACTAATGCATCTTATGCAAATTACTTTCAGGGTAAAAGACAGGCACAACCTCAGGCAGGTCAAAACTAAGCATTCCAAAATACAGAAAGTTGTATTACCTTAGAGGTAATTGTCTTCTATCTGCTTAATACAACTAGTCTGTGCACGGGCTGAATTCCCTCCCTTGCCCCATTTTCCTAAACCATACTTTGAGTTTCTGCTGTGAGGTGATACCGTATTCTGATGCCTGTCATGAGTAAGGGAAGTCACCCTGAACATAGAACAATAAAACCCCCAAATAAATAGGTGCAATAAATGACCTTTTTCTGGTTCAGCTGGACTACAAGATGGTTATGAAGCCCTTTACGGTCCTGGGGTCTTTCCACGTGATGTGATGCTGCTGCTCCTGGTAAAGATGTCCCCTGCACACTCTTTCCTGAAGGAATCTCAACTGTTTTCTCATGTTTACTTTTACCTGATGAGGAATGAACAAATTGTACTTCATCACTGTCACTGCCAGAGGCTTCACCAGCAGGCTGTGGCAGCCCTGGCCTGATTTGTGCCTTGGGCAGCGCTGCCTCCGCTCCTCCTGCCAGGGCAGCACGCTGGGAAGGTGGTAATGCTGGAGAAATAGCATCTTCTTTAGGCACCTGTTTCATTTCTCCATTTTTCTGACCAGTGCAACCTTTCTCTCTCATTTCTTTATCCCTACAGATTTGTAAGCTTTTTTCTTCCAGCTGCTCCTCCTCTGGTGGCTTAGTACTTGTATTTTGCTTTTCAAGACTTAATGGAAAGAGTTTTGATCTTGCACCTGGCTCTTTGTCCGCACATTCAGAAGACTTCTTGGATTCCCTGCCACTACCACCATATTTCTCTTCCTCCCAAACAGTATTTTTTCCTTTCCTGGTCTCAGAAAGGCCAAGTTCAGATTCAGACAGTGTAGTTTCCTGAAGTTCAGGATCACTTGTACTTCCTGTGGACGGTTTCTGTTTAGTTTTCAGCCCTTCTAGAGGTTGTGTCTCTATGGAGGAATCAGAGGTTGATTTCTTTTCTTTACTTGACACCAGCATGCTCTCCTTCTCTGCTTTTACTCCTTTTGCTTTACTTTCCTCCCTGTTTCCTTGGTTCATTTGTTTCCAGACTGACGGTGCACAATTCTTGTCCAACACTCTGAATGGATTTCTTTGGCTGGTGGGATTGGAGAGGGGTGCTGTGTTGGGCTGGGATTCTAAGGCTTTTGACACTTTGGTAGCTTTTGGATCCTGCAAGACATAAAAGTGAGTAAATGCTGACATACAACTTATTAAAGCCTGTTAACTGCACACAGAACCTGATCATCTCAAGCAAGCCTTCATCCTCTACAAAGATCATCTTTCCTACCATTTTAATAGAATCAGGATAAACATTTTACAAGAAATCCAAAACAAAACTACTGGGTTTCTGGTTTCTTTGCCATTCCCATGTTTTTTAGGGATCAGGTCACAAGAGCACTGTCCTTGGGAAAAGAGCCAGAGATCAAATCTAGGTTTCTTTTAAAACTGGAAAACATTGAGCACTTCACACAATTTAGGAGAAAGAGAAGTCTCATCTATAGGGCTGAAGGCTCATACACTTTTCAGCTAGAAAATATAAAACCTCCCACTAAATAGTCTCAGAGGCCATGACTGGACAAGGAATGAAAAGTCATGTTAGAATGAGGTGATACTACAATACAAACAAAACACTCATACCTGCCATGGGACGCTTCCACACCATTTCTTCCCATTCAACTTACTTGTAAGGCATCGGTAAAACAGCCTACCAAAGATTAAAACAAGATTTGAACTACAGGAACCATTAAAGAAGCTCTAAGCGTTCTTTAAAAAGTACTTTGCACAAAAAAAATCACAAAAAAGTTTGCTTAATCTGTACTTTACCTTCAGACTTTTGCATAACAAAAGACCAAGAACATTGGGAACAAAGCTTTTTACAAGAGCACTGTTCTCTGGATAATGATTCCTAGGGGTTTGGGCTTATTTTGTTGTGGTTTTTTTTTTATTTTAGCAATAAAAAAGTAAATGCTCAGGCAAAAGTATTATCTACGTTCAGAGCATCAGAAGAATCCTATGATTTCAAGGTGTAAGGAAATAGCTCTTCTTTTAGTTACACTGCACAGGCCACATCATCTTAAAGCAAATAAGAAAAACTTTGGCTGTGATTTCTTTTTTTTAACTGGCAGCCAACCAGGAGAGCTGCAAATTTTTATCAGAATTAAAATTGGTGAATTTGATGCAATTATCGTGAGTTCTGGATGAACCCAACCACAGAGGCACGTTCAACTCTGTTCAAAACAAACACCTGTTGATGACTCAAGTTTTTATCATTGGATATAACTGCTAATAACAGTGGCCAACATGCTAAGTGAAGGCCTCAAGGCTGGATGAGTCTTTTCAATTCTAGAAGGAAACTACAAGTCAGCCGCCATCAAACAATTCCAAATGCTCCAACCTGTACAACAAACCCTCCTTTCCACTTTGAAAGATGGGCAGTTCAAGTCTTTCACTTGTTCACAAATAATTAAGAGAGTTAACAGCTTCCTGATCTTAACTAAAGAGATCTTTATTTTTAAGAGGTAGCATTCTAAGTCTTCAAATAAGGCACAAAAATGAGATGCTCTAAGAACAGCCCTCCTTCCCCCACAGGACACAGGCACAGCTTACGTGGATGTTAAAGCCTCATTACAGGAAAAGCTACTAAATCACAGGATTCAAGTTTTCTTACCTTTAACTAAAAAACTAAAGGACCATTAGTCAGAAGCAGTTTAAGATTATTTTAGGCACTGAACATAAGACAAAGATGGAAGAAGGAACGTAGGTTTTACCTGTTTTAAGGCAGATATCCAGCCTTTAAAAAAACGGAGGAACTTACTGGTATTCATCTCTGTCCTGCTGCTGGACCAGGACCTGCAGCTCCACCACGCATCCCTCGTGGATCAAGCAGTGAGAAGCAGGGACACTGAAAGGAGGAAAGGACAAGCGGAAGAATACAGACGAGACGGGGAATAGCTACGGCAAAACAAAACTATCACGTGGGGCAAAACCAAGACTACGTTGAGTCAGACAGCGCTGACACAGCACTGAGCTTCCCTGAGGGCAGCCGCGTGTACCTCGTCCCACCGGCCCATCCACTTACGGCGCTGGCAGGACGAAGCCGCACTCCGCGGAGCCCCGCGACCCGCACACGTAGAAGCTCTTCCCCTTGTTGGGGCCATCGCGGACGCCCGTCTTCAGGAAGCAAAGGGACCCTGCGGGGCGGGGAAGCGCGGAACTGGTCAGACCGGGACCGGGACCGGGACCCCCCTTACACGCACCGTCCCCCCTCACACGCACCGTCCCCCCTCACACGCACCGTCCCCCCTCACACACGCACCGTCCCCCCTCCCACACGCACCGTCCCCCCCCACACGCACCGTCCCCCCTCACACACGCACCGTCCCCCCCCACACGCACCGTCCCCGCGCCCCGCCTTGGCCGCCCCTCACCGTGCTCTGCGCACGGCACGGCCTCCATGTCCGCGCGACACCGCCGCGCCCGCGCTTCGAAACAGCCAATCCCGCCCCGCGCCTGCGCACCGACCAATCAGCGCGGGGCAAGGAGAGGGGGGCGGCGCGCAGCCAATCGCCGCAGCGCTGGGCGTCCCTGTGCCCCGCCCACCTCGCGCCCCCACGGGCAGAGAGAGGAGGGTGGGGCGATGGGAAGGGGCGTGGCCACAGGGCGTGGTCACGTGGAGGGGGTGTGGCCAACGGGGTGCGGGAAGGACTCGGGCACCGCCCCGGGATCGGGATCACGTCCAGCTTCCTAAACCTGCCCCAGCATCGCATCCAGCACCGCCCTGCCCCCAAAACGTGCCGCGTGCCCAGAGAGCCCCCCCTGCTCGACCCAAAATGCCTCCCCGTCCTGCGGAAACTGCTGCAACTGCTGCCGCTGTCAGGCTCATCCTGGGAGCTGAACGTGCTTTTAAAAGTAAAACACTTGAAAGATGAATTTCAGTTGAAACAACAGTAATGTAAACAAACAGCGCAGACCACCAAAAGCCAGAAATATTTTTTTTTCCTCTTTTATATTTAGGATAGGGAATACTGTTTTACAAAATGTGTGCAGTTCGTTAATGACAACTCAGGTGAGAGAATGCCTCGGGTAGTAGCAGAATTACAGAAGGGTTATAACGTGTGTACAAAAATATTAACAACATTTACACTAAATAACGGATTAGTGACATTAACACTGGCAGCCAAATTCAGTCACGGTGTAAACTGATGCAACGCGTCCCCGACCTGCCTGAAGGCTGAATTTGGCTCAGTACCTGTGTGAAAAACATGTTTTTTACACGATACTAACGATTTTGTCCTTTCACATATGCCCTGGAATTTTTCTGCCTAAACACCGTTTTGGGCCGGGACCGACTCCACCACAACGCATACGTACTGTGTGCCCTTTTCACACTCGGCAACGACTTTGCTCAGGCTTGTTCCGAAGCAGGAATATTGAATAAAAGGGATGCAGACAAAATACTTCGAGGCAAGCAGGCAAGTGTGTACCTTAAGGAGTGTTGAGTACTAGGAGCAGCTGTGATTGTAATGTTAAGGACAGCGGTAACAGCCTCGCTGCAGGGCATTTCCTGGCAAATACTGGGATTTTTAGTTAAGTATTTTTAAGGAGTGCCCACACGTGCCAATTTATCTAACACACTAGAAACAAAAAATGCAGGAGTGAGAGCCTCCCTATTATTGTTCTATTCCTGCATTATGCAAAGAGCCATCTTATTGGAGCTTAAGTGTTCTTACTGTAACAGCCTGTTCTTAAATCAGCAAACCATGTACTGAATTTTAAGTATGCAGTTATATTTTGCATGGGAACTTAATGGGATTCAGGCAAGTTCATAAAGTCAAGTTGCTTTGTCCAGAGATGGACATAAGCTTGTGCTGAAATACATTTCTGAGTCGGGAACACAGACAAATAGGATGTCTAAATACAGTACTGGACTGAGGCTCCGCCTCACAACACTTTGCTTCTGTGTCTCTGTTTCTCTGAATAACTCACAAAAAGACACACAGTTTTTGCCCAGATGGAAACATCCTGCTCCTGATTTCCAAACAATCTCCAGCAAAACCTCATACTAGCCACTTCTGAGGAAAGGTGGAGGCATAAGGAAGCAGACACAGAGTAAACAAATGCAAATCCTTGGTCCTTAAGTCCATTTGCAACTCACTGCCCACCCCCAAGGAATTATCCTGATCGCTTTTGTTTCCCACTCTTTGAAATATGCAGTAAGGCAGGGCTGTAACCCCTCCAAAGTATGGAAGTGGGTAGCCCAGGAAGGCACAGAAAGGTTCCTGAAGCTGGATATACTTGTATGATCCACCTCATCCCTCTTTTCATAACAAACTTTTCTACCTTTGCAGACTGTTTCACTGCCAGCAGCTTGACTGTGCTGGGTTCCCCTTCTTTGGCAAGCAGGGCTGATCAACCCTCTCACAAAGGCCTAACAAGGTGATGTCTGTACAGTGCTTAAGAACATGCAAAGTGCAATATAAGTGCCAAATGTTCTTATTTTTGAGATTAATTAATACTCCAAGAAATAAAGCACTGAGGTAAGTATAGCTTAAATACTACATTCCCTCATGATTAAAAAAAAAAAACAAAACACAAAACAAAAAATCAAACAACTCTTTTCTCTCTAGAAAAGATGAATCCTGAAGTGGCAATATCTTGTTTCTATTCTGTCAAGCTTAGCACAGCGACAGAGTGCCGTTTTAATAACAGCAAAACCAGGGACATGAACTGAAGTTCTCAGAGAAACTAAGAATTCTGCATTAATGATTTCCTCAAATACCATCTTTATGCTTTTCCAGCACAGGTCTGCTCCCACCCACTACATCCAGACAGGCTGCTGCTCTGTACCACTGAAGCAATGCACAGTCCAGTGTCAGATCTGATGTGCCATTCTGATGGCTGAACAAACAGAAATACCCCCAGCAAAGGTTAAGTGGGACTATAAGCTGCATGAGCTCTCTGAAAAGTTCAGGTTTTGCCCTTAGTGAAGTCCATGCTCCTCATCTAGGAGTCTGTGGCAGTAAGGCTGTATATAGTATCCCATGCACAAGCTTCTATCAGAGCAGTCCAGCTATCAAGTATCAGCTGATTATCCTGGTGTTCAGAAGATGACGGATACAACAATAAATTAAACACCGCACATACTTTTCCTGCTTTTTTCCTGTATCAGCTTTTGGCCAAAAATTCAACAGATTAATGATCTGGTCAGTGAAATCAAAGCCTGCATTCCTATGAACTGTGTGATAAAGACATGGCACAGAAGAGTCTATAGCACCCTAAACAGTAAACAAACACTACTGTAAAATGCTGATGCAAGTCCCAAAATTCAGCTGGCTTTCAAGTGTTGAAAAAAAACACTGAAAACATCCCCACAAGATATCTTAGTTCTGTTGAAACACTAACAGCTGTAATAGGTCCTGCTTAGTGGTTTTGTTCTGTTTTCTTACTCCAGTGCTGGTGTCAAATATTCCCTTCATCGATGCTCTGCAGCTTCAGCCTTTGGCTGGCATGGGGCCTGGCACCACGCCGTGTGTTCGTGCTGCCTCCTGGCAGAGTCCGCACTGGGAACAGCGCTCCTGGTAATGCATCTTCCCCAAACAAGCTGAGTTTCACGTCAGCTTCGATAGCTCTTGCTAGACTGGTTGCATAACTGTCCAGAGATTTATGAACTTCGGCTTTTACATGAAGAACAGAATTCTTTGCAGCTTCTGGAAAAAAAGAGGTAAAAAAAGGCAACGTAAGTGTTAATCAGCACGGCTGTGCAAATGCTTGAAGAGCAATACTGATCCTTTTGCACAGGTATGATCTTGCCCTCTGCAAAATAACTGTTCTACAGAGCACGTTTACCAACAATACTCAGGCTTTCAAAACCACTCTATGAACACAATATCCAGAGTGACCTGGGATACACCCGCTCTTCGGTGCTGGTGCAGTTGCTTTTGTAGCATCTGTATACTTCTCTACCCACCAACATGTTGAGCAACAAAGGTGTTCATCCTAAATGTAACTCTTCAGTGAGGCTGCTGAAATAATTTAAAGTCTCAGAGATCCTGAAAACCCTGAGACTTACCGGGGAGAATTGCTAAACCTGTGAGGAACTTTTTCACTAAAACCTTCCTCTTCTGCTCAGACGTAAAATTAGATGTCAGCTCCCATGTAATCACTCAGAAAGATAATGGGCAACGTATATGGTAAGGTATTTGTACAAGGAAATGTTCATCTCATACTGGGAAGAGGAATAAAGTGAATTTTGCTAAGAGGTTTGAAAATTCCATAGAAAGAATTCTCATTATTCCAGGTTTTATTATTACTTGAATCTTAAAGGTTTTCTGGTCATTCTCATACTGTCCACAATCATGTACTGTTTAGAAAATCAGGTTGTTAGGCTGATTACTAGTTCCATATTACTGTAACTACCAGCCTAAATTAACTTTCCAACATTTTACAGATGATTACAGCAACACTTTGCTAGCAGAGAATCAACAGGTGATTTGACTGAAATAAGTGCATGTGGTTTATCTATTTTCACCCATAGCTGCTGAGGATATACCCAGCGAAGTGAAAAAGAAGTTAAGTAAAAAAAGTAAGTGTAACAGAATGAAATTATATTCAGACTATTCAAGCATGTATAGAAGAATATAGAAGAAATAGAAGAATTTCAAGTATCTGAATGATAAAGTTGAGAGGAGGAAGCAAATGAGTAACACAGGGATAATGCAATCAAAATATGAGGGCAGGAAAATATATTCTCTGAGAGAAACACAAAACAGACTGCAACAGCCACCAAGATGAATGGAGCTGCAAAGAGGATACAGCTGTGCTACATAAATTATATGTATGCAGGGAATCCCAGCTTCTAACTCTTGTCCTTGTCTGTTGTTACTTGAGAACATGAAGAAAGACCTGATCTTGCTTTCTCTTGTACCTGCATGAATGGTGAGGTCTGTCACAGCAAGGAGTGGTCAGTGATGTTGTAAGACAATTATGAAGGTCCTGAGAGGCTTCCCGAGCAGGCAATATACTTCGTTCTGGGCATTTTCATACTTACCCCTAAACTCACCTTTAATTTGCTCTACTTCATCTTCAAATGTCACTGAACTCCTCCTTCGAGGAGGACAGACACAGTGTGGGGCATGAGGGCCATCTGAGCTGTAATCTTCAAGAAGCATTGTATCTGTTCCTGAAACAATGCAAGCATTCTCAAGTAAGACAGTAACACTGGGATACAATGTCATGGCAAAAACTTTTCTGTCTACAGCAGTTCCTTCAAAAGACATCTAAACCCAGGTTTTGGGAGTAAATTTCAGCTCAAATTAAACACTGAACAGGAAAAGAATGAGGTCAGAGTTTTCATTCAAAGGATTTGGAAATCTTTTCTCACTAGCCATCTAAAACTTTAAGCAGCTCCAAAATTCTCAGCTGCAAAGCTTATAATGTCAATAGGACAGCAGACAAAGGTGAAACCTTTGTCTTCAGTAAACAAAAGGTAAAGTTGAGGGCAACTTCCCCCATTTCCTGATGAAGACAAGAGGCTAACAGTGGCTACCCGAGAGGCAGACAACCACAGCTTCCAAATGTCTGCTTGTAATCACACCTGGGTAGAATTTGAACTGCAGAAATTTTCTGTTTGATTTAGTGTGTCTAATAACCTACTTTAAGTGTCTTGAAGTGTATTTTAATGGGAGAAAATTCCTTGCTGGTTGGGAATGTTTTTTGTCTGATGAGTTTTTTCCAGTTCAGGATTTTTTTTATTTTTGTTTTAATTTCACCTCCCTGAATCTGCTTTGCACCTTTCCAACATAAAATAAGAGTTAAAAAAATAAAATAAGAGTTTAAAAAGCACAAGGAAATTCTTGGCATCTCTGCAATGCTTTCACATAAAGGGCAAGACTGCAGCCTACACCTCCCTTGCAGTGCTGGTCTCTCTGCTGCATAAAGGAAAAGCAGAGCAAGTATTTTGTGGACACAGTAGGACACTGCTGAGAAAGCAGTCCTCAGGGAAGCAGTTGTTGGAAGACACAGATAGCACACATTTAATGTGTGGCACTCTACTATCAGTCCATTTACTCCTGTGATGTGACAACAGGCCTAGGACAAAGTGCCTTCCAGATTTTGTAACTCCTCTGGATGGTGACTTCACATCCCTCTTCACCCACTTGACTGCTTTTGATCTGAAAACAGTAGACTCTTACTGATCTACCAGGGTACCAAATCCTCAGAAATGTAGCACACAATGGAAGAGCGGCACTAGGAGGAAAAATATAGTCTTCCAAGGAGTAGAATTTTAGTGCTTTTTTTCCAAAAGTGGCTGGTGAAGAAACTACCCTCTTATTCTTACATGGTGGATCTTTTCCCTTGGAATAATTGATCTTAAGGCAACATTTCTAGTAACTGGGACTCAGGTCTCACTTTGTATTTTCTGTACAGCTGGCACCACTTGGATTTTTTTCTTCTTCCATACTTTATCTGTTTTTCACGACATGAAAAGGCCAGTTTTTGTTTACCAGGGCAGATAAAGACACAATTGCACCACAGGCCATGGGATCACGTACTACATGCAGCAGGCAACACTGAAGAGCGACTAAGACTTCTTTCTGCTCTTTAGTTCCTCACAGTAAAAGCATCCAGTGAAACAGTATTTCACAGTGGATCACTGTATATCCATTCCCAGGCTATGGACCATACTCCCTCCTTAACCAACAGTGGCACTTCTAACAACATTCACTATCTCTTTAGTTTGTTCATTTGTTTAAACTGCTCACTGCCATAACACAACATCCACTTAACTGAGGCAGGTTTACCAGGATGCTATTCTCCTTTATCACATAAAGCTGCAGAACACCCACAACAGGCATAAAATTACCAGCATAAAACAACACCAAAAATAAATCCCAGCTCCACAGAATTCCTTTACAAAGGAAACGAACTCCTTACACCAAGCAAATGTTAGATCATCCTCTGCTGTCTCTAAAGCAGAAATACTCTTTAAACTAGTACAGTTAAGGAGTGGTAGCTGAATCAACTGCCAGAAAAATCTAGTAACAGTTCTGGATAGAAAATTACTGGCAGAACTGTTTTTCCCTTTTCCAAAGCAACTTCAATTGAGAGATCTTAAGTAGTGATGAAATCATAAGCTAAAGCCATCCCAAGTGTTTATATTTACATTGCAGGATGAACAAAACAAGGTCTCTTAAAAAATAGAAGAGAGAAGCATGTTCTCCATAGCCCTTTGTTGCTCTGTTCCTTGTGAATACAGGGAAAGTCTCCAAAGAACAACAGAAAACTAAAGGAGAAGGGCACAAAAGCAGTGAGTCTTGTTCCCAGAACACATTAACAAGGGAGGGTCATCATTCTGTAAACTGCATGTTGAGAGCAAGGAAGGAAAAAAGCAACTGCAGCAGCTTTGTTGTAACAGCTGGAACAGATGCTTCATGTCATTCATCCACCAAGACACATCTGTGTGTGTAAATACTGACTATCCCAGTGAGTTCTGCCAAGTGCAAGCTTCTGACCAAGTAAAGAGAGCAAGAGACTTGTAGTTACCTGAATCCTGTGAGCAGCTGAAACCTGTGTCTCCTGTGCTGCTGCTGTTTCCTAATGGCCGTCCACCTGCCATGAGGGCAGTAAGATGAGGAGACAGTCCCAAATCTGCAAGAAAGTTTTGTTCTTGTTACACAGTGAATGTTTCAGGGGGTTGCCATAGTAAAAGCCTCTTCCAGTAATACTCACTCTACTGCTTTTTTTTATTATTCTGCATATAAAAATTACCTTGCTGATTCAGACTGCCTAGCTTCTGGACTTCCCATCTCAGAAATCCCGTCAGCAGCTCTCAGGTATTGTCAGAGTCTTTCAGTAGGGAAATTCTCCTTTCTACCTGCACCATCCCCCTCCCACTCTTGTTTCAACTACATGTATTTTATGAGCCAGACAGGCTGAGCACCAAGTGTACACACTCACAGGGATGGGGATATTGCCAGGCCACCAGCAGCTGTTACAGGCCACTAGTGAGTAAAGAAGTTTATAAGCAAGGCTAAAGCACAGAGATACCTGACTTCTTTCAAATCCTCGAAACAAGAAGGGAATAGATCCTACGGTTTTTACAAAGGTGCCTTCTTTGAATCTCACTTCAAGATTTTGTTGTGGGTTTGGTGGGGCTCTTTTTCCCTTCCCTGTCAGCCTACAGCTAATACATCTGATAAACTTGAAACTGTCAGCTTCTTAGCGCTTGGAAAGAGAAAGAAATTTCCTGTCTTTTCCCTTCCACCTCAGTTCCCAATGTAGTCATCCACAGCATCTCCTGGATACAGATTTGTCAAAACTCCTGCAGCTTGTGATGCAGCTGTAGCTGCAGAACCCTTTCATTCAGACGACAGTCTCTCCCAGTAATCCCAGGTTGTAGAAAAGATAACAGATGCCCTGCTGCTCTCACCTTCCTTCTGCATTTTAGATCTTCCTTCCCAATAAAATAACTTCAGTTCCTGCTTCTGCATGAAATATCCCTTGAAAGTGTTCTATTTTTGGAAGCTTCTGAACAGGGCAAGGCAAATGATAAAAAATCACAACATCATTGCATTGCTACTTAAAAAAACCCCACAAATCACCAAACAGAGCAACTGAAGCTCTCAGCCTGCAACATGGGGAGACACCAAACAGTGGGGTTTTTTACATAGTTTTACTTTGTTAATGATCTTTTTTTCACAACCACTAAGCCTAAAAACTGAATTTATAGTAACACCAGTGTAACTTCAGTGGATCTCAGAGAATTGTAGCATAAAGGCAGGAATCACAGAAGAAGTGCAGAAAAAGTACTATTGGTAGAGCTCAAATGTGAGCAACACAAAACAGAAGGCACTAAAAGGAAATCCCTGAGAAAAAAGAAAATAAATTTTTTTTTTTTAATCTCATCACTATGTTTTTCTCTGGCTGAGAAAATTTTACTAGTGTCGGAGAAACATGTTAACCACCAAAGAAAAAAAAAATTCTCCTCTCAAGTGTCTATGATAACCTGTGCAAAAGATTTGAGGAAAACTCCAGAAACATCCCATTTTCTTTAGAGAGCCCTGAAACACACCAAGCACACGCAGACATGAAACCTTGCTCTTAATGGTAATAAGGAAGAGTGTCTTTTACAGCCACACATCTTACCTGTGATCCTGTTGGAAATGCTGAATAACCTCGACGTCCTCTGCCGCTGGACAAAGGACTCGCGGTAATACCGATCTCCAAAGCACATCCCTAGTAGTTCCTTGCGCACCGTCTTGTTCCACAGTCCATAAATTAACGGATGGCAAATGGCACTGGAAAAGGACAACCACGTAGCCAAAGTCTCCAAAGCAGGGGAAATACTGTTTTTTCCCCAAAGTGCCTCTGACGTAATTACTACCATGTAAGGCCCCCAGGTAATCACGAAAGCCCCGATGACAACCAAGATGGTTATGAAAGCTTTGCACTGGTTGGCCGAGTAAACAACCCCTTGGAAAGCATTTCTTCGGCTGCCAGACGAGGACGTGGAGGTGCTGGAGTTTTTCCTCCCGTTCCTCTGCGAGTCCTCCTCCACGATGACGACGCTACCACAGTGGATTTTGCGAGCCTTAATCCTCGCCACGCGGAATATGAACCCGTAGCAGATCATCATGACCACGAAAGGCAGCAGCGCGCACCAGATCTGCCAAAAGGCAGTGTAGCCGGCCTCTTTGTGCCAGGCCGCCACACACATCCACTTGAACTGGTCAAACTCTAAAGACGACCAGCCGAAAAGAGGAGGGAGGCAGCCGATAAGGGAATGCAGCCACACGTACACAAGAGCTACCACTGCTCTGTTGCCCGTTATCTTCATTGGGTAAACCATCGGGTACAGGACAGCATAGTACCTGGTGGGCAGGAAAAGGAGTAGTCAACAGGAGCACAAAAGACATAGGACAAAGAAAGGAACACATTTTGATGATGTTGATATCTAGCCCGTTCTTCTTCAAACATCAAAGTGGGCTCAGGAAGCATTGTTGCAGGCAAGACTGTCAAACTTGGTTGAAGGCACAGATGCAACTATTAAATCTGTTTCTATGTGCTGAGTGCATGCTTAGGGTATAATTTGGAATTTTAAGTCATTATTTCATGTTTCTCAAGGAGTATGTTATTATACCATCAAGTGCTTTAAAAAACTTTAGATGCACGTCTGCATTTTACATTATTGATGACATCACTTTGTCTTGATCTAGATCAAAATTTCGCAAGGGGCTGAAGGAAAAATGACACTACAACTACGCCGTGTTACCCTCTGCACTGCTTCTCCATGAACAGCCAAGACGTCTCTCTATGAGACAACTAGACAATTTGTTATAATTAATTAAAAAAGAGCAGCTTACCGGTCTATAGCTATGAGTCCAAGGGTCAGCATGCTGGCTGAGCTGATCAGCATGTAGAGCAGGGCTGAGAAATTGCACCAAACAACTCCGAAGATCCATTCTCGCCTGATGGAGCTGGTGACAACAAAAGGCAGCACCAGCACAGAGAGAAGAAAGTTGGAAAGGGTCAGGCTGAACACAAACTTGTTGCTCAACGTGAGAAGGTAAGACTTCCGATACAGGGTGACGACAATCACCAGGTTGCCCAAACAGATGAAAATAGCGATGACGATGATAGCGATGGACTCGGTGACTCTGACTGCCCCATCTTCCTGCGTGGTGAGGTTCCTCAGGCCCTTCACATTGCCGAGGGAGGAATTGCTGCTCATGGTCAGAGCGTGAAGAGCTGGAGCAGCCAAGACATGCTGAGCAGCTAGAGGCAGAACAACGCTCAGAAACATTCAGGCAATATTTCTTCAAACTCCTTCCAAAGACTGGAGGCCCTTTTGCCTGTGTTAAAATTTACCTGTACCATGCAGGAAATCATTTTAGACAGGCAAGCGAAGGGGCAGTAAATTGCCTGTGGGCACACCAAAGAGGTCAATGACAGCATCAAGCCTGGAACAGGGAAGAAACTGTCTGAAAGACAAGAAGTAGTGAAGGGGAGGAAACAAGAAAGAAAATTAGCATATTTTACTTTAAAATTTTCTAAGGATATTACTTGTTTCTAGGTCATACTTACCAGCTGTGCATCTTACTCAGTCCCTTCATCTAGGCTGTGAAGAAACAAGAACATCACTATCAGTCTTTGTTTCTCTAACTTTAAAGAAAGTCACTTTTTTAAAAAAATCTGCCTGTTTATCCCAATTGTTACCTTGTATTCTGCCTATGGAGCGTTTGCTGGTGGTCTGGGGATGCCTGGCTAGTCATATCCTGCTGACTCTTTCTTAACAGTTGCTAAGTAACATTCAAAGACTGAGGAACCATTGCATGTACTCTCCCAACATCGCTTCTCCATGTTCATAATCACCTTAGCTACAGACGTGATTGTATTTTGCTGCCAATACCAAAGGACCAGGGGAACTGGCTTTCTGTACATGAGGTTTGAAAGACACCTCCTTGCATTAAGCCAAGGTCCATGCTACAGAAATGCTTAAGAACCTTTAATCCTTGACTTCTCAGTGTTAGCATCCATCCCACTGACTCAAAACCTCATTATCTCTCCCAATTCCTTAGCAGCCTTTTCCCCACTTTCTCCAACTGGCATTCACTACCTACTTCAATCAATCCTTCACCCATCTGCAAGACAGCATACTGAAAAAAAAAAACCCCAACCAAATAACCAAAAAACCACCACCAAAAATGCAAATATGCAGACCAGAAAAGTAAAAGAGTCCACTAAACAATATGAAGTTGATATTAGCGTTTCTTGGAAGTTGGGGACTCGGGGAAAGTTATCTCAGCTAATTCTGCAGCTGTGCCCACCCACAGGTCCCAGACAGCCAGGAGTACTCACAGAAATGCTTCCATCTGCGTGGCTGCTGTGGCCTTAGACAGCAGTGTCAGTCTGGAGAGATGCCTTTTTTCCATTTTTATCTCTACTTTCCTAAGAGCGTAATTAAAGACATTACTGGGCCAATGCTTTGTAGAAACATAACTTAGCTCCCCTCTAAGAGCGAAACTGTCTGAGGCTGTTTGCAAAAACGCCTCCCCTCGAGTTTCTCTCTAAGCGTGCCCGCACCACCTCCGCGGCCCTGTCCAGTACTTCTGGACCGGTGCGGGTTTTGGGAAGGCAGCTTTTCCCCGCGGCCGCTCCCGGCACTGCCGACGCCCGGGGCACCTGGCGCTCCCCGTCCCCTCACGGCCCCGCTGCTCCCCGGGGGGTGAAAGCGGCCTTCGGCAGAGGTGGCCCGCCCGGGGCTGGGCAGGGCAAGGAGCATCCCATCCCGGGGCAGGGGCAGTATCCCATCCCATCCCATCCCAGGGCAGCCGGACCAGGCGTGCCGGCACACACTAAGAGCGCGGGATCCAGCTGGAAATAGGGTGGGGAAGGGGGGCTTTCGCCATTTTGCCCCCGCGCTCCCTCCGGCAGCGAACAAAGGGCTGGGACAGGGTCCTCCGCCCCGGGCATCCATCGCCTCCCCCCCTCGCCCCGGCGGCAAGCGAGTCCCGCCGCCGCTCCCGCCGCCTGTGTCCCTCGCCCCGGCTCCGCTCTCACCGCCCGCCGCCGCCAGAGCGGGACGTTCCTGGTTACGGCGCCCGGGACCCCTCAGAGCCGCCGCGGCCCAATCTCCCCCCGCCACAGCCCCGGCCCGGCCCGTCTCTGCCCCTCCCGCCGTCCCGCCCCGCCGCCTCATCCCGCCGCGCCCCCTCCCCGACCGCCATGTTCCCCGCGGCCGCCGGGGAGGGCCGAGCGGAGCCCCCGGGAAGCGAGTTAAAAGTGTGTTTGGGGTGGGATATCCATTTTACGCGGATCAGGTGAAGTGAGTTGCCCCGGCACGTAGTACCAGGCAGTCGCTGAGCCTAATCGCTAGACCTCCGAAACGCTATTAAAAGTAACACAGAGAAGATTTGGGGAGTTCTTCCCCCCAACACCACCTAAAGCAAGACACCGGATATAGGTGTCAGTATAAAGTACACAGTATAAAGGGTGAATAATAATTAAATGCCGTGCCTGTGCATCACTGATTCCTGGCTTGCTCATATGCTGGCAAGGCCCTTGAGCGCAGGAGACGACTGCTCTGACATGAGCTGTGCTGTGTTTTGATTGCTCTGGGGAGTTTTTCCTGATGTGGACATCAGTTTCCCGTAGGTGTTGTCTCAGCTTGCCCCTGTGCTCCAGCAGCAGGAGCGGGACCGTTTGTCTTGCTCCTGTGCCAAGGGAAGTTCTTAGGGAGTTAATTCTGCCCTTTCAATGATACAGGAAAGCAAGACAACCACCCACCCATTAGCAATTAGTTATGTGTCATTTTCAACCAGTTCTACTGATGTTTTTCCACAGGATTTTTTAAGCTGCCATCACATTTTGACATTTTGAAAAGACCATCTTTGGACAACATTCAAGAACCAATATGTTAAGAACTGTTCCCAACCAGCACAGGTAATTTCAGAACGGGTAGAAACTCATATGCAGGAAGTTCCACCTGAATGTGAGGAGGAACCTCTTTACTGCGCAGGTAACCGCACACAGGAACAGACCGCCCAGAGAGGTTGTGGTCTCCCTCACTGCAGATATTCAAGAACTGTCTGGACTCAATCCTGTGCACAACCCTGCTTCAACAGGCAGGTTGCATCAGATGACCCACTGTCATCCCTTCCAACCTTACCCAGTCTGTGATTCTACGACTGTACATGTCCACACACATGTGTACTATACAACACAGCAGAGGGTGTCTGTGTGATGAAGCCTGGTAATGTTTGCTGCACCTTTGAGCATGGGCAGGGAGATGGCCCAGAGCCATCAGAGGCTTTAGAGCTCCCCAGCTCCCACCCAACAGTCCTGCTGCTCTCAGTGAGGTACCCGTGGGGAAGTGGCTGGAGACAGGAACGCCCATGGGGCACACACATTCTCCATCAGCTGCCACAGACCAGCTCCCTGAGAATGGGGGCACGGGGGAGCTCGCTGGCTCCCTGTGGTGGACAGAGACCAGAGAAAAGCCTGCGCCTCCCATGGTGGCTCCAGAAGCACAGAGCAGCATGGAGCCCTCCATGGGTGGCAGCACCTCCCACCTACCCCCCACACATCACCTCACGGAATTACAGAACGGATCAGGTTGGAAGGGATCACCGTGGACCACCTGGTCCAACCTCCCTGCTCAGGCAGGGTCATTCCAGAGCACATTGCACAGGATTGTGTCCAGATGGTTCTTGAATATCTCCAGTGAGGGAGACTCCACAACCTCTGTGGACAACCTATTCCAGCGCGTGATCACTCACACAGTAAAGAAGTTATTCCTCACATTCAAGTGGAATTTCCTGTGCATCAGTTTCTGCCAGTTGCCTCTTGTCCTATTGCTTGGCACCACCGAGAGCCTGGCTCCATCCTCTTGGAACCCTCTCCTTAGATATTTATACACATCCCCTCTCAGCTGTCTCTTCTCGAGGCTGAAGAGACCCAGCTCCCTCAGTCTTTCCTCATAAGAGAGATGCTCCAGTCCCTTCATCATCTCTGTCACCCTCCTCTGAACCTGCTCCAGGAGCTCGATGTCTCTCTTGTTCTGACGAGCCCAGAGCTGGACACAGCACTTCAGATGTGGCTTCACTAGGGCTGAGCAGAAGGAAAGCAGCAACCGCCCTCCACCTGCTGGCAAAGCTCTTCCTATCGCATCCCAGGATTCCGCGCCCGGGCTCCGCGCTGCCCGCGCCCCTGGAAGCGGAAGCGCCCTGAGGAGGCGGTTCCGGCGGCGCTGTCGCTGCCGTGAGGGCCGTGTGGGGTGGAGAGGGGAGAAGAGGAGGAAGCTCTGCCGCCTCCGCCGCCCGTTCCGGCCCCTTTTGCCTTCTCCGCCTGCGTCGGAGAGGGGGCCGCCATGCACCCGGTTTTCCAGAGCAGCCGGCGCGACTTCACCTTCGGGCCCTGGAAGCTGAGCGCCGCCCGCACGCACATCATGAAGTCGGCGCAGGCCGAGAGGTGGGGCGGGCTTGGGCCGGGGGGGTGGCATGGCACGGCATGGCATGGCACGGCACGGCATGGCATGGCATGGCATGGCACGGCACAGCACAGCACAGCGTCCCCGCTGCTCGGGGACCCCGCGGGTCTGCGGCCTCAGCCCCTCACAGCGAGGCCTTTGGGGCGCCTTGCGCAGGAGACACAGACCCTTCCCAGGGCGGGGGAGACGCTGCTTAGCCCAGTTACTAGGGGGAGGGGGGCTCTTCCCTCTTTTTTTGAGACGGGAAGCTTGGTTCTTTGGCTGGAGAAACGGGTGATTGGGGTTACGTGTAATTTCCAAAATTTGGTTTTAATGATTGCTTCAGGTAGCCTACAAGAAAGACGGGGAGGAGATTTTTACAAGAGCGTGTAATGACAGGACAAGGTGGCAGGGATTCAAACTGAAAGAGAGCAGGTTTAGATTAGATATCAGGAGGAAGTTCTTTACTGTGAGGATGGCCAGGCACTGGAACAGGTTGCCCGGAGAAGTTGTGGATGCCTCATCCCTGACAGTGTTCAAGGCCAGGCTGGATGGAGCTCTGAGCAGTCTGGTCCAGTGGGAGATGTCCCAGCCTGTGGGACTTGGAACTCGATGATCTTTAAGGTCCCTTTCATCCCAAACCATTCTATGACTCTGGTGGAGATCTAGACCTCTGTGAACTGATGCCTGCTAATTAGAAGCCTGATTTTTTAATTACTTTTTAATGGTGATTAAAGGCCCTTTAAATGTGGCCTGTGTACTCTCTACTCCAGTACCGTGTCTTGGTAATAGCTATATTCAGATAATGGTTTTCATTAAGAATTTATCATTTGCTTTCTTCTTGTAGTAATTTACACTCCTGTGAAACCATTGGAGAAAGTGTTCCTGTGTTAGCATCAAGCACTTAAGTCACATTTGCTAATGTGGAGCTCAGCAGTTCAGCTGTGCCATAACTGACCACAGTGGCAGCTAAATTCATCAGATACTTCTTGGTTTCAGTTTATGGAATAGTGGAATGCAATTTCTCATTAGTCATGTTAAATGTATGTCATGTTCATCTTACTTTGACATTTCCTGAGATTAATAAGGTCTTCTCCAGGAGAAACTGGCTGTCCTTGGCTTGAATGGGTGCACTGTGTTCTGGGTGAAACACTGGCTGGATGGCCAGGCGCAGGGAATGGTGGTAAATGGAGTTACATCCAGCGGGTGGCCAGTCACAAGTGATGTCCTCCAGGGCTCAGTATTTGGGCTTGTCCTGTTTAATATCTATCCACAGTCCAGATGAGGTGATCAAGTGCACCCTCAGTAAGTTCACAGGTGATACCAGGTTGGATGGGAGTGTTGATCTGCTGAAGGTAGGAAGGCCTGCAGAGGGGTCTGGACACACTGGATTGATGGGCTGAGGCCGATTGGATGAGGTTCAACAAGGTGAAGTGCCACGTCCTTCACTTGGGTCTCAACAACCCCAGACATCACTACAGGCTTGGGGAAGGGTGGCTGGAAAGCAGCTCAGCAGAAAAGGCCCTGGGTGTGTTGGTCACCAACAGCTGAACGTGAGCCAGTAGTGTGCCCAGGTGGCCAAGAAGGCAATGGTGTCCTGGCTTGGATCAAAAATCCTGTGTCCAGGAGGACCAGGGAAGTGATTGTCCCTCTGTACTCAGCGCTGGCGAGGCCAGACCTTGAGCGCTGTGTCCACTTCTGGGCCCCTCACTGTGAGAAGAACACTGAGGTGCTGGAGCGTGTCCAGAGAAGGGCAGTGGAGCTTAGGAAGGGTCTGGAGCACAAGTCCTGTGAGGAATGGCTGAGGGAGCTGGGGTTGTTTAGCCTGGAGAAAAGGAGGTTCAGGAGTGACCTTATCACTTTCTACAACTACCTGAAAGGAGGTTGTAACAAATAATAGAACAATAAGAAACAAGGTTGCACCAAGGGAGGTTTATATTGGATATTAGGAAAAATTTTTTCACAGAAAGTGTTGTCAGGCACTGGAACCTGCTTCTCAGGGAAGTGATTGAGTCACCATTGCCAGAGGTGTTTAAAAGATATGTAGACATGGCACTCAGGGACATGGTTTCCTGGTGGACTTGGCAGTGCTGGGTTAACGGTTGGACTTGGTGATCTTAGAGGTCTTGTTCAACCTAAACAATTCCATGATTCTAATTTGTTTGATAAAGTCTCATGTCTGGAAACGGCTATGCTTGTTTTTTAATTTGCATTATAGTAAACTATGTAAATGTTGATTTTTAAACATAGCAACATAATGCTTGTTTAAAACCGGGCATCTGCCTTAAAACAGATAAAACCTATATTCCTTCTTCCATCTTTATCTTATGTTCAATGCCTAAAATAATCTCAAACTGCTTCTGACTAATGATCCTTTGGGTTTTGCAGTTATGGGTAAGAAAACTTGAATCCTGTCATTTAGTAGTTTTTCTGTAATGAGGTTTCAACATCCACACAAGCTGTACCTGTGTCCTGTGGGGGAAGGAGGGCTGTTCTTAGAGCATCTCATTTTTGTGGCATATTTGAAGACTTATTTTGTAGGATGCTACCTGTTAAAAATATATATATCTTTTGTTAAGATTGGGAGGCTGTTAATTCTCTTCATTATTTGTGAACAAGTGAGAGACTTAAACTGCCAGTCTAGAAGCCAAATTGCCTGCTCTACTTATCTTCTGATCTATTCAGTTTCTTTAACTGTACCTCTTTTAAATTAGTCACCTCTGTAATTTTCAGAAATTACCTTTATCTGTTTAGATGTTTTTGAGGAATGCACAGTTTTTCAGAACATGTTGAAAAAGACTGAAAAGTAAAGTAGCAAGAGCCATAACACAGGCTTGAAAGAACAGAGAGGATTTTGAGGGTAGGTAAGAGAAGTCCAAAAATAGCCATTTACTTGTAGATCTTGGTACCTGGCATGAGGTCTGCAAAGCAATTCATCCCACTTCAAATGTGAAAAGTCAGAAACCATCTTGTTGCAGTGCTTTTAGTCAGCTTCCTTTTATAATGTATTTCTCTTGGCATTTTGTCTTTTTTTATTGCTCAGGGAACATCATTAGTATCTGTAGGAGTTTTATTTCTGGCAGATATATATTGCAAAAATCCCTCAGCAGCCTGTGTGGAAAAGTGAAGAATTAAACGTGCCATAGCCAAGACCTCCTTTCTGTGCTAGAGTTGGTTTTTGCAGGTCAAGGGACCTACACTTGATGAAATGGAAAAGTTCGTGATGTTATTCTGCTTTCTCTGGGAAAAATGTAGGATCTTATTCTGCAGGTCTATGAATTTGCTTTTTTATTTAGTTAGGCTAGCATATTGTTCTTTTGTATGCAGGGTTACAGAAGTAACCACCTTTGTTCAGGAATGCCTTATTATCAATGTGAACACTGTGATTAGGACACTTTTTTCCTCCCCTCCTTCAAATTAATGTATTTCCTAGAGCTTTCTTCTCTCCAGATGTTATCCTTTTTGATCTTGATAGCTAAAGTGGATAGTGGTAGGGAGGAAAAGGAAGTACATGAAACCTTTTAGTAATTAAGGTCAGAGTGTATATCAAGTGGTGGGTGCTGTATGTATTTATATATAGCACATGTTTACATAAGTATATAGACTGATGCAAAACAGAATGTGTAATAGGATGGTTTGAGATTTTCTGCAGGGATCATGCTTACTTGGTTTATGCAGTACTTTGTTCAGTTGGATCTGTGGATCTGGCTGTGACTTTTCTGCTTAAAGTTATAAATACCAGTACCAGTCTTCTACTGGCTTGGAAAAGTAGTAGATCACAGTAGTGTCTTTTGTGCTTTTCCTGTACTCTACCAGGGTTATTTTAAGTGTCTTTTTTTGTAGGCTTTTAAATTTGGAGGTATGGACCACTGTGCCTAGTGAATTCAAACTTGCTGACCATGAGTGCTCGTTCCTAAAAGTTCTTTTTGATCACCTGTGGAAGTAGTTCATGATCCACCCAGGGATTTGCTGGAAGAGGTTGAAAACTGCTTCTACATGCTTCTCAGATATTTTTTGATTCCTCATGTGTGAGACTTCTGTATGAGCCTGATGAAGAAGGAATGTTTTGGAAATACTTTTGTGGTGGAAAAGTCACCTTGGTTTAATGATTCTGCATTTCAGGTCAAATGATTAACCTGGGAAAATACAAAGTCTTGCAGAACATATTGATGATGTGCCTTCTAAATTATCATCGTCTAAAGAATATTTATTCCAGAACAGGGACTGCTTTCACTCAGCTATAGCTGACTGATGTGTCTTTTATTTTTCTCTGCAGATTGGCCGATGAACTACACATGCCTTCCCTGCCAGAAATGATGTTCGGAGACAATATCCTAAGAATACAGCATGATCTTGGTTTTGGAATTGAGTTCAATGCTACAGATGCTTTAAAATGTGTCAATAATTGTCAAGGTATGATCAAAGTCGCTTGTGCAGAAGAGTGGCAAGAGAGCAGGTACAGTATTTTATCACCAGTGGGCAAGTACTGGTGTGTTGCATATGGAACTGTCATAAAGTAGTTAAGAGACCGAACTCTTGAAGACCACGTTGTATTTGGTTCTGCCCTAGATACAGCGTATGATCATAGAAGTCACTTAGCTTTTCTTTGCTGTGATCATCCTATCTGATAAATTGGATCTGCTGTATTTTTCAGTTGTGTCTTGGCTCTCTTAAAATAAAACCTTCAAGTTTAACATGGCTCAGTGCTGTTCCTGTTTATTCGAACTCACAGGGCCTTGAGCATTACAAGATTGTATGGTATTTCGAAGTGCAAAGTGCTGTACATGTTTAAAATCCTAGCCTTAGGAATAAAGCAGAACAACTACCATGCATGAGAACTAATTGTAATGCTTGGTATTTACCAGATTAGTTGTAGAGCACCTGGAAATAAAACACAGAGAGAAAGCAAAGTAGTCATGAAAACTAAGGCAAATTGCATGTCAGTGATTGCCGTGTGTCATCAGCGCATCACTTTCTGCCTACTTAAAGAAAAAATGATCTTGAAATACAAATTTTTCAGCAATACTGCATGAAATCTTTACTTTGACTCACAGAACTGAGATAGTGTGAGCACAGGAATTCTCGTAATGGTTTTCTAAGTTATTATGGAAACAGATTTTGTGAAACTGATTAAGTCTTAACTTTGTCATTGCTGCACAAATCTACTGTTTTTGTTGGAGAATAATGTGGGTTCCATAGTGCATAGTCATATGTGAGGTTGTAATTTTTTGAGAATTACTACAAAGCAATTACTACAACCTGTTTTCTCTTTCACTTTTTGAGGAGTGAGACTGAGCACACTAAGGAAGTTGTCAAGCCATATGACTGGACTTACACAACAGACTACAAAGGAACGTTGCTGGGAGATACTGCAACATTAAAGGTAATGAATGCTGACCACATGTTTCAGTCTAACACTTTTAAAGCTGTCATTCAGTAGCCTTCTGTAAAATCTAAAGCATGCTTCAAAGTATAGTTTGGGCTTATCCTTTCTCTCAGCATGTTATCCTAATCAAATCATGGCTTATTTTAATAACGGGAGGGGTGGAGGGAGGGTGGGTGGTGTTTTAAAGCATTTTAGGATTAAAGCACGTGGGAGTCTTCAGCACTTGCTGGGTGCCCCTCTGAAGCTCTGAGCTCTTCACCCATAGCAGAACTGTCAACTATGTAATTCTTTTTTACCTTTGTGCTCTTTTGCTTGCCTGTTTGTCTAAGCAAATATGTAGATCTGGCTGCTTTCAATGATTTTATGTTACTGCAACAGTAACTCCTCTTATTTAAACTCAGAGGCTCTCCCGAATCTTGAAAATAAAACTAAAGTTCCCAGTTTTTCTTTTCTGTATACAGATTTCTTGCAACTAAGTAGATAATCTATATTAATTCACAAGAATGCTTTAGTTAGAGATCATTTGAGTTATTGTGGAATTAAAAATGCAGCATAGAAACAAACCACATGTTGTTGGCCTGAAGTCTTAAGGCACCAGAAGTGTATTAGGGTCTTGATTTATAGATACTTGATTTCCACAGAAAGGCTTTATTAGAATCCTTTTCAGGGTCTGTAGTGAGAAGAGATACTAAACGCATGGAATCCTGTTTATAAACCCGAACTTCTTATCCGTATGTTAAACATGAGGCATCTTCACATGTTTTGGAAAAAACATTAGAAAGAAAGTGCATGGAATTGTTTGCAGCTGAAAACCTACTGAGCCCGTATCCAGAGGGAAGTTTATTCAGAATTTTCCACTCTTAGCTTTTGCTTGATGTTTCTTTCCAAGAGGATACTTTTGGAAGCTTTGGTTTTAATTTTAACTTTTTCTCCTAGAAATTTGGGATGTTTTAAACTTTGAGCTCTAAAAGCTTTTTCTTTTCTAAAACTGTGGAATTCAAAAGATCAGGACAAACTTTATGTAGTTTGGCAACAAATTATTGTGCTAGCGGTTTTTAATCTTCTTCTTTAGGTTGTTCCTACAACAGAACACATAAATACAGAGAAATTGAAAGCCAGGGAACAAATTATG
>JAWWLV010000001.1:21100156-21122129 GCA_035041135.1 Platyrinchus mystaceus
GCCCGTATCCAGAGGGAAGTTTATTCAGAATTTTCCACTCTTAGCTTTTGCTTGATGTTTCTTTCCAAGAGGATACTCTTGGAAGCTTTGGTTTTAATTTTAACTTTTTCTCCTAGAAATTTAGGATGTTTTAAACTTTGAGCTCTAAAAGCTTTTTCTTTTCTAAAACTGTGGAATTCAAAAGATCTGGACAAACTTTATGTAGTTTGGCAACAAATTATTGTGCTAGCGGTTCTTAATCTTCTTCTTTAGGTTGTTCCTACAACAGAACACATAAATACAGAGAAATTGAAAGCCAGGGAACAAATTATGTTTTTTGAAGAAGTACTTCTGTTTGAAGACGAACTTCACGATCATGGAGTATCAAGTTTGAGTGTAAAAGTAGTAAGTACTCAGAGACTTATACAAGATGCTTGGTGACTCATTTGGCTAATAAATGCAAAATGCAGTCGCTTTTTGCATGTTCTGCCTTCTGGGATTTAAACTTTAAAACACAAAGTTCTTTATCCTTGCTCTTAGAAATGCAATCTTACTGGAAAATATGTTGTTTTGAAATCTTTCTGTCATCTGACACTTGCTTCTGGGAACAATCCTTTCCCTCTTTCTGCATCCTGCCTAAGAATCTTTTGAGGCACTGTCTGCCCTACTGTCCAGCCATAGTTGTAGCAAATCAACAGCCCAGATTTTGGCTTTACTGCTGAAAGCTCCTCATACCATCTTTCGTTGTGAATATCTGATGTAGATAATTGCATACTTAAAGTATACCTTTGTAATATGCTGAATGGAACATCTTTATTTTTGCAGAGAGTTATGCCTTCCAGCTTTTTTGTGCTGCTGAGGTTTTTCTTGCGAGTTGATGGGGTACTTATCAGGATGAATGATACGAGGCTTCACCATGAGGTAAACCCTTATTTTCCATCATGACTATCTTACAGAAGTTCCCTTGCCGTGTTACTTTCTTTGACCTGCTGCTATTCTTCTAATTTAATACTGATGTTTGGGAGCACAGAGGTTATCTGAACTGAACTTTCATTTGTCTTTTATTATTGTGGTGCTGAATAAGCAAACAAGTGTGGATGCTGTGGAGGGAAGTGTTACATGAGCAGAGTAGGCTACTTTTCATGTGAAGTAATCATTTAAATACATGTGACAGACACAGATTAGAGAAGGAAGTACAAGAGGAAAAATAGGCAACAGTAAATAGGTTGATACTGTTCTTTTCTCCAAGTAAATTATTTTTGGCTTGTCTAGTAGAATCAGACTGCAAGTGTTAACTTGGAAATAACTGTCCATACTCCATTGAGTTCTGATATCTCATAAATAATACAGAATGTTAAGATTTAAGTGGTTTGGTTATTCTGTCTAATTGTATTTGTATTGATGGAGTAGTTCTAGCTGAGTAAAGATTGACAAGTGTATTCTGTCACAGCATTTTTTTTTGATGCATGCACAAACAGAAAGGTGATTTTTGGAAAAGAGAACATTACTATGAACTTTCTTTGTCTTTGTGAATTTCAACATACATTACTGCTCCCAGATGAAAATCTGTGGTCAACCAAATTCAAATGTTTACTAAATTCAATGTATTTAAAATGCTTGGCTTGCACTGATACCAGATGATAATTTTTTTCCATTAGGCTGACAAGACCTACATGTTGCGAGAATACACATCCAGAGAAAGCAAAATATCAAGTTTAAAGGTATTGCATTTTTTTAAACTTACTTTTTATTTCTGTCTGCTTTTTTGTTTTATGGTTAGCATAGAAAATACTGTGTCTGTAAGTCATTCTTTGTTAGGTTTGGAACTGATAGAGAGAAAAAAATCTTTCTACTTAAGCAGCATTTGTTTTAGTGATTTCAGGGTGGATTTGCATTTGTAAATGCTCAGATCACATGGCAAGAGATGAGATTGGGTTACTTTTTCTACTTTTGAGTTATCAAGATTTTTTATTAATTATTTTTTCATAGAACTCTTCGGGCATAAAGTCAGGTATTCCATGTCCCATGATGCTCAATTTCAGGCCTGGTTGTATGCTTGCAGGTAGTGTTAGGGATTAAGATCTGTTTGGCAATAAACTCATTCAGTTTTTCTCAAGTTTAATAGATTACCTTCAAACTCTAGGAATGGCTCAGAACAATTTGTGGCACAGTTGCAGCTGTTGATTTTTATTCTTGACCCAGCACCTGATCATTCATATTCTTGTAACTTTCCTTCTCCCTTATTTTTCTTTCACATGTAAAAAGTGACTAATGTGTTGCTAACCTTCCAAGGAAATATTTTTGCAAAATGCTTTTTGTCTTGTGAGGAAAGGGGTTCTGTATCATTTCTTAACAATATATGATCCCTAGAAACAGGACTAAATCCAGACATGAGTCTTTTGGGTAGTTTTGTGATTTTTGAGTATTAATCAGTGATCTAGGTTTTACCTCACCTCATGTTTAAAAATTATCACCTGTGCCGTTAAGTAATTTTTCCTACTTGTTGTTATAGAGAAGAAATGCATATGGCTTTTCAGTTCCCTAGATTAGCTTGCATAGGTAAAACAGAAAAGATCCCTGCTTCACTGAGGTTTGAAATAAATAAAACAGTGGTTGGCTGCTTGCATGGCAAGGGTAGCCAAAGTGCAGGTTGCATTTGAATAGCTCTGGGTGCTCTTCTTAAACAATGTTGTTAGAGAGTTTGGAGGTTATTTGTTCAGTATAGATTTATTTTTTTCCATCACGTCTTGTATATGGTGAAGTTTTCTACAGAGATCTCCAGAGAAAGATACTGATTCACTTAATAAAACCACCTTATTTCTTAAAATATGAAATTAAAATCCAGTGAGTTTTAGTATTTTATATACATGTCTGTGGTGAACTTCATAAAACTAAGATATATGTCAAGATTGATCAGTTATCAATAGCTAAATACAAGCAATTCCAGGGAATATATCGCAATGGCTAGAAGACAGGGAACCCCTTGTGGCCATCCTAGTCTCATCTAGAACTGGAACCTTAAAAAGACTGTTCACATTTTAAATATATTTTTAAAAAAACATTTTAGCTGTTTATGGATGTCTCTGACTTTCTTGTGCTCTTATAATCTGCTGCTTAAAAATGTTAAATACCTTTCCTTGGGTTACTGATTCACATAAGGAGTAAGACTGTATGTCCATTTGAAGTTATAAGGTAAATTTTAACAGTCATACCTGCCTTCAGGTGTTTTCATCAGGTAAATTATAGATTAATTGTCTGTAAAAGTTTGGGTTTGGAGTACTTTTTTTTTCATTCACTTGTTTCATATAAAATATTTGCTTTTTAGCATGTTCCACCTTCCCTGTTCACGGAACCTAACGAGATCTCTCAGTATCTACCCATAAAGGAGACAATCTGTGAAAAACTAGAATTCCCAGAGAAGCTGGAGCCTAAACCAGAAGCATCACTGGAAACCATGTGTGTTAAGTCTAAATAAATGTGACTTTATATGGACTTGAAGTAGACTGGAGATGATGTTGCCATGGAGGGTGTTTCACTAATAGTGGAATGAAGAATTTGGCTAATTTTTCTGTAGCCTTGAGAAAAAACATTTCAAGCAGGTTTTGCTAATGGTGGGTTTTTTGGTTTTTTTTTGTTGTTTTGTTTTTTTTTTTAACCTATATCTGGAATTGATGATAAGCTGGTGGTGAGTTACAATTTTCAGTGGCACTGGAGAAATGACAAAAGTCTGGGTTCTGTTTAAACAGTTCACCGAGAAGGCAGGAGTATTTTCTGGCCCCTCTGCCATTAACACTTTTATGAAGATTTTGTTTTTGCTGCTTCAGATATTAAGAGATTACTGGCATTGTAAAATTGGCATGATTTATTTTTATTGAGAAATCATCCACAGTAAAAAAAAAAAAAGAAAAAAAAATTCCTCTGCATTCATTTTGATCTGACAGTCGTAAACTACATATTTTGCTTGGTCTCCCATACTGTGAGCTGATAACCAACTAAGTTACTCTCTGTAGTCTCTGATCCAGAGACTCACCTCAGAATATTCATTTCATCTGAGGATAGGTTTAGGGATGGGGGGAAAAAAATGGATTTGTTTGACGCTATATAAGGGTAAAAGGACTTTCTTTGTGAGGCAGTTTAATCTGATATCAGCCAGATTTCTCTAGGCAGTTCTGGAGACTCTCACTTGGGGTCTGGATGCTGCTCCAGTCACATACAATATTGGAAATGCATTGTTCTGCATTGACCATTTGTTGGATGCACTGGATGGTGCCCATGTGTGATGGTTATACTTCCCTGACAATCAGATTGCCAAATTGCAGCATGGCTTGAGGCTGGGGAAGACAAGGGTGTTTAGTCTGTAATCCCTAAAGGATGCTGCATTTGCAGTTTGACAGATGAGACCCTGTGTGGCCTTAAAAGAACGCTAACGTGTTCCAGATACATAATTTTGGTTTATTATAAAATTCTTTAAGTTTTAATATCAATAGCATTGTGATCACTTGTATGATTTTAACACTTTGTAGATTAAACTTAAATATTTGTTTTGCTTTTGGAAATCCTACAGTATGTTAATGGTTTGGCCTAAGAATGGGGCAGCTGAGCAGGCTTGTCTCAGTGTACTGCTGACTCTCAGTGCAAGAAGCAAGTCACTGCAGTGAGAAGCAGGCTGTGGTTTAAGGTGATGACAGAGAAGAATGTGTATGCATTCTGATGTCTCAGGGGGGTTGTTTAAAAATGTTCATATTCTACACTGCATGACTTAAATAGAAACAACTCACCTCAAAAGCTGGTATTTGACCGGATCTTTGGAGAATGGTTTTCACGTAGAGAAGACCCTGAGGTTTTTAGGAAAAAAAACCCCAGCCTACTGCCATCTAAGGGACTGTTTTCTTGGTGTCCTGTGTCACTGATTTACTCTAACTACGGGGAAAACACTTCTCTGTGCCTCCGTTCCCTGTGTGTAAAAATGAGAGTTAATATATGCCTACCTCACAGAGAGTCTGTGGGGATTAGTTTGTAAAAAGTTTTTGATTAGAATTTATTTTTTTTTCTGAATACACCTTCAGCCTTATCTTTGGAATCCTTTGGAAAGGATTACTGCAAATTATCTTATGATTCATAGGATAAAATAAGTGAAGAAAATTGAAATTAAGCAGTCTCTGAAAGAAATTGTCACCTGGACATGGTCTGTGTGACTGAATTCATGGCCACTTTGAAATAGAGGTGAGATCCTCTATATTCCCTATTACACTCCTATATTCTGTTGGCTTTTTTTCATCTTCCTGCATTGTTTCCTAAAGATTTTGATGTCAAGGTAAAGAAGGGGGTTGCAAATAAATGCAGCATGAAAGTGATTAAAATTCATTTGGTAGTAGAAGATGATTTGTGTCCACTCCAGTGATAGAGGGGTACAGGGAAAGAGTGAAAAGAGAGGGAACAACAAATGGAGGTGAAGAGGTATTTTTCTGGTAGAAGTAAATCATGGCACTTCATTTACTCTAAGCATATATTATTTTACATGCCTTAAAGCTTATAAAAACACACTTTAAAGCTGGTAATGACTGAGAGCAGAGCTCATGTAGTGCTAGCATGAATGAAACTATATCTGCATTAATTAATTAAAACTGTGATTTGGGTTTGGTCAGTGATGCTAATAAGCTCCATTGGGCTAAAACCTGTTGGGTGGAAAACTCAGAGAGGGGACAGTGAGCACTGAAAAGGGCACTCTGCATGTTTAGCTTATACTGTGTATTTTATCTTGTCCATCATACACCCTAATCTGTGACCTGTTGATACAGTTTTATTGAATGGGTTTGTATCCTGACTATGTAGATATGTGATATCCATCTATTTTGGGTGCATTTAAGTGGAACCATACCTATTGGGGAAATCACAGGAACATGTTTAGGAAGTTGCAGTTAGTACCAGTTCAAAATTGGAGCACTTTGTGACTTTCTTATGCCACACAGATTACCAAGAAGCAGCAGCATAAGCTGGCGTACCGCGAGCTTGCTGGCACAAAATTTCCACAGAAAAGTACCACTTTGGATACATAATTTTAGGGGGAGGGAGCGGGGGAGATTCTCCAGCTGTTTTGTGGCAAGTCTAATGTGGCAGTTTATATTGTTTCTTGTATGTTGCAAAATAAAATGTACCAAATGTTTTATAGCTTTGTTTTTAACTGAGCAAAATAAACTGAAATAACTACTTGTGATGCTGAATTTTGCCTGCTAGTAAGATGTTGCATCCACGTGCCTTTGTCAGGAGACCGCTCTGGCTAGTTACGAAAATAAGTGGATACTCTTTCAGACCAGGGTAAGAGCCACAGCAGTGGGAGCGAAATGAAGGCTGTATCACTGTTTCTATAGCTTCGCAATTGCCGAGTAATGGACGCGAAAGGGATGGGAGGAGATGGGACACAACCACATCCGGACTACATCCCCCGTCAGCCCGCGCGCCGCCCCGCCGGCCTTCCCGTACCTGGGAGTGCAGGTGGGCGCGGTGCCTGCCGGAGCTGGGAGTCCCTGGGGAGGGGAAGGGAGGGGAAGGGCCGGGCTGGCCGGGCGGGGAGCGGAGCCATGGACAAACTGAAGCGGGTGCTGAGCGGCCGCGATGCAGAGGAGCCGAGCGGCCTGGCCGAGGTACTGCCCTGGGCCGGGGGACAGCGGGGACACCCAAACAACCCCGTCCCTGGTTTGTTTGGAGAGCTGGCGGAACAGCCCCAGCGGGAAAGTTGCCGGTGCCGGGATCGCGGCAGGGGCGGGCGGGCGGTCCCTCTCCCAGCCCCCCTTGCCCTGCGGGGTCCCCGTGGGTCCCCAGCGCGGGTGGAGATCCCGCCGCATCCCCCGCGCCTCCCGCGGGAGAGGGTGCCGGAATAGGACACAGCTCAGCGGCCGAGAGGAAGTTTGCACACTTGATAGGAGGCAAGGTCTGCTAGTAAATAAGTTTCACTTTTATTTTTTTCCTCGTTTCCAGGTTATTGATTCAACTTCTTTAGGTTGGGGCACCCGAGTGAAAGGCTTCGTTGCGTGTTTTGCAATAGGATGCCTGTGCTCGATCTTGGTAAGGACTTTTTTGCCAGATCTCCCCAATATTTGAGTTTCAGGAGCCCAGGTGATTGCAGCCTTGCTCTGTGTCGTTGCTTGATTTTTCTGAGTCTCTGGGAAGACGTCTGACTCGGTTCCAGTTAGATACACTAAGTCTTAGCAAAAATGCTAATAAATGCGATTTAATTTTTTATGTATGATTCTGCCATTTTGGTTTAAGGGTTTTTTTTTTAAGTTTCTTTTGTGATGTGATATTTGTGGGATATATTTCTTTTTCAGTTTAAAAGCTATTAATTTCCACCCCCCCGTCTCTCTACTGTTCCTTTTTAGGGTAGTTGTCTGCTATGGATACCAAAGAAAGGGCTGACTCTCTTTGCAGTGTTTTATACTCTGGGGAATATTGCGTCTATTGGGAGGTAACAATCTTTATAATTTAGTTCCATAATAAAGATGAGAAACAAAAGCAGAATGATAGTGCATAAGTGTTAATAAGCGGTAGAAGCTGTTGCATTTGCCTGAGATTTGCTTTTGTAGATAATTTCCTTGTTGAATTTTAAAGCATTTTCCCAGCTGTGCCCTGAAATGGTAAAGGAAATTTTAATTTTATTTGTTGTTATTAGTAATACATTCAAGGTAGAAGTTACTCATCAGTAAAGAAGAATCAAACTCATGCTTTGAGCATTGAGGGGTTTTGATTTTGTTGGTTCCTCTTTCCCAAGTTAAAAATAATTCTTTGCCATTTTGTGTGTTTTGGTGAATATATTTGGGGCAGTCTTGTCTGTCAGGGCAGGCATATTTGTTAGGACTTCAAGGTTCCTGAAGCATATCCCCACAGACTTTGTGACAAACACAACCTTCTGTGATTGAGGAAACTTAGCATCATGTTAGAAAGTGTAAATAATGGAATTGGAAGTAATATACTAATGAGGCAGAATAACATAGTATGTGAGACAAGAATATCACTTTAGATAAAAATTTCACCTTGTATAATTCATGCAGTATCCATCACCAGGGCCCTAAATGAGGGCTGCAGATCTGGTAAGGGATCAGAGAATGGATCCAGGCCTGAAAACAGGCCTTTATATATGGGAATTGAGCTGGATTACCTGGCAATCCATGCAGAACCTCTGTGGATGGCATTCTTGAAAAGCAGATTTAAAAGGCATTTTTGAAAAGTAGGTTAAAAAATGCATCTGTCAAGAATGATCTAACTGGAGCTGACCTTGACCTGTGCTACTAACTTGATAGTTCTGCTCTGCTTATGTTGATTTTAACTGAACAAGTGTGAATAAAATTATAAATACTCTGCAGAAAGAAAAGCAGGAATGGATTTTGTCTCGTATATTCTGTAGTGTACTTATGTCCTGCATTACAGCAGGCAGTTTAATCTTACCTAGTTTAACTGTTGCCTTTCTTACCTCTGTGTTCATCCTGGTTTGTTTTTCACAGCACTCTTTTTCTTATGGGACCAATGAAACAATTGAAAAGGATGTTTGAGCCTACAAGGTTGATTGCTACTATTGTTATGCTAGTAAGTATCAAAGGAGGAGTCAGTTTTAACTCATGCAAACTTTTGAACAATATTCATTGTAAAGTCTTTTCATATATATTGATCTCACTATGTCTCAGGTTGTGTTTGTGGGTGGTGTTTTCGTTTGTTTTTTTTTCTTTTCTTAAAGCATCAAACACCCTGCAAATCGGCTATAGTGGAAAGGTAAGTGTAGCACCAGAAAACCACTGCTCTATTACAAAAGACTGAGATGAAGCCAGATTGTTGAACTAAATGGGCATTAAGGGTCTGTGGCTGGTGTATGTGTACCAGGCACGTGCTTTTTTAGGGTGCTTGAGGTCACAACATCGTATTTACACAGTTCCTAAAAAATGAAGATGGGAAACTAGTGCTATGGACGTTGTTAGATATTTTATTTTTCATAATTTTGTCTATCTGATTTGCTTTAAAGAACCACGTAGGTATTTCTACCTTGATAAAATTGTCTATTGCTGACAAAGCAACTGAGGGAACTCTATGCTGTGGTCACCTTGCATTAAAAATACAGGAATCATCCCAGCTGGCTGATAGCTTCAGGTTTTGAAACTTGTATGACAGAATGAAATTGCAAATTCCATGTTTAGCTGAAGTCAGCCCTTAGAATTATTTTTATTTTCAGAAGATGGAAATTGTACCAAACCCTACTGTGTGTGTGTCTGTGCCTGGAAGTTGCTGCTAAGTTTCAGGCTTAAAGTGAATGTTTTTTCGTCTCTGCAACTTTCCCATTTTCTCTTGGTGAGTCTAAAATCTGGAAGGTGGAATAACTTGCATGAGACTGTCCTCCTGTTTTCACTCTGAATGTCTTCAGTTTGCTTGGCACCAGCACTTCCTAATTTCTCTTTAAACATCCTGAGATGCTGCAGAGCTTGAGAAATTGACTTGCAGATCCAAGCAAGAAGCCTGCTGTGTGGTGTATGTGTTTAGTATGCATTTAGGTTGCCTGAAGTCAGGAGAATGCCTGGAATGTTGTTCACTATAATAAAGCCAGTTGTTAGATGTATGATGCAGTATTTAGACCAATATACAAATCACCACCTTAAAACTAATGGAAAAATTACATTTAAAGTCAGTTATCGTGATTGAGGTGAAGTGTATGATTTCTTTGGAACTGCATGTGTTACTGTCTTGAATATGCAGTACTATATCTTTGTTTTTCCCACTCAAGCAGAAAAATGCACATTATAATCTCTAGTACCACAGTGATACATGTATATCTAAGGCTGGTAGATGTTGATGAAGGAAGATGAATTATCAGCATCTGTCATGAACTGTTGTGCCTTAAATTGAAAATGAAAACTTTTCACTAATAGGCAGCTTCTGTTAAAACTGAGGGTTAAAGCAAAAAATAACCCAAAATGGCCTAATACCCCCCCAAGATTTTTATTGTAGTAAAGAAAGACACAGTGCAACTCTGAAAAAAGAAAAAGCACTGGTTTGAATGACTGTGCTGGACTTCATATATATAAACAGGAGAGCTACTAAGCAATAGCCCAAAGTTCTTGAAAGTGTATCACAGTTTTAGCTGGTAAACATTAAATTATGACTCAGCTTCAACCTCATGGTAACCATGTAATAATCAGGAAATGTGGCACGTGCAGAGGCAGAAAGACTCTTCAGGTACAACTCCAATCTTACTCATGCAAAATGATGATGTGTGATGTGTGCCTACAACACCAAGAAGTGTGTGGGATGAAGTAGGGACCTGCTGATGTTCCTTTGCAGCCACAAAATTATTTTCTGGAGATACCAGGGTGATATTTCCTACTTGCTTTAATTCGCTTCAGAAATGTAAAAGCAAGATCATTTTAAATACAAGGAATTCTTATGCAGGATTGGATAAAACTATGAAATTATGTAATCCCTTTCTGTCTCTGTGAAGGAACCTGTTACAGTGTTACAGTATCTATAAAAACTGGAGTTGTTTCTATGTTTAATAGAAATTGTTTGTTTTCTTCTAGTTGTGCCTCATACTAACACTGTGTTCTGCTTTCTGGGTGAGTACCTGAGTCCTATATGTGTATATATCTGGAGTTAATATAACTGGAGTATATTTTGAAAATAAGATTCTTACACTGTTGTCTCTGCTGTGTTTCTTCCCTCCTCCCCCCTTCTCTCTTCCTTCAGTGGCGTAAGGCAGGACTCGCGCTTCTTTTCTGCATCTTACAGTTCTTTGCCATGGCATGGTAAGTGACTTCTTCCCCACGTGCTCCACTTTCTATGCACCTAATATTGGTAGCTGACTAGATTTTGACCTTGCATGAATTAGAGGGAAGGAAAATTTTTACCTTGTCATTCCCCTAGATTCTAGACAATGCATCAGTGAGGAGCTGACCTGTTTCCACCTTTTGATCTTTCACACCACTTCAGAGGCTTTGGAAATGGAGCTCAGGGCTCCATTTCTGAAGGAAGTTCCTTTGAACATGTTTAATTTCTGTGAGCTTGAAGTAAAACTGTTTTTTTTCTTTCCCTTTTAAATCAATTTTTTGCTTACTACCTGGTGTTCCTCCTTTACACTCTCCTGAATTTGTCTTGTTTGGAGACGCAGCTATGCCAGTCAAATTGTCAGTCTTCTTCATGTTAACATATGTTCTGTGCAAGGGCACTGAACTAGTGCACAAACTGATGTGAACACATAGCCAGCCTTCAAGACTAATCTTGCCTGCCTGTAGGTGTTGGAGTATGAAGAATATTGGGTGCAGGAGAGCTGTGTTTAAAATGCTTCCACAACATGCCCCCCTATTTTGCCATAGTGTTTCACCGCCTGGCTGGGCTAAGATGACTTGCAAGGATACTTATTCCTGTTGCTCACAAACTCAAAGCTTCATTTTAGTTGTGTATCTTTTAGTTCAGAGTATCAGAAGGGTTGTTCTCGTTTGTGACTAATAAAATCTGACATGAAGAGTAACTTTCAAAATATTTCTTCTTAGGTACAGCATTTCCTTCATACCATATGCAAGGTAAGCTTCCCTACTCCCTTAATTTTCATCCTTTAATAATTCATACAGAAGATTACTTTAGGAGCACTGTAATATGTGGCTTTAGAAAATTTTCCATGGTGAAGGAAATCCATGTAGTTAAATCTGAAAATAAAAATAAGCAACTTCTGTAGTGGGAGAACACAAGTAAAAAAATATGTGAGTCCACTGACCGCACGCTGAACGTAAGGCTTGCCTTTGGAATGCCTAAATGTTGGTTCAGCTGCTACTAAACAAGGCTGTTTTTCTGTGTACCTTTTTTTCCTTGTTCTCCCCTGTAAGCACTGTTGTGTTTGAGCACACAGTTCTCTCTCCTGCCCCATCAGCCCCACTGAGGCCTTCAGTGCCTCAGTACAGCCTTACAGGTGTCCCTTCCATTGTGAGTGGGCAGGTGGACAGTGAGCAGATCCACTTGTCTCTGAGGCATTTGTGTAGTTATGCAAATTATGTTAGTGCAATTAACCCATGGCCAGCTGACCTTTACAGTCCTCAGTGTCAGTGTGATAGGCAGCATGGAATGAATCTCATCAAGCAGCATAACTGACGTAACTTGGTTTTTTTTTCTCTCTCCTGCCTGTAGGGATGCTGTGAAGAAATGTGTGTCGGTCTGTCTGTCCTAACAGGAATACCGGATGCTTCACAAAGTTCTAGGAACTTCTAGGTAGAACTGTGTTAAGATCACCGTGTTGTGTAGTTTCCTACTTCTTAAACACACGTCTCTCAGCCTGTTGTTAGAAGCTTCTTGTGCTACATCCACTGTATGCAATTGCTTGGGTTTGTAAGCAATGGTGTCTTGATCACAGGGTGCTTGTGATCAAATGAAATTCAGTCTGGCAGAAGAACTGGGCAGAAATCCAAAATTTGTTGCGATAATTTTTAAGTAAATTCATGTATTTGGTTTTGCAAATATTTCAAAGTAATACATGAAGCCTGTAAAACGAAGACCTTGGCTCTGTTGGGACTGTGGCAGTCTAGGCAATTTCTTTTTGAAGGAAAAGAAATTTCTTTTTCAAGAAAGAAAAATTTCCTTTTCAAGAGAAAGAAATCAGTTGCAAATTGATTTCTTACTAACAACTTGGGTTTTTTTTTAAATAGCCTTATGTCGCTTAATCTTTTCACTGTTTGTCTTGGATAATGGAATATTGGTATTCTTTCTTTTCCTGTCTCTCTGGCAAAATTTTAGGTTTATGAGACTTCTAAAAGATTTAATTATAAAGTCAGAGCCTGTTTGGGACTAACTATGAAATGTTTGCATCTTTAATGAAGCATTTAATTTTCAGTCTATGTTGATGGTGTTTCCTTAAAATACGTGAAAGGGATATTTTCATCTGTAAAAACTTGTTCCTATAGGAAATACACTAGTAAAATAAGGTTAATTGATTTTTTCAGCTGCCAGGAACCCGAGTTCTTTGCCTTGCTTACAGGTAATGGCAATACATACAAGGTAGGAAGCTGAAATTTTTCACACAAAGCAAGGTGCTTCTCTTCTCCTTCAGCTGAAGCATAGAAGCAGTGCGAAGCTGAGGGCATGATAGGCAAGCAGAGAGAGAATTTATGTCCTTCCTCAAAGGACAAACTGTGATAAGGTAGATGTGGACTGTTGTTTAAGCAACTTGGGCCAGGGAGAATACATTTTCTTCTGAAATGTAAATAAGTTAAAACTCCAACATTTCTTTTTTTGTAAGTGGGATCAGTTTTGTTTCTCTTAAAACTCTGGCACACACTAGTGAACTTGATCTGTTTTGAGGAGAAAGTACAATTTTCTATTGCCTGTCTTAGCGAAGGAAGTGTGTAACAATCTAGCTGCCAGCTCCTAACAAATGTTGAGCAGTCAGTATCCAAATTCCAAGGCCACTCACTTTATCTTCTGAGCTACATATAATCATTTACTCCCAAACCATTGCTGTGGTCAGTTGTTTTAATATCTTAGCACATATTCCTGCTTCTGCTCTGTGAGGTACTGTTTAACTGCTTTCACCTTTCCTCTGACCAAACTGTCTTGCCGGAGCCAGTGTTTATGATTATCCAGTGGACTCTGGTAGGAACTGAAGCCTCTCTTGCTCTATCTACCAATAGTTTAGTCATTTGAGAGCATCATGTTTGCATGGCAAGTATATCCCTGACTTATACCACAAAGATTTTAGTGTAGGAAAAACCAAGATCTATTTGGCAATAAATAATAAGTCCACAGTGAAGACAAATAGATCTGTGGCTTCGAGAAAGTTACTAAAATCTTGAGTTAATCCAAAATCTTAAATTTAATTGTCCTTCTGATAATTTATAAAGCACAGTACCATCCAGCTGTTTGGATTCTCTAAAAAAAAAAAAAAATATTCCCTTTTGCAGGTAGTATGAAAGGGAAATTTTAACAACCTTTCTGTGAATTCCAGCTGGCCAGAATTACTGTTACAAAGGCATTTGAATGGAAAATGCCACCTTGAAAACATGGCACTGATGTTGGGATAAATTAGTTATAAAGGTTCAAGTGCTATGTCCTAGTGCTTTTTTTCTCCCCCAGGACTTGGAAGTAAGTGTTGAAATAACTAGATTGACTATTACACTTCTTGAAAAGTAGAACTGGTTAAATGCACAAGAGAGACTGGGAATTAAAGAAAACTGATATTTTTCCCCTGACTAATTTAAGACAACTATCTAAACTGATGTGTTTTGTCAGGAAGTAAGTTCAAAACCTAATTTACATCTGTCAAAGGACACGTGTTAGTCTTTTCTTAGAACTTTGATAATGTTTACAGAATTCCTTTGTATAGAGGAAATTGAAATGCAACCCTAATGCCTTTTACATTCCAATATTTCTTTAATTTTTGGGTGTTCCTGAAAAAAGCTACAAGTATAGTACACATTGTTTCTGCTTCCCCTTTCCAGGAAATTTATGTTAATTGGGATCATCAGTCCAGGTTCATCAGCAGCCAAGATAATGGAACTTGACATCTGGCATTCTTTTTTTGATTACTTCACATTAGAAGGAATAAAAGCCTTTTGCTTATTCCTCAGCTAGCTTGGGTAGGATTGTGGTAGCCTGACTCTCTAGCAGTTCCTCTAGAAGAACAGTAGATTTGGGTGTGCTAAATGTTATTTTTTCAACTTGCATATTGGCTAACTGGAACCTTTGAGCTAGTTGTTGTGAATACAGCCACTTAGAAGTAGGAAATTTATGAAACTGCCAATAGATAGCAGGTAAACTTAAATTAATTTTTTTCTTTCTTTCCCCCTGTGCTATCATTTTTAAAACTGTAATTCCAGCTCCACAGCCTTCATTAAATAAGAGAGAAGAACAAATCTTTACTTGACTGCATAGCATATGAGGCTAAGCAATCGTGCCCTTAAAGGAAGGGAACCCAAGGAGAGATGGCAAAGTCACAAGGATCCCCAGAGTGCCACTGGGGTTTTTGTTGCCCTTTGGTGGTGTGCTCTGTTCCTGTGAAGGTCAGACAGTAGCACAGATTTGCTGTATTCTTGCCAATATGTGAAACATACTCAGGGTTTGTTGCTTCATCTACAAGCAGTTTTGATTTAAGATAGCTCTATCAGATCAAAACTCTTTAGATTCTTATTCATTTATAAGTAGTTGTGTTCAGACTGTTGCCAAGCTTAACAGCACAAGAACTTTCCATTTCATTAAAGTACTTTTTTATATGATTTTTACATGAGCAGGGAATAAACTAATATACTAATGTTCCCTCTTGACTAGTTTTCAATCTAACTTAGATTATACCATTAAACCTTTTTTTTTTTTTTGGTCATTAAAACTACTTTGCGTTAAGTTTTAATATCATCAGCTTTGGTTATCCGCTTGGCAGGAAGCATGGTGGGCATTTCTGAGGCTTTCTGTCTTAATGTCATTCGAGGCAGGAATGTTTGTTGTCTGCAGCCTGCTGCAAATAGAGATGTTTGTGGTTTAAATCACAAAGCTCCTTCCTTCCCAAAGTCCTTGCTCGGTTGCCTACAGCACTTAACTCAAGGCTGACTTCCCTAAAGAAACTTGTATGATATTGGGTGCCTATCCCAGTAGGATTTGGTGTTCTACCAGAAAGTGCTTTTTGCCTAGTCTCACTGTTGATCAACTTGTCTACTTTTTTTCCTTTTTGCAGTACAGATATCATAACCTCAACCAAGCAGCCTTAGCGTACAGTTCTAGCAAGGAATGTGTTTATCTGGGATCAGCTGACTTTCCAGCTGTAGTAGAAGGGGAAATGGGAAGGGTGGTAGTCATCTGTTCCCAAACTACTCAGACTCTATACATCAAAATGTGGGATTTTTTTTCACTACTTCAAAGTTTTGCTCTGTTTTATGTGATGAAGTCCATTGTGAATGCTGGTACTATCTGAGATGATTATACACTGATCAGGTGAGCAATTTCATCTCATTTAGTATTTACAGTAATGAGATTGTTCATGAGCTGTTAAAAAAAGTAAGAAATATTTTGTCCACCAAGTTGAAACTCTTTTCAAAAATCATGTTTTAAAAAAGAAAGTGTGTTAGGCTCTGTAGGTGAATATGCAAATTTGGGGGAGGCTGCAGACTACTATGGGATGGCTTCCAGCTAGGATCAGGATGACGGGCTTGAATCTATCGTAACCTGTTGGTGGATACAGCTGGTGTGCAATGCCTTTGGAGGCTCATGGCACTGTCCCTTATGACTGGTCAGAAATACGTGTTCTGAGAACTGCCTGTGGAGCAGTGTGGGTGCTTAAAGCTCATCCCTTCTCGCTGTGTGCTCAGAGATTGAAAGAGCCTCTGAATTTCTGAGAACCGTTCTTGCTTACTTTTGATACTTAAATCATGCTCCTGAAAGTAAGATCACTGTGCTATTGTAGACTCTCAAAACTGAGGAGAATGTTTAACCACATTTGTCTTAATACTGATGTTTACAGCCACAGCGAATGCTGGCCATGTTGGAGAGAAAGCACAGAAATCGTGTATTTTCTTAAAACCACGTGCCTTGCTGTAATGTGACCACGAAATTTTTCTAACAGCTGTGGAATTGTTTTGTAAAATAAAAACCAAACTCAGAAATTCCCCTCAGTATTTTATACTGTTACTGATTCTGTTTGCTGCTGTGCTTTTTTATGTATTTACACTGTTGTATTTCTACTTTGATAAATACCTTTTTCCCTAATGTACAACTTTCTCTGTAATGAAGTGAAATCTTTGCAAGTGCTGGTTTTTTCCTTCAATAAAGTTTTCATTGCATTAAATGAATTGTTCTTATGGTTAATATGGCATTTTTAATGATGCTGATTCTCCAAGTGATGCTGAAATTGCTCTGGGTTGTTTGTTTTCTTCTATTTGTGTGTTTGGTTTTTTTTCAAAGTTACTGTCTTGTCCTGACTTCCTTTGCTGGGCACACAACATGTACTTCTGAGGGGAGTTTCTGTGTCACCACTGCTGTGCAGGAGCTTTACCCAGCAGTTGGATGCACCCAGACAACTGGTTGGCACAACTGGAGTTGTTAAGGTGGGGATGATATTTTTACTACTTCTTATTTGTTTACTTCAGGATCCAACCTAGATACGCCAACAAACTATCATTAATCCATGCTACAGAGCAAAGAATGCCTGATGCCTTTCTGTCAGCAAAGACAACAAGAAGCAACATGCCTCTGAAATAAATATGCTCTGAGTGCTCATTGTACACTGGAAGTAAAATGCCAGTGATTTATGAATGTGTGTTATAAAAAATAGAGGCAATTGTTTTTTAACTTTCAGAAAGCTGGTCCTTTTAAGTTTGTGCTTAATGTGTGTCCAAACACTTGCTGTGGTTTGGATATTCCAAACCAGTATTATTACCATAACCCAGTATTCCTTGACAGTGTATCGAGGCTGTGCATCAGGCTTTCTCCTGGTTGACAGGCAGTTGCAGGTTTGGGTTTTTTTCTTTGCAAGGGTGGTGGTGAGATTTGTGTGCTGTGGGAGACTGTGTTTTTTTCAGTTACCTTTTTTGGTTTTGGTTTTTTTTTTTGACTCTTCTTCTAAACAGTCTCTGTCTCAAAGCTGACTCAACTGAAATTTCTGTCCTACGGGAGACTCTAAAGTTGTGTTTGTAGAAGAAGCAGCAGCCTGTCTTCCTGTAATATGGAAACCTAGGGGATTGCATTTTATCTTTTAGAAAAGGATAGAGCTTCCAAGGAACGTTAGGAAAGCTTGATACATCTATGTGATATCAATCCAACTTTGATTCCTAAAAGGACAATAAATCCTTCCCATGTCTAACAGCTTAGAGGTATTTTGCTTGCCTCATTCAACCTCCTGCATAACAACAAAGCTGTTGAACTTTGCCACATCATTCTCATGCTAAGGTCTTAACACCTGAATGATTTAAAAAAAAAAAGGAGTGAAGTCTTCATTTGAAATCCCTAAACAGTGATCAGCTGCCCTCTATGGAAAGTGCATTCTGTTGATGAATGACTTTGCTCCTTAGAAATACTCTGAAAGGGTTTATCAGTTGTGCTACAGCATCTAGGCCCTGAATCCCATGATCTTGCATTCAAAGTCACCAGCATTCAAATTCAGTGACAAGACTCTTGGAAGGTTGCTGTACTCCTAATGTCTGCCCCTTTCCCTTCTCCTTCCACAAGGTCTGATTTGCAAGAGAAGGTATTTTGTGGATGCAAAGTGTTCAAAGGTGGGGGTTGATAGTTATTTCCATCCCTTACTTGTACTTTTCCTACTGAGCTGTCTTGGTTGCAGTATTAGTGGGAGTACAGGTTTGTACCTGCCCAGCCATGAAGCACTGGAGATGCATAAAGGGGAAAAAATCCTCTTTTTTCTCACTTTTCAGAAGAAAGCTTCTGATGAATTAGAGATAGACTAGTATATCTAAGCTGCCAGTCTTTGGGATTGATATTTTATCAAGTTAGCCTGGTTGAAACCCTTTTAAGTTTCTCTTGCATTCCCTTGTGGCATCTCTAAGACAGGTTATTCTTGAGAATTTGTGCTTTAAAATCTCTGTAGGAACAAGTGTGAAATAACACTGGCATAGTGTAAAAATGGTACATTGAAAGTATTGTCTGGCCAACATGATTTCATTGCAGCTCTGAAGGGCTGTCAGTCCAAAAAGCTGAAGAAGGACTGATGAGAGCTGGAAAGGTCCTTTTATACAAGGGCATGTAGTGACAGGACAAGGGGCAATGGCTTCAAACTGATAGAGAGTAGGTTTAGATTAGATATTAGGAAGAACTTCTTTACTGTGAGGGTGGTGAGACACTGGAAGATGTTGCCCAAAGAAGGTGTAGATGCCCCATCCTTTGTAGTGTTCAAGGCCGGGTTGGATGGGGCTTGGAGCAACCTCGTCTAGGGAATGGTGTCCATGCCCACAGCAGGGGTTTGGAACTAGAGGATCTTTAGTGCCCCTTCCAACCCAAACTGTTCCATGATGCAGTATGTGGTGTGCAAACGAACATTTTATCATGGGCATGTACTTGGTTGTATGTAAAGTATGTGTCAAGCTTACCACTTCTGAGAGAATCAAGTTCTTCAACAGTTATGCTTGGAACTCGTTAACTCTCGTAGTTAACAAAAAGCTTAAACTTACACATCCAAGTCATAAGTGCATGTTTGATTTGCCCAATAAACTTTGAACTTATTACTTTTGTTGTGATGTTGTCAATAGAATTTAAAGGTTCATATAGAATCTTTTATTTTTTTTAATTATTTCCTGCTCTTAAAAATGGAGGCAGTAATAGTTTTCTTGCTCTAGGTTCTAATTCCTGTGTAAAGACATCACTGAAGATCTTCAAGGAAAAAAAACAGGGAAAAGTATAATTATTGTTTAAAACAAACTTATTTATCAGCAGCCTGACTACATGTATTGGGTCTGTGGGGTGAGGTTTTAGTGAGGGGGGCCCGAAGGCACGGCTTCTGTGAGAAGCTGCCAGCAGCTGCCTTTATGTTGATAGAGCAAATCCCAGCTGGCTCCGAGACAGATCCACCACTGGACAAGGCCAAGCCCATCAGTGACAGTGGTACTGTCCTGGCAGTGGTACAATACTGTAGGTAGTGTGTTTGAGAAGGAGAAAAAAACCTGCACAACTGCAGCTGAGGAGATGAGAGAGAATACGTGAGAGACGCAGCTCTGCAGACACCAAGGTCAGTGAAGAAGGAAGGGGAGGAGGTGCTCCAGGCCTTGGAGCAGAGATTCCCCTGCAGCCCGTGCTGCAGACCATGGGGAGGCAGGATGTCCCCCTGCAGCCCATGGAGGTCCACAGGGGAGCAGAGATCCACCTGCAGCCCAGGGAGGAGCCCACACCATAGCAGGTGAATGCCCAAAAGAGGCTATGACCCCATGGGAAGTCTATGCTGGAGCAAGGTCCTGGGAGGACCTGTGACCCCATGGAGAGAGAAGCCCATGCTGAAGCAGGTTTGCTGGCAGGACTTGTGACCCTGTCGGGGACCCACACTGGAGCAGCCTGTTCCTGAAGGACTGCACCCCGTGGGAGGGACTCACACTGGAGCAGTTTGGGAAAAACTGGAGGCTGTGGGAAGGTCTGATGGAGACGTTCATGGAGGACTGGTTCCTATGGGGGGACCCTATGCTGGAACAGGGGAAGTATGAGGAGTCCTCCTGAGAAAGCCACTGGCAGGGAGGAGGCAGAAAAAATCAGGAGTGAAGTTAAGCCTGAGAAGAAGTGAGGGGTGGAGGGAAGGTGTTTTAAGACTTGGTTTTATTTCTTATTAGACTAGTCTGTTTCAATTGGTAATAAACACATTTCCCAAGTTGAGCCTGTTTTGCCCCTGACAGTAACTGGTGAGTGATCTCTCCCTGTCCTTATCTCGACCCACAAGCCTTTTCTCTGCCCCTGCCCAGCTGAGGAGGGGAGTAACAGAACAGCTTTGGTGGGCACCTGGCACCCAAACAGGGTCAACCCATCAAACCACATCAGTTTTTTTCTTTTTTTCTTTCTTTTTATTAAAAAAAAAATAATAATATTGATCTGGAAAGCCTCCCCTGCTCTCTGGGCTCAGAATTAATCTCAGTTATAATCTCAGATATACAATGAGGTACTATTTGAACAAGCTGCCTGCCTCACTGCTAAAAACATACCCAGTGGAAGTTATTGAAACTGTCCCCTCACTGCCAACATTAATGAAAAGCTAATCTTCTTTAAGTCTCTTCTAGCCTAGCAATCTCTTAAGGGGCTGGATCCATGATTAAAAAACAGAAGGAAAGCAGCTGTCTTTTTATCCTTTCTTAATTATTCTGTGGTAGTTGATAGGTGTCGATTTCCTGGGAGTGTCATGGTGATGGAGGTTACATTTCCCTGTGTTGGGACTGAATGTTCAGAGGGGGGTTAGCTGAATGCTGCGGTGGGAGCTTTGGAGATGGAAAGAGTGAGTCTTGTTTTCTGCAATTTCATCTGATGATGAAGGGCTGCCTTTTATTTGGAAACATGCACCTAAAGGCCAAAAAACAGCTATCCAATGTCAAGGCAAGAAAGGCCCTTTAATTACCGTTTTTCTTGATTTTTTTTTTTCTTTCTTTCAGTGTACCTCACCAGCTGGTGGCCAGGGCATTTTAGAACAAGCTTAATTAGAAAGTCAAAAATAACCCCTTGTTTGTTCCTGCTGTAACTTGGTGAGTAAACTCCAGTAAGTGTTGCAGGCTTGTTCTTTTACTGCTCAGTCCAGTCCTCATGGCTTCATTTAAAATTAGGAGTCACTAAATACTTATTAGTAAATCGAAGATGATTATGTGTGTTGTGCTTGCATTTTTAACTAGTTCTGATTGGCTCTAAGCTACAAGGTATCTGATCCCTGCTTGGAAGTGCCCAGCTCTCTCAGATGGGTTTCAGGGAAAGCTTACGACATTGCAGCTTTTTTAGGAGAATTTTCTGTTCCCTCTGATGCACCTACTGATTTGCTTGTCTAATTAAATAGGACATAAGTGCTAGAGGGGTAATAGTCTTCTGTCCTTTGGCCCTGCTCTGTCCCACTTGCACTACCGTTGAGTGACAGTCACCAGAAACACGTATTGGGCTCCTCTGTAAGTGCAGCTACCTTTTCACAAATGTTTGGATCAGGAAGCTTTAACTTCTAGCCCAAGAAATAACCCACCTGACATCTGAGAATGGATTATTCTCAGTGCCCCAGCAATACCTACACCAGGGACATTAATCTGTTTGTGCTCCAATTTCAGCACCTGTAGACTTGGAAAAATTAATCTTGCAAGAAAGCAGGAGAAAGGAGGAGTGTTTAGAAAGCATTCAAAGTTGTTATTTAGGTGAACAGAGGGACATAACATTAGGTTTACTTCTCCTAAAACAAGCAAATATTCAAAGTAGATTTCTACCCATAACATTTTTGTTAAATGAAAAGCCAACAGTAAACAAATAATTTTGAGAATGAATCTGTCTGGTTTCCCTTCTGCAGCCATCTTCCATGGCAGCTCTATGACACAGAGACAATCTA
>JAWWLV010000001.1:21135340-21169958 GCA_035041135.1 Platyrinchus mystaceus
GCACATGGTGTGACTCTTGGGGATGGTCCTGTGCAGGGCTAAGAGCTGGACTCGATGATCCTTGTGGGTCCCTTCCAGCTCCACTTATTCTGTGGTTGTGTGAAGAACGTACCTGTCCTTCTGTTTCAGTAATCACTGACAGGGGAGGTTTAACAGTGACGTCTGGTCTGTTACCAAGCCAGAGCAAAAGAGCAGCTGTGAGACACCAGAGTGGTCTTTCTCTCTGTTTTGCATTCTGCAGATAATGTTGAACTCCCTGCATAAATATGAGCCCCAGGTACACATAGTTCGTGTGGGAGGCCCCCACCGGATGGTGATGAACTGCTCCTTCCCTGAGACGCAGTTCATAGCTGTGACTGCCTACCAGAATGAAGAGGTAGGTGAATGCCACACTGTGCTCTTAGTCACCATTGATGAGCTATATTAAAAGGTTATTATTGACAAGACCAGCCTGTTTTTTTCTTGTTTCCCCACCAGTCCCATGCGTTGTAATGTTCCATCCAGTCTAATACTTTGTCATCTCTCTGCAGTAGAACATTGACCAATCTAGAGTCTGGCTGCAGTACTAAGGCAGGCTTAGCTTAATATCCTGCCACAGCTGTTCCAGACTGGTCCATCTGTCCTGGCATCCCAATCTTTTACTGGAAAAAGACAAACAGCCCTACAGCCGTACAGTCGTGTCCAATATCTCTCTCCAGCAATAACTGATAGTTTTAATGATAACCCTGTCTCTCCCCGCTCCTTATAATACATAAAATGGCGTAACAGCACAATATTCCATGGGAAAATTTCTTCCCAATTATGAAAATGTAATTGATGTATGCTTTGGATTGTGAGAATTGCTAACTCCCGTGTCACATCTGTTAGCTAGTGTTGCTGCAGATTTTATTCATACTTGATGGGAATTCAGTGTTTAAACTCTTGAAATGGTCCACCATCCCACAGGATTTGCCAGGCTAGCTCATGCCAGGCTGCCCCAACTGGTGTTCTGCCTGTGGCACTCATCAGTACACAGCACTCTGCAATGAGCAAAGCTGTCTCCTAACTAGTCCTGGAAAACATAAAGTGTGGGGATATATTTTAGGCTAACCCAGAAAGTTTCACTTAAGATTACTCTGGAAGATGTTTTGTAAAGTTTAATTCCAAATTGCCTTCACTAACATGCTTTGTTCTCTGTAAACTCAAGATAACAGCTCTCAAAATCAAGTATAATCCCTTTGCCAAAGCATTCCTGGATGCAAAGGAAAGGTGAGTTCATCTTTTTTTACTCTGTAACTCTTTTTTTTTCATCAGTAGCATTTTGCTGATGATATGGTTAAAACTTTGGGCATGACAATATGAAAGAAAAATTACATAATTGAATCTTGTTCCTGCTGTCTTAAATCCAGAGTTACTTCACTGATATTAGTGGGGAGAATCTCTGTATATTTATTACAATAGTGTCTGAAATGGGTGAATATCCTGTTGGGGATCCTAGGACTTAGCACTGTCTGCACAGGAAGCTTGAAATGAGATGGTGTGAACTTCCCCAGTAATGTTATACTCAGCATATGTTCACTACATTGTACTTGCACTGCAATGAATCCTGTAATTCGATAGGTTGGGGAGAATAAAAGTTAATTGCAGATGTCAAAAAGCATAACTGAAGTGAAACTGCACTGTAACTGTAATGTAACTACACTGCTGTTGTTAAAACTGTGCGATAATATATGAGGTGTTTATTAAAAGTAACCCATAGGTGCTAAGATGTACGTACGTAAGATGTCAGAGATGCTTCCATTGGAAACAAATTGTGGTTTAATCTTTTGAAATTTTACTTGCATCGTCTGTTTTACTGCAGAGGGGCATCCAAATGATGCATTCCAGCCCATAATTGCTAATAAATTTTGTTTAGACCTGCTGTGTCTTCTGACACATGAAGTGTCCCATGTGCCTGAAGGAGAATCTGTATTTCCTTTCATTCCTCTCACCACTTAAGAAGCTGTTGTGTCTCAGCATCAGGGTTTGCAGTTGCAGAAGTGGGAATGCTGCCTTCAGCTTGCCTGGCTGAGCAGGAGGCAAAGCCCTGCTTTGGTCTGGGGAGGAGGCCTGCAAGGAGGAATGGTGCCCACAGGTAGATTTAGAACTCCAGGTTCAGCCCCCAAATATGGCACAAACTTACGAACATTTTTGTGTATGTCGTAAAACACAAGTTCCTGTTTTCTTTATGGCAGAATGTAGAAAGGTCTGCTGCTGCCTAACAACTGGTTAAAGAAGATGGATTTCCCCCTCTTTTTAACTCACTTCTCCAATTTTTAGTGAATAGTTCTGTTTATAACTTTTGTAATTTCTCTATGAAAAGTTTTACCAGTAAGTATTTTGCTTTTCAGAAACCATTCTAAGGATGCTCCAGAGACAGTCTCTGAAGGTCAACATATGACATATTCTCACAGTAAGGTTTTAATTCATGTCATCTGGAAATTTTGTGTGGTATCATGGGTGCTGGCAACCTGTGACTTACTTAACTGGCTCATAACTGGCTCAGTCTATGTTCATAGAAAGAGATCCTTTAAAAAAAAAAAAAGAAGATTGGAATGAAGATGATATATGACATTTTTGCTTTCTTACCTTTTTTTTTTTTTTATTTGCAACTGTGAATATTGTTGCCACCTATAAAATTATCTTTTATTGGTAAACATTGTAAACAGGTAAAAATGGGGGGAGCAGAGTTTTTGTTTGTTTTAATGACAGTTTTTCTTTCATTTGTTCTTTGGCATTTGTGACGTTCTGGTAGTTGCTTTCAGGTCTTGTTTTTAGGGTCGATGGTTTGGGGCTTTTGGAAGGTTGTTTTTTGGGGGGCATTTTGATTTTTTTTGTCAGCTGTTCCAAAAACCAGTGCCTTGGAATCACCTGGTATTTCTGAGGCACGGGTAGTTCTGCAAGAAGGCCAGTTACTTTCTTAATTGTATTGCGGCATTTTTGTGCAATAATAAGTTTTCTTCTCTCTTTCCCCTCAAAGTGGGTAGCTGGTTGATTTCCAACCCAGATGCAATGTGTGCACCAGGAAGCTCTAATTATCAGTACAGTGGGCCTCTGCCTCTGCCGGCTCCACACACTCCCCACAGCTGCGAGAGGTATTCAGCACAGCGGGGCCACCGGGCTGCTCCGTACCCACCTCCCTACATGCAGGGAAGTCACTCACCTACAGGTACTGCTATAAAACATTGCTTTGTTTCCTCTGCCTGCCTCACCCTTGCTTTAGGTTAGCACAGGCACTGAGACAAGCATGAGCTGAGGCTAGGAAAGACCGCGATGAGTGTCTGTAACAATCTGCACAGAACCCTTCATGCACCGAGTATGTTTAAGGCAGCAAAACGAGGTACAAAGAGCTGGGTGCACTTTAACTGTTAATTATAAATGAGAGAGTATGAGCTTTAAGTGTAGCTCCCAATTATACAAAAAGAGCACTGTATATCTTCTTTCAGTGTCACGCCGTGATGCAGTTGAGCTCTCAAGTCGAAGCAGCTTTCAAGAATGCGGTAGGAGATGATGTGAGGTGAAAGCATTTGGGTATTGGCAGAACATCTTTTAAGTCCCTTTCACTTTCTAGATCTGGGCCCTGAGTTTCAGAAATTGATTCTACTTTGATCATAAAAAGTTGGTCAGAAAGAAGAGTAAGGATAAAGTAATCTGCTTGCTAATTATAATTTATCAAGAATCCCTGTTTAATGGAAATATTTATCATAGAATCATAGAATTGTTTGACTTGAAAGGGACCTGAAAGATCATCTTGTTCCAACCCCTCTGCCATGGGCTGGGACACTTTCCAGTAGACCAGGTTGCTCCAAGCCCCATCCAACCTGGCCTACATCAAGAGATGGGGCAATATTTATAAAACTTTATTAAGTATTTAACCTCAAATTACAAGGAAATCTGTATCAAAACATTGCCAGATACATGTCAATTATTAATGAAAAACTATTAGTCAGACTTTCATAGCCTATGTCTGTCATGCTGTACCTTCTCCAGATATCATACCTAGAATTACAATGGCACCTTGCTATTCTCTTAATGAACGTGGGAATTTTTACCTGTGGTTGGGAACCTCATAATCAGATTACTGCCTCAAGCCTGCCCATGTTCTGTTGCCTTAAGACAATGTTTCTGAGGATTTGTTTGTTGCTTTTTTTTTCCTCCCCAGTTAATTTGTTGGAGACTTCCAGCAACAATCTTCAGGTATTCTCAGGACATGACAGCTGGACTTTGCCATCTTCCCCACATGCTAACTTGCTCTCAGTGCCACACACAAAGGGAGGTGCCAGCCCTGGACCCAGGTAAGGTTACAGGAAAACTGCTGGTACGAGGAGCACTGAGGCTGGTAGGACTGCCCTAGTGATTCACACTTTGTCTCAAGCTTTAATTGGTGTCCAGGATTTGAAATGTGTCCCAAGTGCCAAAATCAAGATTCCTGAACAGATCTTTCTGACAAGCTAGTTATCTCCTGCTCTGAAATCAATTGGAGAAATTAATTTTTCCCCAGCACTGCAGAAAACCAGGATCTTGGAACAGCCACAGAGAACTCTGGTATCTACAGTCTGTGATCATTGTAAAGCTAAATTACTTTTCTTCATTTATTCCTCACTATTCTCCTGCATGAAATGAGGAACCTGTCTAGGAGTGGATGGAATTTAGACCTTGAGAGTCAATTAATTTTCAAATATTTTCCCTTCTTTTCCCCAAATGAAGGCACAGATTTCTTCTCTATCAGGAAAATCAGCTGCAATTCTCAAAACTTTATAAGCATTCACAACAAAGATCTCTAAGTCTTGAAACCTCATATCTATTTGTGTATTTCTCTCCATGCCTCTGTCCAAGGTCATCAGGTGTGATGGTGGCTGGTGATCTTTTCACTTAAGATCTGCAGGGCTGATCTAGTTTAGTACCTCAATTTGAATAGCTGATAATGCAATTGACTTTATCGTGGCAAGTCTTATGGAGGACAAAACTATTTGAAATAAATCATTCAATTTGTACTGCTTTTTTTCCAGCCACTACCCTTGCCTGTGGACAGTGAGCAACAGTGCTGTAAATGTTGCCAACCCAGGAAGCGAGGTGAACAGCAGCCCTTCAAGCATGTTTCTAAGGGGTAACGTCCCCTTACCTGCTTCATCATCAGTCCCAATCCCTCTGCAGGGAATGGTGTCTGGCAGCATGGAAACACAAGGGGAAAGCAGTCTAGCCAGACTAGCCGACTCTGCGTGGACATCCTTACACTCCTTTTAATGTCAGGAGGGAAGCTCAGCCAAACAAGACTGACACAAATGGCAAACGATCCCCTAGAATTGCAGCGCAGAGCAGAACGTATGCAGAAAAACGACTTCATCAACCATCACTTTCCATAATGTATCTCTTGTGTGCCAGTGAAGCCAAAATGCAAAGTCAGGAAATGTTGTGAGAACCAGCTTACTACTGTAACCTTTATGCATCATTCAGAATGATGTCCAGAAAGAATCTTTTTAGTTGGTTTTGCTTCTATACCACATTAAAAATGGTCAGAGACATGGGACTGAGTGAAGCAGACATGGGAGCTGGATATTTACGTGTCATTTTAGAAGCCCTTTCTGTAAGTAAGTTGGGTCCAGGGGAAATTGTGATCAAGTTCACAACTGGTTATTTGAAGGGGCATTTCTGCTTTAAAGGCTTTCTGAATCTTTTATATGAAGGTTTTCACAATAACTGAGACTTAACCCTTCAAGGGATGAAATTAGTCCGACATCCTTATGCCACCTGCATACATTGTTCTCTGTCCCCTTTCCTTCTCCAGCTCTTGTTTGCTGTTTGCGTTCCATAGGGATAGTGCACACACTCAAACTGAGAAAGTGGCTGCATTGTAGCAGCAGGGTGAAGGGCAGCTAGTTTAGCATTTAGAGTCTGATGTCACAGTCTTTGAAATGGAAAGTCGCAGTGTTTCCAATATGTGCTATTTTTGAAAGGGTGGAGGGAAAAGAATTATAGAAAAAATATTCTGCTTGCATTTCCCATTTGCTTCAGATATGGAGTACAAATAAAATATGAATAAATGGTGTATTATCTCTTCAGTGCCTTTCCAAGGTTTAAACACATGTACAGTCTTTTTCACCTAACAAACTCTGAGCTATTTAAAGCAGCTCTACCAGAAGCAAGTTAATGGAACAGGAATTTTCTATTCCTTGTCCAGTTACTGGCTGTGTGCTCTTGGACGTGGTATTTCATGTCTTTTCACATGTTTCCCCTCTCGCCTTTTGTCTGCTTCAGTTTCCTTTTTCAGGCTACAGCTTTTCTTATCCTGTGTGAGGGTACAGCATCTAACGTCGTGGAGGTCTGATCCTGTCTGAGATTTCTAACCACTACCATGATGCACATAACAACAGTCATCCCCCGATATTCCTTGTCCTTTCATGTATCTCCTCAGGCAAGCCCTATCAGCTTCTCAGAGAAGAGTGCTGCTGCTTGATCTCTTGTAAAGAAAAAATTGTAAGCTAACTCATGTACATATGTCTTTGTATAATGAAATGGCCAGCAGCAATTCAGTTCTGTTCACAGCCATGAGCACTGATAGGGGACAATCCTCAGCACAGGTATAGAGGAGGATTCTCCAAAGCTCCTGTGAGCTGGTGTTCTCTGCAGTGGTGTTTCTGCTGTGCTAGATACAGCAACAGACCCTTTGTGAATACTCATTTATTATACACAAGCTCTGGGAGCAGCATTTTATTTTGGGTAGACATTAGAGGCAGCAGCAAAAGGAGCCTTTTCATCCAGGTCATCAAATGTGCATCTGTTTGGTGAACTCAGCAAGCTCCTGTTTCATATTTTATTATCTGGCCCTGAACCACATTTTCATGACTTCCCCATCTGGCTTTTCAGATTCACTGCAGGAGGCACTTGGTAACACTGTTAGTTTTGCTCACTTGTGCTGCTATCCCCTAAAATCAAAGTAATTAAGTTACTTTGGATGTGCATTTTTATTCATAGAGGCATTGGTCAAACAGGAGCTAATAGAGTCAAAAAGCTCTGTGTCCTGCTATCCATCTAATCCTTTCCAGTTATGACTGTAAATCTGCCTTCCCATGTTCTGACAAATGCTTGGTGATGAGTTAGAGTTATATTAGAGTTATATTTCTCTACCTTGCAGCCAGAAATGCAAGCAGGCGTTTCTCTCAAAAATACCTCTTCTTTACAAATGAGGTTTATTAACTAACTTATGCTACCCTCTTCTGGCTGTTTAGCTCCCCACAGACACACCACACAGAGTCTGACTACAGATGCTAAAAAATAGCAAGTGGTGACTTCTCTGTGTTCCAGGACTTGCAATGCTTCCTTCATGGTTAACAAGTTGGATAATTTCTCAGTTATCCCATATACTGCATTACAGTAGTACAATGGTGATTATAAGGTGTTACACAAACCGCATTTTTATTTCACAAATAAACAATCTAGGAGAAAATCTAATTAGCTTTCCTGGTAGTCCCATAGGATTGAAAGGATAAAAAAGTATCAAATTGAACAGAGAAATAAGTTTGCTTTCTTACCACTGTGAGAGAAACCACGATCCATGTCACAGGAGGCGAGAACTTCTGAGATTTCAGAAACAGGCTAAATTTTTATCACTGCAGACAATCTGATTTAGCCCAAGCCTGAAAAATGACATGGAGGGAGAAAAATACCCTTGGCTTGCTCACTACTCTTGGCCCTGTCTAAGTACAAACTGGTATCTGTAGTCCAAAGTCCCTGGGCCTGAGGACAGCAGGGAGTATGCTGATCTTGGGTTTAGTGTTGGGGAGTCCTGGGAGGAGCAGGGAGTTGGACTCTGTGGGCCCCTTCCAACTTGAGATCTTATGTGATTCTATTCTATGATTTTGCCACTTTGATAAAGAATTGGAGATTTGGTATCTGTCTTGGACAGATTACTTCTAAGCAGTGGAAGCACTGGAGAAAGCTTTTGCTACTTGTTCACAAGAACAAACTGCAGTTTTAACCATGCAGATCTCCTTTCCCAGAGCAGTGGACTTCCCTAAAGCGTAGTAACAGGCTGGGCTGCTGGCTGCACTGTTCTTATGTGGGAGGCAGATTCCCTTAAACTGTATGTAAAACTATTTCCCTCTGTATCAGACAGTATTGTGGATTTGGTTTTGCACCTATAGTGCACTTGTTTCCCAGCAGATTTCTGCCTGCTATTGAAAAGCACACAGTAAAAATTCCTGAATGAATATTTCAGTGGTTGCTGTAAGCAGTAACTGAAATGGCAGCAAGAGAAGAGAGCAAACAGCCCCCCTGCCCAGTTTTTATATATTTTGAAAAAGTCACTTCTTGACTTTGTGGAAAAGAAATGCATTAAGAGACTAGAAGACCTCTTTTGAGATCTCCAGGGTAGATATACTACCTGGTATTAATGATATAGTTCATATTTCTTAACTAGATTACGGAGACTACACTGTAGGTTTTTGTCCTGACAGAAGCAATGCTGGGTGCACGAGTTGTACCCTCAGGCCTCTCACCTGGACAGCTGAAGGGTAAGGGCTTGAGGACACAGCTCCAAACAAATCTCCATGTGATTAGAGGGAAGCAGCCATTTGTTTTCAATTTCTGCAGGGCTTTAGCACTGTACCCAGTTACTAAAGGTGAGGTTGTGGGGTGGTTTGTGTGACACCTCATTTAACTGTATTTAAAAAGAATTGGGGAAGTCGTTAATAGAAGGAGAAGATCTAGAGCAAGGGCCGTCAAACTTTGTAGACAGAGGGCCGGTTTACGGGCCCCCAAACTGTGTGGGGGCCGGTTTGTACCCGAGAGGTGTCCCCTGGAGGCAGGCGGAGAACGAGGCGCGGATTAAGTCATGGTGGTGGGGAAGGCGGGCGCGGGCCGGGTTCGGCAGCTTCGGGGGCCGGTTCTGGCCCGCGGGCCGTAGTTTGACGACGCCTGATCTAGAGGGTAAGAAAACCCCCAACCAACCAACCAACCAACCAACCAACCAACCAACCAACCAAAAAACCCCAAATCCCCAAATTTAAGACAACTTGGCTGCCTCTGATGCCACAGTTTCTACTCCTCAGTGTCCCTGCATCCTGGGAGCAGTGCTGAGCAAGTGGGGAGGGAGGCACATTGCCTTCGATGGCGGCTGTCGTTTAATCCCTTCTGTAGGCTTCAGCTGCTCTTGAATCAGGACTTCTCCTCAGCTTTCCAACCCTTTCCTGGTACTGCCCAGCTGCCTCCCCTCCAGGCTGAGGCAGGTGCCTTTTGTCTCAGGCTTTTCCCTTGGCATTTATTTTCCTGGTACTTGGGCAGGGATCTCCCAGGGAGGCAAGAAAGCATCTCCGGCTACACCCAAGGACCTGTGCAGAAGTTTTTCCCTTGGAGAGCAGCCCACAGCTCCCCAGATAGCTCTGGTTGTAAGATGACAAGAAAGGCTGATGCCTGCTCATCTCTGTGCAGTGTGGTAGGTGCACTCAGCAGCCTGGGTTTTGTCATCCCAAACAGTCACCTCTCCTGTGCTTTGCTGGGTCTCTTTCCAAGATGGGCTGTTCCAGCCCACACACCTTACCTGAGGCCAACAGAGGGGCTTAACAAACGGCTTCAGGTGTTCTCATCCATGACTATGGAGTTTTATGGGAATGTCCCTATGCTCCCTTGCAGACAGAAAACCAGAGAGCAGACAAACACCAGCATCCTGAATTCCCCAGCACCAGCCCAGGTGTTTCTTGTTAACCCAGCCCTGGCTGCCCGTCAACAAAGACATCTGTGGCTCTGTTGCCAGCAGAGAACAAGCAGCAGGTAACCTCCTCAGATGAGATCTTTTCCCCTTCACAGCCTTGTCCTGCCTGGTTGCCTGCCCTGAGTAGGCTGTAACCTGCCCTCCCCAGGAAATCCTGCCTCTGTGCTTGCACTGGATGCTATATGGATGGCCTACAGGTCTGCCTGCTTCATCTCTCAGAGCAGACATAGCAGCGGTGCTTCTGAGTTCTCAGATCGTCAAGAGCTCTCAGGCTTACAAATTACCAGGTACTTTTGGGATTGCTCAGTGAGGATGTTCCCCCTGCTGTGGAAACACTGTCTGTTTTTTCCTAGCATGTACTGATACAAAAAACTGCTGGCATTTTGAGAAGGCTGGGTGTTTGATGAGGCACAGGATAAGCCCCCTACTGTGTGGCACATTTCAGCCAAGTTTGTAGTGAACACAACAAATCCAAATGCCATGGCCTGGTTCCCAAAATACTTCCTAGGTAAGGACACATCTGTAAAGGCTGCTTTTGTCAACAAAACTCTGCAGTGCCTTCTGTACTCATCTGGGGCATTGGCTCAGCACCGACTGAGGCAGAAGGGTGCTTTGTAGTGAAACTCTAGCATGACCACTGGGAGGATCTTATGTTCTCCTCCTCTCTGTGACTCACTCTGAACTCTTTTGTTTGCCTCGGTGTTATACTCGCACAAATTGTCTCAGTCATAACACTGAAGGAGTTCTGGAAGTCAATAGTACTGCTAGAGAACCGTCCATCCTTCTCCTTCCCTGTCAGAGACAGCTCACAGGGCACACTGTATGCCATATTCTTTGTAAGCATGACAGTTACGACTTTGCTTTTTGGATGCTGTATCTCTAAATGTCTTATGCTCTCTTCTATTCCTGAGTTCTTCCAGAGGGAAATGTGAAATATAGAAGATATAGACTATACCTCTTGTCCAGAGGAGTAAGGCACTATCAGAGCAGAAGTGTGGCAGTTTAACCAAGAGGCGGGTGTGACTGTGAAGCCCTGCTCCGAGTGAGATAACTGGCAGACTGAAGGGCTGAGCTGACTCTAGTAGTGGATCAGGGGACCAAGTTGTTCTGGGGCAGGCTTTCAGCTACTGTGAAATTCCACTGTGCCACCAGCTGAGCATTTTCCTTTGAAACCCCAAGGTCTCCAAACCAGTCAATTTAAGCCCTAGGACAAGCTGTGTGTCTACACATCTGCCTGTGGATAATCTGTATTTGTAAACCTTCCCCTGAAAAGTAGCTGGCACACAGAAAACTGGACATGTTCTCTATCTGATGTGTTTGAATGTCCTCAGGTCCTTGCTGTCTCCTGCTATAGAAGTTCCTTTCTGCACAAGTGAATACTCAGGCAAAAAAAAAAAAAATCAATTTCTGTAACATATGTTGGTCAATTGAACCAATTTTGTACTGAAAAGTCAAATGTCCAAAGGGGACACATGGCTTTTGATCTATTCTGTCAGCTTGCAATAAAATGTTTTGTCCAGATTTATTCAAATCTTTGGCTTGAGTCACCTCGAGCAGTGTTTTGCTTAGGGTTTTGGGTTTTTTTTCATTTTGTGGTTGGTTGGTTGGTTGTTTTCGGGGGGGGGGTTTACATTGCTTATAGCAAAAAAATTGGTTTCTGCAGCCTTTAAATGTGTTCAATAGTTTCTCTGTTAGAAGGGTTGGTATAAAGAGACTATCAACCTAGGAATGTAGAATGGGAAGGGAACTCCAGGAGCATGCTCTATTCCCCTGCTATTGGAAGGAAAATAGAATTCATTTTATAAACTAATCAAGATTTCTTGGAATATTGATTGAGGCTTAGGACCCAGTAGCCCATAGAGAGGACTGGCATTTAGAAAGCCTAAATGTGCTTATGGTTAATTTATAAATGTTAGTGCTTGGACTGTGCTGTCCTTTAGCTGAAATTGATTTTTTCTTTCATTTTTTTGGTGCGGTTTTAGGGTTTTTTTGTGTTGTTGTGGGTTTGCTGCTTTTGGGGTTTAGGGTTTTTTTTGGAACTGCTGTGCTTGGCAACACTTCATAAATTGCCTTCTTAAGACAGTTATATATTGTCTTATTTGACCTTTCTTCTGCTGAAGGAGATGATGCTTGCTTTTTCCTCAGCTGTATGTTTCTGCTGCTTCCTTTGTCCAACCTTGCCATGCAGCAGCAGAGCAAACTTGTGATCTGCCTTGCTCAATGCAAGGGGGGCTGTGGCACTGCTGCCCTTCTGATGGGCAGCTGCTGTTAGATCAGATTATTTTGCAACTGCAATCCCAGCCTGAATTTTGCTGCCCAACCAAGCAAAGGTTTAGTTTTATTTCATGCCCCCACTACCTTTGATATATTTTGATTTTCTCTTGCTATGTTCATACTAAAACCCTTTTCTGTGCTGACTCAGTTGAAATTTATCCATCCTGAACTTAGTGAGCAGAGCTGTCTGCAGTATTTCAGAAGCAATCTTACCGGTGTCTTGTATAATGCCACAAAAACTGCCCTCTTTCTCCTGGAAATACTTCAGCAAATTCACCTTATGATCATATTTCCCTCTCTCACAGAAGGTAAGCTTCCATTTTGGGCAGCACTGATGCATAAGGAATGACCTTATTTTCCCTAAGGGGATCCTATGATTCAGGACTCCTTGCAGCTTTTACAGCATTATTTGAACCAGCCTGCTTACTGCTGTGAGGTTTGTTTTGCTAAATTATTGGTGTTGCTTCCAAAAAAGCTGGAGCAGAGGAAAACTTTGAATAAGGGAGCAAATGCATTGTTAGCTACACAGGGTAAAATCCAGGGAGTACTTGCACTGATTAATTAGGTGTGCAATAGGAGTCAATAGAGAACTTCTTTCACACAATGTCCGGCTGAATAAATCAGGACCTTACATAAAATCTGATGTCTAACTGCCGAATATGTGATGCATCCCTAATTTCAGTATGGAAGTAGGAAAACAGAGGGGAAAGAAAAGGACTGGGAAATAGAAACACAACCTCCACAGAGTGCTTTATATCTATCTGATGTAATTTCAGCCAGGCCTGTGTTTCCTCTTGGTGAAAGAAAAAGCTTAACCACTGCATCCCATGTTGTAAGGAACCAGGTGATGTGTGAAATAAATTTGACCTGAAGAAACAAGAAAGGGGGTGCAGCCTCCTGCCATAAATAACTAATTAAAAGCTATCATCTTGCTTCCAGCAGCTGCCTAATTGGATGTTAAAAACATCCCTGCCAGTCTTCAAAAGTGTATTTTCATGGTGGTGAGATAACTGGTACTTTGGCTTTTGTACAGGATGTTAAAAGTCAAGGGCTGATGTCTGAGATAATGTCTGAATGTGTAATGGCTGCTTCCTCTCGCTGCACAGGCTCTGCATCCCCAGCTTCTGACTCATGCTGAAGTCCTGGATATTCAACAGAAAGCCAGCTCATTTCTGCACTTCTGCAGAATTCTATCCTGACTTTGTAGAAGCCTTGTTTTCAGGATAGCTTTTTTTTTTTTTTTCTGTTGTTGTTTTCTTTGTATTTAATCAGGAAGGGGTAAAGCTGGTCTGCAGGTCAGTGACCTGGAAGCATAATTGCATGCCAGAGCCTCCTGTAAAACTTGGTCCATCCAGAGCAGGGAACTTTTTGTGTTTGTGACTGCCTGTTAGTGCCAACAGTCCAGATTTGCCTCTTAGAAAGAGGAAAGAAAACAGAAATAAGGTGTGGATGAGGGGACAGGAACAAGTCAAAGCTGAGCCACAGACACTTCAATGTTTGTGGCCTTTTTTACTTCCTTTCTGCCTGGCAGTGAGGTGCTGGTATAATTTTTTTCTTCCTTAATGTTTTGGGCGTTGTTTTCTTCCTTTTTGCCTGGCAGTGAGATGCTGGTGCAATTTTTTTCTTTCCAATCCAGCAGATGGTGTTAGATGGCTATTTAATGACTCGCATGGGATGGAAAGAACATCTTGTTGGTGACACAGATAGAAGGATGCAAGAAAAACCAGTTTTGCAGGGATGTTCAGTGAATCTGAAAGCTGTGATAGGCTCCTGTTCTAAGCATCTGTGTGTATGCTTTCAGCTTACTACTACTAGGGGGTGGGGAGCTTCATAGTTGTAGTACTTGATTTAAATCAAGACTTCTGTGACATCTATCATACTTTTTCATCTAAGGGTTTAGGCATGGTTGAGTGCAATGGAGCAGGAAAAAAATATAACTACTGGCCCTCATTGAGCATTTTGGGGCTGGGAGGTATATAAATTATTTTTTGGTTTGTATTATTTTTCAATTGCATTTTTTCCTTGCATACACCTGAAGAGTGAAGTGATACAAACTCTGTGCAGTGCACTCCTGCAACAGAAGTATTTCTTAAATCACGCTGTCCGTACAAAAGAAATAAGTCAGGTAGAATGAATAAAATGTGAGCTGAGCAGGTTGTATACTGTCCAGCCTGGCTAAAATATGACATCAGTTTTTGACTGCTTTCTGCTAGCTGGAGTGATGAATGCACTGGGTCTTGATCAAGCTTCTACAGAACAAGTGTCTGTCTATACTGTTGACCTAGATCTGTTATAGATGATGATATTCCATGTGGAAACTGATAAGTGTGAAACTAGGAGTGCCTTTGGGTAAAAAAAAATCAGCTTGAACAGATATATACACAAATAGTCTGTAACTTGCCATTTAAGAAAGATCTTGGGTTATTGTGGATATTTCATAGACTGGTTAGCACACAGCAGTTAAAGTTAAGAATTGCAGAGAAAGATAGTTAATCAAACATCTTTTTGCTGCTATATAACTCAGTGGTATAACCTACCTCTTGAATACTGCAGCAAGTTGTAATAACTCTGTCTTAAAAAGTTTATAGAAAAGCTAGAAAAAATATGGGAATAGGCAAGAGGAATAGTCAAAAGAAATAGTCAAAGGCATGGACTCACTACTATGTGAAGAGGGCATATCTGGTTTGACTCTTTGCCCTGGAAGAGAAGGGATTGGGGTAAGATATGAGTGAATGCTGTAAATGAGATGTTAAAGATGAACAGTGAAAGATTACTGCTGTTTATTGAAATGTAATTGGAGGCAATGCCCAAAAGTTTTTGTTTTGTTGTTTGTTTGGTGTTTTTTTAAAGACTTTCACTTCCTATGGTGAAATTGTGGAGCTTGTAGTCACTTGATTTTTCTTTTTTCTTTGTGCAGTTTGGAGAAATAAATGCATCCAAAATAGGTTGGGCAAGTTCAGAAAAACCCAGGTCTGCTGTGAAGCATGATTGTACGAATGTGGGTTCTGGAGATATAAGATGAGAAGGGTCAGCCTACACGTTTCCTTTCTAGTCTCTTGCTAAGCTTAGTCTTTGCTGGCAGTTTCTGGCAGGTCACATATAGGTTTGTTCAGTGGTTACTTCAAGTGGCTACTGGAAATGGGACTACAGACTTGTGAAGGTCCTCCTTTCCTGTGAGATAATGATGCATATTTAAGTGATAGATTTAAGAGTTGGGGTTCTATAGGTGTGCTATGGTAGGCCTACAGGTAGGCTGCTGCACCCTGTTAATCGGAGAGCTGCTTATAGAACTTAGTCTGCATCTGCTTCTGCCTTTTAAAGCAGCCTTTTTCCTGGACCCTGGGGCTGGGTCAGGTGTGCTGGTAAGATTCACCTTAACATCAGACACTTAACAGACTGACATAGAAAACCATCAGCACAACAGGCTTGACATGCCAGTTGAAGGCATAATTTATACAGTCCCAGGAAATTTGTTTTTATAACGTGACAGCTTTTAATGATGGGATAATGTATTCTACTTGGTAGACTTGTTCCTGAGCAGTCACTAAAGATAGTGAGCACTAGGGTATACAAATGTCCTGGGTAGAGGCACAGAAAATGAAAGAAAGGTAGATTATCATGACTTGTCTGCTAATAGACTGCAGAACTGCTTCTTTTTGAGAGGATTTTTTGTGGGTTTGTTTTTGTGGGGGTTTTTTTGTTTGTTTTTTTGTGGGTTTTTTTTTGGTTGGTTGGTTGCTTTTTGTTTTGTTTTGCTTATTTGGTGTGTTTCTTGTTTTGTTTCGTTTTTTTTGGGTTTTGGTTTTTTTTATGTATTCCTCAGACAGGACAGGGGGCTGGCTTCTGTCCTGTAGTATATAAATCCACACATCATGGTATTTAATCTTAGAGCATCCCAAAGTAATTTACAGGCTACTAACCACAAACGGAGCCTTATCAATATGTGACCTGGGAAGCTAAGTCATCCCTAAGTGTGACCACTCCTTTCCTAGCTGGAAATCATGTGTCCATTCTGGCCTGTAGAGGGGACCCCCTCACTCTGCCACAAACCAAAAAACATCCACCCTCCAGGAAGCCCTACTTCCTATATTTTGGCATTCCTGGCCAGATCGTAGAATTCTTTAGAGGAGAAAGGGCTATGGTTTTGCCTCATGCCCTGAGTTTTTACAGAGGATTTGCTTTCTTCCATGTGTTCCCTTTTGTTGGATTTCTCAAGAAACAGTAAAGGAAAAAGCCATGCAAGCAAAGGCTTCTGGTTAGTGCACCTCAAAGCCCTCGCTGGTTTGAAGAGGAATGTTGTGGTTAGCAGTACTGCCCTGATGTCTCATACATGTGCAATTCTTCATTGCAGTTCTGATGTAGACGAGCTGGCTGACTATGTAATCCTGTGCTTCGTCATTAAAGCTGTCTCCTCAGGCTTGCTTAGCTCTCAGTTACTTTTAAAATAAATATTTGAAAAAATTTAATAAAATCTCATCACTGCTTTCATCCTTTCTGGTTTCATCATCCATAGATGCAGACCTCAATGGAAATGGACTCATCCTCACTTTTGCAAACAATAATTCTCTTAAGTTAGTGGGTTTTGGGTGGTTTTTTTTTTGTTTTGTTTTGTTTTGTTTTTTTGTTTTTTTTTTTGTTTTTTCACTCAGTGTCAATTTAGCTCATCAGTTTCTAAGGCAGCTGTATATGTTCCTATATTACCTGAACTGAAGGGGAGCAGAGGCTCTCAAAATGGTCCTTGGCAGCCAAGAGGATGCAAGTTCATAAATAAGGGTTGCTGTGGCAACACATCAGTACTGTCCCTGGGCTGAATTTTCACTGGTAGGTGCTAACATCTGAAATTATTAAACTGGACTGGGAGCTGTGTTGGTGACAGAGAACTGCAAAATGGGATTAACCACTTGAGGTATATTAAGTGAAAATATTCTGTCCTTGCCCAGATGACTCTGAAGACTGGATGAAGGGATAATGCAGCATTTAGTGAGTTTTGGCTCTTCAGAGCCAGACAAAGTATGGGTATGCAAGTGCAATAGTGGATGAAGTCTACAGGTTTTTCTATTGTCTTTTTGTTGCCAGTCTTTGCAAAAAGTCCAAGGGCTGATATTGGCACATTTCTGGTGTGTTCAGAATCCTCCTATCCTTGCCAATGACCACTAACCAGACACTGTTGGGAATCTACACTGCCAGTGTCCATACTGAGGCCTAGTTGTCAAAATCTTCAGCATGGTTTTAGCACAAGTTCAGTGTTAATGAACGAACAAATGGAAGCATTGCTCAGGAATCTAAACATCTTCATTTCTTTTCCCAGTTATGCTTCTTAAAAACAACTTGCTCTATATTTAGAGGCCATCCAGAAATAACATTTTTAATTTTTCATGTATTAATATTCTCTCTGGACTGGAAGAACAGCATGCATTATTCAAATGGCCTGTATGCTGTATGCTTGTTTGTGTTTTGGTGTTCATTATCAAATAAAACTGAGTTAGATTAACTTAATTGTATTTACACTGTTTTACTTTCTGGTGCATATGCATTAACTCCCTGCCCCTGCATTATCTTCCTGAGATGATAATGGTATATTTTGCCTTTTTTTCACCCTGTGTGTGTTTCTTTTTTTTTCCCCTTTTTGTGTAAAAATATGTTTGTTACTTCCATTCATATAGCAGCTCTGGAGCTTGAGAGGTCTACTTTCTAAAATATTTCCTGTTTTCAGCATTAATTAAATCATATATCCTTCTGTTTATATGAAGTTGTTTTGGGTTTTTTTCTGGTGATACCTTTGGATTTCATGGGTTATAAGCTTGGATTTTTAAAAAAAAGTCTTTCTTTTAATAGCCTATCTTCTCACTGCTACTTCATCCTTTCTCACAAAGTATGTTTTGTTAATATAAAACATGTTGATTTCTTCTGGACTTACTGATGTCTTAAGATATTTACTCTTTTGTACTGTGCATGCAGTGTCACATTAATGCACCTTAAATGGCCATATTTTTCCTGATGACTTGGTACAGGGCTCTCAGAAGTTCCAGAAATGGCAATTGCTATATGACATTGGATCTTATTCTATTTTTACGAACTGTTGATCTTCTGTGAACTTGTGGCACCAGCGGCTTTTGCTTGAAGAATTTTACTCTGTTTTTCCCCCCCCCATCTCCTTATGATACTTGTCCCAAACTTAACCCTTTATTTTTCATAGGAAAGCAGTGTTCTTATCTGTTTTCAGTGATGCAGGGAAAAGCTTGTCTGCCAACGGTGTAAAATAGCTGCAATATTTCAATAGCCTCACAGTGATTTGGTGTCTGACAACTGACTAATAGTGGTGATTCTTCGCAAACGTGGGCAGTGTAAGCCTGCAGAGCTTCCACGTGCCCATTATTGAAGAATACATACATTTTGGAGGTGCATTTGGGTCAGCACGTAGTCTCACAACATAGTTCTTAAACTGATTCCCTCCATATTTGAGCCAAATGCTGTTCTGGAATGATTGGAGCAGATGGGGATTACCTTGCCTGTGAATCTGTGACACAGCCTTCCTCTTCTACAAAACCTTTTGAACTTAGACCAGGTCAGAAAACCTGTTGTAATAATTTGCTTGTGGCTGCCTTCAAAGGTAAGCATAGGCTGATGCATCACCTCCTCATGCTGTTGAGGACTGAGAGAAAAGAGCTAAAAATAGCTTTTCACTTATGCTACAGGAAGCTGAAGTATTTCTCCCCACTTTCCTCATCTGAGGTGAAAGGATTCAGCTTCATTCTAGAAATCAGTAGCTGTACTCCAAGATAAGGAAAGCTTCTCACCATTGAAATCATGTCCCTGTGCAAGAGTGTGTGAGGTTCAGTCTTCCTTCACTTCTGCCCTCAGGCCTGGAATTATCTGTCAAAATGTTAAGGGAGTTTAAACAATGAAATCAAATTTAGGTGAACGGCAAAAAAATTAATTCAGGAAGGGAGCCAGCATTCACTTTGTCCTTCCCTGATCTCTTACCATAAATATGAAAGTACTGTTGAGAGCTAGAGTTTGTTCTAGTGTGACTGTAAAGTCTCATATTCCTGCCCCCTCTCTCTGCCTCGCAACCCTGGAGGAGAATATTTCAGAACAAATTGAATTTGCAGATAGCTGGATAGTTGCATACTACTATCTTCCTTTTGCACCCATTGGGAGGCTTGTGGTAAGGACTCCACAGGGCCTTGAGAATTACTGATCCTTGCAGGAATGATTTCATGCAGAGACCTGGGTAAATGGCTTAATATTTTTTTTTATTTATTTTTTTTTTTTTTAGGGTTTTTTGGGGGTGGAGCATGGAGGTGTGTATGTTTTGGTTTTGTGTGGGTTGTGGGGTTTTTTTGTGTTTTCTTGGTTTGTTTTTTTTGTTTGTTTTTCATTATGTTTGGTTTGGTTGGGGGTTATTTGTTTTGGGTTTTTTGGATTTTTTTTGGGGGGGAGAGTTTTCTTTGTTCTGCCCAAGTAGACTGAAACAAGAGACACTCAGAGTGGATCTACTGAAGTAACTTTTATTTTGAGGGAAGAGTCAGACAGAGGAGCAGGTTGCCCACCAGAACTGTGGTGCCTCCATCCTTGGAGGTTTTGAAGACCTGTCTGGATAAATCCCTGAGTATCCTTGTGAGATCTCAAAGCAGAATGTGCTTTGAGCAGAAGGTTGGACTAGGAATCTCCTGAAGTTTCTTTCAACTTGCATTATCCTTTGAACACCAACCTTCCCTAAGCCTAAGGCAGTGCAGTCATGCTTGACACTAGCCTGTGTGAACAAACAAGGTCCCAAATTCTCAGCATTGCTTACAAGTTCAGAGAAGCTTTCGGATCATCTCTGCCTAGGATGTATTCTCACTATTTTAAAGCAAAAAAGATACTACAGAATGTATTTTTTTTAATCCCACGGGAATAACTGGACTGCACTAGCACGCACTCAATCTCAAGTGAGCTATTCTCAGAGTGTTTTCCTGATCCTCACCAGTAGCTCTTTCTTGTCTGTGACAGACTTTCAGTTTTTGTTTACTTCCTAGCAGGACAGTAGCACTCTAGTTAAAGTGTTAGAATTTGTGCCAGTCTTACTGTAATTCCTTGTGTGGATGCCCAAAGCAATGTAAATGACCCTAGAAAAAGGTGAGCATACTGAAGACTAAGTTTATGTGCACAAAGAGGAGCTAACATCAGTAATGTTAAAACCATGCCAGTGTAGTTTTGCTGGAAACCTCCTTTGTAGGGGAGCCTGATGACTATCATACTTTTGAGTTTGATCTGAAAGGTCACATTAGGCTTATGCTGTGTATGGTCAGCAAATTAGTCCAGTACCTTCATAGGAGATCCAAAAAGCTCAGAAGCTCGTGTCATCTCTTCAGCTGTTTATGCCGAAATGCTGGACGTGAAAGACCAATTATGTTTCATGTTTTACAAGGCTTTCCCAGTCACTTCTGCTTTCTTTTTGCTATGACCCCCTTACTGAGTGGCTGAAGGGTCCGCTTTCATTCCCACCCTCCAGTAACTGCTTTAGCTCAGGAACACTCAGTCTTTCCCATATCACAGATATCTTTTCACATGTCCATCCTCCCAGACCTGCAGGTACTCTCTGCCTTTTGCTAACAGGATGCTTAGGGCATATTTTTCACCTTTGTGGTTTCTCTGCTCTGTCTGTAGGGCAGGCAGGTACAGTGAGGCTTGGGCCATGGCTCTTTACTAAAGTAGATGCTTTCCTTGACTTCCAACAATTTATTTCTTATGCTCTGCCAGTAGGAGACCTCAGAGCAGACTAGTTGGATTTTGTTCTGAAACTGTCACTGAGCTTGGGTATAAGACAGCCTGGGATGCTTTGCTGAAAGCATTTTCATGGTGGAAATGCAGGAATTTTAATCCTTCCTGTTGCTGTTTCTTGTCTTGCTGCTCTGCGTGACTTGTTTTCATAATTTGTTTACTGCACGATGCTGGAGAAGGAAAGAAACAGAATGTTTGTTCCTGTGACAAGGGCAACAGTTGGAAGATGGTCAGCAAGCAAGTCACAGTCTACATGGTCAAAATAAAAAACTTCTTTGAGAAATGATAGCAAAGATTGGTTTTGAGCAGAGAAGCCATAACTTCAAAAACAATTTTTAATGAGTCATGGTCCTGTTCTTATAGAGGGATCTGATGTTCACACATAAAGAACAGAAATTAAAAGAATATCAGACTGTTCCCAAAAACAAACACCTAGGAGAAAGGAACAGCTCGCCCCCTCCACCTTTCACAAATGCCTAAATATTGTACCTAAGCTGCTGCTGCTTGAAGATCAAGGCCAGTCTGGGAGCTAAACTAAAGCAAACTTCCTCCTGCTGAAAAGGTAGGTATGTCTATTGCATTGCCTCAAAAACAAACAAAAAAAACTTGGAAAAAAAAACAGGGAGGAAGAGGAAGCCTCTTATGTCTTAGCTTCAAGTTGCCATCAGATTGCTGTCAGGGATCGACACCATAAACTAGCATGGAAAACATTAGACTTGTCTCTTTGCTTGCAGCAGAAATGCTCCCCTGGCTGTCTTTTCCTTTTTTGTCTCAATGGGAAGTTTGCCTTATCTGTAGCTCTCACTTTCCTGTAGCAAATCTCAGACAAGTGGATGGTGGGGCCATTCATTCCATTGACCCAACACCTTCAGGCTCCTGCCAGCAGCCATTTTAAGCTGTCTTCAAGGGATAACTTAATTAAAAAACAGAGGTGAAAGGATATCAGACTAACTTTATTGGAATTATTGAGTGGGCTTTATGGTATATATGGAGTAGATAAATACTCAGATTTCCTTGTTTCAGCAAAGGTAATCTAACATCTGCTCCATTTACCCCCAAAAGGATGCTGAAGAAGGGTTAACTTGAACAGTTTTTGGGGACTTCAGTACTGTTTAGCTACAAAGTTTCAAGCTCTCTTCAACTCTGTCTTTGCAGTTGAGAGGGGAGAAATAGGGTATTTCCAAGGTAAAATGACTTGCCTGAGGTCATTTTGTTAGGTCTGGAGGGTAGGGGGTGGGCCTAGAAACTGTAACGCTTTGGCCAGCTCCGGATCTGTGCACTGGGCTGTGCCAGCCTCCACTTCAGAGCGTGAGTTTAAATTATGGAACATCTGACGTTGATGAACATTGTAGGTTAATGTCTAAGACGGGATATTATGTTTTATTTATAGGTATTGCTTAGTGGAAATGGTAGTAGGGTTATTTGTTAACCACGCCTGTCTGGAAGCAGTGTGAAAGTTGAATAAAACCAAATGTTTGCTCTCTCTGCCCTTCTGCCCCAACTGTTTTATTTCTTCTTCTGTAAGTCCCAAGACTAGCATTCAAAATGCAAATGCTCTTTGATAGGAGCTTCTGTGACTTCGTTGCATTATCTGTGCAGCTCCGGGTTTCAGGGGACCTTCACACAGACAAAATTGATCAGCAGCAGGAGGAGGAAAATAGCTGTTGCCGCAGCAACCGGTGATGACTCAGCCCGGGTAGCAGGCAGCGAAAGCTGTGAGGCTGCAGTAATTTTCCAGATGCTTAATCCAGCTCTTGGTTCTTTATTTCTCTTGCTGACAGGCAGAAGTCCTCCTCTGCCTTTCTTTGCTCGGAGACCCACGCAGCCTGCAGCCGTACGTGATGCAGAGTAGTCCTTTGTGGTGCTTACCCAGAATGGCGTCACAGAGACGTGTCTGGGTAATGCAGATGAGCTACTCTACAGATTGAACTGTAGCCCCCAAAGGTGTTAAAAATAGAACTGTAAACTGCCTGTCTGCAAAAATACCCCAGTGTGTCATTGGCTGCACTCAATTCCTATCTACTAACTAACATCACGTTTACTGTAGCTCCAGCTATAATATATTAAAACAGTTCATCTTGTTTCTTTTCAGTATTGAGGCTGTTCTTGTGCTGCATACAGAATGTGGTAAAAAGAAAAAAGTGAACTCATTCAGTACCTGCATTTTCATGAATTAGCTTCTCATTTTTCTATGACCTACTAGTTTTTGTGCACGAATTTCAGTCTCCATGTAATGAAATAGAGCAGGTTAAGAGACTTATCCAGGAAAAGGGCACCTCACATGTCACTCAGGGAATATCTACTTTGTGGTTTTCCTGCAATGACTGCTTTGTAATACAAGCATCACCCCATCTGGGACACTTTTGCGAATGTTCAAGTAGTTATTTACCTGCTCTAGTGGTGATGTAGAGTTTGTTGTGATTGAAATATGACGCTGAAGAATCCAAGTGTAACTAGATTAAAGGTAGCTTCAGCTTCTTTATGTAGAAGGTACACATTCCCCTCTAGAGCCGGAGAAGCAATTAGCACAGAGTGACGATGGAATTTGGCTTCCCTGCTCAAGTGAGTTCATCTAGCTGTGGGGAAAATAAACCTGCTCTGTAGCATGTGGGGAAAATAGGAAAAAATAGCAACTGGGACCTGTGTTTATTTCGGGAAGGTGAGAAAAAGTACTGATGCTGCCAGCTGCTGTCTCATGCGATCCCTGGAAGGCAGATGGCTTTCTGTGGGTGAATCAAGTGAGACTATCAGCTCCTTCTCCTGTAATGTGGCCTCTTGCTTGCAAGCCCTCATTAAAGTTTTGGCACGGTGTGCAGCTGAACTGAGCTGCTTCATTGCTGACAGACTCTGCAACGTATTGGTGGCTGCAGCCAAATCCATGTAAAGCCACCAAGTGTGGGGCATGAGAAAGCTGTATATGATGTTTGTTTTTAGCTTCTTGTTGTGGTTGTCATCTGCTAATCTGACCCGTCTTACATGAATAGGTATTGTCTTGAATCTTTGTCTCCTGTCAGTAGGTGGGATGTGTAAGCATTTAATGAATGTGCTGTGGCTGCTTTTCAGGGGAAACCAGTTTTAAAGGGCAACAGTAGAGGCTCATCTTATTACTATGAGATCCTGAGCTCACTCTTAGTGTGTAGCTGCTCCTATCTGTGACCAGATTTTGGATGTCCAAAGTAAGAAGAGTTCTACATCAATGCCTGATACTGTAACATTTTTGGTTATAGTATCTGGTTTAGGACATTAATCCTGTTTCAATTCATACCATAATTGAACTAAACATACTATGCAATGGGTGAATTAGCTAGAAAGATGTCCTTTCCAGGAGCACACAATTTTTAAAGTGTAACAAACTGTGAGCCAAATATGAGATTTTGATCCATTCATCTCACTCCCCTAGATGGGAATCATTTGCTACCTGGGTAGCATGAAATATGTGATAACAAAAATGCTGCTAGTCAGGTTATCTGCAATTTCAGCAACAATTACTGCAAGCCTACATAGTTGTGCTAGTTTTATTATAGCATGCATGGCTAGTTACCACCAAAAGTTCTGCAGTCTTCACAAGCTCCTTAAAGGAAATAATCATATATCGTAAATTGTGTTAAGCTAACATATATTCTTTGGGCTCCAGAAAAGATTCTGGCTTCTCTGTCTTTTTGGAAAAGAAAAAAAAAATTAAACCCACCTGTTTAATGTTGTAATATTCACTATTAATAAGGATATATTACTTGCATCTTGTGATCAGTTAGACTTCAGTAGGTTACCTGAAATCTGTAGAAATGCATCTGCTATACTGACTGTACATAACAGTGTTTGTAATTAGTTGCATGCTGGTTTCTTGGTTTGCAGAAGCTGGCTAAGGCCACTGTATCCAGTGAAGGTCCCCAAGTGCTCCTTGGCCTGTGAAATGATTTTATAAGGGAGAGAAGCCTGACTGACTCCTTTTCAAGGTAATGTTTATATTTCCAGATGTCTTTTTGCTTTTGGAAGATATAATTGCTAAAAACTAACTGGATAAAACCTTTTATAATTGGAGCAGCCATGGAATGGTTGGAGTTGAGGCACAAATCATACATTACTGCTGCTTCTCAAAATATGAAAAACTTCACATTTCAAATTTTTTCCCTTCTGGATATTTTTCTTTCTTAAGGCCTTTTTGTCCTGAGGGTAAACTGTTCCAAATCTACTTGCTGGGTATCCTGTACAATGGGAACCTTACAATGTAGAAAGAAGTTCCCACCACCCTTTCAAAGTTATTTAGTGCAGTGCCAGAATCAAACAGAAAATCACTGCTGAACTTGATGAAGCTCTCTAACCCATGCTATGGATGAGCTAAGGCATCTGGCCTTGAACGAAAGCAAAGGATCCAGCCTGCTTGTCAAAATCTGCCCCTCTCAGGGACTCCCTTCTTGTTAGTCACTGACTGTGCAATGGCCTGGCTTCCAGTATTGCACAAACAAAGAACAGATTTGGAAACCAAAACAAGTTTTGCGGGTCACTGTAGACTCTTTGTGGGGCAAGAGGGGTGAAGAAGGTGTTCAGTGGAGACACACTGCCTGATACAGTTCAGCATGTGTATGTATGATTTCATGGCCAGCTGGCAGTCTGGAGGGTGCTGGAGCAGCAGCACCATCCATCACTGCTGTTAGCTAAGGTGGTATTCCACTGTACCAGTCAACTCTGCAGCTAGAAAATGGGCTGGTATGGCACCTCTGTGGGAAAGCAGCAAAATCAGTTGCTGCCCTTGACTTCACAAAACTCCAGGCTCAGTTATCTACTTGGACATACTGTAAAAATGGGTTTTATTTTTGCTTATCTTATAGGACATTTTGCTTTATGTTAGTTTGCAGGAAAGAAACATTCAAGGATTAGGAACATTGTGAACTAAATCCCAGGTTCTAACCACTGAGCATGTATTTTCATTTGGGTTTTGAAACTGCCTGTTATCCTAATGTGCTCTTTATATCCCTCTGATCCAAGGTATTGTTTACAGAAAATAGGAATCTTATGTCTTTGGGATATGAGGCTCTGGGGAAGCTTAAAATTTGGGTATATTGTGTCTCATGCTGCCCTGTACCAACAAAGAAGAGGAAAGCTCAGTTCTCATCTCAGTCAGTGCTTTACACCTCTGTATGGAAATTCCCAATCAGAAGCTATTTACTACTAATTCAGTTGTGGCATTTGGAAGACTGTCCTTTGAAAACAATATTGTAGGCTGTTGAAGAGAGAGCATTGCTATCCCACTAATGAGATTTATAAATTTGTCCACTTTCAATTCCTTGCATGATATTTCCTGGTGGTAAGATGTATTTGGTAGTTTTGGAGGGGAAGAAATAGAAACACTGCTTTCTGGAACATTAAAAGCCATAGCTACTGAGAGCTTTTGGGAGAGGTGATCTCCTCAAGCAGGTGCTGTACAGTGTCTGGCATGGCAAGATCCTGGTGGGTTGGCTGCTGCATTACCTCTGGCAAGCACTGAGACTCATCACAGTACTATGAAGTTTATGCTCTCTTTGCACAGTGTTTTCTAAAACCAGGATGATGAGTGAGAAAGTGTTATATCCAGCATTATTGAATGAAGGCAGAGAAAACTGAAGTCCTGTTACATTCCTGGGCTCCTTGTTCATGGGATTTATTTTTCTCTTTTGTGCTTCTTTAAAAATGCCTACCTGAATTTCCCATGTCTAGGGATGCATGGAGCTGTCTGTTAGTACGTCTTCTGTATAAGGGACACAGAAGAAACTTTTTTTAGTCAAGGTCCTGTGATACTAAAGTTTCTGAAGTAACTAAGAAAGAAGAATCCAATGCTTTGGATCAGTTGTTATTTCACTCAAATTTAGTCTTTTTTTTTTTGTGGAAGGGAAGTTGAGCCTGCCAGCACTTTATACAGGATAGAAGTCTCCTTTCTTTCCTTCATGAAACTGTTGCAGTTCAGTCTGGCACAGCTCTGGCTTCTTTTTTTTTTTTTCTTTTTAATACCCTGTTACATAGTCAGTTCTATTTATCTCTCCATGGTGTGTCCCAAATATCTGTGCCACTCCTGGGCACTGATTCAGAATTGAGTGCCACTCCTATCTTGCATGTTGTTCCCTGAGGTGTGCTGAGATTTCTCTGCAAATCTGTCTCTGAAGTTTGGGCCAAGTCTGCTTTGCCTAGATAAGAACTATCAGTGTTGAATGCAGTAGCCTTTAACAGTGAGCAAAGTTACCTTTAGCTTTCTTCCTGGGCTGGCTCCTTGTACATTTTCACCCATGAGCACTGCAGAATTTCCTCTGCTCAGCAGCATTGTGTCAGCTCTGAAGCTTAATTAGCACCAGCGTCGCGAGGTGGTTTGCTGCCGAGCACAGGTTTCAAGTCAGGGAAGAAACTGAGGGGCGTTTGATTCTTTCCCATTTTCCCTTTTATTTTCTTTTTCCCCCATGTCTTCACTTATTGCATTTGTGTCAGTGTCTCCTTTGGCTTTGTGGGTAAGAATGCTCAAGGCCTCTCCTATCCATCTCTAGCACAGCACAAGACATGACTTGAATGACCTGTCATTGCAAAAACGTTGGGTGGAGACCACTGTATTGTAATAGCAGCCCTTTCTTCTAACCTCTGAAGCAGGTCACCTGTGTGTATAATCACCTCTCTTGTACATTTTGTAGCAACACCTGTCATTCATTTGTCTGAAGCTTTTAATGCCAAAGAGAGTACTCAGCACCTTTTGCTAGTGCTACGTTGTCCACAATACCTCCTTTATTTTAAGCAGCACTTACATTTCCCAGACTGACAACCATCGCCTTGGGATTCCTGGGAGCATCAGCAGAGAAAAAGAATTTTCTTCCCTCACAGAATCCATTTTCTTTTTTTTTTTTTTTTGGCTATGATGTTCCATTTGAAGACACTGCCATCTAAACCATTTTATTTTAGGGGAGGGGAAAAAGAATAGAAATAAGCTCTGAAAAGAGGTTTATGCTTTGCAGCACTCACCTAATGCAAGGGATGACTACTTTCAAGGATACTTAATTTCTACAATCCTATGTTGCAGAAATACACCACACTGTCCTCCTACAGAATACTCCATTGCCTCCATGTTACTTGGAAGTCAACTGAGGGCTAGAGAGCCTCTGTTGCCCTGAAGGAGAGTATTAAAGTAGCCTTTGAAATCTTTATTTTCAGTTTAGAGAAGCCCAGCCCGAGACTCCATTCCCATTTACGTTGCTTTTTTTCCAAGTTCTGCAGCCCACTTGGCAAACTGGGAGAGGCAGTGTCTGATCTCACAGGATCTTTTCTCTTGCCAGGTAACTGAGGATGGTCTAAAACTTCCCCGTGCACGTAATAATTTCGCTACTATCTGAAGGCCACTGTCCTTCAGCTCGCTGGGAGCATATGAGATAATCACACAGGCACTGGTATAATGAAGCATGAGCTCACTTTTTCATTTACCTTTACTAATACAGTTCTTCAGCTTTCTCAGACATTAAACAAGCTCTCTGTAGGGTAGGAGAGGAAAAGTACAAGTCAGTACCTTAAGGAATAGAGCTTGGATGCAGAATGCTCGCTCCATTTCTGCACTCGGCAGTGAGGAAAGCCCAGTGAGTTATGGCCCTGAGAGGACTGCACCCAAGTCTGCTACAAGGATTTTGATGGGGCAAGAAAAATAATTTTCCCCAGGGTGTCTTACTTTGAGACTCCAGCTTTTCATGTGATGATGTGCCTTTGTACAGGGAGGGTCACAAGCTTAGGCTTTGCTCTGGGCTTTCCCTGTTGCTGTGGCAGTGTCTGCTTCCTATGAGGGATTCTGGCTGATGTGACCAGGAGACTGTTGCATGCTCCTGCTTCCAAATGGGTGGGCACCTCCAGCCTCCCCTTGCAGCTGCCTCTTGCCTGTAAAAAATATAATGATCCATGCCACAGTGAAAGGCTTTAAGGCTTCCTAATGGGCACGGATGCATTTTAACTATTCAGTGTGCTGGTTCAGCCCACAGGTTTCACCTGTCAGGCTTTTCTGCTGTATCCTAAAGGAAAAAGCAAGGCCTTGATACCATCTTCACTCCCTCTCTGAAAGGTGCTTTTAATTATGAGCTGCCAGAGCTTGTATTTCTGGCAGATGTCATCAAGGGTAGACAGGTTCTGAACTCAGGCCACCTAATCACATTTCCACTGCCAACAAAACAGAGAGAAACATCAACTCCTATCTTTTTTGATGGTTAAAAATTAATTAGTCTCTCTTTTAATGAAAACTAAATGAATTCACTCTGGGGGCAAAGCATTCAAGGACAGTCCTTGAAAAACAATTCCCAGGCTCCAGTTGGAAATAGCAAATGGTAGTTGATTTTACTACACTTTCCTGGAGCCCAAAAAAAAAAAAAAGGTGCCAGAAACAGTTGTGAGTTAGAAACTTCAGCAAAAAGGGTATTCTTCATTTTTTTTTATTAATAATTAGATCACAGGTGCAGGGTTTGGATTACTCTGTAATATGGGATATTCAGTATATACCTTCAGGAAAAAATTTTCCAATATGAGGCCCAGTGACGTCAGGAAGTTATAGAATGCTTGATATTGGAGGTGCTTTAGAACTATCATACTAACATGTTGGGGGATTAACAGGGTCAATTTGATCTTTTTTTCAGAGAAAACATATGGACTGTTTGAGAGGAGAGCTCTCCTTCAGCTGCATTTTTGGACTAGGCAGCCTCCCGTTGTTGAGAGTGGTGATGTGCTACCACTGGTACCTGATAAGCACAGAAATGTCTTTAAATAGACAGGAAAAGGGAGCTAGGAGGCCTAGGTTCTATCTTTGCTCTGCAAGATGTCTGTGGACAAATCCTTTCACTTTCTAAAAAAACATTCTGCACCTTATCCCATCTCTCTCTTTCAACTATAGATTCACTGGTGTGGGGCTGATTCTCAGAATGTATTTGCAGAGCACTGAACATAGCACAGCTCCAGTCCTCCTTGGGGCTGCAAAAGGATAATAGTGTTGATTTCTAGTTTCATTTACAGATGAGGGAAGCATAAAAGGCACAATTTTGAACACTTGAAATGTTGTGTCTTAATAAGCTAACAGAGAGTATTTTAAAACATTGGGAACTGCTTCTGAGAACAGGTTGCGCATGAAAAGGTGGAGCCAGCAAGATGGGCAAATTTTGGCCTTGTAAAGGGGATATATTTGACTGTTGTTTCATCTCATGTGGGGGACAAGGGATGCTGTAATGTTGGCAAATGGTCAATAAGTAATCAAGATCTAGAGAGTTTCTAAAGTTACTAGGTAGGACTCAGCCTGCAAGTTTGAATCCTGAGTTGTGCTGGGTTTGGTTTTTGTGCCTTTCCTCTGGCCTACTGACTAGATCTGAATTTTTGTTTTCAGTTAAGAGGGGAAACAGTCACTTTTAACTTTGCTTCTGACATTTGTTTAGTGAGGAAAGTAGTCATGTAGAGCTTCCTACCCTCCCTGTGCTTTTGCCTGGTGTTCCACATTTTGTCCTCACAATAAGCAAACTGGGTAGCGTGGAGGGAGATGTGAACAGAGAAATCCTTTTCTTAAAAACAGTTCCACTATTCATATTTCTTGTGCCTTTGTTCCACTGAGCAATCATGTGTGAAGTGTATTTGAGGTGCTATGAACATGGTGTACAGTTGTACCACAAAATTAGCATTTGAGTGGTTTGGGTTTCTTACAAGAGCAGTTTCTACTTTATAACACACACCAGCAAGAAGCAGTTCAATGTTTTGATTTTGTCACCATAATGCCTGGCATTCATTGCCTTATTAGTTTTCTTTCTCTTCCCCAGGTGCGTCCTGCTGCATTGATACAGGTCTGTACCTTGCTTCAGTCCTGAAACACAAGTGCTGTACAAAGCAGGGGACAGAATCAAAATAGGTTTCCCTGCTTCTGCCTGCCACTGCAGAGGCTGAAGCAAAATACTTCTCATCTCTGTAGGGGAACTACTGGTATTAATTAGTAGTGGTTTCCAAGGAAGTAGGTTCAGCTTTACCCCACCAGGTGGCTGAATTCAGCCCAGCAGTGGGAAGCAATGTTTCTCACAGCAGGGTGCAAGGCGAAGGCCTGGATGTCAGAGGGCTTAAAATACCGAGGCATTTGTCTGTTCTCCCTTGTAGGCGTTTGGTATGGCTTTGCCTCCCAGCTCTGTGCTTCTGGTCGTGTTGGGATACCAGCAGTTGGGCGAGAGAAAGTTGTTTTCCAGGGGAGGAACAAGTTCACTGCTCTGCTTAGAAGCTTCTGTCTGGCTTTTTATTTATATCTAATTGCGTATAAAGTCAAATACCCTTAACCAAGCATCGACAAATGAATTTAAGCATATATTAACATACTTTTGCTCACGTGCTGTCCTGAAAAGGGGGTCAATTTCTGAACTGGAATCTTACTGGGTTTTATTTGTTCTAAAGTTAAATGAGATCTTTATTCTTAATATGAATGTTGCAGTTCCTTTTTAGAGAATATTTCCTTTTAAAACACATTGTGGTATGGAGTGTCTGAGAACTGAGGTGCATCAGTGAAGTATTCAGATATCTATGAATGATTCTTTTTTGAAGGTCACTTAAATCTCTCAGAATATTGATATGCTCCACATGGCTTTGATAATGAAAATACTGAGTGTAGATACTTGTGGTTTGATTTAATGTTGGCATTTTTTTGCAAGACCGCCTTTGGCTGTAGCTTCTTTAGCGATGATGTGGCAATATTGGGATGCCAGAACATGATAGAGAAATAGGATGGGACAAGAAGATGCCTTTTAAAGTCAAGGAAGTGCATGGAAACCGCATCCACAAATGACAGTAGATCTGTGCAATTTATGGCAGGCCATTATTACATGTAATTGATAACATCCCTTGTTTTATCGTTAAGCAGCTGTAACCCGCTGATAACACTTTTGCTCTTAGCAGTAGAGAGGGTAGTAATTACTACAGCCTTGGGTGTGAGGCAGATCACAAGATGTCTGTAGAGGAAAAATCTACAGTAAGAATGACCAAAGTTATTTCTGGTTGCTCATTAAATAGTTAGGCTTAAAAATAAAATTAAATGCTGAGCGTGATTGCTAAAAGAGCACAGCCAGAGTGGGACCAGCCAGCTTAGGTATGACAAAGACTCCTACGTTGATTTTTGTGACGTAAATATAGCAAAGGCAGGCAGCCATTAGAAAATGGCTTTTCACAGTCAATCCTGCTATTTTTAACACTGAATATTTCTGAAAACTATCTTTCACTACCATGGAAGAAGTGAAGACATGTACAAGTTTTCCAGCTATTATTATCCTGCAATTGCCATCTGGCCACCAACTCTGAATAACTATCTGAAATAATGGTACGGTTCCTGGGACATGTTATCTGTCAGGGAGATCTTGGCTGGAGACCTGATGTGTTACTACCACTGTTATTGGGTAATTGGATGTTAGCTTTTTCCCTCTGTGACCCTGCAGCAGAGTTCAGAAACTGTGGAATGCAAGGGGAATGACTTCTCTGTTGGTACCCATGATGGAAGCTACCAACCCCTTCCACGTAAAAGGCTTTCTAAAAGTATTATTGTTGGTAGAGATGCCTTTAATAATGCAGTCTTTTTACTGAAAAAATCCCCATAGCAACCTGATGCTTCTGCTTCTGTACCAAGTGTGCTCATTCTGTGAGTAGAAACCTGGGAGCTTCTTCTGTAATTACCTCCTCCGCAAACTCAGCCTCTGGCTCTCTATGATGAAGAGCCCCATGACAGAAAGGGACAAGATTATATGCTCAGTCCACAGAACAAAAGGGGATGAACTAGTACAAACTCAGCCAGTAAAAGTTTGGTCAAACAATGTCAAAGGGACAGCTTCATTTCATAGCTTTTTTGCCATGTCATTTCATCTCTTCTTCTGTAGCTGGGATAAAAAAAATTACACAATTGACAGTGATATGTGTTCTGTACTGCATAAACTGCAGCTGAGCAGCTGTGCCTAAAACTGATCAAATTTGTTCTGTTGACTATCCAGCAGTGCACAGCTCCCCTTGTTAAGGGCCACAGAACCACGGTCTGATGTGGATTTGAAAAGCCCTTCCTCTGAAAAGACTTTTACTAAGGATACAGTTATATGTGTACTTCTTTTAGTGGTGGTGCAACCCAAACAATTTGAGTGTGGCACAGCTGAGATCTACTGCATCTCCAAGGCAGAGATGGGAAATGGTGAGAAGAGAAGAACAATGAAGGGCAGGGACAAGCAGGAATCTTTTAAATCAGCTTTGTTTACAGAGAAATAATGGAACAAAGCTTTGATCTCAGAGGGATTTGTAGTCAAAGAAATCAAGACTGGGATTTAACAAGTCTGCTGATGTGGAGCAGATCTATGTGTGCTTCTTCAGAGCTGGGTTGCCTGTGGTAAAGAGGAATAGAAAGCTAGAAAGCAAAAAACTCGGGACAGCCAAACCAACATTTACACTTGCAAGTAAAATTTTTTTTAAGGGAGAGAAGAAATAAGAGGCTGTGTTGTTTGGGTAGTGTTTTGCTTTGTTGTTGGTTTTGGTTTTGGTTTTTTTTTTTTCTTTTACACTGTGCTTTCTAGTGCTCTGACACCTCACAGTGCACTTTTAACATTGACCACTGAGAGTAAGTGTAAATTCTGTGTTTGAGTCCTTATCCTTATCTCATGCTTGCTGTGAAATCCCCAACCCCAGAAAACTGGGATTCTGAAAACTTTCCTTCTTTCTTTGGGATATATCCTACCTTGGGTATGTATGCCAAGTAGACAGATTTTGGATCTTCTCTGAGGAATGAAATGGAGAGGGGAGGACACTGCAGGCAGGTTGGATGGCGCCAATCTTCCCTGTGGAAACCTGTGCCTGATTCTAGAGTGGTAAGAGGATAATGCCAGGCTGGGCTTTCTCCTCTACTCGTAATGAATGGGTGTAAGATTAGCAAGACATATGTGTTACTACAGTTGTATCCCTTCATATACTAAATTGTCTGTTTTACTTCTCAGCTTTTCCCTTCTGTTTTCACCACTTCAGTATTTGTGTTGTGGCACTGCTGTAGAAGAAAAATGCCATTTCCTGAATACTTGATCCTACCTCCTGATGGTACAAATGTGCAACACTGTGCTCAGTGAGATCAAGCTACAAATGGTGTTGCTGCAGGCATGAATAGAGATGAGATCAGCAGTACAACAGAGAAAGCAAATGGGGTAGAAAAATAAAGTAGACCGAGGCAGAGAAATACATACGGTTGTTACTGCAGGAAGATATTTGTGTATGAAATAAAAACTGTAAAGAAAAGAAGTAAGTCTTTGTGACCCTGTATTGTAAATTCACGATGCATCTGGCCATGTGAGTGGAAATGTCAGTGCTCTGGGCTAAGTGTCTTAAAATAACTTTCCCCTTTCCCATCCCCACACCCAGATCAAAGGTGTCAAACCTGGTGAAGAACCACAATCAGGAAATAGAGTCTGTCAGCTTTTTTTTTTTTAGAGTTCTGTCAATTTTTCAAGGAAATGAACAGTTGTATCCCATCATTTGGTAGTGAAGCCCTAATGTGCTAATATAAGTAAGCACATCAAGCTGTAAATCACTCACATACCAAGTGAAACCCATTCTCTAGAAGCATTAGCTGTTTTGTAGACTGGTTATGACAGAAAAATCGATCCTGGTGTTTTGAAAACAGGACAGCTGTGGTTCTCCGACTTTACTTGTAATTTCTTTCCCCATCCTCCTTCCACATAATTTTTGTTTTAGTACTTTCTAGTGTAGAGTCCTTAATTTTCTTCCTCAGGAAAGAAACTTTCTAATACTTGTTTAAGAAATAAGAGAAGTTCTCTTTTAGTATTAGTGTGTGCACTTAAATCTGATCACAAGTGTTTATTAGGAAGTATTAATGTTGGTCTGACA
>JAWWLV010000001.1:21170058-21181959 GCA_035041135.1 Platyrinchus mystaceus
TAAATCACTCACATACCAAGTGAAACCCATTCTCTAGAAGCATTAGCTGTTTTGTAGACTGGTTATGACAGAAAAATGGATCCTGGTGTTTTGAAAACAGGACAGCTGTGGTTCTCCAACTTTACTTGTAATTTCTTTCCCCATCCTCCTTCCACGTAATTTTTGTTTTAGTACTTTCTAGTGTAGAGTCCTTAATTTTCTTCCCCAGGAAAGAAACTTTCTAATACTTGTTTAAGAAATAAGAGACGTTCTCTTTTAGTATTAGTGTGTGCACTTAAATCTGATCACAAGTGTTTATTAGGAAGTATTAATGTTGGTCTGACAGACATAGTTTCTCTACTCCAGGATGTGAGACATCTTTCTGGAAAATCTGGCAGGCATAAGAAGGGTTTGAAGTGGTTTAGTACTTGACCGTCTCCTTTCTGAGTAAAAACAGTCTCATTTTTGAAATGAGAAAACTGGATAGAAGAATATAGGGGTTTGGTAGGTGGCTTTGTTTGGGAAGAAAAGCTGAGCAGAGGAGTGTCACTTGTTTGTAGATTTAACTCTCTATTTCCTTGCTTACTGTTCTTTGTGATGGGATGTGCAGTCCAGATTCCTTTTCTGTTAGCGGAAGAGCAGCTGAATGAAGTTCATTTTTAAATAGATGATAGTCTGAATTCTCTAGGATAATCCCTCTTCATTGTTCATGCTGGCATGCCAGTATGTCTTGGTCTGGTTGATCTCTTCATGCAGGCAATCTCCAGGCTAATGGCTGGTACTCATGCTGGCATTGCTGCTAGATTGGCACCAAGGAAGCAAGGAGGGACAGGCTGAGGGCAGCCTGGGTCTGTGAAAAGGGGAGTTGATGAGTGCCACAGGAACAGTCCTTGGCTGGCAAAAAGTCTGCTCCACTTATAGCTTGTTCTCTTTCCCCAGTTGATGCTGGGGCTGGGGTTTAGTTGTGGATCGTTGTTTGCTATCAATGGGTCAGAGTCAAAATGTATCTGTAATAAAACAGTCTCCAAGCTGGTCTCTGTCTAAATCAGTATGGACTTTGCTACCTGCATGGCCATAGGCTGGGTCTTTCTTTATGAAAATAAGAGAACAGCATGCAGTGATCCTTTAGCCTATCTGTGCCTTGCCCCTTGCCTCTCTGGAAAGGCAGTGCTGGACTGTGAGTATTCCTGACCTTTTAAATTCTTTATATTCACCCAGGTTTTCCAGTAAACTAAAAGATTGGAAGCTTTCTAGAAGAAAAGCATGGTTTCTTGTTATGTTTAAGGAATGGTAAGCGCAAGGGGAAGGCAGTGTGTGTGTTTTTGTGGGGTGTGTGTGGGTGTGTGTGTGGGTGTGTGTGAACAATGATGTTCCTTGGGTTCAGACACCAGCATAGGTCTGGATGCAAGACATGGAGCAAGGGGAAGGTTTGTCTTTCCTGGTGTGGAGCATGTCTCACAGTGGAGGGCCACAATGGAGGAGTGAGAGTGTAATCTTTGGAGCTGCTGTCAAGATCAAATGCCTGCTTTGTTTGCTGCTTTAGCAGCTGTAATGAACTAACAGGTGTGCCTGTGCAGTAAGATAACCAGGCCTTGCAGCAGGATTGGCTTCACAATGACCACAAGTGTCACTTGATATTTTGGCTTATCTGAGCTCCTGAAGGGAACTCATGCTGTCCTGTGGGCAGCAGGAGCTGGATGTTATACATCACTCTAATTGCACTAAGCAATGAAAACGCTGCTGGAATGCATATCTTAATGGATATAATTTCCTGCTTTTTATGAAGTTTGTCACACCTGGACAAATGGTTCTGAATAATGCTGTCTCGCTTACTGAGGTGTGCTTTCACACAGAGCAGACTGACAGGCTGTCAGAAGCCCAGCAGAATGGTCTCATAGGGAATTTTTAATCCAGCCTTTCTGACTATGCACTCGTAAGCCTGACAGAGTGAAGAGATGGTAGTGGTGCTTTAATTGTCACAAGGAATAGCTCCATCCATCTGTGGAAGTGAGGGTTCTCTGTCACAAGGATTGGTGACCTGGCAAGCTGCTGCTGGAAACATGGCTTACTTTTAGTCTCCTTTCTGTGGGCTGGCACTGTTTCTTGGGTGGGATGCACAGTGCCCCCGAATGCTCAGTCTCTGCAATGTGCATGGTTTAAAGCCATTCCAAGTTTGCTGTGAGCTCTTGTGGCATTGCTGCCTTGTCTGAAGTGGGCACAAAACATGAATGGAGCTTTATGTACTTTTTGTACAAGGAAAGAAATCTGGTTTTGGGCAACACCTGGCTTGGACCCCTTCCTGGAAAGTCACATGGACTCATGTGCACTTAGTTTCCCCAAGCATTAAGAAGTTACAATATGTAAAAATAAAAAGAAAGATCATAAGATACTAAAGTAATTATCAGTCTAATCAATTTGTTTATGTACAAGTGTCAGTCTAAAGATAGGCTATTGTATAGAATATGATAGCCATCTATCCCTGAGTACCTATGGCTTCACAGTTGGACAGACCAGCAGCTGAGGGTCACCACTGGTCAGTAGTTTCTGAATTACGTCTGCTGTTCTATTTGCATTTTTTCCTTTTGAGATGTTTGTGAAAGCCATGGGAGCCTTTATCTTTCTGACTGGCAGTTAGCACAGATTTTGCTTTTCCTAACTGAAGATAATCTTTGTGATATGGACTTGATCAGGTACTGCTTTATGGGAGAAGAGCTGATCTCTTAGATTGTTTAGAGTGGTGGATTACTTTATTTTCTCCTTGGAATGCTGAAGGAGGGAACACTGTTCTTTTGCAGGCTACAGCTACTTCTTTTGTTCACTTTTGCTGTGCTGATTGTGTTTTTAACTAACTGGGATATGCAGTGAATGAGCTGGATACTTCTCATGCTTAGTTCAAATAAGTGATTAGGCTCTCTGGGGAACTCAACCACTTTAATAAAATTCTGTTCTTGCGTCCCTTCCAGGCTGGCATGAGGGAGAAGACAAGTTATTTATTCAAGATACTGTAAGGCACACCTGGGTAGTATGACAGTACATTTTATTTCCACCCATGACAGTTCTATGTAGTATGAATGAGCTGTGTTCCTTACTTTATGGATGGGAATCTGAAACACAAAGACTGTCACACTTTGAAAGGAATTCCAAGAGTTTGCTTATGGTTTTGTATGTGTGTTTTGTTCTTCACATCCTTTCCTGAGCTTCACTGCAGCAGCTGCTGGATCCAACTGCTGCTCTTACGAACTGAAGACTGGATGTGTTAAAGCCTCAGCTTTTCCAGGAGACCAGACCACATTTTCCTGATAGTGGAGGTGGGCCATCATGGCTGAGCATGTAACTAAGCCATCATAAGCCAAGTTGAGTCCTGGTCAGGCCTGTGCTGCACATTGTCATCTGTTTCCAAATTCAGCTTCTCTATGATAATGCCAACTGGCATTGTGTGGTCTTATTGCTGTTTGGTTTATAGTAATACCTGGAAATCCATCTGAGATGCCTCTTATACCTGGCAGGTCAGCAGTCCCATCCAGCATACTCTTCTCTGATGGTCAGAAAGGTGCACAGTCATGAGCAGCTTAATCTCTTGCTGCAGGCCCAGAGCATGAGCTGCAGTATCAGGCTGGTTTTGTATCACAGCTGCTTTTCACCATTTCTGAGTAGGGAAGTCAAAGCTGCCTGGATATCATGACAACTACAGTGCTCCTTGTGTGCTGCCGCTTCTAGAAGCAGGTATGACTTGTCTCTTTTAACCTGAAGTAGGGATGCTCACAGTCTGGTTAACTATCTAACTTCCAGTAGTGTCTGAAAACCACAATGAAGGACTAATGGTGCTGTTGTGTTGGTTGTTGTATGTGAGTGAGCACAGAAAACTTTTCTATGTTAAGTTTTTTTTTGGCACCAGTTCAAAGCTCAGCTGTTTTTGAGCTTGTCACTAGTGCTAATGATTCATTACTGCTGTCCTGCTAGTGTAGAGTGTTTTTTTTCCATTTGGGGTCTTTTAAGTTACTTACATAAAGTTGTTCAGTGGCCAGACAAAGAGTTGGAACCATAGTTCACACACAGCTGGATCTTTTCCTTCAGTGGAGTTTGTGTCTCGATCATTAGGTAAATTAAACTTCAGGCTGACTTTATGCTGGCAGAACATTATTATCCGACTTGGTCTCTGTCCAGAGTAGCAGGGGTGATGCACTTTTCCAACAAACAGCTTAAAGTGTATTATCCTACTATGCCAGCCTGCTATTTCCTTCCTTCCCAGGTGGGAGTAACCTTGTAAGCAACTCTGATTAGCACAGATGGCTGTGTCTCTGTTGTTCCAGCCCTCCCAGCAGCCTGCTATGATCTCAACAGATGGAGTGGGCTTGGTGTGCTCCAGTGTTAGGAGCTGCAGAGGACATGTGTATGCTTGGTGGAAGCAGCAGACTGAGTCACTCAAATATTTGTTGAAAAGATTAATGTGAAGATGAAAAGTGCAGAAAAAATTGCTACACTGCAGAAGTAACTGTGGTTTCCAGGGTGGAACTATAAACAGCTAAACTGTGGAGACTGATTTGTGAAGAACAGTAAAAGCTCAGTTAAATGATGGCAACTGTTAGGCCATGAGGAAGGCAAGCCGCTATTTAAAGTGGGGAACAAGGACACAGACAAATTCAAGGGAGCAAAAATGAGTGTACAAAATGATGGCTGAACATTGCAGAAATGTTCTGGGCAGTAAGAACTTTCTTATGCTTTCTAAGGAGAGTGAGAGAGAGCCCCAGCACTCTGGATAATTGGTTTTGTGGTGAATAAAACAGGGCTACACTCCGTGTTAAAACCTGATGGCTGGGGATGTAGCAGGGATGTAGCAAGGGAGGAAGTGTGAACAGTTCAGACCTCAGATCTAGACACTGAAATTATTTGTCCTAAAGCATCTCCCTCTTTTTATGTTTTTTTTTTTTATTATGAAATTGGGTTCCTTAGACTCTTTTTTTGAATCTCCTTTTCCTTTCTTTTAGCTTCAGCCAGTTCTGGCTTATATTACCTGCAGGGTCTTCCTCATTCCTGGAAACTTCTGAGGAAGACTAATTAAACTGGAGCCAGATGTTCAGGCTTTCTTCACATGACAGATTAGCTTGGAGAAAGGGAATGCACATGACACAAACTTTGGGAACAAATTCTGGGGATCTAGAGTCAGGTTACCCCATGTGCATATACCTGTGTCTCTGAGATGGCAAAGATCGTCCTCCTTTAGCTCAGCTGCTGCTAGGAAATATCCCAGACGCCAGATTCTTTGGAAGAGCTTCAACTCTGTTCCTTCCCACAAGGTAATCAGTGAAGTTGTATCGATTCACTGAGTGAAAAAGGAATTTGAATATCAGATAATTTACCACCTAGGTGGAAATCAGCAGCAATGCCAATTAAATCAAAAGGTTATAAAGTCTGAAAGTGGTAGGAGAGTGAAATGAGACACAGCCATTTAGCAATGAAGCATTTATGATTTTTGAAGTATTTTTTCCTTCCTGAGAAGCATTCTAGAGCAATACGTGATAGATCAAAAAACAACAAAATGCCAGAAGACACCAAGATAAAATTTTAGGGTGTGATGTGCAACTCCCCTCAACACAAGGCAATGTTAGTCTCATCCAAACACTTCTTTAAAATTTGCATTTTTTCTCCTATTCGGGAAATTCCCCTTTTAGGGCCCATCACCCAGTTCATACAAGTTTCCTTCTTGATAGTCTGGCTTCTTACTTTTGATTAAACAAGTTGGTGCACTAGAGGAGCAACCCAGACACATTTCCACATATCCTTTTCATTCGTTATCAATTCCTGCATAGAAAGTACACCGTTCACATTCAGCTTCCATGCAGAGATCTGCAGTTAGGTGCTTCAGTGCTCTCTTTATTGTTTTACAACATGTTTTCTTGGGGAAGAGCAAAGCCAGTGGGTATTACTGAGTTCTGATTGTGTGAGTACAGAGGCAGATCATGTTTTCTGTGCGTGATCTGTGTGCTGCACTAATCCATTGGAAAGAGCAGAACAGCCATCTCCTACAGGGGGCTAATGCATGCTCTGTAGAAATAGGTGTAAAAATCACTTAAACCGCTTCTCTCTTTAGTGACTCTGTTCAGATTAGTGAATAACATTTCTTTCATGCCATCTGTGGAGAGCAATTTTATTGTCTGAAGTAAGAGAACGGAGAACAAATTAGGATTTTATCATTGGTGATTTTATCTAACTTTTTGCTGGCTTTTATAAAGTTACTGTATTGTGTAACACAGTAACATCCCATACCAATCAGTTTTCTGTTTTTCTCTTTTCATCTTCCTGGGATCTCTAATGCATAAGGTTTCTTCCAGTTTCTGCCATTTTATCTGCTCTTGGAGACAAACAAAATGCCACAGGTTTAGCCTGTGGAGGACTCTGAATGTCATATTAGCAAACTGGGCTTTTTCTTTTATTGTTCTGTAAAATCTTTTTCTAGGTTACTTAGTGCACCTTCCCAGAGGATGCTAACAGTTCGTATGGGAATTGTACAGGTTACAAGTCCTGGGACTATCTATCCTCCTGCTCTCAGTAACATCATAGAAATTTGCAACTGGCCTTTGCCAACCAAGGAGAGATGATAGGACGCAAAATATAGCATTACAAGGGTAAGTAAATATTCATTTTCATGAGATTTTCCCCTCTAAATTAGGGCACTCCAAATATGGTTTGACAGTGGGTTCTTATACCCTTCAAGTGTTCAGGTGCAATACTATTTGACTATTCACTAACACTCACATTGATGATTACTAATCATAGTAGAACTTTACAAAGCTACTGTATTTCTGCAGCATTCTTGCTGCTTGTCTGTTTTTCCAGATGTACCTGGAGTCAGTTTTGCTGCAGTTACTTATCTATGCTGCCAGACAATCTTTGGAGGGTTTCAAAGATGTGTTAGAGGGGCCGGGATTCTGGTGTTATCTCAGTTGTCCAGCGATATCTCTTGTCCTTCATGGACAGCTCTTAAGCTTCCAAGAAGCAAAGCCCTTATTTCCAGGACCAAACTGTACTTTAGCTTTTTTTACATAAGCATGAACAGTATCAAGGCCTCCAGTAAAATTCCACTACTTCATTACATTGCAGTATATAATGTGAACTAATATATATCAACAAAGTTAATGCACTGTTCTAGTAAAAACACTGTTGGACATTATAGTCAGGGAAGCTTGCTACCCAGCACCTAATATGGTCTTTCCTCTTATTGCATGGAAGGTAAAATGATTTACATATTTACCTGTGTTTGGTGGGTACCTTTTGGACAATGTTAGCCATATATTTTGTCCTACTATTATCCATAAATTAGCTCTTTTATTAGGTTTCATGTGCTAGCAGGAGTTACTCCTTCTAATCAACAATGTATTGAACAGATCTTGGCAATATTGAGAAAAGCAATATAATCTAGATTGATTTTTTGAATATTCCATTATATTTCTTATTTGCCTGTAATGATTTCATCCTCTGTGGACTGTGACCCAGTGCCTACAGAGACCAGTACCGTTGTTATATACTCTTGCTAAACACCAGCTGTCTTTGAAGACAACTGGCTGACGTTGCCCTCATCTCCAACTACATATTCAGTGGTGTACACTTTGTTGGGGCTTGATTATTTTTGCTACTAATTCATAATATACTACAATCCTTCACAGATTTTTCTCATTACATGCTTTTAAAGATCTTGCAGGAACTTAGCAATTTTTTGCAAGAGCTGCCTGCTGGTTTACACTTTGATAGAAGTCAGAAATCACTGGTGTAGTTAGCACATGAGCCTCTGGTTCTGAAATTTGCCTCTTTCTTTTAGACTTGGTGAACCCTTTTTCTTTTTTTTTTTTTGTAATAGGGGAATGTGGGTCCTTCCCTCAATACTCCAATTGGGCAGGTCATTTATCTTTGGCAGCTTTACTATAAGTCTTTTTCCCCAGTGGCTTCTCTTTCTTGTTCTGTCTTCCTTCAAAGTGCATGGAAACCCTGGAGAATTTTTCTGTCACTTGCCTGAAGCACCTCTCCACTAATGGCTTCCTCTCCAGTCACTCTCCTATTTTTATGTTTAATAATGGAGTTCCCTTTCCGTTACAGGTTAATTATAGAGAAGCTCTAAATATTTCAGTCTGTGTTACTGCTTGGCTGTTGTGTCTTCTGAGCCCTTTCTTGAGCATGCATTGTGGGGAGAGAAAAGATGGTTTCTCTCTTTCCTTCTGCTTCAGATATTTATTTATTCTGTAACTCATTTGGAGGATTGTCACTCATTTAGAGAGTAATCACTCATTTTAATCCCAAAGCTACATGTTATAAGCTCCACTAGTGTTTGTAATCAGAAATATAAACTAATGATTATGAGTTTGGAGGGAGTCTTCCATACTGAAGTAGGAAATTCATGACATAAAAATTTCATGGAAGAATGACTTTAAGGGACCTGATTTAAGATGTAAATCACAAATTGCTTCCTATTTTTTGACATACACTTGCTTGAAAGGTTGCTTATTGTTGAGTCTTTATAAACTTGAAGATATGTTTGTACCAAATGAAAAAGTAGGAGTGTTAAAACATTCTCCAGCTGAAATAGAGAAGACTGTACTCTGTGTGCTGCATTTCTTCAAACACGGATCATGAGATGATCTGACCTGTTTGGAATTTGATTGCTGTTTGTTATCGTTTTACCACAGACAATTCCAATCGTAGTATCTGTGGGTTGGCTAGAAATTAAATTATGAATAACCTTTTCTTGTGCTGCTCCCAGAGCACATGTCTGATGCCTGGAGTCCTATATACAGTTATGGAGAAAATGAAGATTTTTTTTTTTTTAAAGAAACTCTGTTTCCTCTCATTCCCAAGGCAAAGCAAAATACCAAATAAAAATCTACTGGATTATTTTGAGCACTGCTGAAAGAAGAAATTTTAGGGAGTCCATTGAGACAGATATTTTTCATGAGATGCCAAAGACAAGGAAATTTACTCAGGGTTCAAGTCTGGCTGCTTTTCCAGACCCTTAAAGCTGACCTCATAGCTTCTAGCTGTATATTAGTATTTCTTTATATCATCCTTAGCAACTAATAAGAACTGAAAATCAGATCAGATTTAAAGTCGGATCAAAGGTTCAGAAGTCAAGAATAGCTGGCACTTTTTTTGAATTGTTGCACCACAAGCTTAATTTGTTCTGGGTGCTTTTTTTTTTTCTTTCTTCTTTTGTCACAGCCTATAAAAAAGACTTTCCTGCTGGAAGGAACGTGTTTGAGTTCTAGTTCAACTAATGATGAACAAACCAGAATGGAAGTGGCTTCTTTGTTGTGCTGTGTTTCCTTTGGTTTAATTAGAGGATATCACAGCAGAGCTTTGTTCCCATATTGACTTTCCAGTGGCTGTGATTTTTTTCCATATCTTTTTTCCCCCATGCTGACTTTTCCAGACTTTGCCCCGTTAAAAACACAGATCTTCAGCAGCCACATTTGTTAGCTACACACTGGTGTTGCTACTCATCCCCTATAGCAAGGCTGTTGCTGTTGCAAGGCTGTGGGATCCCACACTGTCAGGAAGGACTTCACCCTCCATTCACATCAAGACAGCACCTACCCTTGTCCATGGCTTCTCCTCACAGCTCCTTTCCATAACAGCAGTGATGGCCAGGGGTATTTGGAAGTCAGTAGACAGGTTGCTTACTTTCCCTCTGACCCCAGGCCTGTTTTCAGGCATCAGGGGAAAAGTCACTTGAGAAGCAACCTTATCTAACAAAGGTCCATGGTGCATGGCATGGCACAGGTAAATCCTTGTGGTGACTCTTTTTTGAGTGACTTGAGGAAACAGGGGGAATCAGTGGGCCCGTAAGGCACAGCTGATAACCAGGAGCATGGTGCAGGACAGCCAAAGCACGGTAGAGACCAGTGGGCCCCCACCAATGGAACAGATGTGTTCAGAAAGAGCTGCTTCTTTACCTGCCTTCTGATGAGCCAGCAACGAGGAACTGACTTTGGCCTCTCAACGCCGTCCCGATTCAGAGGGAGGTGAGCGCTCGGCATTCAGACTCCTCCCTACCCACCGCAAGTAACTTGTGCAGGATTTAGTATCCTTCCCTGTTGAGTGATCCCCCTTGGAAACCTCGGGAAAAGTATTTTCCAAGCGCGGCTCCGCGCAGCGGACGCGCTGACCGGGAGCTCCCTCTCCCGGCCGCGGGCCGTGCGGGGCTCGCAGCCCTGCGCCGGGTGTCCGTCCGCGGAACACACCTGATTTCAGCTCGCTGTAGCTCAGGGGAACAGGGCTGGCGGGGTCAGTGCTAGGAGTATTGAAAAAAGGGAGTAGAAAAACCCTTAGCACTGGGTTCTGCCTTTGCCTTGTGCCAATAAAGTGCAAACACTGTCGCAGTACTGGATTTTCCGTCTTGATGCCCGCTCTTGTGGTTGTGGTTAATATGCTCTTGTGGTTTCCACTCGACTTTATCTGTCTCCCATTGCCCAGGCAGTGTCTTGTCTTGATCCTTTCTGGTGAAAAGCATCACAATTTCTGGCTCGTATCCTTTCCTACTTACAACAGGACAGAAGAAATCATCTCTGCCACCTCCCCTCTTTCACACTAGACATCAAATCTTGTCTTTCTGGGTCCGATTTGTGCTTTGTACCTGTCATTCTGACAGACTCGGTGTCTGTAGGGTGTTCTATGAAACAAAATGGTCAGGGAGCAGAGTTACTGCATCTGTGCTGTTTAACAGCTACCATCAAGTACAGTAACAGGTAACTGTTAAATTTGTCATGGTTATGATTCTTGCTGTCTGTAATTGCAATCTCTATATTATTTTCAATTATTCGGGAGAGCAAAAGACTTAAGAAAGATAGTATTTGATTAATTTTGAATATCATCAAAACAAGTTAATTTCCCTACTGATTATCCCCATTTTGAAATGGTATGGAGAAAAAGGAGCTGATGTGATGGCAGGGATGATAATTTCTGGCAGAATAATAGAGTGGATCTGTTCCTTGCGTGTAAGGGAAAAAAGGGGCATGTTGACTATTTTGGGTGGTCAGGGTAAGTCTGGCCTCAACTGTTTGTGCTGGGCTTTAACCAATGAGACAGGGTAACTCAAGGCTTTGTACATATTTTGAAGGGCTTCTCTATGACTGGACATCGTGTGAGATGAGAATGCTTACTGAAAAGCTGGGTACCAGCTGACATCCTTTTGCTGAGAGCAATGATGTCTCTGGCAAGCAGGATGTGGTAGGACCACAGTTCTAGACAGCTTTTTTTTTTTTTTTTTTTTTATGCGGATAGGCTGCTGAAATTATTGTGAAGTGCCATGGAGTAATGTAGGGTTGGGTAGCCACACGAGTCACAAAAACAAGCCAGTCTACGGCTTGACTCTATTTGTTCAGGAAAAGCACTGTATGGAAATCTGGAGGTTTTTCTTGCTTAATTTACCCATGATAAATGAATGAGCTGAAGAAACAACAAGGCATCCTTCAATGCAGTAAATCAACAGAGAGCTTGGATCAGATAATGGACAGTGCTAAAATAATGCTGTTGTATCCCACATGATGATGGCACTGTGATAAATGTAACTTGCTAATCGGATCTAGCAAAGGAGTGATTTGAAGGCTTTACTTCCTGGTAACAAGTACTGACTGGTTAGGATTTCCTGAGCTTGGAGACTCAGTAAGAGGCAAGTTTCACAGGAAAAGAGTGGTGATACAGTTGTTTTCACAGCCTCTCTGAGGAAGTCCTGTTTCACACATGTGACTCACATCATTCACCTGGGAAAGCCGAGGCATGCTGAGCAACAGAAAGTTGACTCCCACACTTGTCTGTCTGTGTGTGTGTTTGTGTGTGTGGCCAGTCTTCACGAACGAAGATGTGGAAAGGTGTTTTTACCTTTCAAGCCTGCGCAATGGATTTTTTAGGTGAGACACAGCCTGCGCTGAACTGAGCCCA
>JAWWLV010000001.1:21182059-21194642 GCA_035041135.1 Platyrinchus mystaceus
GTGACCTTCTCTTAGATGGATGGCCTTAGGGGCTGACGAGCTCCATCTGCCCGGGGGAGTGTCCCTGAAGCAGGTTCAGGAATCGAACCCGCGTTGCGGTGGTGAGAGAGCCTCATCTTAACCACTAGACCACCAGGGGCCCCCTGTGTGTGTGTGTGGTCCTTATTGAGCAAATCATCTTTTACAAGGATATAGCGCTTCCCAGGGGACATGAAATTAATCCCAAATGAGAAAGGTTTGTGGGAATTGAGAACACCATGCTTACCTTCTCTCCTCTGTCACTATTTCAGCAAAGTGGCTGTTTTCTTTCTTTCACTGCAGTGCACTTTGCTTCAGAGCTGAGGTCTCAGCCCTAAATTTGTAAGGCACTGAGTTGTAAGGCATGCAGTGGACTGCAAAGTCACAGCTGTGCCAAAGACACAGAAGAGCTTATTGGACCACTGCTCTGAGAGACTGAATTGAGAAAGAGAACCAGAAGAGGATAACAAATGTCTTGGGAGAGGAAGGGGAGAAAAATAGCTTCAAGCCATTTTTGTAAGTTCTGCTGGGTGGCTCATTTAATCAAAAAATTTTGCCACAGATTATATGTCTTTTCTCTGTCTAAATATCAGCATTGCTAGCTAAGATCACTGTGTTGTTGAGCTTGCTTCCATCATGGCAAAAGAAGTAGAATAATGCATGAAAAATAACTGTGGTTCCTCACTTCAGTTGGAAGTCTGGGAAAATCATGGCTTCCTATGGCACTTTCCATATGTTTGTCTCTTCAAATGCCTCTGTTCAGACATTTGCATGTGACAGCTGGCAGGAAAAGCCTTATCCAGAATCATGCTATGACAGCTTTTCACTAACGTGATGTTATTCATTTCTCTGGAGATGGATAAAGAAATCCTAGGAATTGCAGACAGATGACCACCCAGTACAGAGCCACATCATTTGGATACCACCAACCCCAAAATGCAATGTCTTCAGGGATATCAGTTCCTCTTAATTTCATTATTACAATCCTGTTGATATCCATTGATCTTAAAGCTCTCCATGGGGCAGCCAGCAGGGTACAAAACAGGAGATGCTTCTGATCTTTCATTTTTCCAGTTTTACATCCTTCTGCATCACTCCACACACTTGAAGCTAGCTGCTTGAATAGTCTTCAACATGAAGCCAAGTTAATTTTGTGCTCACTCTGGAGGGTCTGATTGTTTAATTGTCTGCAGAGTGATGTGGGTCTGGTCAGTGGTGCTCTGTAGCCTCATTAGCAGTGTGGGGAAGGAAAGATAGAGGGAGCTAGGGAATTTAGCCGATCACGGTAATTTGTTTCAGCTGGTGAAAGCTGTTGAGGTTTGTTACACACTCCAGGAGGAATTAAACATCTTGGCAGTGCAGTGAGAGATGAAATTTGACATGGAAAAAGGTACAATAATGCCCATTGGCAAAAGTAATTCAAATTTTTCTTCACTTGCCTGGGCTCTGAATTTGCAGTCCCTGGGAAGACAGAACATTAGGGTAGATTTTATCACAGACAGCTTAATGAGGTGTGTAGCTGTAGTTTTAAAAAGGGAGCTGAGCTGCTTGTGTGTTTAAAAAAACCCAACAATATAGCAACACAGAGTGAACTCTGATACATAAACGTTCTGGTAAAAAGTTAATGAAGAACACATACCACAAAATTAACACTGCAGTTGCCTCCTGCCGGGAACAAGAGCTCAACAGGTCAAAAAGTATTATCTGCTTGCATGGATATTAAAACCACTTCAGATTAAATGATATGAGAGAAATACTTAAGAGGCTGTTTTATCTCTATTATTCAGAGGCACAAGCTAACTTCTCTTTGAGGCACAGAAGAAAGTGTTACAGACGTGTATTTTTCTTTTTACATCTTTCCTTTGAAGCATTAGTATTGGCTGCTGTCAGTGTGACAGAACACGAGAACGGACTTCAGGTCTGATTCAACCAGGAAATAAGTTATATTTTCATAGCAAAATTACAGTGATACATAGTACAGTGCTCTGTATACCAGTAAGCTCTCAGACAGTACTTTGTTTCAGTCATCCCTCCTTTAAATAAATGCATTGTCATCTTGTTAATTGCTAGATCTGTGAAATTTTGTGCTGAGTTTGGACAATACTTCATTCACCAGGAGATAGCTTCACAAGTCCAAAACTCACATGCAGAAGGTGAAGTTTTAAAAGACCCTGGAAAACTCTGCATTACTGACAACAGCAAGTTTTTGACTACTAGATTGGTCTTCTCAGGGGCAAGGCACAGTAGAGTATGCAAAAAGTATTTTGACCTCTTAAGGTGAGAAGCATAAGGATGTACCAGGAAATACAAGGAGAACCAAGGGCAAGCATTACATTTAGAGGTTGCATAATGTTCTTAATGTTTACAGAGACTGGTTGAAACACGGAAAAGTAGGAAATATAAACACTTTTGAAATGTATTTTCCCCCTTACAAATGCACAGAGTAGACAATGCTGCCTTTTCATAAGGTGATCAAATGACTCTGGGTTTTAAGTACTTTACTCTTGATTTGCCTTTTCAGTGCCAGATTACAACCCAAATCCTTTTTCCTGGAGCCATATTAATTTGGGAGCCATTATCACACCAGACAGCACAACTTTGGTTTCTATTTTTATCTCAATTTGCCTGTCTGGATTTGGGGTTTTTTTTGCAAGCATGATTGTGCTGGAAAAAGCATTGTTCAGCCTGGAGCTACCAGTGTTGTGCAAGTCGGCTCTGGTTGGGAATTTGAAACACCTTGTGTTGTTTCTTCCAAGTTTTTTTTACATACAGTGGTCTGACTGGGTGCTCAGGTGGCTTTACCTCAAAGATTATGCAAAACACTCTAGGGCCAGATTGTGCAAAAAAAAAAATCTTATGCTTGGCTGTTCCCAAAGGGGGACAGTGGGACTTACTGGCTAGTGAGCACTTTCATTGAGGGGCACCACTAATTACTGTGCTTCATGGTATGGATCTTGTATCCATTCAGTTCCTGAGACAGTAGCCTGTATGTATTTAGTTGTTTTCTTTGAGGAGGGAAAATATGAAGAAACTTGTTTTACCAAAGTCTTTTTATATGCATTTATCACTGTAATTTGCACATTGTATGCCTTCTCTAAAGTGGCTACGTGGTATGTTTCTTGAGCCTAGGTCATAATTTGTTGAGGAAACAAATCAAAGACTGACTAAATCCTCAGCAGATGAAAAATAGAATTTGAAGCTAGTCAGTTTTTGCTAGCTAAGGATTTGATTCCTGCTCTTTAAGAGACTACTTCTTTCTTTTTCCTTTTTTTTTAGTATTTTTTGTGATGAGAGGCAATTGTGAGGTAAAAGGAGAAAATGCATCCAACTGTTCTCATGAGGGACTCTTCCAAAATACAACTGAAGGATAAGAAGGAGGCATAAATCGTGTTTGTAAAGGAAAGCAATAAAGCTTTGTCACCCAACTATTTGCTACTTCACTGTAATGGAGCAAGGACTTCTAAATCTGCTGCTGCTATAGAGTTTTGCTCCTCTAGTCACGAACACCTGTAGTCTCATCAGTGTAGCATAAGACCCTGGCTGTTTTTTCACGTATTCATAGGACAGCCACAGAGAACATCATTACACTCAAAGGTATCCCTACAAGCAGTGCCTAGTCCTTTGTGACTTTCCCTCAGAGCAATTGAATTCTGAATGGCTGCTGTCCTTTTTGAAAAGAACATTAAATTGTTTAAAAATATAATCGCATCAGCCTTTACTGTTTTTCAGTCTGTGCTCTGCACTTACAGCAAACTGCTGTTTACAGCTGCCTGTGTGGTTAACCCATGGGAGTGGAGGTAAAGAGCCACAGCTGTGCCTCTGAGAAAGGAGTTAAACATACATTAACTGTATATTATCTGCTGAGAGTCTTAGAAGTTACAGTAAAGAGGAATGGGCTGCAGTCAGGTAGTATCTTGCAATTAAACATCATTGCCTTTCAGTCAGTAAGACCACCCATGGCACCCCATTTGCTAGTGTATATGGATACAACCCAGCACCATGCTGTACTTCAGTACTAGACTGATCAGATACTGCAGTAACTTGGCTGGTTGTGAAAGTGTTATGTATCTTCCTAGCACTGCCATGGGGTACTGGCTTATCTAGGAAACTTCAGAATACTTATGTCTAGATTTCTCTTTTTCTCAATGCACAACTTGTGTCATTTAGGCCTGGTACCTCTCAAACTGTCCTAGAGTCCTATGACCAAATGAATGACTTTTTCTTTTTTTATTCTTTTTTTTTTCCCCCCCCCTCTCCTTTGACACATAGGGGAAAGAAAAGCCTGGCTGGCACATAGTCATCCATTGTGGACCATTGTGGTGAGCTGCTGTGACCAGTGTAAGATGTGCCTCCATTACAGATTCCCAGCACAGAGCCACTCCTGACTGTCTCATGTTTATTGGTCCCATTTGTAGAGTGCAAGGAGCCACCCTGTCACAGGTTGTGAGGACCCCAGAGACAGGGTCAGGAACAGCCCCTGGCCCAGTCAATAGAGCACCACTGATAATGATCGTAGAAATGTCTTGAGTACTCCTGGCTTGTGGGGCTCTTCTTTCCATGGAGACCAGTGTTTTCTTTCATTTATGAAATCATTTCTCCAAGTCACGTTTCAGGCCTGAATATATTGCTACTTATGCCCTGTGTACCTTTTCTGCTGATTAGCAGAGGATTTTAATTTCTGAAATTTGTCATTGTCACTCCATTAACTCAGACTATCACCAGCTCTCTTGAAATCATAGTGCTTGACCCCAAAGGCATAAGATCCCTGTGGACTAGCCACCAATGCTTACAAAAATGTTCCTGTAACAGAACTGACAGTACTAGAAGGGTCTGGGTTTCACAGGTGAAAGCACAGCTTACTAAAGAGCACAGCGGTCTTGTGGCTGGGAAACAGTGTTTCTTCACGGTGTGAAACACGTGGTGAGGTGGGGGAAAATATGTATGTGATGCTGCACGCTTGGAGGGGAAATGTTAGCTGGGTGGAGGGGATAGGGTGTGTGGGGAAGGGCCTGTGTGAAGTGCAATGGTAGGAAAGGGTTTGTGTGCATGGAGGTTGGTTCATGAGACTGATGGCAGTGAAGGAAAGAGTGGGCTTTGCTGATGATTGTGTGCTTAGTAGTGCTTTGGTTTGCAGAGGAGGAGAAATGTAGAGAAAACAGTGGTGTCATAGGGCTCTTCTGAGGTAATAAGTAACCTGTGGTTTCAAGAGACTCATCTATAACTATGGGTGGCCATCTGAATGGTTAGAGTGAGAATATGCAATAGAGTTCAGTTTCCTACCCTTTCACTAGTGTCTGTAGTTTTAAGCAGTGGCTTGGAGTAAGGCCCTTCTGGTGAAGAATTGCGGAGATATCAGATACATTGACCCCAACCTATACACACTGCTTCCTTATCGTTTGAGCTGTAGAGGATAGTCTCTGGATCATGGGGGTTTCCAGAGATTAGAGATCAACTTCCAAGAGGCTGCTATGTCTCTTATCTGTGGTTTTCAGCATTAGAGTGCAAGTAATTAAGGCAGTGAGTTTCAATAGCATTTGAATGCTGAACTTATTTCTGGATCCTGTGACAACTTTTGAGTTCTCTGCAGTCTTTTTGGCTAAAAACCTTCTGGTTCCTCCATCTTACAGAGGTACTTTATGTGCTATCGCTGGTAGAGCTATGTTCTTCCTCTAGGACAGCTACACCTCATTGAATTTGGACAGTGGTCTGTCAATGTGATTTGCCTTGTTTAGAGACATCTGTTTTACAGTTAATTATGTAGTATGCAGAGTATAGTTCAAAAGCCAAGTCTGGTACTGGCAGTTTTTAAGTGCTACCGTAGGTCATCCTATCCCTGAAACTGCAGGCTAAAAAGCAAATAGCAAATTTAATTGCTGGTAACAGCAATGTTTCTTTCCATTTCTTTATGAAGGAAGGTCCAAGCAGAAGTTAAGATGCCTGTGAGGTTTTATTTTGAATTGAAAATACACAAATAATTTGTGCCTGTTCAGGTTAAATCTTGTTTCTTGCTAAGGAATGGCTTGTTCTTATGAGGCTGTAGGCATACATGTTTACCTGGCAACATATTCACTGGCATCTGTGGTGCCTGGTGCTCTGTGATATTTACCACATTGCAGTACTTTGCTCGTCCCCAAAACGCATCCTGTGAAAACCAGTTTGTAAGCTGAAATTCTTCTAATTTCAGTCTGGTAGCTCAGCTGAAAGAAATGGCTTTGCACTGAAAGGGGCACTGAAAATCCATTCAGGGGGAGGTAAACTCAGGTACATTTTTTAGGCACAGGTTTAAGTGATGCTGCCAGTTTTCACATAGTGACTGCCATGATGACTCCTGTCTGTACCTGTGACCTTCTTTTCCACTAACTTTTCAGCCTCTGATTCCAAGTAGGTCTGTGACAAGCCACTCAGCTTTTACCTGTTGCTGAATGCAGACCTTTTCAAAACAGCAACAAACTTTTCAAGGATGATTATGTGGAGGAACGTGCAAGAGTTTTGCACCCCACTGGCTTAGAAGCGAACAGAAGGAACGTGTGACAGCTGAGTAGATAAGTAAATTGTGTGAAAGCAGGACTTCAGAGAGATACTGAGATGTTAGTACAGGCACTTGTAAGCCCTTATTTTTAGAGCACATTGCCAGGTGTGGGGGATAAGGGAGTGATTCAAAGTGAAGGTGAAACAAAACTTGCCAGATAATATAGTGCTTTCAGTTCCACTGATTTATTTATGCTGAGGATTTAGTACCTGCTGCTTCTGTTTCAGGTATAGTTCATTATATAATAGTTATAGTTATGTTGTAAGTGGTTATTATTGTTGGCATGGAAGGCAAGGGAGCAGATGCAGGCTTTGTTTGCTCTGATTTTGAATTTAACTTTTGGCAACTGTAATTTTGTACCCATGATTGGTCATTTCTTTTCCGTCTATTTGATATAAAACCAGATAAATAAAAGTCTGTCAGCACAGAATTTGAAGGAATAGAGTCAAACCAGTGTATGAAAAGCCAAAGACGATGAGATGAATTAGATACTAGATAGCCCCCCATCAATTATGATGTGACAGTATATTTCCCACCCTGTGATAAAAATAGATTGTTTGTCATATAAAGCATTGTTATTTTCTCTCACTTAAGGCTAAGGCTAGATAGAAAAATGTGATTTAATTCTTATGAAAAAAACCTTTCTCCTCTTAGTCCCCAAATTCTTATCAGGAAGCAGGGGAGCAGCAAAAGAATATGCAAAGAGAGAGCTAGAAAACTCATGTTCAAGTTGGATCTGGAGTCAGTGAAAGAGGATAAATTTAGGATCAATTTTGCTGTCATTTGTTTGCACTTCTTAGCTGAGGAACAGGAATGGGGAAAAGAGTTAGTGTAATGAATAGACAATGGTTGTAGGACTAGCAGCAAGCTTTTTATAGCTGGAGATGGCCTAAGTTGAATTTTGACCTGCTAAAATATTAAGCTAGTTATCTATTCCTCTGACTGCATCTTGGAAATACTTAACTAAATGGTATATTGGGACTTTACTGTTGGTGCCTTCCCACTGGAAAGGGAAGTGGTTATCGTTTATGTTTGTGGTAATGTGCACTGTGGGGTGATAAAGGAAAGGCAGGTAATTCACAATATGATTTTTACTCATTAAGCCCCATTGAAACCCACAATGAACTGTCTCCATGTTGTGCTATCTTGAGAGCCTTGTAACAGATTTTCCCACATTCAGCCCTGTCATAGGCTTTTTGAGATATTGCTTATGGTCTGCATAAGATGTATTTTGTGTACCTGTTTGTACTTCCCCTGCGAATGCTCAGCTGTGTGTGTTTGGTTTTTCAAGCCTACTTCAATTCAAACTAATGACTTCAGGGAATATTCCCTAAGCCCACAGAAGGGTTTACTATATTTGAATCAAGTGACTTCAGTAACCAGAAAGAGGATAAGTATGGGCAATAGATCCAATATAAAAATAGGTTTACAAGGTAGTTACATTCTTTTAGGAAATGTGCACTGGGAACTTTTTCTCGTTTTGGTAAAAAAGCTATTTCTTCAAAGCCCCATTTTGAAAAATCCCTGATAATACCCTCAAAATTAAACAGGATGTACCCTTTTATATTGAACAGCTTAACAGCCTGTAATAAAACACAATTCAGACTTGTCCTTTAGGAACATGATATAACTTCAATGTGTATAGTATGGACAAGGACTACCTTAGAAACATCTAACTATGAATCTCAAATGAGCATTGCTGAGAATCTGACCCAGACCTGGTTTACCACCTCGCAGGCTCTTCCAAGACTAGAAATAAAAATTCATTCATTTGCATTTTCTGAAACTTGAAAGATGAGTTGACTCTTGAGCAGATGCCACATGTCAATGGCAGTTTCTGCAGATGAATAACAAAGCTCTTTAGGGGTGCTAAAAATAATCAGAATCTATAGTCATGAAGAGTCAATCCCTAGTACCCAATCTGTAAATAAGCAAGCTATTGACTAGTATGGTAGGTTTATATCTTTCATGTATTTTAAGCACTTTGGAAAGCAGAGGTAGCATGATCTAGATGTTAGATAAACAAACTAGGAACTGAGGACTTGACTTTCCAATCTCTGAGACATGGTTTATGTGACTTGCAGTGAAGACAGCCACAGGTTTTTGGGATCTTACAGAGCAGTGGTACTGTTTTGAATATTTACCACTTTCAAAATGTAGTCAGATAAGATGGGTGGGACATTTTAAAATACAATTCCACCACTAGATGGGGGGAAATAGTTATCTTGACAGTACTTTACAGTCCCACTTATTAGAAAAAAACCCACCCAAACAACAAAAACGCTTTACTGTAATGCTGCTTCTATATCCTATAAGCTGTTTTTAAGCATAGTTCATCTGACCCAGTGTGGGTGTTTGCAGTCTAAGCAGGTTGCTTGAATTCTGTAAATTAGGGGATCCTAAGTGGTTTCAGATGAAGGCATCTTCATTGTAGCTGTCAAAAAGTGGATGAAGCAAACCCCACACCTTTTCCTCACTGTTTGCAGGTGCTGCCTTTCACAATCTTCCTTTCTGGGAAAGCACGTTTTTCTACCAGACTGAAAGATTAAGGAGGGCTTTCATCTGCCTTTGTAAACTGAAAAGTTTGGGAAAAGTCTGTTTGTTTCTCTTTCACCATCTGTCTCCTCTAAAACAAAGTAATCTCAGGGGTCTACAGTTGCTCTGCCTCTGTCATGGGTCCCACTGTGGCCAGGGCTCCTGCACCATACAGGCTGCCTGTTCTGTCTCATCAGTGTCACATATGCTCCAGCTCTGTGGTTATAGCTGAGGGAGACTTAGAGTAATTTCCACACCTACTCCCTTCTCCAAACAGCTTTCTCTTTAACTCATGAAAATGTACAAATGTTTGGGAGGGCTAAAGATTGGTTTCTGGAGGCAGTGTTCAGTTTTGTAAGACTTATACCTGTTAGGACACCTAACCTGAGATTAAAATGTCCCCTCAGGTAGTTCTTCACTTTTAAACAGGTATTTCTGGAAGACTTAGGCCTTGATTCAGTCCACACAGAAAACTAATAGCAAAACTCTTTTGAGTTTGACTGGTGATGGATGAGGTTCTGGATTCATTCAACAAATCCAAATCCAATTTTTCCAGCAAAATTACAGCTTAGTTGAAAGCTGTTACATAGTAAAAAGCATAAAAGTGCTCCCAGTCTGCATCTTGCAGGGCTGTCCAACTTGTCTACTTCCCTTACCATTTGTTCATGCTAAGTTAAAAGGACACAAGTTATTGTGACCTGGCTTGCTGATTGTTTATCTTCATCTCTTTTTCTACCTTCAGAAGGAGACTTACATGAGAATGGACATAATATACCTGCCAAGAACTTCTAAATTTTTGCAGAGGCTTCCTGCTTCCTTTCTAATATGTAAAAATGTGGGTTTACTTGTAAACAGTCCATGGTGAGAAAATTGTCAGGGGTACACACATCTGTATTTAGATATTGTTTTGTGTTCAGTACTTTTTTTTTCCTTTAGAAGTGATTGGTCCTGCAGGCTTTTGCTGAAGGTCAATTTAATATCTATGTCTGTATACAGGGACACAAAAAACACATACAAAATGTTTTTTTGGCTCTGGCCAAAGTGTTCTGCTTTGCAATAAATGGAACTGCAAAGTTTGGAAGGATACACATTTTTTAAAATTAAAGGAATAGATTTTTTAGTTTATAAAAATAATTTTCTCTAATTGTCCTTTTAAAATAAAGAACCTGACACCTTTAATTTTGCAAATTTCAGAACAAAATAGTTTCTGAGAACTGAAAAAAACCCCATCTTTTAATCTAAGTGAATTATGTGATTTCACAGATATTATTGCTTATCTTAAAGACTGGGGAAAATAAGTGCTGAAGAGGGTGGAAAAAAAAAGAAGGAAGAAAAAAACCCAAACCAGCAGCTCTTGCAATGCAATGAACAGTCTCATCAGACAAGCCATGTACAGATGTCATTGAAAAAGGTAAGGTAGTCAGTTCAGATACATATAAACAGGAAATATTTCAGTTTCCAAGGCTGATAACCTTGACTTTTATTGCCATTATAACTGGGTTTTTTTATATAAGATCCAGTTGAAAAGCTGGACATTTTTTTCTATGATTAGAGCTTCAGCTGAGAAGCTTGTAGGCTCTTTCCCATCCTCTTGAAAGAGGAATTCTGGCTGGATACCACAGAGGAGTAGTTTTCCATCACTTTTCAATTCTACTAAAGCTTAAAAAACCCCTGTCTCTTTCACTGGAAAATACAAGTTCAGCAGGAACTGTGAAAGAAATATACTGCAGTTTCATGATCAGAAAATTGCTTTTCTACCTCAGCTATGATATAATAATACTTCAAAGCTTTCTATTGTTCATCTCCTATCCAGGATAGAATTGCTCTTTGAGGCATAAATTCCTTTATTCTGCTAGGAAGGCTCTGAGTGAGGAGAGAAAGCATGATTTAGGAGCTGAGCTGATAACCAAGAGAGCTACACTCAGTCCCTTGGACTGTCAACTTCAGCAAGTCATTCCTTGGCTTTATGCCACCTATAAAATGGGATGAGAGATGCGTTCACTTGCTGTTTGTCTCGCCTCTGTAGATTGTGGAACATATGGTGCACGAATTGCCTTTTCCTTGGTGCCAAGGACACCAGGGACCCAGATTGCAGTTGTGGCTTCCAAGACAAGCCATAAACAATAACAGGAAATGAGGTATTTGTCTTTGTTTTGGACAGACCTCGTTAAAAATGCCTTTGTGTTCCGCCACTTAATCTAATGCCCAGCTAATTCCCAACTGGGGGCTAGCCACTGAAAACGTGAAAGGGTCAAAGTCTCAGTCTCCCTGCCAAGAGAAAGCTCCTTCTCACCTACTCCTACCCTCCTGTCAAGGGGCTGCTGCTTTTTTTTTTGCTGAGACTGACCCTTGACTTATGAACCAGCAAAGGTGGAGGTACTTGATGGGGAAGAGAGGAGCCAGCCCGTGGGTGTGGTGAGAGCAAAGAAATAGGATGCATAAAGCAGCCAAAGTGTTGGTACTGGAACAAATGTTGAGCAACCTGGGAATACAAGTAGGAATACAGCAGTTTTTTCTAAATGAGGAGGAGGGTTTGGATAAAGCATGTTAGTCCTGTACAGGGTGAATTAAGAGCTTCAGAGTCATGTAGCTTGTGCTGCGACTGGCAATATAATACTTTTACTGAAAATTTCCACGGGAAAATGCTGTCTTTGAATAAGACATGAAGTTTCCTTCAAGGAAAATCTACCTGAAAAATATAAGATTAAATCAGCATTTTGAAGAGAAGTGATGATTTTCATTTAGCTTTGTCTTAAAATGCTTTTCTCTATTCCTTGTTTATGAACAAAAAAAAACCAACACCACAATTCTGTTTTAAATTGAAATGGAACAAAAGTCATTATTTTACATCAAACCACAAGCTTAAGCGTGAAATGGGATTTTTTTCTTGGCTTAATAATTGTGAATAAAGGTTTTTTTCGCATGAATTTAATCAGTGGAAAAACCCCAAACATCTGGTATTTCAGCTCCTTTTTAACTATCTCTAAGTTGTACAGTACTGTTTAGGCACATGTAATGTTTCTTGACAGTTAAGATTAAATGTTTCGTTGGGAATGAATAGCTGCAGTGCTACACACTTACAAGATGCTTTTTGGGTAATCATGGTGCGCACAGTCTCTCTCCTGCTGAATTTGAAGGCATAAAGAGGGTGCAGAAGGACCACCATACAAACAGTACTGATAGGACACTGGGAAATAAGTGGCCTTAGAGCGGTACAGAAATCCTTTTGCTTTATTGTCACCTACCCTTATCTCCAGGGCCTGTTGCTGGTGTAAGAGAAGCAGGCAGCTGACCAAGTAAGTAGGTTGCTGTGGGCAGTAAGATTGCTGCCTGTGCCAAAGCCCTGCCAGGCCAGGCTGCTGCCAGATTGGTGTGAGCCCTGGGGGACTGTGGCTTGCCCTTCCTTGACCACAGCTTCCACACCCATTCAGCTGGGTCTTCATGTCCTGCAGCTCTTCATCCTGGGTTCTTCTCATCTCTCACCATGGCAGGAGCAGCCTG
>JAWWLV010000001.1:21223768-21243868 GCA_035041135.1 Platyrinchus mystaceus
AGAGCAGGAGTCTCTCCCGCCCCCCCCGGCATGCCTGTTCCCTTATTCGCTTGTAAATAAACCTCTTAATTAACCAAGTTTAAAAGAATTGGTCATTTTACCTATAACACTGCCATTAAATACTTCTGCAGTCATATCTGTTTTAATGAAATGTTTGAAGGGCAGGCTGTGTAAAAGAGACTCACAAATAAAGCACCAGAGTCCAGAGAGCAGAGCAATAAGCAAAACCAGCAAGCGTAGATTTAACTTTTAGGCCTTTATCTGCTATCTTTTCTCTCCTCCACCCAATAATTGTTCTAACTCTTCAGCATGTGTTTTCCTATGCCAAAGAAAAGCGTGCATGACTCTCACATGCTTGTGGCTGTTGAGTTCACACATGCTGACAGATGTGCTGCATCGAATACTTCTATTCTGATGGATTTTCCCCATAGGGGAGACACCATCTTGACTCTTTCCCTTGTTGAGACACTAGGTTTTTGGGAAATTCACAGGGATTTTTGCCTTTTGTTTAGCATCTGTTGAAATTGGCCAGTGATTAAAAAAAAAAAACAACACAAAAACCCCCCTTAAACAACAATAACAACAAAAAACCCCCCCACACAAAAAACCCCCACAACAACAACAAAAAAAATGAAGGGACAGACAAATAATGCAAAATTCCTTTTTTAAAAATATCTCCTTCTTGAACTTTCTGAAAGGGAATTTTGAGATTTATTTCTTCTGCCTTTTTTTTTCCTAAATATCTGATTTCTAATAAATGCATTTGTTTTAAACAAAAATTATCCTTGTAAGCATTTTTAATAACCAAATCTTCATGAGGTCCTACCACTGAGTTTAACAGATATGACAAATTTTAATTTGTAGTTATGATGTTAACCCCTATGGCTTCCAGGAAAACAAAACAACCCCCCCAAAAAAACAGAGAAGAAGATAGGAAGAGATCATTCCAGAATCTTTGCAAGAGAAATCCATGGATTTTTTTTTTTTTTTTTAATGATTCAGAGTTACAATAGCCTCTGGAACAGGTAATTTTCTACTTCAGCTCTCAAATGAAGAACTGTCACACTTTCTAACCACACCACTGGTGAGATACATTATCTTGCTTCACACTGGTTACAATAATCTGACAACCTTGGGCCACATCCTGTTCAACAAAGTGTTTTAGAACTTCTTAAAACTGATCACAGCATTTGATCCTCACCTGTTCAATGAAATGGAACTTGGTGTTCAAGCAGCTCTACCCTTAAATAGATACAGAGTGAGAAGAAGTATTTTTTTTTAGTTGGTTTTTATATTTCCTTAGCCATTCACTCAGTCAGCCCATAACAGCAGTAGAGTCACCGTGCAAATGAAGGCTTAAATGAGAGGGGTGAGGAAAAAAAAAGCTTACAGGGTATTGCAGCAAATACCCACTCTTGAAAATGTTCCACTCTGAATTTGATAAAAGAGAGTCCTTGGGGTTTATTTGTTCTGTGGGGTTTTTTCCCCTTATAATGACAATGAGTATGAAACCATGTGTTAGACAAATGCATCAGTCTGGATTATTCACCTGACTTCACTGCAGTGAGTGATGCAATGTGGGAGGCAAGAGGGGATGGGAAATTTTGCACCTTCCTCCCTCAAGTTAGCATTGATTTTTTTCTTTGCAGTTTCAGAGATCTGACTGCAACTGTTAAATGCTGTTTCACTTTTCCTTTGCAAACTACTTCTGTCTCTCACTGAGGGCTGCTGAAACCCCCACCATGTCTAAGACAGCAATAAATTAAGAGCTCCCTCCCATGGTTATCATACTTCTTGCACTTAATTAAACTGCTTTTAGTGGCGTCATGAGACACTATATTTCTCATCCATGGTTCAGCATGGCCCCACATGCAGCTCTCCACCCAGTCTAGCAAAGTTTATCAGGTGTGGTGAATGCCCTCCCTCTCTTCTCCTACACAAACTCAGCCCAAATTAGCCACAGGTTCCAGTGGCCAGTAAAGCTACCTGCTTGTTCCAGGTCAAATGTCAGATCATCAGTTTGCTCTCTGTGCACTGGCTTATTTACTGACATAGGACACTGGTTTCCTTCCATCTCCTACACTACCTTCTTTGAGATAAATGATTATCTTCCCCATTTTCTACACAGAATGAAAAGGAGGCTATACTGTCAAAGACATGGGAATAGGCGACCTAATCTCTGCTTGATGGAGTACTTTGTATTTCAGAGGTAAGCAGGTATTGATGCAGCCCCAAATTAATTGGGATCAGAGTCACCTGATTGTCATTGTTTAAAAAATGCAGGGACTGCCCTATTTATCCCAGTCCTTAGCTTGCTTCTGCTCTTCTCTCAGTAAGTCCACCTCTGCGTTCTTTTGCCTTCTCTCACCATGAGCAAGCAGCAGATTCATGTAAGTAAAAACACTGCTCTTGCACAGTGCTTCTTTGCTGAGATTCTCAAGGTGTTGCAAGAGTATTGGAAAGTATAATTAGCTCTTCTGTCACAAAAGAGAAAACAGGTCTGGCAAAAGAGGGAAGTAGTGCTGTAGCAGTGCACTGTTCCTCAAACTGTCTGTGGCAAAGACCACTTGTCCTTGCTGCACTCCTGTGTTCTGTCAGTGGATAGAGCTGTGTTGTCCAATTAGATGTAAAAGAAGCAGTATGGCCTGGGTCTCAAAGGCATTAGGAAATAGCTCCTGTGAAATAAGTAGGAGGTGGACTCTTGCCTTGAGTAGTAGCATTTTTCAGTGACAAGTCGCTATAGTTATTAGTGTTTAGGTAAAATTGGTATGTGTGTTGTACTGTTTGGCAGTGAAGTCCATGGGAGGTGTGCAGATCTGGTGCAGAACTCCTTGCAGAACTGCAGGAGTTCCCCCATGGAGAACAGGAACTGGGAAGTTTGAAAACTTTTCAGCTTTATCTCCAAATTTCTGGCTCAATCCTTCCATCAGAGACTTGGCTGAGCCTCAAAATTGTGATTTGTTCTTTAGCCTTAAAGCACACCTCTGCTCTTACCCGATCTCTTCTTTCTATGATGTCCTGTGAATAAATATATATCATTCCTGTGCTAGGTCCTTGTGTGTCTGTTTGGTTCTCCTCTGCGTGGGGTGAGACAGGTGGGTCATGGAGGATGCTCCCCCTTACTTCAGACCTTGGCTTGTAATGTAGGTAGTTTGTGCAGAGAGTAATGAACTATGTCACAGTGCTACAAGGACTACTACAAGTCCTTCTACAAGGACTTACCACCTTGTAAAGAGGGAATGTAGAGCTTTCAGAGAACATTTTAAGGGAAAGTGGACAGAAGTAGCTGCAGGTCTAGTCCCTGTAAGTCATAGCCTTTAGTAGCTCATCTACTTCCTTATTACCTAATATCTGCTTTGTGATTTAAGTTTTACCTCAGAGAAAAGAAGTTTGAAAGGTGTGCCATGAACTCAGGGCCTTAAACCTGAAGAGCTAGCCTCTAGCCTGAGGGGCCAGGGGAAAAGAGAGCCTGAGAAGAAACTTGCAGGCACCTGTTAATCTTCCTCTCCCCAGGCAGAAGTGTTGGAAGGAGGAGGGGGGAATTTCAAGGATTTAAAGGCTTGGTTGTCTTAGGGAAATGCAGCCTAATAAAATGGATTTCAAGGGAAACCTGAGCTGGCTTATTTTATGGTGAGGAAAGAATCTGAATATTATTTGCCAGTTTGTGAACAACCTTCATTCTTCTCAGTCAGTGACTGAGGAGATCAATCTTAAGACTTGCCCTGGCCTCATTGCCAGGTTGGAAGAAGGTGCCCTTTCCCAGCAGCTCTTCTCTGCAGCAACCTTTGTCATGAAGGTCAGGCTAGGTGGTCTGCTGGCCCTTTCTGGCCTGAAAAGCTGCTGAAAGCCATTTCCAGCCTTGCAGCAAATCATTTTCAAATGACTTTGGGCATGACCTTGTTTAGGCATCTTCACAGGAGGGGAAAAGGAGTTCGAGTTCCAACAGGGGAGATTCAGGTTTAGTGTCTTTGTGGTCGGGATGGCTGTTGTGCCTCGGAGGTTCCCTGCACTCTGGTTGCTCTGTGTGGGTAGCTATAGCTGGAGCCCAGCAAGGCAGGAACCTGCTGAGGCAGAACAGACGTGGTTAAAAATCAACAGGGTTAACATGCTGTGCTCTCAGAAAGGGAGAGAAATAACTCCCTCCTATTAGAAACTGACTGTTGAGGAGCATCTACTTTTAAGTTTTATTTTTTATTCTGTGTGTAAAGTCTGTTTACAAAAAAAAATCACTGCACTTTATTGACTCTAATTTCCAGGCCAGAGGATGGGCAAATAATTTGACTTGGGCAGAATAATAAAAAATATACAGTATTTTCCTTAGTCAACTACATCATGATCTTTAATCTGAATTAACTGGATTACCTATACTGTCTTTCTAGAAACTTCTAAAGCCCCTTTCACCGTAGACTTGACCTGCTCCAGAACAATTTTCTTTTATTCCCCTCAGTGTGACTATACAATACTGAGCCTGCTTGGTGCAGTGTGAACAATGACCACACTAACAGCACTTAAACAAAGTGCACAGAGAGTTGCATGTGTTTTGTCACAGCTTCTATGTGGTGTGTGGTACTGCCTTGATTTTACCTAACTAATAAAGGATTGGGAAAGAAAAAGAGAACAAGACACTCACATGAAACAGAGCAGGGCAGAAAAATGTAATTATCCTTATTTTCCACCTTCTTGGTGTCATTGTGAAACAGTGACCCTTCCCCATGTCATCCGGGTTAAAAAAATGGGTTCAAACTGACAACGACCTGTCTATCCAAAGTTGTTCATTCTCATACATTTTGGCACTTCAAAATCCTGATGAGGGTCAAGAGGACTTTTCAGCTGGTAATCTTTGTGGGTTCAGAAATAAGAAATATTGGCTTATGAAAGTGTTTAAGCATATCTAAAACCTGATTTGGATTAAGCTAAGGGAGCTTTCCAGAAGTCTGCTATATTCTCTGTTATGAAGGAATTAATAATATTCCCCACCAGAAGTATGAAACAGTGAGGTAAGTGAACCACCTGACTTTGTGAGGATCACTTGGGACGTTTCTAAAGGTCACCTTTTTTTGTTCTCTCTGTTTCATACTTGGGGATTCAGCTTGTGTGCAAATACAGCACCTCTCCTTCCAAACGGGGTTGCACAGCAGGCTCCTTCCAGGGCAGGTTTTGTTTTTCCTTCCTGTCTGTCGGTAGCTTCAATGAAGAAATTCCATGCCAAGTCATCATAGTTGGTTTTTATGCAAAAGAAAGAGTCTCACTTTTTTTAGAAAGCTCTATAAAAGTATTCTAAAAATCTGGATTTCTGTTGTGTGCTACTTATTTCCACTTGCATGCAAAATATTACTATGCCGGCCCAGTGAGGATGTTTTTGCTTTCTTCCTCTTTATTTAAAATGTATGCTTTTAAGACATTCGTATATATGATAACCAACTTTTCCGAAAGTGCTCTCATGTGGCAAAAGCTGGACCAGGCTCATGTGTTTTTTTTTCTCTTTTATCTTGGGGTATTCTCTTTGAGCTCAGGCCTCTCTGGGGCTGTTGGCAAGTAAGTGTATGCTTGCACACACCATTAGCATAGCAGGGTGCCTTGGTGCTGGCTGTTTTTACCTGCACTTACTCTGTTGTAAAGTGGCAATTCCAGGAGGCACTGGGGACTTGCAGTGGTTTTTATGGTGTTTTTTTTTTTTTCTTTCCTTTTTTTAAAAGCCTGTACTCCATAAAGGTTTTGATCAAGGTCAACTTTGCTTTCTGCACAGCTCTTTTCCTCCCAGTTGCAGACAGGGAGTGACATGCCTCTCCAGGCCTGCCAGGTTGTAAGCTGACCCAGTGGGTGATGTCAGAGTTCCAAATGCCATCAAAACTGTGCTCCAGCCTCACCTGAAACTGGCTCTTCCCGTTTTCCCTTAAAATTAACAGTGTGGTAGTTGGTGAGTACAGTTTTGGGGCCGTTTTTACTGGAGGGTGCAAACCTTGCCAGTGAATTTTGGGATCCTATTCTGAGAATGTGAAAGGCTGTCAGCTTATATAAAGTCTTATGCAAGGAATTATTCTAGGGAGAATTCAAAGCTGATTTTTCCTCCCACCTGTGGCTATCCATTACATTTTGCCTACGTGTTCTTTCCATACCTTTTTTATTCTTTAGTAAACTTAATACCTAAGCTACTGAGCACATTAGTAATGCTTGATTGCAGACCCTAGTGCCTGTGCTGCAGTGCTGTAGCTCTGTTATTAGAGAAGTGGGAATGTCCTTGGCCTCTTACTCAGCTGATCTCTGAGCAGGAAGCAGCACCTCATTAACATGAGGTTGAACTTGTTGGAATGAGTCCGGAGGAGGGGGGCCACCAACATGATTAGAGGAACGGAGCACGTCTCATATGAGGAAAGGCTGAGACAATTGGGATTGTTCAGCCTAGAAGAGAAGGCTTTGGGGTGACGTGATTGAGGCCTTCCAGTACCTGAAGAGAGTCTACAAGAAAGACAGACAGGGACTTTTTACAAGATCATGTAGTGACAGGACAAGGTGGAATGGCTTCAAACTAAAGAGGGGTAGGTTTAGATTATATATTAGGAGAAAGTTCTTTTTTGTGAAGGTGGTGAAACACTGGAACAGGTTGCCCAGAGAAGTTATGGATAGTCCATCCATGGCAGTGTTCAAGGCCAGGCTGGATGGGGCTCTGAGCAACATGGTCTAGTGGAAGGTCTCCCTGCCCATGGCACGGAGGGTGGAACTAGATGACCTTGAATGTCCCTTCCAACTCAAACTATTCTATGAATATCTTTTACTGACCAGTGACTCCTAGGTGTTGCTATGTGGAATGAGAGAAAAAGAAGGCTATTTTATGGTATTTGGCCTATCTCCTAGGTCTTGAGAGTTCTACTCCGACTATAAATAGATGTGTATAGTAGTTGTCTCAATGCAAGTTATTGATGGACTTAGTATTGTGCTGTCATGGCCTCTACTGCTGCAGACTTGATTGGATGAATGTGGTCGGGGGGCCAGCTGCACTGCCAATATGGGATGTTGGGTGTTTTGGGGACATGGGCAGGGGTGGGGAGCTTGGGGGCAGTAGTGCTTCCACCTCATGAAGCAGGAGACCCCCATGGCAACACACTATCAGGGCCTTGGGTGCACAGGGGAGCACCTTTATAATAGCTCCAGGCAGAAGCAGTTTTGTACTGATGCAAACTAGTAGACTTGTGCTCTACAAGTTTTCATCTCTCTCATGTGCCATAGAGTTGATTAAATTGATCACGTACAGTGATGGAAGTTTCTGTCTTTCTTGGTTCATAATTATCTCCATGGAGAAACCAAATGGTTCTGTATTATAACAGTAAAGCATAGAAGTAGATAACATAGATAACAGCTTTTTTATATGGGGATAGTACATAGTCTAATTTACATTTACTCTCCTGCGTATTTCAGAGCTCTGCAGGATGGATATAATTGAATAATGAGTTTCTTTCATTGATTCATCTACTTAAAAGGACCTTCCTTGTGGCGTGATTAGTGACAGGACACTGTATGCTGCTTCATCCTGCACTTTACTCTGGACAAAACGATATTTCTGTACTAATTGTGTCCATATATTGCTCCAATACTTGGGATAGGCAGCTGCCTCTGGATTCAGTATGTTCTAATAGTCAGAAGGTATTTGCACTTTAATTTGTCAATTTGGCTTTAAAGCATTTGTCCAGATGTATTCTGAAAGAAAGGGACTCAAGTTCCTACAATACTGTTTCTGCTGTCTTCTTAGATCTCCTGTGTGGATATTTGTCAGAGGTCTACATAAGAGGTATCAAAGCAAAGGGGGCCAATAGGAAGAGAATAAAAGTGGAAAAAACACTTTTCAGAGAGAAAACTATCTATCAATAAGGCATTGCTGACCAGTAGTTATTGATAAACAATATTAATTATAATAATTATATTTAATAAAATAAGTAAATTCAGAAGCTTTTTCACATTTGGTTCTCAAATTGGAATGAAGGAAATTTCATCAGATTAAATATTTTTCTAGCAGTCAGAGTCTAACAATCAACAGGATCTTCTAAAGGCTGAGTCACTTCAGTGTTAAATCAATAAGTTCAAAATTGTTTTCTAATTCAGTGACTTTGAATACATTTTTTGGTACTTATATTTTCCCAAATCAAGAATTGTGGCATTAACTACAAAACATTTTAATTTGATTGTTGTCATCAAATGAAAATATTTACACAGTATGGTTGGTGTGGGTTTTTTGGCTAATAAGGATATTTTGTAGATGTGTATACTTCAGCAATTATATAAAAATATTTTTTTCATTCTAACATTCCCATTGTAGTAGATTTGGGAAAAGGGGGATGAATTCCTTCATATGTCTGGCAAATAATTAACTTTCCATTTACCCTTTGTATCAAGTTAATTTTGGAAGGAGACTGGAACACAGGTTCATACACTGAAAACCAACATTCTAAATAATTTTTAGTATGACTTAATAGATTTTCCACACTGCACAAGTTTTGAAATTTTCAAGTTTTGAAACTCTCTGTAAAGTTGCACTTTACAGAATTCTGGATAACAGCAGTGAATATGACAATATAGAAAATCTGTAGGTGCTGACACTTGGATGAACAGAACATTTCTTAAATCAGGAAATGGTTTGTTATGCAGGATACGACAATTTAGTTAAAGGTATTTCACCCCATTCTTTTCATAAGAAAATTAGCTTCTTTAACTTACAAAAGCTCACTGACTCAATAGATAACAGTTTTTAATTGCTTAATTTATAGTATTATAATTAATTAACATTTATTGTTTCAAGTTCATTTGAAATACAAAATAGGTTCATTTTTCAAAGTATAATAGTATAATCAGAGAAAAACGTGACTAAAATGAAGGCCTCTATTCTAATACTCTGAATAAGTGATTTTTCTCCACCTTGTTTACTTTTAACAAATTGAAGTTTTAAAAAAAATAAAGCTACCTAATTAAATATGAAGACTGCTGAAATGGAAGAGAATAATAAGTAGTCAGCAACAATTACAGAAAATTGCTGTGGGTGATTTGGAGTAAGAGCTCATGTTTCTAATAGCAATAGAAACCTAGTTTTTCCTCATGTTGAAACTAATTTAAGAGGTTTATTTCTTGCTTGCCTGTACTTTAAATTACCAGAATGTGTTTAAGTTCTTTGCAGGAGACGGGTGTGTACCTGGTGCTGGGATAATGCCTGTTCTGGATGAGGACTTGACGTGGCAGTAGGTTTTTTCCCTCCTCACATGGCCTCGAGTGTATTTGCACCATGGGATTGTACCAACAGGATGCACATTCCTGGTTGCAAATCCACCTCTGCTTATTTACTTGCAAGCAGTAGTCCTGTGAGGTTCAAAATTATGCTTCCTGAATGTGGAGTCAGTAAACATCTTATAAACTGGAGAACTCATAATTCTGATTAAAAAAAAAAAAAAAAAGTATTTGATAACTTACTTTATATTCTGCCCCATTTTTGGCACTGGGAGGTTGAATTAGCAGGCAGGAGTCCTGAGATATTGCTTTGTTGTTTTATTTTACTCTTTCCCTTGCTGTTTCTAATGTCACTCCTTGCAGCTTTGATCAAAGAAAGCTTTGAAACCTTTCTTCTTTGGCTGTTAAGAAACTATAACTCTAGATCAACCAATTTCATAAATGTAGAGCCCAACTCCCTCTTGTTTAAAGAAAGTCAGTCCCTCTCAGTGTGGTAACATGTACCTCTTCAATGAAGCATCCAAACTAAAGAATTAGAAGTTTTAGTTCATCCAAAAGAATTCTGCAAGGTAACTTTGTAAAATGATCTGACTAAAAACGCGTGGTTTAAAAAGCTATTTCATGAACATTTAACAGAAACTAGAATTTCTTTGCATGCGCTTAATAATGTAGCCTAAGTGGAAATGCGAAATTGTGTTGTGAGAAGAGAGGAGATAAATAGAAGGATATCTCAGGAAATAAACACATTAACTAAGCCCATTTCAGACTGACTGAAGTGCAGAAAGTAAGCAAACAGATTCACTAATGGATCCATTTTAGTGCTTTAGCTCTAGTAATTGATCCTGAATCAGGCTCTGCTGTTTTGCCAGTTGCCTTCATTTTATCCCTTGCTAGCAAAATAATGTGCATCTAACATCTCTGACAATGGTATGATCCAAACACGTCTGTCCATCTTTGTGGTTTGTTACAAGATGATAGCGCTTATGCTTTCTTTGCTTTCTCTTTTCCTAGTCCAAATTATCAATCTCTACTCTTCTACCATTGTTAAAGTTGGAGTCACATGATAAACTGGACAAAACCACAGAAAGTTTCTATAAGATAAAAAGGAAATATATGTGTGAAGTATTTGGTTGCACATCTTTTGTCTTTATTATTCTAATTGTGAACTCCCATTTTAATAGAATTAGCACTGCATAACATACCGTGGTCATTGACATGCTATATGAATTCTATTTTATCTTGTGTTCAGCAAGATTATCATGTCAGGGTCCTGTCAGATTAATAAACTACCTTTAAAGTAAAAGCAATTAATCACCTCATGGACAACGAGTTGCAGGGCATTTTTGTTAGTCCTTCAAATCAAGCATTTGTTGACTGCTATCGAAGGTAGAGTCAGCTGATCAGTCCTGATTCCAAAGGAAATGTATAAGCTTGGCTGTGTAAGCTTGAAGATGGATTACATCTTTTCTTATTTACAATTTGCATCATAGGTGATCCTTTAATAGTATTGCACATCTTATATCTATCTGCGGTTTCATCAATTATTCAGAGCTATTGGCTTCATATAACTGTAGCCATCACTTCAGCTGAAAGCTTTAGGAAGGATATTTTTGGTCTAAGGAAGAATTTTCTTTGTCATCAAAGTAAGATGCAGAAACTGCAGTCTTCTACCCAGAACCACTGTGTCAGATAATAAAAAAAATATGTAACAGAAGAGCACTCTGTGAAGGACAAGCCTACAACCTAAGTAAGCTGAAAAGTCTACACCAAACAGGCACCCAAAACCATGTTTGAAGGAAGATCCCTCAGTATGACAATGAAGCTGTCATTGTGGCAAATGATTTCAGGATATGCTGTAGGTCTACCTAACCACATAAACATTTATTTGTATATGTTACAGACATTATATATGTTTCATATCAGATTTTTAGATAAGGATAATAAGTCTTCTATTTCTGTTTAGATACATAATATTAATAGCACGTTGTAATAGCACCAACTAGGTTGTTTACAGGCTTCACTCTGCCTGTCACATACATATGCAGGTGAGGAAATGTTTTCCTTTCAGGGAATGTTTATTACAGAAGCTTCAGGGATCAATGCTGACCTGAGAAAGAGTTCATTGACTTCCCAGGTGTTTCCTTCTGTGTGCCTTTACTGCTTGCAACACAGAAAAGGGAACAGGGAAATAGGAGAGTATCTCTAAATCTATTAATACTGAATTGAAGTTGAGAATTCAAAGACATTCTTTTTGGAGAAGGCAAAGCTCAGCTAAACAATCTGCTTTACACAACAAAAGAACTGGGGTTTTTTTTAGTTACATTCATAAAACTTCTCTCCCAACTGACACTGATTTAAAGATCAAATTAGTACATTCATCTACATGACAGCTAAAAGAGAGTATATACTCATCTGATAGGGATAGCAAATGGTAAGCTAAGAAGGGGAAGCGCCCTTATTAAGAATTAAATCAAAGATGATGATAATTTAGAATAAATACAAACAGTAAGTTTAATAATCAAATGCCTAAAAAATGCATAATAGTATGTTGTGCTAGGGAAATGTTATCACTTTTTTACAGCTGAAATACCAACAGATATGATCCACAGAAAGGCCACCTAAGGAATACCTTGCAGGGCTGGGGATGTGTTGTGGGTTAGCTCCAACTGTCAGCTCAGCCCCACTCAGCTGATCACTACCATCCCAGTGGGGTAGAGGAGAGAATTGAAAGGGCAAAATTGAGTGAACTTGTGGGTTGCATAAATACAGTATAACAGGTAACACAAAAGCTCCATCTGCAAGCAAAGCAAAATAAGGAATTCATTTACTGCTTCCCATTGGCAGGCAGGAGTCCATTGCTTTCCATCTTTGGGAAAGTAGGGCTTTACTATGTATAATGCTTCCTTGGGAAGGCAAGGGCTATAACTCTGAACATTCCCCCTTCTTCCCTCCTCCCCTCAGGTTTATTGCTAAGTATGATATCACATAGTGTGGAATATCCTTGTGGTCAGTTGGAGTCAGCTGTCCCTGTGTGTCCCCTCCCAGCTTCTTGCTGGTGTGGCACAGTGAGAAACAGAAAAGGCCTTGACAAGGTGTAAGTACTGCTCAGCTATAACAAAAACATCCCTGTGTTATCAATGCTGGTTTGGTCACAAATCCCAAACATAGCATCATGCAAGCTATTACACAGAAAATCAACAGCCTGAGGTAGTACAGGATGAAATATCCCTTGCCTTTTGAAAGTACAGAGGACTGACAGTTATGGCCTGCAGCATTAGAAGTGTCTGGATTTGGTACATGAGACCAAAAAAAACTTGATAGGAGTCGTTCAGCAAGGGAACTCCTGGGGACCTAGCCCAATTTACCTGATTTTATCTTTTTTTTCTTTCTCTACTCATGTGCTTTGTTTGTTTGGCTTGTTTGGTTTGTTTTGTTAATGTTACTTCATGGTATAATGGGTCTATATTGCATATTTCATCAGGCTAATTTCCAGCTGTGCTGTCACTGGCCATGTTGTACAGCTGTGAATAATTAGTATCTGAATCACCATTGGCACATGTGAGAAGCCTGGAGAAGAATCTCAAGAAGCAGGTGTGCAAGTGGGATATCATCTCTTCTACAACTTCTCCCCATTCTTAACTCACTTTTATACTATTTCTTTACATTTGGCTGGAGTTTAAGTGACTTTAGTTGTGCATCTTAGTGAGGGGCGGTCATACCTTGGGGACAGATATATCAGTACAGTACCTGAGAAAATCTTGGGATGGAGACATGCATCTGTCCCCGGAGAGTGATTTCACCACAGCTGCTGATTCAACAGCAGGACATCTTCCTATATATCTCCCTTGGTTTTTCAGCTGCCGTGTAGCTTATCAGCTAGAAAGCACCACCAAGTTCCCTCCTCTGCAAGGTTTTTGACAGAGCCTGGCCGTGCTGTCTCCACTCCACTCCACTCCACCCTGTTTAGTCCCCCTTAGACTGTATTGTATGTGGGAGGTTGGTTATGCTGCCTGCATACCATCCAGGGAGCAGCAACTGTGTTTTCCACTGTAATTTCTGTATCTTTATCTTTTTACCGCTAGTCATCTTCCCACAAATGCTCAGCTAACGTCACTGACCTGTTTTGCCCCCCTCAATAAGACACTTCCAGGCAATTCACAGGCTTGAAAGTTAACAAGGACCAAAATGTTTTGGGCTGTAAGGGGTTTGGACTACAAGAATATGTGAGAAAGGGCCAGTCTGTATTAGAGAGTAAGTGTTGAGGGTGCATTTACCCTCCCGGTGTAGACATTAGATATGCAGTGAATAATGTGCTTTTGTCAGCAGTCCACAGTAACATAGTTGTGCAGCTGTTGCTTGCCATGAATTACCAGGGATGAATCTGATGTGGACTTGGAAAAGGGTATTTTTGGTCACTATATATGATTCTGACAAGAAAATTTGATGGATCCCAATAGTATTTCTTTTTAGAACAGATCATCTTCTCCACTGTGTGGTTTGTGTATCATCATCATCTGTATGAATATAAAATAACTAAGTGGTGTTTTGATTTGTTTTTCTATTACATAATCTTTGCCTGGAAGCTGGTCTGGCTCATTGCCTCGTCTCGTATTGGTGAACACTGCAGGTAAATGAGAATGGTAGTGAAAAAATCTCTGTAAATGGTAGTGAAAAAGACTGTAAAATTCTGAAAAGAAGCTATTCTTACGCTTCTGAAATGCCATCCTAATTCCTGAAAAGAGGAAAACTGAAATTTGCATTAGGTGCTTCCACCCTGGTCAGTGTGGGGCCACCTCCTTGAACTACATCTCCCAGGATGCACCTGCAGCCTTGCTCTGCTGCCTCTGGCACTCACCTGCCTTTGCTGATTCATGGGGGATGATACCCGCTGGGAAACGTCTTTTCAAGCAGTCAAGACGTTTTCCTGCATAGCGTTTTGGCCAAAGTCTTGTCTTTCCAATATTTGCAGCCCTTTGTGTTTTCTAAATACAAGTCAGCCAGCTCAAGGAATGGCTTTAGCTCATCCCTCATCTCTGAAAATGCTCTGCATTCAGTCGAAATTCTGCTACTCGCAGCTGATAGTCAGAGAAAGAGAGACATGGTGTCTAATCCGCAGTGAATAGCACAGCCTGGGAACAGAGTCCAGGTCGTGTGCCCCCCTGCCAAGTATGCTAGAATAGGTGGCTTAAAGGTGAAAGGCTGCATCTGTGAGACTGCCGGCCCTCCTTGTTTAGCAGCGATTAACATTCCTGAAAAGCCTGCCCAGGCTTATGTCAGGTAGTCATGATTTACTGCCTGTGAGCGTTTTTATATAAGGATTTACATGCCAGCTGTAGTAAGCTCAGATGCCTGCAACCTTAAATATTAATTTGTATTATTTTAAAATCTCTCCTTGATTTAAATAAGGAATATTCCTAAGTGTTTTTACAGTAATAACATGGAGATATGTAATTTCTTCTGGAGGAAGTAAACTACTGTAATATCTCACTGAGGCATTGAAGAGATTTGTTTAAAAAGAGAAAATAGAACCAGAACTGGACTTTCTAATTCAATTCCTTTCTGCACTGGCACGACAGATCACTGGCTATTACTGCATCACCCAAGTTTCCCTGCCTGCAGTGGTTTGGCTTTCATGCCTCCAGTAATAAGGTACCTCCCCTTGAAACGCAGCAAAGCTAAATTTAGCCTCTGCAGAGTGCACAATTCCTATATTTAGTGCTGTGAAAGTCAGACTTCAGCAAGGAACTGGCTAAACTATGAGGTGTTCTGCAGTCCAGGAGACAGAAATAGAAACACAGCAAAGTGCCTCTTTGGGTTTTCCCCCTCTGGCCAGGCAGCAACGACAATGGACGGCTCTGTGCAGGGACGGGCTTTTAAAAGGAATGTATCTGCCGGCAGTTACCATGGGATTCCCAAACGTGAGCAGACAAAGAGCTGCAGAGCTCAGTGCCGCTGGGAGGGCACAGAACATAGCTGCTGGCTTTGTGACGGAGGAGGCTGCTAGCAGCTCGCCCAGCCCTGGCAGCGCCGTGGGGACAGCGGTGGTGGCTCTGGCAAGCTGATGCAGCATCCGCAGGTGCCAGGAGCACTGCAGGGGTGATTCATGCTGCATTTTACTCCTCTACCCTACTCTTAGGTGTCTGCTTACGTATGATATATACAGAAATATGCCTGTGCTTGTATGTACCTAAAGGACCTGATTCTCGTGTACCCAAAGGTTACCTGGTATCAGCTTGGCATCATTTGTAAGGCAATATAACACCGTTTGTTAAGCCAGGTGATGATGGGAGGGAAACAGGAAATTTGGGTGCACTCTCCTTCGGATCTTGCATCAAAGCAGGTGATGCAGGCCACGGTTGAGCAATGCGGGTGGAAATGTCTTGTGGCTTTTACTCGTGACACCTGACCAGGTGGATGAGTGGGTTGGCTGCAGCGGCACCCACACCAATGGCCGTGTGTGCTCTGCCCGGCTCCGCTCCGGCCCTCGGGCCCCCAAGCACGGTGGGCACCGCTAGAGGGCTCGCAGGATGGGGCTTACCACGTCTAAAAGAGAACTAATTAAAACTGTAGGATGTACTGGCACTGAGCCCTTTTCGTGCTACTGGCGGGGGTTAACAAAGTTAATGTAAATGGGTATTCAGTGATCACTTCAGATTGCCTCTTGGGTACTGCCAGCCATGCAATTTAATTCCCATGTGAATCAAAAAGCATCTTTTGGACAAATATCAGACTGATTTGGTCGAATAAATCACTTTTGGTTTTTGCATTCGAATCTCCACCTTAAAAAAGACTGGATTAGAATTTGTTTTAAAAGACTGGTATATTAACAGAGATGAGCTTCCATCAGCATATCTTAAAACCCTTGGGAGGATCATGTTTTCAGAAGAAATGTAAACACTCCAGAAAGAGAAGTATATACGGCTAGAAGATTCCTGAAATGATCCCCTGCTTTCATAGCCATCAAGCCATACAATGATAAATTTTTTTCAGCTGATCTTTTTATTTCTTAAAAATAGTCCTGTTTTTTCCCCTGCTGTACTCTTCCTAGGAGGTTCTTCCAGAGCAGCACAGGTAGAACTGTTCTCTAATTTCCAGCCTAATTTTATTGTGGCTTACTTATTCCCATTTGTTCTTGTGTCATTTTCTCTTCATTAGCTCTTCTTCCTCCACAATGTATCTTCTCTATAAATATGCCTGCGATAATCATATTTTGTGCCAGCCTTTGCCTGGCTGGGCTAAACAAGCAGAGCTCTTCAAATTGCACATTGTAAAATAGGCCATCAAGCTTCAGGACAGTTGCCACAAGGCATAAGTACTTTTTTTCCCCTATTCTTTTACCCCTTTGTCTGTTAGAGAACATTGCACAAGTGGGGTTACTGTGAGATGGGAAAAATTTGCCATTATGTCTTATTATGAAGGGTAGCAAAAGAGTAGTTTTCTGAGGCAGAATATTGCACTGAGAGACCCACTTTATGATGCAAATTGGCAGGTACTGGTCTAGATGGGCCATTTGCCTTTTCTACCACTTTGATTTCTAATTTTTTAATGTAGAATAACTTGGTTGGTATAGAGAAAATCGTACTGGTATAAGCCCAGGGACATGACCTCACAGAAAAGATTGAAAACAAAGCATCAAGAGCAGAGAAAAAAGAGCAGAGCCTTCAAAACATCTCAGATTTCCCTAAATTTTCTGTGAGATTCAGAAGCATATTAAAAACATTCAGGACAGCTTTCACATATTAGCTGCTTCCTCCTATGGGCTGGTTCTTGGAAAAGAGAAAATGTTTTTAGCCTTGTGACGTTATTCCAGACTGCAGTATGACCTCTGTTCCTTTTGTCTCTTTCTCCTGGCTGGATTTCCATGCATGTAATGAGTCGCCATTGATGCTTTTGACACTCCTTTCAGCTGGGTGCCAGCAACATGGACCTGGCAGGCAGTGAAAACTGAGTCTATATAGAATGAGGAGAGGGAAGCCTCTCTGAAGAGCAAGGCTGAGTCCATGCAGTGCTCAATCCGTGCTGCAAAGCAGAGCTCGTGGCTGAAAACAGTCAGTCAGTAACCATTTCTGACCATGGAATCACAAACCTGAACTGTCCTGAGGCCAGAAGTGTTTGCTGCACACTGCAACCACAAATGACAGGCAAAGACAATCCGATGCCTCCCAAGTTCTGATTTAACTTGTCTGTTACCCACAAAGCATGTTCTCTCCTGTGTATTCATTAATTTACACAAGAATTAAGAGTATCTGAAAAAGTTTATCTATCTTGACATTCTTTGGCTCCATGTTCAGGGCAATGCTTTGACAAAAAAGAGGAGCGAAAGGGCATTATTTTAGCTGGAGGCCAAAAGCTGCTAGAAAGGAATGGAAAGGGAGGGGGATTCCATGCTGAAGGTAATTAAAAAAGATGAAGTACTTAAGTGAAGTGAATGCTTCACTGAGTATCGAGTTAATGCTGAATTTTACTGGTCTGGGGAAAAAAAGCTGAAATGTTGCTGCTCAGATTTGTGTTAATAATTTTCTTACATGCTACTAAATGACCCAACTCACTTTCTTGTGGAAACAGAATGTGGTCCAACAAGTTTCTGGAAGACTTCAGGAAAAAACTTAGTATAAAGAAAGCCAACTCTGTGATTAGACAGTGTGTGAATGATTTAATATTATCTCACTGGTAGATCCAAGATCCAAAGAAAATGGAGGCCTTGTTGGGCAAACAGTGCCCAAGAGATGGAGTCACAACTCCAGAAACTTGTAGTCTGAACAGATGTAAGAGAAACAAGGGAGGATGTGGTGCTGAACTAAAAGGGAAGTAAGAAGTGATAGCAGCATGGTCTGATGTGGGAACACGGGCTGCTCCAGGAAGCATTTAGGGCTCACAAGCAGCTTTATCCCCTCCTCACAGTCACTCTGCGCTTAAAGAAAGATGATGGAAATTAAGTGAAATACAGCTGCTTCAGTAGCAGAGAGTCTATCAGCAGAGTGACTGTAGCTAGCTTCCTATGGCCTGGCTGTGTGGCAGTTGCCAAGGTGATGTCTAAAAGGTCAGCTCCCAGAGCCCCTGTCAGTGCATTGACTTGCCTCAGCTGCAGGGCCCAGGCACAGCCTGGTGTGAAGCCCCTCTGCCCAGCACTGGGGCACCTTCAGAGCAGGGGTGCCCAGGGAGATCTGGATGGGCTGCACCCACCTAAATAGTAATGCAATTCAGCCTTTGACTGAACCTCAGGCCTTTGTTTCTCTGAATCACATGGCACTAAAGCTGTGGTGAAAACCAAATTTGCACAGGTCTGTTGCCAAATTCCCAGTGAGACTAATGAGACCAGGATTTCAGCCTGGTAGGCTATTCAGTGATGTTCTTCTCTCAGCTGTAGCCCAATTAGCCAAGATAGGCAAAAACCCTTTGTGATTCCCTCCTCATGTTACTAGTTCACCTGCTAACTAGCTACGGAGTACCAGTTGGCCCTTTTCTGTCTCTCAGGTGCTTACTTCTGTTGCCAAAATGTCTCCCTCCCTGGCAGGCAAAATGAGGGAGGATGGCACCCCTCTCTCCTTCCCCAGATGGTCACTGCTGTCTCCTTCTCAGCCACCAACTGCTGAATGTGAAGAGATTCATGACATGAGTGTTGACATAGTGAGAGGCTGAGAAATTCCCTGGCTTGTAGTACTGTCCTCAGCCCGACCTTCCTCTTCATCTATATTTTCATTTGCCACTCAGGGTGGAGGAGAGCAGCCGTGAGTCATCCTGGGGGCTGATGACTCATATTTTCAGTCAGAGCAGTTAGCATGCTGAGGCTTTCTCAAGGCTCTGCCCAATCTTTCATGCGCAGAAGCTCAGTGCAGGGTTTGTGTATAGGTTTTCCTCCCTATGATTTCTAGCCCCCAGTTGTTTTTTCTCTCTGTTTCATTGTTTCCTCCCTTGCCAGTAGCTTTTCCCTCCCCCCACAATCTACCTCTGAGATTTCCAGTTCCAGATGGCATCTGTCTGGTCCATATGTGCTAGCATTTTCCTCTAACATCCTGTGTGCTTTAGCTGCTTGGAGAGAGCCCACTAGCATTTACTGTCTATGTGAGATGCTGCTTTGTCATGCCTTAGAAAGCCTGTGTCAGCGTTCTTTAGGTTATGCTAAGAAATACCACATTCTCCTAAATCCTCAGTTGCTAAACTGTATGTGTTGATGTATGTCATCTCTTGCAGCTGATATCAGCATAGAATCACAGAGTGGTTTGGGTTGAAAGGAACCTTTAAAGATGCTCTCGTTCTAACCCCCCTTCCATGGGCAAGGACACCTTGCACTAGACCAGGTTGCTCACAGCCCCATCCAGCTTGGCCTTGAACACTGCCAGGGATGGGGCATCCACAACTTCTCTGGGCAACCTGTCCCAGTGTCGCACTACTCTCTCAGTGAAGAATTTCTTCCTTATATCTAATCTATATGCTCTTGTAATAAGTCCCTTTCCAGCTCTCTTGCTGTAGATACAGAAAGGCCAGGCTGAACTCCAAGTCTCTCAGCCTGTTTTCATAGGAGAAGTGCTTCAGCTCTGTGATCATCTTCCTGGTCCTCCTCTGGAGCTGCTCCAGCAGGTTCTCATCTTTTTTATGTTGGGGGACTCAGAGCTGGACACAGTACTCCAGGTGGGGTCTCACCAGAGCAGAGAGGCAGAATCACTCCACCTTGACCTGCTGGCCATGCTGCTTTTGATGCATCTGAGGATACTTTTGGCTTTCTGGACTGTGAGTTCAACTGATGGGTTATGTTGAGCTTCTCATCTGCCAAAACCCCTAAGACTTTCTCCTCAGGGCTGCTATAGATTCGTTCTCTAACCAGCCTGTATTTGTGCTTGGGATTGCCCCAAACCAGGTGTGGCACTTTGCACTTGGCCTTGTTGAACTTCATGA
>JAWWLV010000001.1:21256934-21270547 GCA_035041135.1 Platyrinchus mystaceus
AAATCCATTGCGCAGGCTTGAAAGGTAAAAACACCTTTCCCAGATCTTCGTTCGCGAAGACTGGCCATTTACCTTACATGCTGACATATATTCTTTAAATAACTGTCTTGACACTGGCCCATGGAAATGGTCCCCGATCTTTAAAATCTGAATCTGCAGTTAATCCATCATAGTTATAGCTTCATTCAAGAGTTATCAGAAACTTTTACCTTGTAAGGCATCAGCTTTGTTTAATAAAGCTGCTTTGATTTGAAATAAGTAGGTGAACTGCTCTGTAGGGAATTAGGTTAAGAAAGGGATGCATGATAAGAAGAAAATTATTCTTCCTGTTGCAAGCTTTGTGGTCTGCTCTGGCTGTTGATAACTAAACCAGATAGCTGTAATGTCATTGTCAACCAGTCTGCTGATCTGTACTGTCATTGTCAACCAATCTGGTGATCTCTGATGTCAGGTTCAGTTGTGTGCAACATTTTTTCTTCCAGTGCTATTGAAACCAGGGAAAATGTTTATGGTTTTCACCTGTATGGTGGATTTCTTCTAAAGTAATGTCATCTTGTTTTTTTATTTTATTCAGGCCTGTGAAAATTAGGTGCACTGATTTATTCCTTCCAAAAACCTTATGGACTGGGAATGTGTGATAAGGTGAAGCAGATGAGGAGTTTGCATCGATATAGGAGTTTACACTGAGTTTGAATATTATTTCCTACACACTTATAAATGCTATTCTTACAGGCTTTCAAGAAACAAGTATCAATGTTACATGTTACATTTTGGAGATAAATAATCCTTGCAATTGAATATGATGCCACCAAATGTGCTAAACTAAACTTGTATGCAGGTTGTTTCTAAATGGACTGTGGTCACCCTTTGCAGCCCCAAGAGGAATTGATTGTGGATTGAACTAGGCACAGGTAAATAAATGAAAGACAAGAATGTTGAAAAGGTAATTCCTGTGTTGGAGAGCTTGTAGCATTTGCATATGAACAAATGCAAAAAGGTAGAGACTCTTGTACGGATATATAGATCTGTTAAGTTCTTTGAAACGAGAGCTGTTCTTTCCCAGAGCTAGGCATTTGTTGCTAGATGGGCTTATATCTTAAATTCTGGAGTTGCAGCAAGCTTTCAAATAACCCGTGTGCTGCCTTTCCCTAAATCCCAGACTTCCTGTAAATTAGTTTGGAGTGAGGAGCAGTTTGACTGGTATATCATTTGTCTTTGAAAAGTTCAAGAGAGACCATCCATGGAAACAGCTGCAAGATATCATGTCACACATGCAAGCCCATGGTGCACAGAATAACGGGCGTCAGACTGTGGAATACCTAATCTCAAAAGAAGTGCTGTTCCTGAATGTGTGAATATAGCACCAGTGCCGTTATAAGAAATAATGGACAATTATGCTTGAAAGACCTCTAGCTGGGAGGCAAATATCCCTTGGGGGATCAAAAAATAGCCTGCTGGCCTTACTCTCAGCCTTACTCAGGTGCTTTGCCCTTTCTGAAAATCGTACATTATGTTCTGATAATGTATGAGCAAGAAGAGTGTGAGAATCACCCTCAGGAAGGTGCCATGAGAAGTAGGGATGGTGTTCACTTCCTGCTGTCTTCACAGTCTTTTCAAAAGGAATCCAGTGTGCAAATAGAGTAAACATTCCTTAGGGCAGAGAGAGCAGGATTCCAGTTGCAGTCATGGCACTAACTCAGTATGATCCTGGATATATCCTTTCCCCTCACTTATATTCCTTTTCAGGAGCCATTGAATAGTATTTGCTTCTGTTATCATGAGCTGTTAGTGACTGCAAAATGCTTTGAGGCTTGTAGGCAAATGGCACCATATTTATAATACAAAGTGCTCTATAAAATGCTGGGCAGGTTTGAATGGGATAGATAAAAAGAGCTGATTATAAAGCTCTTTGAAATCTGTGTTAAAAGTTTTCACAGATTTCTGTGCACTCTGGATCATATAACCAGTGTGGAAGGAGGAGTAGGAGAAAAAATTTTATGCAAGGTCATCATCTACTTATTTTTTATCAAGGAACTAAGCTGGTGCATTTGTGATTTACTGCCCTTTATGTTTACTCAGAAAAAAGGAAGGTGGGGGAAACTTTATTTGGATCCCATTGATGTGGATCCAGTTTTGGAATGGAACATGGAAACTCTCTGCATCATCACTGCCTGAGTTTCTCTGTCTGCAAACGATGATGCACTGATGAATGCAGTCATAAAATGGAAAGAACACTCTATACTGCAGCCCTGCTCAGCAAATCCTCTCACAAACAGACCCTCCAGCTACTCGGAGTCACGTTGCCTGGATTATTTCAAGGGTCAGTGCCCGGGTGAGGAATCTGACATCTTGGGCCGTTTATGTAACCACCTAATCGTGTAACAGGTGAGCAGGGAGTTCATGTACAGTGTAAACAAATCTCTTTGCATTTTCCCCTGCATTGTCTGACTGATTCTAATGAAGAAAACATGCAAAGCCCAAGCCAGGGAATCAAGGCTTGGAACCTACTCGGAGCTTCAAGAGGAAGTGCTTCAGTGAGGTCACTTTCCAGCATGTTTCAAATGGTGACTAAAATATTTCCCTTGTCTCTGTCTCATTTGTTAGTTCACTTCTGCACCACCTTGCCTGGCTGCTGAAGATACTTGAGAGCCAAGGAGAGGAGAGAGGGTGGTTAACTTCACATCTTGTGGCATGGTGCCAGGAGCTATGGTCTGTGTGTCAATCGTTATTTGGTTCCTGTTTAAGTTACAGTGTCTTAGTTTCTTATCTGTGAGTACTGTAGGCCATGTATTATAGAAGAGGCTATGTTCCTTAGGTGCTTCCTGAAGGAGAAGCTGGCTGTCTTGCTTGTCTCTGCTACAGACTTCTCCTTACCTGAGAGCCAGTTAAGCACTGACTGCAGACAGAGGAAATGTGCCCCTGACTGCACTTAGTCCCTAATGAATGTGCACATCAGTTGATAATCAACAGCTTTTCTACCTCAGTGAATCTGTGTCAAAGAAGAGCTCATGCATCTGTTTCCCATCATCAAAGAAAGAACATTTACAATGGGCACCTCTTAATTCAAGACCAGCAGTTTACTCAACCAGTGCACACCGTGGATTTTGGCAGACATTGTACATCTTTTGCAGGTTTCTCTCCATTTAAGTGCAGCATACTGTTTCATTTATAAGCCCAACCTGATCTTTAAAAAGAAAGACATTTCTCCAGGTTTACAGTAGTAGTTCTCATCAATAAGAATACTGAATAATTAGTTGCAGTTTATTGAGGGAAATGCTCTGTATAGGGAGAGACATTGCTAGAGGCCAGATGAATATGTTTTAGCCAAGTTTCATAAGCTGTTTCAGTTTTTTTATATGTACTTTCTCTGGCAAGCACACAGTTAAAGGCAGTGTTGTGCATATTTTATGCTACATAGTAAATATTTTATTAGCATTATTAGTCAGGTCAGAGGGAAAGAATTGAAAATTAATAGCTTAGGTTAAGCTGATGTCAGAAGGCATGTAATTCACAGAGCTAATATATTTGCTGTATTTCCTAGTTGGTGACCAAGTTGTCTTGTATCTGCACAGCATTTCACCACTCTTCTGGGCCTTTTCCCTCTGTGCATGTAATATTTATCACTATTGTGTCCATTAAATCAGTGTCCTTTAACAGATTTTCATGTTTCTTAGGTTGTTCCTGTGCAATGAGTATCTCATATCTTGTCTATCTGGCTGTTACTTTAATATTAGAGGAAGACAAAGGAGAAAAGAAGCAGCACTGCTCTGATGCTTAGTCACAGCAGATCTTGCTCTGTGTGTGTGTCTGTGAGTGCATCCTCCCACTGCCACCCTAAGTCAAGCAAGAACTCATCTTATGCTCCATGCATCATACATCAGAATCATAGCAACCCCTTAAATTATCAGCTTCATATTCTGTCCCCATGCAGACAAGGATTTAAACCTGGGGAGTTGGTGTATCAAGCTGGGATATTCTTTATTATCCAGAAGAGGGTCAGGAGAGGGAGAGTGTCACAAGCAAGTAGTGTGCAGAAGGAGTTTTTCCCAGCTAGTCACAAGCAGGCAATACTCCTGGAGGCCACACAAGGTCCAAGGCAGAGGGAGAGAGAAAAAAGTCTTTTGTACATCCTTAGGAGATCCAAAGGTGGGTCTTCTTTATGCAACACCTACTGAAAATGTCCACGGAAGTACAGAAATCTCAGAAGGAGACCTACTCCACTGAGAATCAGTGGCAAACAAAGAATTGTGAGTTTTCTCTTGTTCAGTCCTGTTTGAAACACCCCAAGTACAGACCTTCAGCACTCAAACATCCAAGCTGTTTGCAGAAACTGTCCATATGTTTTACTGCTAAGCAACTGAGACTTTTTTTTTCTTCCTTTAGTCTTTGCCTAACACATATTTACTGGAAACACAGTGGTGAGAGAGTGGAAACAATTTAACAGAATTCACAATGCAGGGAATGATGTTATACTAAACCTGACTCACAATAAATCCACTAAGCCCCCTGGAAAGCCTTAGTTATGGCTTTGGGACCTTAGCTTTGCTGTTGAAAAATATGCACAGAATAGCTCAAAAATGAGACAGTTTCTGCCTTACTGAGGATTTTCCATTGAGAATTCCTGGGCCAGGTCTGCCAGTGTCTGATGTGCTTAGCCTACTGTATGAAGACTGCCTGAATCATCACTCTGTGCTGTGCTTTTCATTCGCTCACTTCTGGACACAGTCCAGTGTCCCTGACGTCCCTCCACTGATTTCAATTTGCACTGGATTAAGTCCAGCAGTCGCCTAAGCATATTCATTTCTTTGTTGTTCGTGGTTCTGTTTTGGAGATTGTAAGGGTATTGACTGTTATAAATATCTTTATAGTTTGGCCTTATAAAAATGCAGAGCCTTTACCATGTTCTCATGACTTTAATATTGTCATTATCGAGTTACCCCTTTGAAATAACTCACTGGAAAAGCCTTCCTTAAAAAAACAGAGCAGCCTCCTCCATAGAAGAATATGATTTAATGCCGAGTCATTAGCTGGGGAGCATTTTGACTTCATTTGTGAGCATTTACCCTAATCCACTAGCCGATGCCAGCTGCAGCAGGTGGGTCTTAGGTCACAGTACTCCACACTCCAGAGTTTCTTTAAGTTCTGTGAAAAGCTGTGCTAACTAGAACAGTGTCTATTCCCATATGTCACTAACTATCTATGGAGGCAAGTTTTGAGAACACTGAGCTAAAAAGGGTTCACATTTTCTTGGCTACTGTATCAAGCGGCTTTACATCAACATCTTCAAGTTACATCTAGCCTTGACCTTCAGTGTCTGACTTGGGACTTTCCAGACTGATATTCTTTAAATGAGCAGTATCAAGAACTTGGAGCCCAGACTGGTCTCTTTTGTAGAGACTCCTGGGCTACCACAGGAGATGGACATAAAATTGCACTGTGTGTTAAAAGAACCAGTTCCACAAGGAAGCCTAAGTAAGTGCCCACTAAGGTGCCATGACATGTCCCTTCAAACCCTACCCAGCAGCTGTTTCAGTCAGACATGCTTGATTTCTGTATGTGTATGAACCTTCTGTGAAAGTCCGGAATAATTTATGCTGCTGGACACGAACTCAGCTCTTCTGTTGCTGTTGACTCCAACCTTAAAAACCCAATAGATTTCTCAAGCATCTTTCACCCGCAGGACCCAATTTTATAGGCATTCCTAGGGCTAGTGATCCTGTGCACAAGACAGCAGGGGTTAAGATTAAGAACCATCCTAAAATCCCTACACTGCCTGATTTAGAGTAAGAATTTGCCTTCTGATTTGCCACTTGCTGGAAACCATTAGGCTGCCTTGTCTTCTGGGCTGCATTGCTTGTTTTGCTGAAGTCCCTCTCCTCTGCATGAAAAACTTAATATTTGTTAAAGCACATTGCTTTTCACCGTTGAAAATGTGAATTATCAAGCTGCACTGTCTTTGGGGTCTCAGTGCTGCTGTGGGTTTGCCCAAGAAGTTACTTTCTTCTAAGATGAGTAGAGGCAATAGGCAAAACAGACCTAGGTCTTGGAGGAGGTGATTAGCCTCTCCCAGTACTGTAACCATTGAAGTCCCCCTGTGTTGAGCAGGGCAAAACCATGTACACACACATGAACATGAGGTTCACTGCTTCCTGAGAGCCTTCCCCACCGAGGAGACCTTTTTTTTTTTTTTTTTATAGGAAGAGCCACATAGTTTGAGGGACTGTGTGAGAGTGTGTAAGAAACAGTTTTTCTTCCATTGCATCAGCAGTTATAAGAAACAGTAATTAAGCAACTGCATAACATAGCATCTTTCCCTGATGGAGTGACTCGGTTTTTCTCTTCTGAGTAAATCCAGTATGTCTTTGCCTGTTTAAGTCCTGCATATGCCACCTTCAGCCACTCTTCAGCCTACAGTGAGAGGTGTGAGGTAAGACAAAATAGAATAGCAAAGAAAAATAATGGTGATTTATTATGGTGATTTTGAGTTAGAAAATCTATTCTTACACCCTGTGAAGAGCACATGAAAGCTCTTAGGTTAGTAATAACACAGCAATTCAGTTGAATCACAGCTTGTATTGTTCCTGAACACAGAGTGTATGTCTCATTTTCTAACATAAAACTGGTAAAATTGTTCAGGGGTGATATGTCTGGCAGCTCCCTAGAGCAGTGTCTAATCCCAGTCTCACTTCAATCCTTTAAGAATATTTTCCCTCCTTGCTGCTGTGGAGGTGTCCTTTGTACCATGTGTAATGCAGCACTTTGACAGTCGGTATTCCATGGACGAGAAGTGCAGCCTTAGTAACTTTGGGCAGCAGAATATCTCCACAGCTCTGTCCTGGAAGGCCCTAGCCTTTCTAGAAAATAGGTAACTGCATTGACTGGATAAGGTGATGCTGGCCTAGGCCACTGGTGCACCTCATCTATTCAGCAAGAGTTTCCAGAAGGGTGTAGACAGCAGAGTCTTTTTCACAGCTGGTTCATTGACACCCTCTGCATGTGGTATCCGACCGAGCTGCAAAGGTTGAGGTAGGTAGCATGTTGGTTTCTGGCCACATAGTTGTTACATGCTGCCACTCCCAGAAGATGTATTCATCTTTGATAGGTTAGAAATGGTCACCAGAACAGGGAACTTAGCACAGTCATTGTGATGATTGTGCTGACTGGGAAGCTGCCATGCTGCTGGGGTAGCTCTGGATGGGCCTGTGGGGCAGCAGAGCTCTGAGGAGCCAGGCAGGATGCCCTTGGCATCAGTACTCATATTTAGAAGTATCTCCCAGACTTCTCCTCATCATAATATCTTAAAGCCTCACTGTTGTCATTGCATTTATTTGTGCATGGTGCCAGTGATGATTACTATCCCTGATTTATGGAAAGAGAGATGAGATGAAGGGAGACACTGAGCATGTTTCATATATCCAAGCTATGCATGAAACGAAGCACAGTCTTAGTGTTAACTGAGCTATTCCAGAATCAGGCAAGCTGTGTTAGCTGAAGTATGTGCTTGGGCTAATTAGCAGCTTGGGCACAATTAAATTATTGCTTTGAAAATATGTGCTAGCATCTCTGTGTGTGACTTTTAGGAATATCGTCCCACTTAAAGCTTACAGAGTGATCTTTAGCCTTGTCCTGCAATGTGGCCTGGGAGCATAACCCAAGTGACCTTATTCTGCTCACATGGAAAGTGGATGGCCAAGCAGGAGCCTCTCAAGTTCCTGGCTAGAACTTTAACCACTGGGCATTCTTTCCGTAGAGACTATTCACAGTTCATGATTACTTATAAAAGGGTTTTTCATGGGACTAATCACATCCCAGTCCAGCTTGTGGATGCTTATTCCCCTGGATTCCCTTATTTTGTAAAGGTTTCTTTCTTACACTCATTCTTCCCCATCTTTCTTTTCGCTGTGAAACAGTCTTTGGCATGACTCAGACATTTTTTTGCCTTGCACAGCGTTCAAGATGCAAATTGCAGCTTGAACAGCTTGTTGGATCATGATGCTCTAAACAGAATAATGGATTTGTTCCCTGAACGGAAGGAATTAGCAGGACTCTGTGAAGCCTGGTAGATGACAAAGGTGTTTCTCCCCTGCACTTTCAACCTGAAAGCTCCCTAAGAAACAGGTGGTTGTAATTATTTTTGTTGGAATTATCTTCCGGTTTATTATCATGTGACCACACAAGCACCCTTCAGTTTTTAAGATTTCAGACAATTAACTGCTTCACTAACAAAGCCTCATGATGAATATTCCCTCTTAATTTGTTTTTAATTGGAGTGTTCATACATCATCAGTCTAACGTTTAAAGAAAACATCAGGTCTCTTCCTATTGTGAGGTTGACTGCTCATGGGTTCAGGATATACATTTCATCTGTCCTTCTCCCTGTGAGGGCTTATGTTATTTTAGACATGTGCCTGGCTCTGGCATTCAAATATATGGCTGAATGGAGGACCATGTCCATAGTACCAAGCTGATGCTTATAATGAGGCAGATGTCACCTCCTTATCCTTTCCCATCTCTTATCAATCTCAGTTCCAAGCAGTTTTTTCCATTGCCCATGCAGAAATCAAGAAACTACAGTATCTCTTTACAGGTGAGGAATCAAGAACACTAGGGTTTTGTCTGCACTGTATGCTGCACAGAGCACCATCTAGCAACATCTATCAACACTGAAGGAAATGCTAACCAAACTATCTGGGATACAGAAATCACAGAATCACAGAATATGCTGAGTTGGAAGGGACCCACAAGGATCATCGAGTTCAGCTCTTAAACCTTGCGCAGGACCATTCCCAAGACTCACAACATGTGCCCAAGAGTATTGCCCAAACACTTCCTGATGTATCTAATCATAACAGAAGGGGCTAATTTACCTTTTTCCTCTAGAAGAGTGTCAAACAGCATTAGGCTTTGTATCAGGAAGAACTAGGTCTCAGCAGAAAGGAAAACCCAATAGTAGAAAATATTCTGTTTTCTGATGACAGCTATCTCTGAAGCACTAGCCATTTTTTATCATTTTAATTAACTCAACAGGAGAAGCTTGATAAAGTTTTTAGTACCATGCTCTGGCCAACTGGAATTAGATTGCTCTAACAAGTTCATTTCAAGATGCTCCCGTGTGTCAGCACCGCACTGCAGTGTGCTCTCTATTATGGCTAAGATCCTTGGTGACCAAGGGAGACAAAGGAAAATTCAGAACTAACATGGGAATTCAGGCATGTCTTCCATGGCTCATCCTCTCAGCCAGGGTTTTTGGCTCTGTGAAAACACTTATATCTTGATTTTCTTTAGTTCTGCTCATTCCACACTGCGTCATCACCCTCTTTGTTTATTTGGTATGGTCCTCCAAGCAACAGATTGAAGACTGAGTCAATTTTTTAATCGAGCAGGCCTCCTCCATAGAAGGATAATATGATAATACATATCAGTCACTTTCTCTTTATTTCTTTTCGCTTGATCAAAACAGTTAATTCATTAATGCATTCATGCGGTAAACTTTCAGCTCACAAAAGTGTAACAACAGCTCATTATCTTTTCAGGTATTTGTACAACACATTATGGAAATATGTTATTAACTTTTTTGAATATGTATATAGAATTTGAGCGTTGTGATACAAGTGAATGTATCTGACTCTGCAGAACCAGAGTTGTTCAAATGCAACCCACGTAATGAGATCAACAGGTACAACAAATGGAGAACAAGTGCACACATATGCTGTTTAAGTAATTTGATAGCCTTCTCTGAAAAGGTCACCTGCCCAGCAGGTGAAGAGGTGGTAGGTGTAGTTTTTAGGGACTTTAATAAGGCTTTTGATACTGCTCTTCATAACATCCTTTTGTGCACGCTGTCCAGCTGTGGGATGAATGGGTTTGCAGTGTGCTGGGTAACAAACTAACTGAAGGGCAGGGCTCAAAGAGTTCTATAGAGAATGGAGCTTCATCTGGCTGGTGACCAGTCACTAGCAGTGTTCCTCAGTTCCCTAGGGTTCAATCCTAGGGTTAGCTCTGTTCAGTATATTTATCAATGATCTGGATGCTGGAGTTGGATGTACAGTCAGCAAGTTCACTGACAATACCTAACTGGGAGGTGCTGTTGACTCCCTTGAGGGACAAGAGGCCTTGCAGAGGGATCTAGATAGATTGGGGCATGGGGCTATGATTAATGGGATGAAATCTGAGAAGTTGAAATGCTGAATTCTGCACCTGGGACAGAGTAAAACTGGGAACACGTATAAATTAGGAGAGGAGTGGCTGGAGAGCAGCCCTGCAGGAGGGGATCCAGGGGTGCTGTTTGACAGCAGGCTCAGTATCCTGTGACTGTGTTGTATGTATATGAAGTGAGTGCACAGCACCAAAGGTCTCTCAGTCACCATTTCAGATTAATGCCGTGGTGATCTATGTATTTAGTGTAGCTGCCAAACAGCACTTAATTACTCAAAGCCCTTTTCCTCTTGTCTGCTTTGATAAATAACACAGAGAGTAACTGCAAATGGTAGCTCAGGTTTTTGGCCTGTGTGTTCAGTGTTTGCTGTGCTGCGATGTTCAGTGCAGAGTTTGTGATGTGTATGCTGTAGTTCCCATCTGCAGCGAAGACAGATGTCAGAGGCATCTGGAAAGCAGGTAGTGTTGAACCAGCAGAAGAGCAAACTGCAGGTTTTTATGCTAAAAGGTTCAGATTTAGCATTTCTAAGTGGTAGAGAAGGATGTTTGTATCAATCTTGTATTATCTAGTACCCTCTCTGAACTGTAGTTAAGTTGGAGTAGGTGACTTTCCAATCCAGTGCAACACATTTAGCAACTGATATCCTTGGAGAAAAAACTGTTCTTGGTGCTACAGTTCAGTGTGCCAGCTGTAACAAGTGCAAGCCCGTTACAATTTAATAACTATTTCATTGCTGATCTTGAATTACTTTTATGGTCATGAGCCAGTTTCTAGCAGAATAGTGGTGGCAGCAAGAGTTACTTATGCCCTTTGTTGCTTGCCTCAGCAGTACAGCTGTTGTTGAAGAAGCCACAGACACTCAACAATTCTCCTAGACCCCAAGGAGGTCCATCCAAGAGAAGTCAGAAATATGTGACAGAAAAGTGCTTTGTTGTATGGGTAAGAGTTTCTTCAAGGCCACCTCAAATTTTCCACCAAAATTTCAGAGTGACAAATTCACTCTGAATACATAAAATAAAGATAAATAAAGAAAAAAGGGAACTTTCTATGTAAGATCATTGTCAGAGTTTACTTACTTGTTATAGCAGGATCCCCTGCCTCCTGCTAGTTTAGGACTGAGAAAGGTAGGTGAGGTTTCTGCATGTGAGATGGTTCTGTTTCCTCACACAAGTAATAATGCAAATCCTATATAAAATTGTTATAGTTGCTTCTACCATTATCAGTGGGCTTTGGACGAAGTGTTTGTGCAGTGGGGATATGTATCTGAAATTACACCATGATATGCTGTTTTAAACTGTTGTCTTTTACAATATTTATGGTGCTACATATAGTTAGTTTGTATGTGACTTGACAGGCCAGGCAGGCAGAGAGGGTCTTCCAGTAGCTGTAAGAATAACATGAACACAGGAGAGAGATGGAAAGCATGCAAACAGACAGCTTCAGTGCATAATCACGTGAAATTAAGAGGAAGAAAAGCTTGACCAAGAAAAGAACAGAGGAAAAACTACCTGCTTGCCAGCCTCCCAGGTTATAGTACCCTCACTTGGGGCTACCAAGGTGAGACTCACAAAAGGTCATCTTAGATGCCTCACGAGGTCACGTTCCCTGCCTCCCAGAAAAAACAGATGTAACGGCTAAGGACATAAAAAAACCTGTGAGCTTGTCTGGGTGGAAAGAAGTGGATGGGAATCACATTCACCCCTGGTCATAGCTCTGGCATCTGTTAGTTTTCAGAGGAAAACAAAAGCACTCAGTCTTGGATAACTAGTGTAATTATGTCACTATTTTTGCTGATAAATATATCAATTTCCAAGTGAAAGATTGTTCACTTTAGCATGGGACTGAACCTAAGCCAGAATCTTGAGTAACTTTAAATTTTAAAGTAGCTTGAGTAATGTGTTTATGTTAGCTGAAGCAAAACATTCTATGCAGCCTCACGCAACCATGGAAAACTAGAATTTCTGTTCAGAGGCCACATGTTGTAGCCAAAGACCCATTCTCTTTAGTTTGTTGAGAATTTATTTGCTTTTGTTCTTTCCTTGCCTCTTTCTTAATCTGTGATCACACCTTCTCCTTCTACTGGCTTATTCCTTCAGTTCTCATCTCCCTGTTTTCTTTGGTCAAGGATTAAGAGCTCCAAACACAGATTAAAAGAATTATATCAATGTTATCAGTTGGTTCTGCTTCATTTGGCAACTCCTCTGCTTTTTGAGGATGGTAGCTGATATAACTGTGCTGGCTTTTTTCTTTGCAAAGTTATTTGGGGAGCTTTCTCCAAATTCTTTGCTGGTATTAAATTATCCTAGTCATTTCATCTTCTAAGATAAAGGAGCATGCATTTATTTTAAGAAATTACATAATGGCATATTCTTCAGGTGGCTTCATGTCTCTCTTTCACTATTTTCACTTTGTTTCTTGTCATTCCCCTCAGTTTTCTCTAAGGTAGAACCATCTCTTCTTCCCCTGTGTCTTCTGTGTTCTCCATAATTTAGGATGATCTCTTTGGGATCGGGTTCTGCACTGTGGTGATTTGTCTGGTTCAGGCAAGGCCTGGAGAATTTGATCCAGCATGTAAACTAAAACTCACATTCTACAAAAATATAGCTGTGACTTTTTTTACATACTGGGATTTATCCTGTTGATGAGGCTTTAGTGCTAAGCTTAGCAAACCTTCTCTTTATTCTTCTTGAATGATTTAAAGATAACCTTAGGCAAAGGGAGTCCTGGTCTTCATGAGGTTGAGTTAGTAAGATTTTTCAAGTAGGATAGAATAGAATAAACTATTTCAATCAGAAGTGACCTGCAGTGACCATCCAGTACAACAGCCTGACCAATTCAGAGCTTTTATGTCTTAAGAAAGTATGAACAGAATATGTGCTGCCTTGGCCATCTGTGTGTATATTGGCACACTCTTTATTTCCTCTAACTCAGGTACAGTTTTTCCAGTATTCCTTGTAGAGATATGTCAGCTGAGATCCTGAAAAGTATTTAGATGTGTGACTCTTGCTTAAGGCTGAACTGCATTGACTTTGCCCAAAGATCACAAACTGGATAAGAATGAAATCAATGCTGTTTAGGTATGGAGGTCAGAAAGACAAAGACAATCCTGTTGTCTCTGTCCCAGAGGAACTTGTGTATGTTTTTAATTTTCAACACGTGGGCAGCCCTGTGCCTTTTCTAAACTTCTCAATGCATAGGTCCTGATTACTATTCAGGGCATCAGCTTTACACATACCAGTACCTTGAAATAATGAGGAATAAAGTGGCAGTTCTCTGTGTAACTACTCGGTCTTGAAAAGTAAATCTAGGTGTGGGGAATCTTGGCTGGACCGAGACCCTGAGATGGAATGAGAAAGTGACAGAAAATGGAGGCTTTAAATCCGACAACATATTGAGGCACCCAAAGCAGAAGAAAGCTGTCCCGTGAGAAAGAAGATCACAGTCTCATGGGAACAGG
>JAWWLV010000001.1:21270647-21295770 GCA_035041135.1 Platyrinchus mystaceus
GTTTGTACTTTGAATAGACCTATCTGTGTAGAGAACGTGTTGCTAAGAATCATATAAAAGGTGCTGCGAAAGTGCAGTTGTTGTTCGCTTTCTCCCTAATAAATTTTTCTATTATCTATACCGTGTCGTGTCCGTCTCAACTGCGACATCTAGGCATAAGCAATGTTTTATGTTTGATAACATGTTATTATCAGAATTCCTCCTGCCCAGTGTTCATGCCAACAGCTCTGGCACAAAGTGCCACTACCAGTGATGTCCATACTCTCTGATTGCAAACACTACAGCAGCCTTAAAGATGCAGGTCAGTACAGTAACATGTTGCTGATGAGATAAACATGGGCTTGAAATAAAATTTAAAAACAGAAAAAGATTTGTGTGACTCAAGGGTCAAGTCTAAGTAAGTTTTCCTGAAGGCCAACTGATGTTCCGCCAGATCTCCTGGTTCTCTTACAGACTGGTTTCTCTTCAGCTGTGTTGGCATCACTGTGCTTGGATAATGCCGTGACTGTCTGGCAGGTTTATCTCATATTACAAAATCCCTAACACTAAACTGGAAGAGGTTGAAAGGTCTCTCTTGATCTAAGTCTTATTTCAACATGGCTATGGGTTTGCTATTTCATCATTGCTGTGTTCCTAAGTCATATTTATCATGAGCCTCATAGTATTTGATATAAAACATTAAAAAAAGTTGTGATGTCCCAGCTCTCATTGTCAAGTGTTTAAACGAGAATCTCAGCCTTCACATAAAAAACACATTTCTAGGCTCAGCATCGTTGAGAAGTAATTGGAAAATAGTGTTTGAAGCACTTGAAAATTACTGAAAGTGAAAAGTGTTGTGAGTGCTTATATACTCTGCAAACCAAGAAATCAGAAGATATTAAAAAATAGAGCTCGCTTGTTTTATTCTTTTTTTTTTTTTTTTTAACAGAATTCCCATGAGTTTTAAGTTAGTCTTGAGATTTAGGAGGAAGAACATTTGAATTCTTCCTTCTTTGACTGTTTTCCCCAATTACTTACACTGTTCTGTTATTCAAACCTCTCTTCAAGTCAAGTGGATCGGATGGAGGATTTGGGTCTGGCTTAGCACCTGCCTTTGCAAAGTTTCAAATTAAAGGAGACACACAAAGGGAGTCGCTGTTGGTATTTCTCTTTCCCTGCCAGGCCACCCCAGTTCACCTGTTTTAATAAGATTTAGAAAACCCTCAAAATGTTCTCCTTGTTTTTTGAATTTCCCTTTGTGAATGTGAAGATTACCCTGCCCTAGTTTATCTAAAAAATTGCTGACAGCATGCCATTAGCAGCCCTTGTATCATGGCTGGGGCAATGCTCAGCATTAATGAAGGAATGTTTTTCTCTCAGATGTTTGAATTCAATCCATACTGTTGTTATTTGTTAAATAAATAGAACTTTATTTCCTGATATCTTATTTTTTAAAAAATAAGGGCTTATTTAAATTGTTAGGCTTTGTGTTGGCTCTCAGATCGGGGATGATTTTACTCAGTATAGCACAAGTGTAGGTGGGGTGCTTCTATGCCATGGAACACATGAGAATAAAGAAGTGCTGTGGGGTCCCTGTACTGGGCATCTGTGCTCAGTTGTACTTGGTCTGACTTGGCACAACTCCGTTCATTTCCCTGCACTGCCATCTGGTTTTTGTTTGTATGAGGGAAAGGTGGTTCATGTTCAGTAGGGTGTCCTGAGAAGGTTGAAAGGCTTTCTTGTCCACAATGGTTTTAGGAAAGTTAAAGCTGTCTTGATCAGGTTTTGAAGCTGGCAAACTTTTGCAAGGCAGGCTCATCATCACCTTACTCTGTCCTGAGGAATTTGGGCTGGAACCTTATCAACTTTGGAGCAATGTCTTCCCACACACAAAGGTTACCTGAAGATTAAAAGTGGATGCTGCAACTTAGATTAAATCTTGGATAAAAACTAAGTTCAGTTCTTAGTTTTGCTGACTGGTTGTCCTAGGACTTCACAGGAATCGCTCTTTCACTTCCTCAGTTCTGCTTTTTGGGGGTTTTTTTGGTCCACATCCCATTTCTGCCCTCCCCCAAGATACATTCTGTTTTCCACCCACACCTTTCCTCATCTGAGAATTACTTAACTATCTGAAGAGGAGTCCTGTGAAATGTATCCTACACAGATGCACTGCTAGGGTGGAGCTGGGAATAGAGCATGGGCAGAAACAAGCGTTTGGGACAGGGATGAGGGAGAAAGGTGGCATTAGCCAGCAGTGTGCCCAGGTGGCCAAGAAGGCAAATGGCATCCTGGTCTCTATCAAAAATAGTGTGGCCAGCAGTACTAGTGAAGTGCTTTTTCCTTCTGTACTCAGCACTGGGAAAGCTGCACCTCAAGTCCTGTGTGTAGTTTTGGGCCCCTTACAAGAAGAAAGGTGTTGAGGTGCTGGAACAAATCCAGAGAACGGAAACAGAGCTGGTGAAGGGTCTGAATCACAAGTCTTATTAGGAGCAGCTAGGGAAGCAGGGATTGTTTAGCCTGGAGAAGGAAGAGGAGGCTCAGGGGGGACTTTATCACTCTACAACTATCTGAAAGGGGGTTGTAGCCAGATGGGGATTGGCCTCTTCTCCCAGGCAACTAATGATAAGACAAAAGGAAATAGCCTCAAGCTGCACCAGGAGGTTCAGGTTGGACAACAGGAAGAATTTTTTCACTGAAAGGGTGGTTAAGCATTGTAATGGGTTTCCCAGGGAGGTGGTGGAGTCACCATCCCTGGGGTGTTCAAGAAATGATTGGATGTGGCACTTAGTGCTATGGTTTAGATGCCATGATGGTGCTCGGTCAAAGGTTGGACTCAATGATCTTGGAGGTCTTTTCCAACCTTAATGATTCTATGATTCTATGATATGGGACAACATGACACTGCAGCTCCAGGATAAGAGACCAGAACTGCTCCTGTCTGTGGCACTGTGGGTCTAAATCAGCTCAAGATGATATTGTAGTGTCCCCTCAAAGGCCTTCATAAGCCCGTGGTATGCACAGAGAATGGAGAGCAGCCTAAGTCGTCAAGATACAGTTATGTGGGAGATGGGTGTCCATCCTGAGCAGGTGTTCTCAGAGATGATCCTTCTATGCCTAGTTTTAGGCATAGAAGTTTTAGGCACTTTTTTTTAGGGCCCAGCCTTTTCCTTCAGCTCCCTGGCCTAAGTGCCTTCTCTTCTAGTGCTCTCCTGTTTGTAGCTCCTTGGGCTTCTTTTGCCTGTCTACGAGTGCCAGCTAACAAGCTTCTCCAGCTTCCCTAAGCCTCTTGAATTCTCTTTCTCACTGTTACATGTCTCAGCAACTTGCTCTCACAGAAATTCCCTAGTCACCTTTATGGTCTCTGAGAATGATGGAGGGTTTCTTTGTGTGAAAATTAATAAGCTCATATAAGTAAAATCAATAAAGAACAAGGCTACAGCAATGCAAAACCTATTATTAATTTATTGGACAAGTTTTAATGCTCACGCTTGAGGGTATGCTGGTAAATATGTTAAAAATGCTTGGAACATGGAAACTAATTGGCTGACACCACTGTTTCCTATGAAGCTTTGCAACCTTAAATTGGTACATGGGGTCATCATGGCCCTTGAGCCAGCATGATCAAAGCCATTGCTAAGTTTACTATTGACTTCATCAGCTAAGAAACTGAGCCCTAAATTCTGGATTGTTCGGGAGTGAAAATCCTACCTCAGACCTTCCTGTAAGAGATCAATAGTCATGTTAGATTACAGCTACACAAGTGCTGTGCAGTCTTGAAACATGGTCAGCTTATACTTTACAGGGAATAGGATCTGCAAGTTGGAGGAAATGAGGTCACCTAAGTCATTAGCTTTATTTTTCTATTCTAAACCAAGAATGTATTACCAAGGGCAGATGGATGTTGTGCAGGCACCCATAGTAGAAACCCAGTCCACCTGAAAAGCAGACTCCTGATGAGTGTGATATCCATATTTACTGAGGGTGTGAGTGGTCTGACCTACTCCTGGGTTTGTCCAGAGTAGAGCTCTGAGTTGTTTATGTTATTAGAGACTTTTATGACGATATAAAAGAGACTCTCAGTAAAGCTGGGTTGGGCTTCTGTTTTTATTGACAGATCTACTCTCATTTTTATCAGATATTGATGTCTTCCAGTGTTGTAAATACCTGGAATTTCCCTGTGTTGGCAGACCTTTGTTGCGGTGGAGTTACACTGAGGTCTGTAACAGGTAACAGATGCAGTTACATTAGAGACCTCCTGGTGCTGTTTCAACACACTTCCATCTACTGGATGCAGGGAAGCTGGTAGGGATCACTGGGTTGATTCCAAGTACAAAGCAGAAAACAGAAAAGTTTAGTGTATGTTGGGAAGCTTATAGTATGTTTCCAACTCATTTGGAGTTACTGTGCTGGGAAGCAATTTATACGGAGTTGCTATGTGAAAGAAAGTTGTATGTGTTCAGAATGGCTATGTGTATATATAAGAAAGGTAACTGTGCATATGCCATAGAATTGTGTATCATTAACATGTACGTCTTAAGCAGTTTTTATTGGGGGATACAACTGTCAGTGCAGCTTTAAAGAATCCTCCGAATTTGCTGTTGCAAGCACATGGGCTGGCAGTTTATTTATTAGCTCCAGAGGGAAATAATTATATCTTCAGCAGACAGCTGATGAGTCTTGGTACTTTTTTTGTAGCCTGATTGCCCTTCTCCTGTAATGACTAACCCTCATCCCACCCTGTTTGTCCCCCAGCTTTCCAAGTGGGGTACATTCCTCATTTTTAAACATTTTGAAATGGGCAGTCATAGTCTGTCATCCTGCAGACAATAAATTTCCACTGACGATCCCTGCATGAAAGAGAGACAAGAGATAGGTATTAGTGAGTCAGAACTGCAGAGGATGCTATACAAGTAAGAATAACTGTATACCAGGTATTGTGGCAACAAAAACATCTGTCTGCCGTTAGCTGACTTTTGTTTGAGTGCTTTGTGTTTTCATGGGCTGGAAGGTTATTAAAAATGTCTAATGGTTACAATTCCTTCATGCTCCCTTACAGGGTAAGAAAATCAGCTCTCTGAATAATTATGCTGCTTAGTATCCTTCAGAAAACAATGAATCTTGATGGTGATCCTAAATCGACTTTAAATCAGAGACCAAGAGGAAAAGGATGGTTTTGTCAAAAGTTGTCGTCATGTGATATATTGCTTAGGAATGTGTAAAAAGTAAAATACTTGGGTGATTTTCAAGCCATTTCTAAGTGAGGAGTTATTCATTCTGCAAATTTAACTTCTTTTATATATATATATCTTTCACTACTAGGTCTTCTAGCTGGTGTCCTCTATTACAGATTTGAAGGAATCAATAGGGAGAGAAATTAAATTCATTTCTCATCCTTGATCTCCACAAGTCACATGTGAGGAAGAGTAAGTTTTATAAGCGTAAGGAGAGTTTATGCTCTTCCCAGTTTGTGAGTGGTGGATGTCTGTATTCTCTCTCAGGAGACTGATAAGAAACCTTGGAACAATTTTTAACAGGAAACCTGACTGAAGCAGCAGAATTCAACAGTGGAGACCTGTGATTTAGTGTCCAATAGCTGCAACATTGGCTATTTCCACCTTAAAGAATACGCTGCAAATTTCCACCTTAGTTTATTGTGCAGTAAATTTTCCTTTGACAAAAAGTCATGAGTTCAGAGGTTCAAATAATGTCCTGCTGTGGAGGCAATGTTGAATTTAGGCTGCTTGGTACTGGCTAATATGAATTTACATAAAAAGTGCAGTCTTTGCAAATGGCAGCCACCATTTAAATTGGTAATGGGTAGTACTCCAAGAGGTTTCTGGAAATTTGGATTCTGTTAATAGTGATCTCCTGAACCCGAGGCATGGGACAGGTGATGCTGCTGGTGTGATTCAACAGGAGATTGCTTTTTGAGACACCCGCACAATACTGGTTTTCTGGAGGTGGAACTGGTGCCAAACCTGCTGCCTCTCAGGAATGTGCTGAGACACCTGAGCCCAATTTTGGTACTAACTGTGCTTATATGGTTTCATTGACTGGCCAAATCTATCCTGGAATAAGATTAATTTGACTCTTAAGATCTTAGTAGGTATAAATTGTCCCATTTCAGCTTTCATTAACTGAGTTTTTTTAAATATACTATGCTACTTCACCAGTTTATGCTGAATATCATTTGGAACTGGGTCTGTCTCATGCTTCTCAGCAAGTCTGATGTTATATAATGTTTGAGTTTGGTTTTCTTTAGATCTTTCCTAGATGCTTTTTAATTGTAATTTCCTCATAAAACTGTTACCAAAGGTTAATGAAATGCAAGATTCATTTTTAGGCTTATTTTAAGAATTCCTCATTTAGACTATATGCATGCTCTTCAAAGACAGTTATTACTCTTTTGGCCACTGAGCTAACAAGAAAGATAAAAAAATAAAGAGGACTCATATGTGGATTAACAGGATTATATGGGTCAAAATTAAGGTCTGCTAAACTGGCACCCATTGTCAGAGAGACTTTTAGCTCAAAATCTTAGGTCAACTCATTTTTCTAAAATAGAGTATTGTAAAATTAAAAGTCAAGTTCTTTAAAATAAATGTAATTTGGTTACTTGAATTAATAACATGCTTTAAAATATTGGAACGTAATTATTTCTGAAGTTTTCATTTAAGTTTGTACTTGCAGACACTTTAGCATATATGTACATGGTTGTTACATTTAATGGCTTGTTACCTTTTTTTTCCCCCATTACTTGTGTTTAAAGTTAAGCATGTACACATCCAGCTTTTCAGGATGCAGACAATTACTTTGTACTATTGCTGCTGTGTTCTTAATTCAGTAGTTATCATCCTTTTTCAATTTGTATAACCCTTACAAGTTTACCAGTGGGGGTACAGATCCTGTCAGGAATTTCCCGATGTGGCATACTCTAGAATATATCTGAACTTGCCTTTGCAGATCCTTAACACCAGTTTGTAGGTGTCATCCCCCTCAGCTGCTAATTCCATGCATTTTCCTTGGCTTGAGGAATCAATATTGAACTGTCACTTTTGCATTCCAGATCTCATGTGCTGTCAGATTTAAATTTTTGATGTGTAGGGAAAATATCTTTTATCTCCAAATATTGTTGAATAATCTGTTTCCAATTCAGTTAAAAAATTCTGCAAATTCCTACTGATATTGAGTTTCACGAAGTCCTCTTCATTCATCTGAAACTTATTAAGGACCTTAAATACCCTCTAATTTAGCTCAGCTGAGCTTGGTAGATGTCCAGCTTGTCCAGGCATTTCAGATGCACTTACTGCTGGAGTATCTGGGTCTCGATTTATCTTTCAGTGATGATGTCTGAGCAGTTAAGAAGTAACTGGCTATTCAGATCACCCAAAGAAATGGAGCAGAGATCAGTTTTGTAAAATAAATGAGCTTATGACAGTCTGCATGTGCTATTTTTATACTACGTAGCAGAGGACAAGCTGTGGCACCTACCAAGCACATCTGGTAATCCCCACCTCCCTCTCCAAGCTACCCACTTGCAGGTTGGACTGCAGTGAACAGTGAATGTTCCAGTGGTGCTCTCTGGGCCTGAGAGGCTGATCCAACCTGACCCCAGCCACATAACAACATTCCATGAGGAAGCCATGCCATCGTCAATTAGCATGTTTCAGGGTTCAGGCTGAAGCTATTTTGTTGTTTGTTTCTTTGGGTTTAATTTTGGGAGGTATTTTGCCAAGGGTTTACTATGTGGGCAGTTTCAGTTGTTTACAGCCTGCTTCACATGCCCCATGTCCTTCTCTGAAACTTGGCTGTATCAGCCTGTCAGACAAAAGATACTCTCTTCTCCTGCAAATATTCCCTTACTTATGTCCTTAGGTCATCCTGTCTGCCTCAGTGTTATCACCACTCTCCCGAATGGGCTCCCAGAGATACTTCAGACCTCTGCTAATTTTTTCCAGCTGTTTCTGTTTTGCTTTATAGAAAGTTGCTTTCTCCTCTTGACCCATTTAAAATGAGACTGGAAAATGTAAACATTAACCACTTCTGAAGCCTATTCTTCACACATGAGCAGGTGAAACCCCTGATGGTCAACAACAACGTCCTCATTCATTCATTCCTGACACGCAGGCATGGAAACTCATTGAGAAGGATTACAGAAAAGGAGGTGGGGATACCACCATTCTAAACTTTCTACATCCTTTGCCACTGACGTCACATGCTGTCTCAAATATCTGTGTATCAACAATGACCTAAGTGATGCAGTGTCTTAGGGAGCAGGAAGGGAGCATGTCATTTCTGCAAGTTTATTCAAAAAGTCTAAAAATACCTAGCTGTTTGAAGTGATTGGGAAAGCTTGAATTGAAACACCTTCAGAGGCTTTCTTTTGTGCTCAAGAACATCAACCATCATGGACTAAATGGACACAAGTTTAATGTGCTTGAAAATGAAAAGCAATAACAAAATGTTTACACAGACATGCTGCACATCTGCATGCTCCTGGCAGGCTGAGACTTGGAATAGCTTTTTCTTCCCCTATTCTGCCTCAACCAGCTGCAAAGAACCATTTAGGATGACAAACTTTTTGCTGACTTTTGTAAGCATACCACTCAGGAGGAGTGTTACAGCATGAATTTGAATTCTGAATTGGGATAACAGGAATTTTTTTCACATCATACGCTCAGCAACACGAGTTGGTTTTAGTCATTCTGGAAGCTGAGGGCCAGAGAATTCATTGGCACAGAAAAGTTTTCTAGTGTGAGATAAAATGTTTTCTCTGTAGTTTTCACCTGCTACTACTGCATGTTCATGTCTGCCATCAGCACAGTGGTAGGAAAAAGGTGTTGGTGGCTTCTTCCCTTTCCAGGTACTGTGGTCACATAACCTGCGAGGACCTGTACTCCCTTTGTACATCCCATGGTGCTGCCTCCACTCCTGACCAGTCCTCCCACTGCCACCCCGTTCTGAAGGCTGTGTTAAACCTTCAGCAGTCATGGACAGAAATCTCAGAGGCACTGGTTACCTCAACTGCTTTGTTTTCCAGGCTTGTCCTTGTGATTCCGGACTTTACCCTGGTCTATATGCAATGGAGTCTGGAATCCAGCTGCAGGGGAAAACACTGTCTACTTTATTTCCCCTACTGTCTGCCACAGCCATGAGGAACAAGGGTGGGGAATATTTAAGAAAAAAGCCCAAAACAGGGTTGTCCCTTGTAAATTCTTTATCAAAAGGGAAAAATAGATACCTTTGAGTCAACTGTCTGGGAAAGTTACTCTTCCACTTGTAGGAACAATTTGCACACATGGCTTCCATTTGATAATAAACAGGACAATATATTTGAGACAGGAAACTACAGTTATGGACCTGCATCAGTCTTACAATGTGTTATCATTTCTGGAAAAGCCTCCTTGTTTTGGACAACCTTTTGGTTGAGGGATCCCTAGTAAACACCAGCAAGCTGAGAGCATTACAGTGACAAAAGCATTTCGGCTGCTTTGAGTGTTATTAGAGACAGCTTGAAATGTTGGTGTGTTTAAACTCTCACTTCTCTCCCCCTTCTCTTGTAGCCAATCTTGGCAGACCAGTGCAGCACACCTTGTCTTGCTGTCTGTTTGATAACAAATGCTTTCATATACTGGACTGAGGGGTCTGACAAACGATGCCAGCAAAGAAGTAGCTCACAATTGATGTATTAGAGGTCAGCTCAAAAGAATCAAGATCCATTTCCCACAGTCAGGTTTCAGTGACTGCTTACACTCTCCATAAACTTGCTCTATGCTCCAGGGTAGACGGCACTGTCCAAATTTTAAAGCTTTGCACTTTGGCATAGTAAAGAGGGAGAGACACTTCTATTTAACTGAGCAGAAAAATTATGCATTTATTTGCCTGACTGCAACTTCAGTAGCCATAGGACCTCTCCCAAGAGCATTAGTAAATGTCAAGAATTGACTAGGACTGATCAAGAAAAAGTAGCTAACTCATTTTCTGGAAAGGGATCAATGTGCACTGCATTACGTTAATTCCTGGTATGGCCTCAAATCTGTTAGAATTGTGTTGAAATGGATTGGGCAGTTTACAGCATTCACATTGCAGTTTGTGTGGTCTTATCATTGCTGGCAGACTCCCTGCTTCTTCTCAAAGAAAAGTGGACCAAAAGAAGTCCCTGGTCCCCTGAAGGGACAGGGTGTTCAGGCTGTGTTTTTACTGACCTCAATGAAGTCTACTCCAAATAGAGGTAAGTGAGAAACAATACTGAAGGTCTGTTACCCTTTGTGGAGCTCAGATTGACCCAAACCTACCACTGCTATATTTTTCACTACTCAGTTGACAAGATAAATGTTCCCCTTGAGCATGAAGATGCCTTGTTCCTGATACACCACCCTGGACAATGAATCGTACGACTGTGAACTTTGGTCCTCAGAAGTACTAGCCTGATGCTGAGGACCACAGCAGAAGATGTGTAGCCATGCACTGTTGGGGGGAAATAGAAAAGAAAAATTTTTTTAAAAAAATTTCTAGTGAAACAGATGAAAAACAAACCTGTCCACAGCAGAGAAAGTTGTGGTTGCCCCACGGATGTAATAGTCATAAGTGTACATCATCATATCCATATCTTCCCCGTAGTGTCCTGGATATTCTGTTGTTAACCTTCATATTAAAGAAAAAGAAGATAATATAATTTACCATCTTATAGAAGGCTCCAGTTGACTGAATACAAATCAATTAAACAATTTTTACTGCTTCTTAAAAAATTCTTGTTTCTTAACAACACCACAAGATGCAGTCTCACTTATTCCATGCAATGAATTCATGTAGCTATTTGGATAAATTTCAATAACTTCAGAACTGTTAAGAGCACATTGAAGTGTTATATATATATATACATCTGCAGATCTAGGATAAAAGCAACCTGAACAAGAAGGTAAAGCTTGTCTACTACTTATATCTTTATTGCAGGGTTTTGCACCAGCCTCTTGTGAGTCTGTTTGGTTTACAGTTGCAGAGTGCAGTAAATGTTACCAAGCTGAACAACTTTATGAATTATATTAGATGAATGTGGCAATTAATCCATTCCTTTTTGCAGTTTCCATTTTCAGCCTAATTTATAACATAAAAATATGGGCCTGGACAATATTTATACAGAATATTTTATCTAAGAACCTCAAAGTGCTTCTGCAATTATTAATCAAATTATGATTACTGCTTTCCTGGGAAATAAGCAAGTAATACTGTACTTCATTTTACAGATAATGAACAGATTCAGGAACAGGCTGGGACTACAACCAATACTTTCTGTCAACATTATGTTGAAGGTCAGGAGTGGAAACCTGGCATTCAGTCTTTCCTTGTATTATACCATTTTACATAGGAGTTGCCTGTGGTGTTGTGTCAGCTTCACTCTGAAAGAGCAAAAGGAAGAATCAGGTTCCCTGTAAGGCAGATGCTGTCCCCATGGAAATAACTCAATTTCTATTGAGATTAACAGGATGAAGACACCTTTACAGAAATTCTGACAACTGTTTCCTGACTGAATCCAGCCCAGCAGCAGTACTTGAATGATGCTTGAAGGTGATTCTAGGACATCTCACCAGCACTCATGTGCATGTTTACATTTGGTTAAATCAGTGGAGTTTAAGCAGAGGCTTAAATATTTTACTCAGTAGGAATATAGTTATTGCGATGGTTTTGAGTTTTTATAAGGAGGTGCTTTGGGGTATTTGGAGCCCAAACCAGTAACTGCTGGAGTACTCAGGAGCTGAAAGTTTACCTGAAAACTGAGCTGCTTTCCAGGTCATTTTCAGCTTTTGAGTATGAAAGAAAAACATAATTCAGTTGGAACATCATTCCTAACAAATCATTATTTCTTGACAAATGAAAAACAGGCCTGAGTATGAAACTCAAGTATGGCCTTGTAAGATCCCTAAGTCTCACCAGTCAACTTCTTTGAGCATATCTCATGGTCATGCCTCCTGTCCTTTGACCATGGCAATTGTCGAACACATTTTGAGTTATAATACAAGGACACCCACCCCAAAGTGTGTTTCAGAAGCAGAAGATCAGACCTGGTCACAGCATCTGTTGTCACAGCTTTGACTGAGGACAGATGGATTTGCAAAGCCCTCTCAGTACTGTGCCATTGGCAAGAAATATCAGCAGGATTTCAGAGTTCCTGCAGACAGCTGCTTTGGACTAGGAGAAATAGAAGAAACCATGTCCACTGCTCCCTCAACCAGAGTACAGTCCCCATTTTTAGTTTACTAATTTGGTACCTGATAGCACATCTTCAAAATTCCTCGATCATAGAAGGTTTTAAAATGTTGTATCAAGACCAGCTATGAACCATGATTTAATTTTGTCTTCTCCCATCAACTCCAGATTTTAGGGCTTTTTTGGGCCATTATTATGAGAAAACACTAAGATGTGTGTTTATATATGTTCCACCAATTGTGTTTCGTAACATCTGTTTGGCACTCAGCAAGGAAAATGTTCTATAATCTTGACCAGCAGTATGTGCTGGGCAGATGAGACAGTGCACAACATAAGGCTAAAAAGCTGCTTGATGCCCTACTCATAAATATAACTGAGAGTCAGTTCTTTGAACTCATTTCATGAACCTCTCAGTTGAAAAGTGGATCTGATGACAAACTTCTGAATTGCTGTGAAGGGTCTCACAGACCTTTTGCAGAAGCATGCAAAAGTCTTCATTTAGCTTCCCTCTCTTTTCTGTCTGACTGCTGTCATCTTCCCATCCCTCTCTACTAACTTCTCCACATTACCATTCAGCCTCTTAAGGCTCCTCTGCTAAGAAATTTTCAAAAATCAAATATATGCAATTACCGAAAATAAATTATTTGAGGACTTGAGCTGCTCTGAAGTGTGTCTTGTTACACAGACAGATGCCTACTGACTCCTTTTGTTCTGGAGAGAAAAATTATATATAGTGCTATGGCAGCAGTGTTCAAGTTCACTTGAGTCTGTGTGGTCTGATTCAGTTCTCTTTGATGTTTGCTGCACTCATTTATGAAACTCTTCTTCTAAGCCCATGCATCTCAAGGTCAGCTGTCTTGCACTGTATCCTTTAGAAGGAAATGCAGTTGATTGTCCATGTCGCAGGGTTCTGTTTTGTGACCCAGCCCTTTAATATTATCTCCATTTTTTGAATCCTGAGGGTAATTCACACAAAATATGTGCACTGAGAGATGCTCTAGTGTTTAATGCAAACATTATTATCGAATGCTCAACTGAAAATATTGTGTGTTTTACTCACTAATGCATACAAAATGCATATCAACTTGTGAACCACCTACCAGGGCCTTACAGACACATAAGTTATTTACAAACATGGTAGCATTTGTAAGCCAGATGTGGCAATATATGGTTTGTACCTGAGAGAAGCCATGGAATCAGTGAGAGACACTTTTTGCCCTAGTTAGCGAGGGTTTGCCTGCTCATGAGAGTTTAGATTTCTAATGAGTCCAAGCCCAAGGGCAAGACTCATTTGGGAAGAGCCATCCACAGTAACCTGCATAGTGCCCTGTAAGCACTTATGGCATTGAACTCATAGCAAAGAAAACTTGGCTAGGGATGCAGTGAGAAGCTTGGGAATTGCCAAGTATTCAAAGTTACTGGTGCTTTTTGGGGTGATACAAGTTCTCTAGCACCAAGCTGGGGTGCTTGTGGTGCCTGAGTGGGTACATCACAGAAGACCCTAGAAGAGAGACTTGCAAAGCAGCTGTGAGAAAACGTGTGTTATATGGATCGTAGGACCCTGGGTAATTTGGTGCCAAACATATGCCAAGGGGCATTTGTGGGGATCTGTGTACGGGCTATCAGGGTGGTTTTAGTGGAATTGTCTTAAACTCAGATATACACATAGCTGTTAAGTTTGGGGAATGACTTGTCGTAGAGAAAAGAGTACTGTGAGACCTTTAACAAGTGGTAGTCTTTTCAATCTGTATGATCTATTTGCAATAAAATAGGTGAAATTGCTTTTCAAATCCACTTCAGGATAGTACCTGGTGTTTGATGTTTGGACACAAGAGACTTAAAGCACTAGTGGCATTGTCCAGAGAGGAGAAAGCAGGTAATTCTATGTTAAAGACATGGAAAGAAAAACTTGTAAGAAAGGATGTAAGTAGTTTTGCCTGTGTGTGGGAGTGCTGGAATTGCTGACAGAAAAAGGTATTTTCACAATGGTTTCTTTAGCTGGTATAGATTTGATGTGGAATGGTTTATTTTTTGAGTGGGTTGCATTGCCCCACCCATTCCCATGTTTTTCTATTGTATTTCACTCTAATCCTATAAATCTTTGTCAGGGTAGGAAACATATTGAAAAAATGCATGAAATCTTTACCAGGGTTTCTGTTGTTATTATCCTAGCCTGAAAATCATTGTGTTGTTTATTTTCCATGGTGAAGAATTGCTATGGTAGAGATTAATAGAAAACACAGTTACTCATTTAGCACTGAGAAGAATGTTTTGCACTAATTTACAGTGATCCATGGCACTCTATTAACAATTGACTTTAGAAATAGTTATCATGAGACTATTTTTTGCCAATAAGAAGATCAAGTCACAGCAATGGCCTTATTAGTATGTACACCCTGCTTATTTAAGAAGTAAGTGGGAACTGTGGGTATGCCTTGCCTTCAGATATCAAGCAGACAAAAGAAATGAGTCTTTTAAAATATCAAAGACAGTGATAGAGCTCACAGTTTCTTGCTCCAGCTGTTGAATATACTTATTCTCTGCTAGTAAGTACATTTTTTTGAAATGCCTACACTTTTCACTTCTTATGCAACTACAGTGCTAACAAGATGAACAGCTCCTCTTTAACCTTCATTTTCCTCTTTGCTGTTGAACTCTTCCTCTGGCAATGCCACAGCCAAAAGAAGAAGCTATCACATTTCAAGAGGAAAACAAGCTTTAACATTAACTTTCTGACCTTTGAGGACAAGGAGTGTCTCCTGAACGGCCTTATTGTTTCAGATATTTATAAGTGCTTCATGAATGTGTCTCTCCTAAAGGCAAATTTTTTTTTTCAAGAGCCGTGAGCCTGCAAGTTACATTTAGTGAACATGGGAATTATAAACCTCTTTAATCAATTTCAGTTCTTTCTCCAACTGGAAGACAGAGGTCATCTGCCTTCAAAAAAGCATACAGTGCTGAAAAGCCAAAGAAGGTCTTAGTAAGCTGTCTACAGACATTCCTGCAAATCCTCCCAGTACAGATTGCTGGGCTGCCAGGGAACTAGAGTTGTCCTGGAGCTGCTCTAGAGATGAGCAGTTTTCTTGTGTGGCCATATGATGTGTGTTTTCAGGATTGAGCTCAAGCTTCAGGCTCTAAGATCATAGATTCACCAAGACACATCACTGCTGATGTGTCTGAAAATCACAAATTCTCACAGGGCTGAGGAGCCGTGAGGCCAGCACAGTGGGGCCCCAGTTCTTCCTCAAGGCCTGCATGAGTTAGTGCAATACAAATACAAGCAACAGCAGAGAGCTCAGGGCAGCCTATGCCTGTTCCTCAAGAAAGACATGTCTGAAATAGTATCAGCCAGCTTTCTAATCTTAATCAAATATGTTTCTCCTAAGATGTCTATGGAAGATGATCCTGGAGATTGAACTGTAAGGTTGTATTTGATGGGTTATAAAAACAAATAAACAAACCAACCAACTAATCCCAACCCCCAACCCCAAACTGTTAAATACCTTTAAAAAGGGAAAAAAAGAGGGGAGGGGAATTGGGTTGCCCAGAACTGCATGTTTCCAACACATCTATTCTGAGTTCACCTCCTGATTTGCATCTCTGTTATTGGTTATCTCTGAGAAACCTGCATAGGATCACATCAGTTTCAATATGTCTTGTGTAGCAGGTTGAGTCAAGAGAACAAATATGTACTTTAAACCCCATAATTCTTGGAAAATGTAATTGTTGCCTGGACAATGTCACCATGACAGAGAGCAGCCACAGCTCCAGACAGACCTTCTGGCATTTGGACTTCTGGTTGTTTGGAGAGGGGAAACAGTCATAAACAGTCTGTGCAGACTTGAGGCTGCTCTGTGACATGTGTTTGCTTTTGAGAGTATGGAGTCAAGCTTTCATTTCTTGGCAAAGAAAAAATCTGAACTCTAATGGGACCACTTAGTGACACTGTCTCTGCATCTGTGATGGATCTGCATCCTTTATGGTGCAAATCAAGACACAGTTTATTTATTGTGGTAGGAATCCCTAGCCAGGTAAAGTAATGGGAACTTTTCTGTGTCCTGTGAGGAATGTTAATTATTTTCAGTATGTTAAAAATTTGCAGAATCCATGACAAGTCTTGGATAATGAGGAAGGAAACAAAGTACGTGTAAAAGATTTTTACAAAGCAAGTGCAAAACAATGAGACTGGAAAAGATTAGTACATTTATTTTTTATATAAGCTTACTGTGTAGGTAAACTAGAAAAATTAATTGTGAGAAGATGAGTTGTGAAACAGAACAGTTGGGTTCTAAGAGTAAGGATATAGATTCTACCAAGCAAAGTTCTTACGCATGTATTTGACTTTAACCATGCTCTTAGGCAAAATGTTTAAGTGTGGGTTTCAGTCATCATGATGGTGTCATAAATATTCTAATAAGCATTAACAGGTCTCAAGAAACACAGGAATGTTCCAGCTGTAAAAACCGGGTCAAATTCTAACAAACCATTTGCATGGCTCATATGTATAAGGAAAACCTGCCTTTATTCATTGTAGGGAAGGCCAACTCACTTCAGGAGGACTGTACTCCTGAAGCTGAAGAGCCAAGAGAAACCATGCATAAGGATCAGCTGCTGCTTTTGTATTTGCCAGGGAGCCCTCTGTGGAGTAAACTGGAAGTGGAAGGGATCAAACACCCAAGGTGAGAGCTGATTTGAAACAAAGAGGTTTTTTATACCTCAGTATTGTCAGTTTTCTAAAAAATGCCTTTCTGCCCATCCTTAGGGCTTCATACTTAAGGATTCCTTGCACATTAAAATTCAAGGCTGCTGAGAAATTCTGCAGCATGGATTGTCTTTGAATATGGATTTTTCTGTCATTCATGATCCACAAGGCTCCACCATCTTTGCCTATTTTCTTGATATTACTTTTCCACATAATCATATACTAATAGATGCTTTTGCATGAAAATAAGCTGCTTCAACCAATAAATAGGAGTCAGTAGCATGTTAATAACCATTTCTCCACAGATATTTTATTGACAGCTAGTTTCTGGAACAGAAAAAATGCCATTATAGGTTGGGGCAGAAACTACAATAAATAATACACACACTTTTTTGTTGTGTCTTATATGCATATACATTTTGAGGTCTTACCCATGGCCCAGAACTGCTTTGCAGATTGTTTGGAAAACATATTCTATCAAATGTATCCTAAACAGAGGTGTGCAGTGTGAACAATATCTTCTGACAATAACTTGGAAATGCCAATGGAAGCCAGTGAGATCTCTGGGCCTCACTCAGGGAATGGGGATTTTAGGTGCTGTATACTGAAGTTTAACAATTCAGCCCCGCCACATCTGTAGTAGTATAAGTGGGCCTAAAGGGTGGGGTTTCACACTACTCCATTGCAATTCATGTTGCTTACATGTTAGCATAACAAGTAGTACTCACCCAGAGTATTAGTGCACTGTCTAGGCAGGGTGGAGGAAATAAAACAGGAAAGAAACAATTCCCAGAAAACAATAGAAAAGAGACTGCTGTTTTGGAGGGGAGAGTTTATCTGCATAGTGTGGATCCTCCAAGTAAAAAAATCCTGCTGTGTGGGACCCCAGGATAACTCTGGTAGAAAAGGACCTCAATAAGTCTTTGCGACAGTCCTCTGCTCAAAGCAGGCTCAACCACAAGGTCAGACCAGGCTTCTCAGGCCTTTATTCAGTTCAGTCTTAAAAACTTCCAAGGAGCTTCAGCAGGCAACCTGCTCTACTATCTCACTGTCCTCATAGGGGAAAAGGTCTCCTTTATATCCCAGTGAACAGCTGTCCTGCCCTCAAGAGCGTCAGCTGTTCTCTCCAGTTTGGAATCTTATGCAGACTTGGTGAGCATGTGCTCTGTTTCCTCCTCAAGGTCACTGACAGAGATGTTAAGCAGGACAGGTCCCAGGGCAGACCATTAGTTACAGTTCTCTGCTCCTAATGAGCACCCAGGAGGGTATCACCCTTTAACCACTACCCTCCCAGCCTGTTAAATCCGTCTAGTTGTATGTCCATCCAGACTGTAACATCCTAATTTGGATAAATGCATGTGGAAAGAGCTTATATCTACCTTGCTAACTCTAAAGGCAGAATGAGAGCATGAAAGAAATGGTAAGAAATATATTGTAAGGAGATACTTCAAGAGAGTAAGGTCAAACAAGACTCTCAAGTAGGAGAAACTGTATGAGAGACTCTCCAGGCCAAGAGTGGATATTGAAGTGTCAAGATAGACCAGTAGCTTGAACAGGGCAAAGTGGGCTCCTGGTGAGTGACTGAGTCTGGTAATACAGGGTACAAGATGGTTTTATAATGAACCCATAATCACAAACTATGCACTAGAAGCTTTTCACAAGCCAGCTGACAGGTCTTTCCATAAGTTCTACAGCTCTTCCGTTCTAGAAGAACTGTGAGCACATGGGATTTCTACCCGGCTTAGAGGGAGAAACATTTCACCTGCCTGTGAAATGCTGCCTTTTCTACATGGAACTGCAGCTGTATTGCATAAGGCATTCTTTTCAAACATAAAAATGGAGTGTTGTCACTGTTGGAAATAGAAGGGCAGTATAGGAGTCCATGTGCAGCTGGGATGGAAACTGAAGACTTCAGTAACCCCAAACATTTACATTAGGATTTGCCTTACGCTGAATGCCAATTTGCAAGGCAGAGACAAAACTGTTCCCTGTTGTCAAGACAACATCTAAGGGAAGCAGAACTGCCAACAAAAGAAGTCAAAGAAGATTTCTCTTATCTCTCTCAAAATACATGCAATATTAGAGGAGTAAGATAGATTGGAAGAACTGCTTAAAAGTCAGAGTGAGTTTCCCTCAGAGGGAAGAACTTGGGCAGCTATGTAAATAAGACCCCAGGTAGAGAACATCCGTAGGCAGTGTTGGCTGGAAAGAGGACAGCAGAGTGTTCAAAAGAATGTTCAAAAACTTTGTTACAGAGTTTCTGTAATTTGAAGTCTTTAAAAATAATAATAATAAAAACATTTCTACCTGGCTGCAAGGAGACTGAAGGATGAAAAACAAAGCACTGCTGTTGTGTTTGGCCAGTAGCCAGCCAGCCAAGTAAGACCAAGGGGCATCTAAACAGTTTGTATGGATCTTAATTTGAAGCTTACTTCAAAGCTGAGGTCTGGAAACAAAGATCCAAGGACAGATTCCCACCCCCCCACTCCCCCTTTTTTTTTTTCCTTTTCTTTTTTTTTTTCTTAAATGCAGACAGATTATTCTTTGTATCATTGAGAATAGCTGACTGTAACCCTGGAGCATGAAATTATGCGTTCTGTTAGACAGAATGGACAGGAGCAGCATGAGCTTTCTCTACAGTCTGCTGCTGTCTTCAGTCTTAATTAGAGAAACCACACCTGCAGACAGAGGAAAGCTTAGGATTTGTAGCTTGTTTTTTCCACAGCCTCTGTGAAGTTGCCAGCACCAGTTGTTGTATTGTGTTGAGGTGAGACTACCTTTTTTTTTTAAGGTTTATGATCAGTAGCTCATTTTGACTTTGGTCTTCAAAGAGCCTTGAGAGAGGAAGCAAGTTGTATGCACTACAAATATTTTTTTTCTGAGGTAACAGGTCTAAGTTCACTCCTGTAAGTCTTCGTGTCACAAGTATGTAGTGCAGAGATGCTCCTACTCCTGAAATGTGCTGGGTTTATAATGGGAAAATGCCATTCAACTTCGGAGACTTCTGTCACGGTTTCCAGCATTGCCAGGGCTGCTGCTGATACCCAGACCTGTTCATTGAGGGCCAGGTACTGTGTTGTGCTCTTCAGTGTAACTGTGCCCTCATTCTCTTCCCTTAGCCATGGATCTTTACAGTCCTGTAGCAGACTGGAAATAACACGCTTAGCCCCATAAAATGCAGTTTACATTTTTCAGACAAGGTTTTCGACAGGCCAAGGAGCCAAAGACATTTATAGGGATTGTTGGAGGAAAGAAGCTCACAGGTTTGGTTTCTGCTTGAACTCACCAGCATGAATATGGGCATCTCCGGCTATAGCGACAGCAGTAAAATTGCCATTCACGGTCCAGCACAGATGGAAAATACTGACTCTGGAAACCAGCCACCAGCCCATTGTTTGAGCAGGTTTGATACCTAATAACAAGGGGAACAAAGACAGAACACAAGGAAAACATATTAGATTCCTTCATAGTTTCAAGCATTTCTGAAAACAGCATTAAAAATTATGATATACTGTGGAAGCTTTGTGCTGAGAAGCACTGTTTGCACTTGCTGTGTCTTGAGTAACCATTTTGTATAAGAAAGCAGCAGTAGTTAGCCAACATCTAAACATTTATGTTACACTTAAAACTATTTAAACTGGTTTAAAGCATTTAATCATTCTAGTATGCTAACCAGACAAGAAGATTGTTCTAGTGTTGATATTCTCAACTGTTTACAAATCACGAGACTGACTTCAAACTAGTCCATTAGTATTTTTGCCTTTGACTGTTGGTATTTGAGGAACTGGGCTTTACTTAAATAATCTCTTCAACTGCTTCTCTATTAAAAAAAAAAAAAAAAAAAGAAGGACTATTAGAAAATATTTAATAAGGGAATTTATTTTTTGTGTGTGTGTTTGTTTCACAATTACCTGTCTCCAGGAGAAGGGACTCTTAAATAAAAATGTTTAGGCTTGTGATGAAATCATGATCTGATAGCAATCACATAAGTAAAACTGAAACTCAGATTTTACAAAATTCTAAGAATCACATAAATTTTATGACTGGATTCATGCTTTCTGTGTCCTTGGCAATTCTGTCATACATGTGAATCACTGCCTTCAAATAGAGTAGACACACATGTCTCAAAGCATGCATACCCTACAAGCACCTGGACACTGTTATCCTAAGTAATTCAAGTGATAATCAGTTTGAATAGGTTGCTTCTTGGAGGTTAAAGACAAGGAGAACATGAAAATAGGCAGGTCATTAATTCAGCTATTGAGTGCTCATTCTCTTAAGCACCTTCCTAGCCTCACTGTTTCCCTGTTGGGAAAATTACAGGAATTTGGTTCCTTCAATTTCTCTTCCTTTCTTTTCCCTTCCTCAAGGAAAACTGGCAGCCTAGACCTGCAGTAAACCTTCTTTGCAATACGATAAAATAGATTACAATTACAGATCCAAAAAACACTTTCAGAAGTAACTGTAGGATTAACAAATACCAAAAATTTCCCCTAGTTTCATTCAATGACTTCATAGTTTTTTCTAAAGACCTGAAGTTCCCAGAAGGGAAAACACATCACCTGGGAGAGTCTGGTGTTTGGAAAGTCATTCCCTTGTGCATACAGGTGTCAATGCCTGCAAAGAAAGCATGAGGCTCAAGTGTTTGTGTGTAAAAGCTGAAAATCTGATCAATTTTGACCAGAGCAGGGATGAATTCCTCTGCCTAGCTCTCAGCCTCCACCTTTGAACCCAGGAATCTCTTCCCTATATCCATTCCACTGTGTTCTGTTGTTCAGACACGAGTATTTACATTTGTTTGCATCCCTTCATCTCCCACGTGTCTGGGGCCACTCGTACTTGCTGTGCTTTTTGAGACTTTTTCAAGGACCTCCAGAGTTAAGTGGTGATGGGGACTCTGAGTTGCTATGGTATCACACCAAGTAAGGCAGTTTGGCTCTCACTCAGAGGATTTCAGCAGGACTTTGATAGGAAGTTGCTCTGATTTTTGGCACACAGGCCATAGGAACATATGGCTAAGACTCTGTGTAAACATATTGGATAGTTGCAGATGATTGGTGTTATCCTGGTGGAAGAATGGTTGATACACAGAAATACAGGCATAGGTTGTACCTGTTGCAAGATGAGCATTAAACTGTGTAAAATAGAACCAAAATTGCGCCTCTTCATTTTCTTCTGCCTCCCCATCCCTTCCCAGTTACATGCATTTGCATGGCTCCAGTCCTTGTGCCCCTGGGAGATTTTCTAGCTCTTTTGTGTAGGTGCAATAAGGAGAGCATTTTGTTTCTCCATTTCCTTTGCATTTCTTCTCAGAGGCTCAGCACTGCCCTGCAGTCTTCTCATCCCCACCGATCAGCACCTGACATTCCTGCTCATACTTGTCTTTGTGGGAGGTTCTTCTTTCTTTTTCCACCTACTCACATTCAGTCTGGGAAGTCCTGCCCTCTTTCCCACTGTCTTTGCCCTACAATAGTTTTTATTTTCTTAATATCTCTACTGATACAATCCAATTTTGATGGAAAGATTAATTTTGAGAGAGATGTCACTGATGGACTCTTCTCTCTATAGAGAATTGAAACACAAGCCTAGCTAGAATAACACTCGTACATACATGTTTGGGCATCAGATTTTAGGAAGATTTGGTTATTTTTGATCCTGATTCTATATTGTCACGATAAGTTTGATTAAAAAAATATAATTGGAGTTGCCTTAAAAATTAGTTTCTTAGGTGGAAGGTATAGCTGGACATAAGTCATGTCTTATAATTATACTGTGATTTTATTTTGAAATAATTCATAGTAAAATTTGAAATACACATTTAAGTTCATGCCCACTTTTCTCTGCTCCTGTCTCATCCACAAAGATGTGCAATCTGTTATTCAGGCTTTATATTGGGTTCAGTGAAAGAAAGATAATAGCAATATTGAAGTACTTTTTTTTAGCTTTGAGGTGACATAAACTTTTTTTTACTTGATCTTTTTAATTTTCAAGTAAAATACAAATATTCCCTCAAAAATGAAGAGATACTCTCAGAAATAGGAGTTCTTATTTGTGAGCTAACATTTTCTTCTCTTCCTTTTTCCAGTTGGCTTCTTTGCTATAAGCATTAAGTAATTCTTCAAGGGAAACAAACAACCCCTCCCCACACACCTTTTTAGTCTATGCACTAATCTGAAAACAGCACTTCATATGTGAGAATTTTTTCCTTCTCTGTTGAATTCACTACTCTTGTCACAGTACATCCTGCAAGTGAGTAGGGTAAATAAAAACTAGTGATTCAGGAACTTTGATTTATGGCCAAGTCAAAAAAAGCCTTTCTCACTAGACCCTCTCTGTAGCACTTTTGTTATAAAGGATAGTTCAGTATTCAGAGTTAATGTCACTGGGTTCTCCTCACTCATGAAATCCCTGACATTGCTAAGAAGAGAGGAAGAAATCTCTTAGAAGGTGAATGCGGAAAAACATGTGAAAACAGCTGGTACTCTGTGGGACTAAACTTGGTTGCTTTCTTTTTCTAGTTGGCTCAAATTGCGGTGCACAAAGAGTTGCCTTTTGGATCTGGTACTGGGAGAAGAGGAGATGAGCTAGTGAGGGAGTGGGAAAATTGGTGGTGGTGAGGGTCAGATACTCTTGAATGGGAAGTTTCCCTTCCCTTGTCTACCGCTGTTGGAAATGATTGTAATGTTTCATAATGTTTCATAAGTAAACTATACAGCTTTATTCTGGGAGGAATTCTGTGTAGTAACAGGGATATGGTATCTGAGACTTTCCTGGCCTGCTGCAATTGCTGTGTAAAGCCTCTCCTCTTCCAGATCTTCTTCTGAACTGGTCAGTGAGTGTTTTACAGCTGAGTTCTGTCACAGCCAGCAACCAAAGCATGCTTCCATGTTACTGATTTGGTTCAGGTCAGAACTGCTCTCGTTGTTCACCAGTGAGCTTTTATCTGTGAGACCAAACTAGAACTGGTTTGAAATAAATCTGCTCAAAATGCATATGTGAATTTTGGGTCCATGCATGACCTGTTTCACCCTTCAGATGCACTTAAATTGTGCCACAGTATTTGCCAACATTGATACAGCCTCAACGTCCAAGTTTGTGCCCAATTGACTCAACAGTTGCCTGCCAGACTGAAGACAATTATTGATTGCAATAGTATAATTGTTTTATTTGTTTTGAGCAATGGCACCAGTTATGGTGACACTTCAGAAATATGCCTGCATCTTATTATTGCTCTTTGCTAGACAAAGCCCCAGAGTGCTGTGCCCACCAATGCTGTGTGGTAAACCTCTCTCTCTAAGGCCCCCTATCCCTTGACACATCAGCAGCAATTTATCCTGAGGATGAGAACCCAAAGGGAAGTCTGATCATTGTAAATCTGCTCAGGAAAGCCCAAGTCAAGGTGCAGTATGTGGTGCTGCTAGAGCCTGTATTGAATCCCTGCTGCACTGCTCATGATAGTGCTTGGAATAGAGCCCCCTGAAGCTCTCTGAGCCTGACACACAGCTCAGTAGGCACTGGGTCATGCTGCATTGAGGGCAATTTGTCCCTTACAATAGGGCACCCTGAGCATGTCATTCCATGCCCCTGTGGAGGAGAGGCTCTCCTGAGTTATTTTTATGGAGTGTAATTTGGTTAATTGCATGATGGGAGACATAAGAGGCTGAGAGAAGGCTCAGGACACCTGAAACCCTGGCACTCAGAGGGAAAGATTTTTATGACTTCTGCATGTTTGTTTAGGCCATGTCAGTCTCCACTAGTCACTCCTGTAGGAGTCTTCACTATTTGTTGTGGGGTGGTGAGACATGTTGTGACTTCCACATTCCAAAGGCAACCTCTATAGCATCTTCAGCAATCTTTTTCTTTCGTTTAGGGGTCAGTCATGACTTATTTTCTTCTCCCTGACTTAAGAGAAGGCAAGGCCCTATTCACCCTGATGATTTCTTTTTGTCTGTAGCTGATGAGGCCTCCTTATCTGCAGAAACACTCCTCTTCTCCTCAGATACTCCCACTGGATGCAGTCCATTGCAGCTGTGCTAAAAGCTTGTGGTACTAGTCCTTTAACATAAACCTAGGGCTCTGAAGAAAATTAACTTGTTTGTGTAGATAGCACAAATGGGAACATTTTGAAAGGGCAGCTGGATTATTGGCTTTGGGTAAGGTAATAAAAGGTAAATGGCCAGTCTTCGCGAACGAAGATCTGGGAAAGGTGTTCCCACCTTTCAAGCCTGCGCAATGGAT
>JAWWLV010000001.1:21295870-21335889 GCA_035041135.1 Platyrinchus mystaceus
ACCCGGGGGACCGAGATTAGAACCTGTGGCCTTGGCGCTGAGAGACCAGCATCTTAACCGCTAGGCCACCGGGGGTAATACAGCCTCAAATTTGTAACTTGGGATTGCTCAGAGACTGAGAACAAAAGCAGTTCCTCGCAGATATACTGAATTGTGCTGCCAGTGCCTGATCAGGAGGCTCCTACAGACACTTCCTTTGCTCATTAGTCTGTCTTTGCACCTAGTTGGTGGGCAAAGGAGAGTGAGAATGGGAGTGGGGAGGGAGAATCTAGATATCTGTTTTTTCCAAGTCCCATCTAAACACTTTCTCAGAAGTCTAAACAAGGAAAAGATGCAATAAACATGGATTAAACAGCACTTGGCTGGAAATGTTTCTGCTCTGTGCTTTAAAGCTAACTGTGGGAGTATATTGAGGATATGGCATGGTTTCATCTCTATTATGTGGTGTAAAACAAACATTTTTTCCTGGAAGGAAGAGTTGCTTGTCTTCACTTGCAAGCTTTTGTTTGTTTGTTTGTGTGATCCCTGTCCTTCGGCCTGATAATTTTCAGGCAAGAAAAATAGTTTTTCCTAAGTGCCCTGTTCAGAGACTGGTCTACAGAGACAAATCTGTAGTATTCAGCAAGGCAGTGAAGAGCAGTCTCACCTGCAATCACTCAGACCTTAGGTGGTGAAATATTTATACAAGGTCACACTTCCTGCAGTACAGCTGGAGCTAAGAACATAAATGTTGTGCTCCCTGAAAGATGGATTCTTTGAGATGTTGCAGCATATTAATAATTAGAAGGGCTGCAGAATCAGGGCATGTCCTGAAGACTTTTCTCTACTCCAGCCATGAGTACTTCCAAATTATTCAGGAACTGGTTCTGCTCCCAGTTGTTCTCTCTCTATTGAATAGCATCTTGGTTAGCAGATAGCCTCTGAAGGACTAAGGTGTTGGGACAGATTCAACAAAGCTTTTGTACATGTACTTAACTTTAAATATGTTCACAGATTAATGAAGGTGAGAATGTATACCTGGTCACCTGATTCAATCAACTGCCAAAATTTTCCCTATGAATCTTGTAACATGTTCATGAGCTTCTCATGAGCATTCAGTAAAACACAAAAGCACATAATCTCTTCAGAAGTGTATGTACATACATGATTAACTTCAGAGATGCATTTATTGAGTGAAACACCATAGATATATTCTGAAATGCCACTAGGTAATTCTAGATAACTGTCAGAGGAGATTGGTCATCACGAGTCTGCTTGTGGAAAGAGATGGGGTGCCCCAGAGAGCAGTTTTTAGAGTACCTGTTTCTCTCCATTGACCCTGGAAGGAGGCAAAGGTCATAAACTAGGCACTGTGATTAGATGCCTAATGTGAATCTATGTCATTGTCCTCTTTCTGTTAAATAGATTTTTCCATATCTGAAAGATTCAAAGTCTTACCATTTAATTCTCTACGTTCATATAATACTTAGTGAGGGAAGCAAACTTACCAGGAAGCTCTGTCAGCGGTTCCCTCTTGCCTCCCAACTCTCCTATCCCTATGCTCCCCATATCCATTTCTGCCATTTCTTCCCAAGGATTAAAGGCCAAAGAAAATACTGAGTTGGAGACTCTTCCTTCTCTGTTTTATATTCCCACTTCATTTTCTCTCTAAGCTTTCCTTGGTTTATTGTCTTTTCTAAAGAAACCTCTCTTGGGTTTGGCTCTGTTGTGCAGCTGCACAATAGTCAAGAATGGTGATTTGTGAAATGCCATAAACAGAATTTGTCAAAGGTAATTTTTTGGGTGTTTCTGCCAGATTAGAGCTTCTGAGATATGGCTGAGAAACTGGAGGGAATTCAGACAAGAGCTGTAGATATGATCAGTACTTGCTTAGGTGTGTTGGAATATAAAATTTCCAGAGGAGAACTAGAAGAATTAAGATCTGTTCAGCCTGAAAGCGAAAGCATGGGAGAAGGTGTGTGGGTGAGGGAAAGGCATAGCTGCTACCTGTTATAAAGTTAAAGAGACTTTACAAAAGGATCCAGTGACCTTGTTTGTATTACTCAGGGAAGGTAAAGCAAGGAATGAAAAGCCTCATTGCAGCAGAGTAGCAGCTTTTGATACCATCTCTCATTGCGTACTCCTGGAAAAGTTGGACAGGCCCACTTTTGCCTGGGTTAAGAACTGACTGGATGTCCAGGCCCACAGAGTGCTGGTGAGTGGTGATGCATCCAGTTAGTGGCCAGTCACTGGTGGTGTCCCTTGTGGATCAGTGTTGGGCCCATTCCTGTTTAATATCTGTATTGATGATCTGCATGCGGGGATCGAGTCTACATTAGCAAATTTGCAGATGACACCAAGTTAGGCTGGAGTGTTGATCTTCTGGAGGGGAGGAAGTCTCTGCAGAGGGATCTGGATGGGATGGACTGATGGGCCAAGACCAAGTCCATGAGGCTCAACAAGGCCAAGTGCCAAGTCCTACATTTTGGCCACAACAACCCCATGCAGTGCTAGAGGCTGGGGACAGAGTGTCTGGAAAGTAGCTCAGTGGAAAAGGACCCAGGGGTCCTGATTGACAGTGGCTGAATGTCAGCTAGCAGTGAACCCAGGTGGCCAAGAAGGCCAATGGCTTCTGGGCTTGTATCAGAAATAATGTGGCCAGCAGGACCAGGGAAGTGATTCTTCCCTTGTACTTTGCACTGCTGAAGCCACACCTCAGTTCAGGAAAGAGACTGAGGTGCTGGATTGTGTCCAAGGAAGGGCAACAAAGCTGGTGAAGGGACTGGAGCACAAGTCCTGTGAGAAGTGGCTGAGGGACCTGGGCTTGTTTAGATTGGAGAAAAGGAGGTTCAGGGGAGATCTTATCACTCTTATACCTGAAAGGAGGTTGTAGTCCAGTGACGGTCAGTCTCTTCTCCCAGGCAAATATTGACAGGACAAGAGGACACAGTCTTAAGTTGCACCAGGGGAGGTTTAGGTTGGACATTAGGAAGAAATTCATCACAGAAAGGGTGGTCAGCCATTGGAATGGACTGCCCAGGGAGATGATGGAGTCACTGTCCCTGTAGGTGTTTAAGAAAAGACTGGATGTGGCACTTAGTGCTCTGGTCTAGTTGACATGGTGGTGTTCGGTCATCAGTTGGACTCGATGATCATGGAGGTTTTTCCAACCTAATTGATTCTATGATTCACTGAAATTTTAGCAAAAACTTGTCAGATTTGTAGTTATTGGTGGTACAAGCCATTGAATCTCCCTGGATGCAACGTGCAAGGTGAAACAAAATACCCCGTGAAACAGAGCTGAAGAAAGAATATTACAGTCCATCCTACAAGGATGGGAAATGAACTATCAAGTCCAGCAGAGTGTTGTGTCAGCTGACATAAGAGTGATGTATAGCTCACCAATGGATTGGTTTGTTGGGAGTTTAGCAGGGAAGAGAGCTGGCCAAAGAGGAACGAATGGTACAGATGGTGACTCACATTTGTGGTCCCACTGAGTGAATCTGTTTAGAACTGAGGATGGCTCCGAATAGCACTGAGCTGGGCATGGAAGAGAGAGAGAGAAGAGAGGCAGCTATGAGGAGTAATAATGTCAAGAGAGTAAGTGGTATTTTCAAATGCCCCACAGGCTACATCTGTGCCATCACATTCATTTGAGGTTTGAGTTTGCACTTGGACACTCCGGGCTGGCTGCCTGCTGGCCTATACTCTCACTCCAGTCTGGGACGAGACTGCTGAGTTCTTGGGCAGCAGCAGTGTTGGCATGAGGAAGGATGTTCTGGCTTACAGCAAACCTCTCTCCATGAAGCACTGTAGATACAACTAGCTCAGCCCTGGGTGCAGAAAACTCTCCCCTCCCCCAAAAATAGAAGAAAGAAAGAAGTAGATCTATGCCAAGTAGACATGTATATGTAAGGATGCTGGACTGGGAAGTTGAGCTAAGGGAGATGTGCTAAAATAACTCCAAAAGCTAGGAAAGAGAGAGAGAAACAGAGGTAAACACATTAAAGAGGGGTTGGAAAAGAAATACATTTGAAAAAAAGATAGGGTTTGTTATAGCAAAAAGTGTAGGCAAGAAAGAGGACAACGTGGAAAGATTTTTTTAAGAGGTGAAGGAAATGAGGTTCAGATAATACACTGTGGATGTAGTCATGCTAAGCATATAGACCATGGTGAGGAATGGTTAGATAGCAGAAGAAACTGTTCTGTATAGACTTATATGGTATCCTGTTTGTGAGAAGTGAACTTGAGCAATTGCTGCCAGGGATTTTTAGAAAGAGAGTAACAATTTTATTTTGAACAAAAGAAAGGTCTAATTCAATATTATTATCATATAAGTAGAAGTTGCATCAATGTAAAAAAAAGTCTTCTTTCTGCCTGTTCTGCAGCCCTCCCCCTTTCTTTTCAGTTCTTATTCCAAAATTAAGTATAGGGTCAGTCTTTTTTTTCCCTTAGCAATTGCATCAGCCATAGGCATGTATCACATGGTAAATGAAAGTATGAATAATTCAGAACAAAATTTTGAATCATTTAAAAAGCAGAAACTTCACGTTTCATTGCTGACCTATTCCTACATAACAAAATCTACAAAAAATCACATTGCAATTTCTACAACAAAACCATTTCAAGTATTTGAAAATATTCCTGCATGCATTTCATTCTGTCCAAAAAATATTTCAATCTCAGAGTTTTCCAAAACTCTGTTTCACATTTCATGAAAAAATAATCAGGAGATAATTAAATACTGGGAATATGTAGTCCAAACATGAAATGCTATACATATTTCTGAAACTTTTTGTGACCTTTGCCTGCAGCATTGATGGAAAACATAACATGTTGTTAACCAGTTAAACTGACTGTATTAGGGAATTAACATGATCTCCTGCTATCATCATGCACATATAAGTATGCCACCATTATTGCTTGTTAGTGTGGATTTTTGGCTCCTGTAACGACAGCACAACTAGGAAACAGCCTTTGTCTAAGCCTAAGCCAAAAATCTTAGCAACAAAAACATGAAGCAAAAAGCCAGTGCAATACAGAGATTGTTTTTTCTAGTGATAAGAGCATGAGGATGGAATGAATAGTTTTACAATTTGTTGCCCAGTTTAATCACTGATTCAGTGTGACTTTTCAAGGAGGACTTTATCCTCTCCTCACTGAGGGTTCCTAACTCATTTTCCTTATCTTTGAAACAATAGCAAGACTGACCCACTCTACAGCTGAGGTTTTGAGTGACCAAAGGACACAGAGTTTGTAAAGCACACTGACATCCTCCAGCAAGAAACCGCTACAGAGAAGACAAATGTGATGCTGATCACCTTCCATGCATCGTGATTAATGAGTCTTAGGCAGCTGTTCATGGCAGTGAAGCCGCTGGTTATCATGGCATTAATATGCATTTACATTGCTCTGGCCACAGTATTAGAACCTGCATTTCACAGGGGTTATCAGGGCAGTGCCCTCCAGGGATGGTTGGTATCCTACCATTCAGTTCCCGCCCTGTTGATCTCTTCCCACCAGCACTCTGTCGGCTCACCGAGGCTCTGGGATGCTGGCATGCAGGCATAGTTCCACAGTCTGTCAGAGCCTTCCTTCTTGCTGAAAACGCTTCTGACAGCCACGATCACCTGCCCGTGTGGGCACTGGAAGTTAAAACCCTGCCGGTACACATTGACCCATTCATCATTATCTCCATAATTATAGGGACCATAGTAATAGTCACTGTACTGGCCCCATGCCACAGTCACCAGAGGCAGGAACACACAGAGAAGGACAAGGTCCATCCTGAAGATGTTCCTGTTTTAGAAATGCCCCGCTGGTTTGTTGGGCTGGCCCTTTTATATTGCATCTAACATTTGGCTTCCAGATGTTATATTTCCACGTCCAAGTGCAATGTGTCATTGCTTAGCAAACCTTCTCTGAGTTACAGCGACGTCCAATTACTTTTAAGGTGGAATTCTGCAAGTACAGTGAGTCTGCAGTCCCTAAGATCAGCGTCTTCGCACCACCACAAACCATCTGTGATCCTTTACTGCAGAGCTACTGTATAGAGCAAGCTATACATCAGAGTACAACTGTCACAGACATCCCACTTTTATCCTCAAGACAGCAGTTAAGTTTGAAAACTACTTTATTTGAAATTAAAGCTCTATTTGAAGTTGCCATTTTCCACCATTAGTAACATGTGACAAAATGTGATCGTGTGTGTGTGTGTGACCACCCTCTTTTCCCTAGATGTGACATGATTCTGCCAGTGCCTAGAAAGAAGGGAATTGGGCAAGGGCAGGGAATTCACCACTCCTGTTGTAAAATCTCCTTCAGAAATTTCAATTTGGTGTGGTTGGAAGGAAGGTGGAGCCCAAATGACTGAGACTCTGTCTTGGCATGTAAACAGCCCACCCTGAGAAGTAGGGCATTGGCTCCTTCCATGCAGAACTGATTTTTGCTATGATTGTATGTGAGCTCCATGAAACTGTGGACTTGGCAGGTGTTTAATTTGAGAATAAAGCACATAAGCAAGTTACAATGAGATAATCTTCATGTGTGACCAGGACCTACTGAAATCTTGAACACAACCCTTTAAGCTACCTTGAGTTTATCACAGGATAGGAACATGCTGAAGAACTGCTGTGCTGCAAATTCAAAATCTGACTTGCCTCTTGGAAAGCGTATATATGCAACATCCTTGGGCTATTTCTTTATCAGGAACCTACTTTATTCGGGAGAGTGAAAGGGTGTGCTTTACTTAACTGTGTACTTGACCCATAGAAAACTCTGGGACTTGAGAATGCTTTAGTAACTAAGACAGTCCAAAGTCAAAGGATCTAGAGACTGTTTCTTGCTGCAAGTTTATCCTCCACTCTTTTTACTACCTCTTTTCCCCATTTGGCCCATGCATAAAAAAAGAAAAGTCTGTGAGCTTTTATTCTGTTGCTGGTACTGACAGAAAGAACTGTGGTGGGTGACAATGGACTTGCTCTTCTCTAGGCATCTCCAAACCCATCGTTCCTGGTCATGGCTTTGCAGGAGTATAAGCATCCCAGGAGGCAGGTGCCTTTACTAATAAACCTTGGATTTCAAAATCTACCTTCGGCCTCATCAACCAGGTGCTTTTGTGCCTTTAGCTAATGGCTTTTCTTGTAGTTGAGCCTAGTTTGACAAAACTATAGGTGGTGGTTGGCTCTTTTCCAGAAAAACAGTGCAGCAATATCTTGGCTGTCTGTGCTCACAGCCAGCGCAGATCCACATACACCTGGCAGGTGGGAGTTGCTGATATAGCTCAGTGCCTCATCTCCTGTAGCTGCAGCAGCCCCAGATGCCTGGGAAAGGGGCTGTGGAGACAACAGAAAAGAGCCCTTTCCTTGGAGGAGCCTTCCTCTAGATCTTGGGTAATAGTAGGGGACACAGGTAGCCAAAGTCTAAAGAGAGTGGAAATTTAAGATTAAAAACCCCATAGTTAAATAATGGGCATCAGAGTGCATGAGCTGCATAATCTCACATGAGTTTTTCAGCTAACTGAAGAGAGTGTTTTTTTCCTCTTACTTCCTTAGAAAAATAGTCACATCTGGGAGCACTACACACTGTTTTATATGCCTGAGAGGCATTCTGGAAGAAGTTTTAGCAGGAAGAACCACATTAGCATATATAAATGATCCTCACCTCACATAACCCTTTATAAGCACCATGCCTGGGAAGAAAGTTCTTATATAACCCACAAAATTATGGGCAAGAATGGGGAGGAGGGCTCTATGGAGAGTAGACTCAGTTTTATTTTGGCTACCTTTGACATGCCTGGGAAGCTTTGAGGAGTCTGTTGTCACTTCTTACATAGAGTCTACCCTGCCTGATCCCAGTTAGTGAATAGGGTGGCACTTCCATCCTTCACTGTGATCAAGAAGCCGTTTGACTTGGGGAAAAAACTGTGCAGGGAAGATAGTGAGCATGGCAGATGTGAAACAACAACTCCCTGTAGCAGTTATGGCAGTGCAGACATGTCCTGACCAGGGACTGACTGAAATTCTACAGTTCTATGTTTCTGGATCTGGTGTTTCCTGGGAACTTTTAATATTAAATTTCATGTTTCTCTCTGAACTGAAGAAAACCAGAAGAGAGCAGAATTTCTTACAGGACAGACATGATGGTTTTTAGTCACCTTGAAGACAGGTAGTATTTCTGAGTGTGAGGAACTGTGATTTGAAAATTCCTGTAGGGGTTTTAAAAAAAGAGAATAGTGTGGATATGTGAATTTTGTTTCTGAGTAATATTCATTCCTCTCTGCTGTTCACAGCTTCTTGGTCATGGAGCAAAGATAAGACTACCAGCAACGTTTTGCTAACATTTCACACCATTGTTCCTACCCAGACAATTCCTACCCAGACGTTGCCAGTGCTGAGAGTGGCAATTTTAGCTACATTTCCGTTGGCTCACTGGCATGTTAACCACTGTGCCTTATTCTGTTCTGGCCATTGAAGAGCTGCAAACTAGTCTGCAGCTTGGTAACTTTGGTGGGCTTCAGCTATGGTTTGCAGTATGAGAAAACACTGATATTTAAAAATCAGTTCCCATCTGAAATTACTTGTCCTTTAATTTGACTTTAAAAACAGCAGCTGCATGCCTTGCAGATCCAATCTTTAGAAAAGCAGAAAGTGTCAGTGAAGTAGCAAATATGAGATGCTAAGACCAATCTTTCATTGGAAATGGAATCTATATTGGCTGGTGATTTTATTCCCCATCAGTTCTTAGAAACGCTGCATTTAATCCACACAAACAAATATTTATTTTCTGTCTTGCTCAGTGGTGACAGAAGAAAGTGATTATTCTTGGTACCTCTCCTCCCTGTTCTAACTTTGGAGTTAGCTTGACTTTGAACACAGTTTGGACTAGAGGTTTTAAGACGAATGTCCTTTCCAACCTGAATTATTCTGTGTTTCTCTCCTGCTGAAGATGCTGTAGATGCAGCACTACTTAATGCTGCAGGTGTTATTACTGTTTTGAAGCCATTAGGAGAAATGCTACAGTGTTCTCTTACAGTGCCTTGTTACAGCCATGAAATGGAGGGAAATTGCAGTGCTTTGAACTAAAATCATAGATGCAGTAGTACTTTTTGAATGAGTAACAGTAGCCAGCTTAGTGGGTTTTATTTTAGCACCCAAGCTTTATACTAAAATAGGAGCAAGAACAGTAAAGCTTTATTTATTATTTGGCAAACACTGAGATGCTAGAGCTGCGATGAGAAAAGCAAGGGTTCAGACTTGGTCAGTGACAGATACAACTAGATCTGTGTATACAAAACTGAGTTGCATGAAAATAGTGTCACGTGGTTTTATTGGAGTATCTGTGCTACTCAGGTTCCTGTGTCTGCAAGGTCTGGCTCAAGGGCAGGCACTTTATCCCCCACTATGAGGGTTGAAGGGGCATAGGAAGGTGTTACCTCACAGCACTTCATCCTTTAGATGCACATCCCATATTACTTAGGCCTACAGCAAGAAATGAAGCTTTGCATTTTCTGCTGGTGAAGGAGGCTGAGTATGTATATCCTGAGCCCTGAAGTCCCCTATACATAAAGCAGGTGTGACAGGAGCAGTGACAGTGACGGCAGCAATATACATCTGCTTCCAAGCTAATGCAGCCACATCGTGGCATTTCACTGAGAGAAGAAAGTGTTTTTCATGTCAGCTCATAGCAACACTGAGGTTGCACACTGTGAACACATTTTCCATATTTTATTGCATACTGTCTCAGTGTGATGCTGGCAGTTCTGATAAAGCAGAGTGGCTTGGATGAGTCAGGGAGGCTGCATGATCTGGGAGCTGTAAATTGAATTCAATTACTGATTACTTTTCCCTGTCATCTTTGCAGCATGACTTTTATATATATATATAGGTATAAGCTTTCTGCACTGTCAGTAGTTATGAAAGTTTGAGGATTTGAGGTTCCTTTATTATGTTTTTGAAATGACATTACAGAAGCCTTGGTATTAAGGAGGACAAAGCTGATAGAAGGCCATGCTTCATAAGGGATATAGATATATCTGAGTCAAATTTTTAGCTCAGAGATATTATCTCCTTTCAGAGTAATGTATGTGATGAAGGCTGGAGTTAATTTGTCAAGTTTACTATTAATGATATTTTTCTATCCCCATTCCCTTGATGTTCTCAAAGTATTTTAAGTTCAATCACCCTTTTGAAAAATAGAAAAGGTTAAAAAAATAATTTACACAATAGGCCTAGTGTCCACCAGTACCTCAGGGCTAGAAACTGATTTTAAACTCCAGCATCAAGGCACTAGTTTAAAATCAGACTCCAGTCTTGGGAAAGCACACCTTTTCCTAACCCCTTCTTCTTGCTACTTCCCTACAGAGATTCTGGTTCAGCTTCTATTTTGTGTAGTTCTGCCTTTGTAAAAGGCAAACTACTACTTAAGATGCTGTGATACTGGAGGATATTGCAGAGCTGTTTTCTTCTTGGAAGTAGCTGTACAAAATTCTGGTATGATACCGCATGGAATATTGCTGTGAAGAAAGAGAATCACTATCTGCAGTGCTATTTTTCCAAGTTAACATAAGCCTTTGAATTACTTTTATAATAGCTTTCTGCCTGCATGTGTAGTATTAAATTAAGGATTAAGTAATAGAAGCAAACAGGAAAAGCAAAACTAGAGTTGTAAAGTCTCTGAGGAAAGGGTAAGAAAGCTGCACTGAAACATTAGTAAAGAAACCACTGAAACAAATTTTCCTGGTCTGGGAAACTGTCTAGATGCCATGATAACTGTTCTTCTTCTGCAACTCTGAAATCTATTATTTTGAAAACTCAGTTTCCAAGTAATCAGTGAACAACTGTTCCATACATTGATCATCATTGCTAGATCAGATTACCCCCAAAGACTGCTCAAAAGCAACAGTCTCAAATATTTGTGAGAAACATTTCCCTGCTCATGTAAAGCTTGGAGTAGGGAAAAGTTGGAGAGTAGAAAATAGATAAATTTTGCAAGGGGAGGCATCCTTATCAACTTCAGGGTTTGTGCAGACATCCTAGAATGGCTACATAGAATTGCCTAGTGTTCCAAGAAGCCTATTGCCATCATTACTGACTTCCACAGATGTCTCCCCAGAAGTAATTTCAAATAGATTTACTAGGGGATATTTAACCAGTTCTGATTCAGCCTTCCTTCAAATCTGGGCATACTCAGTAACTTGACTATTATGTACATATAGTAAGAAGTTGTGCACAGTTTATGAACAGAAATTGATGTGCCTTTTTTTTTTTCTGTCTGTTTGTTATTTGTGCAGATCCACTAAAAGTGAAGAAACTACTCCATGGTTTAATCATAATTGAATTTAGGCTTTTGTAAGAGCAGTGATAAAACTGTTCTTCCCTACTCTTGTCCTCAGGCTGGAAAAGTTGCCCTGTTCTAGTAACTCTTACCATTTATGCTAATAAATTAATTCCCTAAAGTTGTTGGAGATTACAGAGCTGTTGTGATTACAGGTGTTGTGATCCTCTTCCAGGATCATTAAAATGAGGAAAAGCCAATTTGATAAGTGTGTGTTATTACAGTTTCTAATGTCAGGACAGGGCATTTCCAATCATATGTCACTGCTAAAAGCTAGGTGTCTTTTCCTAGTGCTTTCTACTAAAAAGGTCTATTCTCATTGCAGTAGCTGTTTTCACTGTTTCTTTTAGCATACATGCTTGAAATCCATAACAAATCTTTAGCTACAGTCCCGTATTAAGCCTAGACAGGCAGGGTGCACTGTCTGAAGGTGAAGCTGCCAAAAGAAATTAAAAAAGCCTTGAGGCTACAGGAAATTCAGGTGGCATTGATTCAGGAGAGAGGCAGATGCTTCAGGCTGAGTCAGTGCTGAATCTCCTCACAGATTTAGCAGACAGCATTTTACCAGGACCTTTTTATACGTGAGCTGAGGAACTGAATCCCCCTTTTCATCAAAGATTTCTTTTTTTTTTTTTTAATGTGTGTGGAGAGGGATTTTTTTTAACATAATAGCTTTATATTTAGTTTTTGAGCTAAATTCAGGCTTGGATATCTCTGTGCTTTTGTTGGTTCCTACCTAGTACAGCTGGAGAGCTTTCTTGGAAGAGCAGTCATCACCAGATCAGCAGAGACAGAAATGTTCTAAAACTTTACATGAGTCCTTCAGAAAAAGACTTCTTCTCCAGTGGTCTTGTTGGACATTTGAGTGAAATTTCTACAAAATTAATACATTAGGAGTCTTGTATAAATCTATGATAAATTACCTTCTCCCTCTTTCATCTTGTTCTTAGTTTGACCTCAAAATTTATAACTTCAAGTGGTTCTTGAAGCATATAGAAAGTCTGTTGTGATAAAACAGGTAGGAAAAATGTTATGTTTAAATGCAGAAGTTACGAAAAGGAATCAAAGTATTCCTAAGATATTCTCCATAATCTTCAAAGAGATACAAAAGAGCCCCAAGTCCTATTTTTTTTTATTTCTGAAGTCTAACACAAAACTTGTTTTCATGTAAGGGTCAGTTACCTTTTATTTCGGTTTAATCCATGGGAAACCTTTTAGAAATGGCCACAGCAGACAGCTGTAGCATTTTCAAAATGCATGGACTACTGACCTGGGGCTTAATATGGGCCACCCTTTTTCACGGGGGTGACTGTAGCTGTCTGATTGAACAGCATTAAGAGATCAGTCAGCTGTGGTCCTTGCCATGGAAACCAGCTGTTGTGGCTGGGGAGCAGGTTTCTCCTTCAGTGAATTTTGGTATCATTAGAAAGTTCTCACATGGCTTTCTCTAACATAGACTGTGACCTACAGTTCATAGCATCACTGTGAAATGCTGGAGGGGAAAATCTGAACTAATCACTCATAATAACTCTGCACAAACCCATGGGGTAATTCTGAGGTCAGGGCTGAATTGATCTTTGATGTGAGAATGGCAGTAGCTGAAATTCACTTGCTGGTCATGGGAATGGGCTGAGCCAAAGCCAGTTTTCTATGAGCTAGATAAGGGAAAAAAGGGCTGAGAATGTGACTTAGAAGCATTTCAGTTTTACACTCAAAAAACCCTATCTCTGCATGACCTTTCAGGCCTGTGCAAAGTGAATGCTGAGTGGGAACCATAGTGTTTTATACCAGTTTTGTACTTTCTTTGTGTAGGATTCTTTGTGTCAAAATAAAATCTGAAGAGTTCATAATGATCTTGCTTTAACAGTCACTAAAGACAGATGCTATCTGGCAGCCCATGTTACGTGGGAACTGAAATGAGATGCTTACTTGGTCCCTTTTGGCCATGTGCTTTGTGAATTTGGATAGTTGGAGTGACAGTGTAGACATTGAAACCCAGCTCCCGGAGCCCTCCATCCATTTTGCATTCTAGTCATGAGAATGATTTCTCTGTACTGTTTTGCTTTTGTGGTGCTGCAGATGGTATGGCAAAGAAGTGGGGAGAGAAAAAGACAAAATTTGGGGAAGGGGCTTCTGCATCCTGCTACTATAATTCATTGTGATCTGACTTTCTGGATTTTCAGCCCTGCTCAGCCATCCATCACTCCTCATGTGACTGTCACCTCATATTATTGCAATTAGCAACTGCCAACCCCAGAGATTTGACAGTGGAAGTGAAAAAGTCCCAGGAGCTCTCTGCCAATTTAAAGTTAACCCTGTCATTACAGGACAGATTGTCCTGCTCCTGGGCATTTGCACTGAGACAATCCCATGCTCCTGCTATTGTAAACCAGCTGCCTTGTCTCACCCTACTTTGTTGTCCTAGTGTCCTCCCAGCTCCCAGGCTGCTTCACCCTCCTTCCTCCCTACAAGCCACCCCTCTTTGCTGCCTATGAGATCTGAAGCTGCTAATGAGAGTGCTAAGGCCAGAAGTCCCAGGTCTGTGGGTGGATGATAAATGTGGTTTTCTGTGCCTGTGCCAATTGAGGTCTGCCTGCCCAGACTCAGAAAAGACCCTGCTGTTCTGTGCACGTTTCATTTCTTCCCCTCTGCCTTGGACTTTTCCCCCCCTGTGACAGTATCAAAGACTACAGAACCACTGGGGTCCCTGCCTGTTTATGTGGCCATTGGTTTATGCTGCTGTATAAGAGTCTGTCTTTGTTGCTGTGGATACCTCAGCCAGGTGGATGAAAGCTAGGTCAAATCTGCCTCTCACCCTACAAATTTCTCACCTTTGTAAAGGGCTGACAGACTTTCTCCAATTGTGACTGGCAACTGCTGCTGTCAAGGCCCTCTTTACATGGCATTTACAAATCTTACTTCATTTTCTTGTAAGCAGGAGGTGGCTGGAGGTCATCCTTGTTGTTACTCTATTTAGCTAATTAGGTGCAGCTCCTGCTCCCCTGCTGTACAGAGGTGACAGTACTGACAGCTCAAAGAAAGGTTGCCTTCCCCTGGGAAATATTTGGGGTTGCAGACGAAATACTGGAATATGGAAAGTGCAACAATATCCGGCACCCAATCTCCGAAGTCTCAGACTTAATTCCATCTTCTCAGACTAACAGAGCACAGTCAAGTAACAAAGGTCTTGATAGTCCTGCAGTTCAAGTGAGTGATGAGCTATTTCAGTGAGTGTGACCGGAAGATTTGGCACTGCCCTTGTTCAGATACCATTCTGATAAAATTTTCATATAACCAAAAATATATTTGTTTAACCTATTCTGCATCATCCTGTCAAGATACAGCTTTTTTACTCTGAAGTTCACAAAAACTGGTACCCCTAGTCCTTCAGGATAAGACCATACTCCTTTGCAGTAGTTCCACACTGCTGTAATTAGTGCTGATTCATGATGTGCTTCTCCCCCGCCCACCTTATTCTTTCAAGCAGTTACAAATTGCTACAAAATGCCTATATCTTAGTTTGACTTGTATATGAGTCTGGGACAGATCAACTCCTCCTCATCAGCTCCTCATTGCCACAAGGAGCGTAACTGCGAGTCCCTGAAACATGATTTCCTATCTGGTCTTCACTTACTTAAACCATGAGGTTCCTGAGCCTGCTCTCAGCTTTCAAACACACATATTTCCCTTTGCACCACACAGCTTATTGTGCCTTATACCTCCACATGGCAGGCCATATTTATGTGAGCACTCTTGTATTTTGCTGGTGTGCCTGACATGGCGCTGGATACCAGCAGCAACTGTGTTCACAAAGGAGGAGGAAAATGCCTACATAGCTAGTGCTGCTTTAAGCTTCACAGCAAATTGTGATGGCTTGTCAAATGCATCCACAGAATAATGCATCCTTTCCTTTTCTTTGTGCTATGCTCTAGGTTATTTTATTTCATTGAGAGGTCAAATAACTTTATTAGGGCAGCAGGCTCCCTGTGGCTCTTCTCACCTATAGCCGCTGTTCATCATCAAAAAACACTGTGAGTCTGTGGAAGAGTAGCCTTGAGAGTGCATAACCTTGGTGTTATTACGTGATTTATATGCATAAATGAAGGGAAAATAGTTGCCAGAAAATATAAATATAAACACAGAAAGAATGAAAAAGAATCAGCGGAACTCTAGAAAATCTCTGGAAACAAAGTTATATATTTGGGTTGTTCATAAGGTGAGGCACTAGAAAAGCAGGCATGACAGGCACTAGGGAATAGTTTGTACTTGTATTTTGTGACTGCCTTCAAGGCAATATGACAAGATTAAGAGAAATTTCTGCTCATTACTTAAATGCCTGGCTAAATTTTATGTCCATGCAGTGCAGTGCAGAATGTCAGCACTCATTGGCTCAGGAGGTCACAATTTAAGCTAACTAGAAATAAACGTGGATAAGCCTTGCACTACGAGGTTGAGCTGTCTCTGTAGCCATGCCCAGTGACTCTTTCTGGTAAAGCATGGAAGAGTTTGTCTTCAGTAGTCATCAAACACTTGGCTCTGGCTGAAGGAAATAAAGGCCAGAAGCTGCTGTTCAGTAGAATCCATCGGCAACAGCACCTCGCCTTTCTTATGCTGCAATGGGCACAGCATAGTTCCAGTTGGAAGGCACCTCTGGAGGTTAGTGGATCAAGCTCTTGTTCAAATCAGGGTTGGCTGATCTGACCAGATTGCTTCAGGCTTTATCCAGTCTTGAAAACCTTCAAGGACAGAGAATGTACAGCCTGTCATCTTTTCACCTGCAAACAGAAAATATAAGTTATATAACCTATGACCATGTCTCTCTTGATACATGACTTCCTGACATTAAAAGAATTTGACATTTACATCTGCTTTTATTTCTTTCAAGAGCCTCGTATCTTTTTCTCCCATTTAAAGTGTTGTTTTACTCTTAAAATTGTTTTTAATATTGGCACTATGGGGGCTCCCTATTTATTACGTCAAGTTCACTCAGAGCAGAAGTGTGTGGGTCAACAGCAAGAAAATCCCTGGCTTTTGTGGCCTTTGGATCATGGTGGAAACAGCCTTTGCTAACTCCTAACCCTACAAACACAGATCTCAGAATCTTCCTGCACTGTTCAGAAGTGATGGAGAGTGATGAAGGAGAGTATGATGCGCACTGCTGAGAATAAACTGTGCAAGAAAAGCAGAGACAGCAGGCTTCTCTCCCTCATCCCTCTCTTGCTGCTACTGAGGATTTATGACGTTGTAACAGGCTTTGACGTGAGTTGAATATGAAAGCACTTCTCCTAGACTGTAGTACAATCAGCATTTTTGCTGCATTGGCTTCATTGCTTCGCTTCAGTACTCTGGTGAGCTGACTGGCAAAACCCCAAGCTGCATGCTAAGATCCCTGCAGCACCGCAGGCAAAATAGTGCCCAAGCTGCAGGAATAATGAAATAATGTACCTCGTAAGTGCCCTTCACTTAGTCAGATTCCCTGAGGAAAAGCAAAAATCCTGGAGAGGATGTTGCCAAAATTCCTTCTTTGCTGCAGAGATAATAATTTGCATAAAGTTACGAATTGCCTGATACAGTCTTTGCCCTCCACAGCAGAGAACTGCTGGCTGTCTTCATACACAACAGACAGATTCAGATTTCTATAAACATGAAGCTTGGATGATGGGATCACTTATCATTTCACCAAGATGAAACCCAATTAGAAAAAGTAATTTCACTGCATTATGTACATCTCTTACCAGCTTACTCTATCCATTATTGTCTCTAGCTTACAGTCTAAATATGAGACTCTTGAGTAAGGATCATTAGGTGTTCACGGTGCTGAACACAATGGAATCCTGATCTTCCTTCATCAATCACTATCACCATCACATCAGCATTTATTTGTTTACAGTAGCTGTTCTTTCAGTATGAAGGTCTGCTGGGAAACACAGCGGTAGTAAGAAGAGAGTGCTGCTTTTCTCAGCCATGCCCCATTTTAGGAATATAAATAGCATAGCTGTTTATGGCACCCAAAATTACATTTTTCCACAGATACCAGTGATTATTTTCTGAGTTGGCTTTTCTCTTTTATGCCATTGTGATACTTTTTTACACTGTAATATTTTATAGTTTTCTAGCGCTTTTTATTTAAGAGTCTTGAGGTACAGAAACATATATATTTTACAGACAGAGGGAACTCAGGAAAAGCATGGTGAGGTTACTTGTCATCAAGGTTCTGCACTGGGTTTGCAACAAAACTGACATTTAAAAAAACCCAGCAGTTTACCACCATTTCTTTCCCTGTTCCCTTTCTTTGTGTCTAGTCTTCCTCCTCTCTTCCTTTCCTACTACCATTTTGCCATTGCCTTATCCTCTCTTTCAGCAGGTCTTATCCCTGAAAGTGAGGTTTGTTTTTCATATTTGTGAATCTGGATCTGATCTCCAAACACTCCTTTCACATATGCATATGCCATGCAGCACTCACACACTGCCAGTCCTGCTAACAACTAGGAAATTCCATAGCAAACTCCCAGCTATATCAGGGACCTTGGACACTGTCAGTGATTCTCATCTCTCCTGTTTGTTTTGTTTTTCCTGTGGCCCACTATAGTGCTGGCTTTTAACTTTGTGTTATAGGCCATTAGTATTTCCCTTTACAAACAGGTCATTTGGAAATATTGTGGAGCCTGCAGTATGTGTATACTTCAGGAACAATTTTCCATGGGACTTTCTGGACTCAGTATCTGTTGTATCACTACGCACAGTAGTATGTGGGGATGAGTTCCGATCTTTTCTCAGCTTGTATTTCAACAAAGATTCCTAATATAAATTTTCCTTCAGTATTCCCAAATAGAAAAAAAAAAAAACAAATTCTTCCTGAATGAAATCTTCAGTGTTCCCTGCAGTGGACTCAAAAAAACCCCCGCAGTCATCTGTGTACACTGCAGCTGGATAAAGGGACGTGTTTAGGGTTTGAGTGGATATTTGATGGCTTTTTTATTTTTATCCTTCTCAAAAAAATAACACAATTTCTGCACGTGGTTATTTGAAAAACCTCTGGGTAATGTACTCTGTGAAGTAAGAGTAGCCAATTTAAAATTCTGATTTCTATTGGTGTGGGCACTCTTTGTATTTTAGGCACTGTGTAAATGTCTTTTCTGGATAGATTTGTTATCTTGTTTTTAATACACTGAAACAAGGGGCAGCTGCTAAGGAGGAGGGGAGGCTCTTTGCCAATATAAGGACACCAGGGAAGCTGTCTGCCAATTTCAGTAAGAGAACATTTTTTTCCCTTTCTACTCCTCTACTCTTTTCTAGTGCTCCTACTCCCTCACATTCACTCCTGGATAGAGGTAGGAGTTTAGTCTCCAAACTGAATCAATTCTTGCTCCCTTCAATAAGGCTGTCAGCAGAGCAAAGTGTCACAAGTGTTTTTGTGTTGTGAGTAGCTCTTCTCTCTGCAGTGGGTTGATATAAGCAGGCTGGTAGCCCTTTCCCCGTTTATCCTGGTCAATGCAACCTAAACACTGCAGATCATTAAGGCTGAGATTACCTGGCTGTACAAAGCTCCCCTAAAATGCCTTTAACCCTACCTCTCTCCTAAAAGCACCACAAGATCTCTGAAACTCTGTCTTTCATCTGAGTGTGCTCAGAGGAAAAAAAAAATCTTGATTTAAAGAGCTATTTTTCTTCTCATTTGTTTTACATCACCCACCAGTTATCTGTATGAATAAGGCATGGAGAAACAGTGATAAGAAAGAGTAGCCCCATGCTGATAAGCTGTCTAGTAGTTGATCTGACTTTGCAACATGTTCCAATTGCCTCTACCCAAGAAAGTATGAGTGACTGGAGTAACAACCCGACTGGGAGAGTCTCAGGGGATTTAGTCCATTCCAAGTGGATCAGCAGCCTCGCGTTAGATGATCTAGTACTGGTGGAATTGATACTTTTCAGGTGGGACAAGAAATGAGCCCCCTGCTATGCTGTTTTCCACAAGAGTAGAGACTGTCAAATGTCTGTGCCACTTCTTGCTAAATGCTAGTTATACTCTGTCTTAGAATTTCCCAAACACTCTTCATTTACAGAAGCAATCCTCCCTGCTTTCTGCCCTGGACTGCTGCAAAGTAAGTAGTAGTTACTGTGTTGGGGGGACAGTTGCCCTGTGTGTGGAGCAGAGAGTATACTGGAAATAGCCAGTGTCAGCCATGCTGTAATGGAATGATGAAACTTGTTCCTGTTGCTTAAATGTTGTAATTCGTACCTATGAAACTATAGTCTAATGGTGGAGTATTAATCTGAAGAGAGGAGCTTCACATCAGCTTGGAAATCCACGTGTGGCTGACAGAACAGCATGTAAAGTTGGCCTCTTGTTCCCCCTTAAAGTTTTAAGTGCACTTCAGCTTTTGAAGCTAACCCATTCTGCTGGAGGACTGCCCAGTCTTGCGTTGGCTTGTCTGTTCCTCTGGATTCCCGCCACATAAGAGATGTTAGCTACTTTGGTTGTGTTTTAGAAACGTGGAAACATGGAAAATGTGGCTCATGTAAGCTTATGATAATGGATTGCTGGACTCCTCCGGCTGATGTTGTCTTTCGCATTCTGCATTTCATGCTCAAGAATTCCCCTTGTGTAAACCTCACCCCTGTTGTTTGCTTGCAAAGAAAAGTCTTTTGGAGAGGGGACAGGAGTAGCCAAAAGCAGGAAAGGAAAAGGGCTTGCTGTGTAAGATGTGACATATTCTGTACCTCACTGGAGTGGAGCTCTGAAGCAGGATCATGTTTTGCTGCTCTCTGATGTCCTCTTCTGCTGTACTGATGTTTGTTAATGCTTAATCACCAGTCTGCACTGTTTGAGATATCTTGTGGCTTGTTGAGGTCCACTATCATCCTGCAGCCCACAGCAGCCTTGTTTTTGTAACATCAGGGAGAGAAGAAAGCTGTCTAACAGAAGCTTTCAAACAGACAGCCATCACAACTTTTTGTTGGTAACAGTGTGCTGAAAGTTATTTAGTAAAATATCATGTATCACTCTCCCTATTTAGATATGAATTCATATATCCCTTCAGAATTAGAGACTGGCAGTGCAGATACTGAAGTGCACCATTTTGTTGTGAGACCCTCAGGCATGTGGCAAGTTTCTCTCCATATTCATGGCATGGGCTCCTCACATCCCTAGGGCTTATTGTGCTAAGGTAATGTATGGCTTCACAGCTTCCTTTTCCTTTCTTCAGGTGTGACTTCCTGCCAAAGATATGGCGATATCTTGGCATCAGACTGGCTCCAGGAAAAGAAGGTTGGCTTAAGAGTTACCTGGCTCATGAGATGGTCCTTTTTTTTGTTTAGCCCTCGCTTACTTCAAGAGCTTCAGCCATTTTTTGTTCGTAGGTCAGTGTCAAACTTCTCAAGCAGATCTTAAGACATGAACACAGGGAAGAGTGGTGAGGTGCACATCTCCTATCCCATGCTATGGCCCTAATTGCTCTAAAGAATGACATACTTTGTCAAGTCCTGTTTGTAAGTACTCTCTTGATTCAGCCTTTTTTCCACCAGAGGAAAGCGAAGGTGAACCGCTTGATTTGCATAGCTCTTGGAGGCAAAAATTTTCAGAAAAATTAGAGTCTTGACATGGTGATTTTTATATGCATGTGGATGTCTTGTCAGCCCTTGGTCATTCTACGGAGATAGCATTTCCCTGAATGGCTAGGTAATGCCTATGTGCACAGAGTGTATGAAGTGCTTTTGGTCTCTGATAAGATGAAACACCCTTAAAATAAACCCTGGTCCAACAGAAATCAAGAGCAAAATTCCCAGTGACATCTGTGGTGTCAAAGTGTTACAAAATTTGACCTCCTAGAAATGATTGAAGTCTGGACAGGACAAGTTTTTCTAGATGGCTAATAGTTCAGTATAGAAAAGAATCTTTTTTCTTAGCCTTGTGTGCTGTGAAAACACCTTCTGCTTTGGAAATGGTCTTCCCATGGTGAGCAGGTCAAGAATGAATCATAAGTACACATTTGATAAGAGAATCTACACCTTTATGGGATGAGACCATAATGATGTTCTTTGGGCATCATCGGGTCTTATGAAAAAATCCTGAAGCATCTGCCTGAAAAGATTAGGGAGAAACCCAATTACAGATCTAGGATTCAGATACTCTGCTGTTTTTCCATGGTTCAAATTTCAAGCCTGAACTGGGATCCAAATAGAGGCAAACCATCATTATTTCCCTATAGAGGATCTGAAATTGCAGGCTGGCATTTCCCTGACCTCTGAGTTGTTCCTGCTGCTGTGTTTTGTGGCATCAGCCCATCTCACCAGCAGCATTAGGTCAAAGGATACCCAGAGGCCTCCCTGTCAATGACAAGGGAGTTGTGCTTTCTTCCCAGGCATACCAGTTCTGCCAAGCTCTGAAATGAAGTTGGCCCAGGAGAATTGCTCAGACGTGCAGGTCATGGGCAGGCCAAAGCATGTAATCTTGAGTGAGTCAGCCTCAGAACCTCTGTGAGACTGACATTTGAAGATGGAGAGGAAGGCAGGCCCTGAGTGCAGGTATCAGTAACACCTGTGTGTGTGCACATCTAAGCGAATCTGTGGGTGAAATTCTTGCTGCTGGATGAGAAATGTGCTTCTGTGCTTGGCAGGCAACAGAAGTACGTGGACTGGTCCTCAGAGTGGGAGGAAAGGGTAAAGGCAAGTTCAGACTTGAGAAGTGCCATCAGAGGGACTGGACTAGATTTTGTACCATTCCATTGATTTCTGTGCCATGCAGCCATGGTAACTGTAGCCATATTTAACCCAAGGTTTTCCTCTTCCTCTAGGAGAGAAGAGGGGTGGAAAAGAACCATAGCTAGCTTTGGAGCTGTGCTGTGGCTGATGTTCAGCTGGTGGCCTCTGCACCGAGTTTCTCACTGAAGTATGACTGGCAGGTGCTTGATACCCACTGCCCAGTGCTGCACGGGATTTGCTTGTGTGAGTGAGAGGAAATGGTTCACTCTGGGCCATGCAGGGTAGCACCAACAGGAATTACAGGAAAACTTGTACATGAGAAGGAGGCAGAACCAAAACTGGCTGCCTAAATCTAAAAAAGTGTATTTCTTAGGAAATACGTTAGTAGCAGTTTACAACAGGATCAAGATAAGTCATATGGGCAAACGGCAGTAATGGGACAATTTCTACTGCAAATTTCCCTGCTGCTGTTGCACAGGTCAAAAGAGACCTTCACCATTAATTCCTGGTGATGGGGCTTGGAGGACATGCAAAGATACAAATATCCCTATTTGCTCTTCATTTCTAGTCTCCACTTCCTCCTCTTGCCATATTAGGAAATGTCCATTTCAGGTATGTTTTCCAATTTTAATGGAGAATATCTGCTAGTATTTTCTCACTGCATTCATTTTAGAGAGCAATCTTATAATTTTGTCATTCACTGTGGCCTTCTGTTCCCTCTAGTGGTAGCTGGGCTCTGTGTAAGCCATAGCTATATAGGGAGTTTGTTTTGGGTCTGAGCCTTCTTTCAAGATCTAGTTTACCCCCAAGCTTCGTTTTTCACCACAGATATTCACTAGGGGGGCTAGAAGACATTTAATCCAAGCTCTGGAGTTTGGATATAGTCCTTTTACAGGCCTGAACTTTTCAGGACCTGGTGTGTCAAGCACCAATCCACCAGCAGGTGTCCCAGAAACCCATTGGTTTCTCAGCACAGTAGTTACAGGACTACAAGTCCTACCTGGACTTATATCATCTGAAGGGCCGTATGGATGCTCAGCCACAAGCAGGATACTGCCAAACAAGGAGTGCAATGTACTAAAGGAAAGCATGTGGATCATGGGATTGGGTATGCTTGAGCCATGATCTTCACCTCACCACGTGGATACGCTCCTTTCAGGGGCTGAGGAGCTTGTTGTTGCCTTGGTGACCGGAGCTGGCAGTATTAGCACAACCAAGAGAGCCTAATCCAGTAGAGTCCAGAGAATTAAAAACAAGTTCTTGCAACACAGCACAAGAAGGTGTGATTTCAAGGGTGACATGAGGCAGATATCATATTTTGTGTCATGTTTAGCCAACACAGGGGTACTGGGTTGAGACAGTTGGCTGTTTATCATTCCCCTGCACTGCAAGGAGAGCATTATCTTTCTCGTATCCCAGAAGCCCTTTGCCTTTTAAAGGCAAGAACTTCTCTAGGGACTCCCAGTTCTCTATTAGCAGTACCATCAGCAGACGGTAGTTTCTCCAGCTTTTGCGATGGAAATGAAACCTCTGTCTAAAGGAAAAACTGTAATAATGTTGTATTAGTCCATGACAAAAGCACAGGAGTATGTGCTAGCACCATCTAGCCAGCATCCCCATCATTGCAGCACCAGCTACCTCTTAACTTTCTTCCATCTTTGAGCTCTATGCAAGTAGTTGTCCTCTGTTTTCAGCTACAACTCTTTTTTACTGCCTTGAATCCTTTGTCCTTCAGCTTTCTTGCACTTCCTCTCCCCCACTTCTCATCATTTTTCATGGAGAGGCTGCAAACTTGCAGGCAAAGGCATTGGCTATGTCCCAGTACTTGGGGAGAGGAGGAGATGTTCCTGTGGTAAACCAAACCTAAGACCCTCTGACAAGGGTGAAGCCAGAGTATTCCTGCATTCTGCTATGGTATGTGCCTGAAAATGACTGCAGGGCATGCACTGAAGCAGCTACCGGAGAAGATCTACCTTGACACAGGCATAGTCCATCAGCCCTAAAAGCAGGGAGCTGTGAAGTCCCCTTTGCTACATGCTGTCTTGAGGTGTGGTAGCCCCAGGTATGGGTCAGCTGGACCCAGCTGTCTCATTTCAAGACCATGTGTCCAAAGCAGCAGGGGAAGGGCTAGATGAGCAGCAATTAATTACCTGAGGCAAGGAATCCCCATAGACGAGGCGGTGCTGTGGGGCCAGCCGTCCTTGCACACTATATAAGCAGTGCCTTATTTCATGCCATGGAGCCTGTCCTGTCAGCCCAGTCTGTCTTGAAGCTCATCTCCTGACCTCCTTTTTCAGGGTATGCTGTGGCTGGGTGGTGACATGGAGGAAGTACAGCAGCGTGTGAGTGAGGGCAGGATATCCCTGCAAGCCCTCAGTCCTCGTCCCCAGTGTGTGAAGGTCGCTGGCTCCTGGGTAAATTTCCATCGGATGCGGCATTCTCCCATTGCGACTCAGCATTTCTAACACCCGACTGCAGCTTCTCTTTCTCATTTGATCATTTTCTTGGTAAGGGAAACTAACAGCCGTTACTAGAGTGATTTGGCCACTGTCCAACAGTGTGTATATTACTCACACATTTCCCTGCTAGCAAAAGGGTTTTCTTTTTTCACTGTCTGGTTGCAGCCTCTTCCTATCTTCATCATTAGATAGCTCAGAAGGTCAGTGCTAAAAGAGAAATCTCAGAGGCTTTTTTTACAACCCAGAGTAAGGGAGGGCTGGTGCGGGGGGAAGAGGGAAAGGGTGAGAAGGAAGGGAGGGTATGCCCAACTGAGTTAGTTCTTCACTAGTATTGTCTCTGGTACAGCTGAAAACACAGTCCTGGAAAATGTAATATTTATAGAAACCATACTGCCCCAGTTGGGTAAATCTCAAGGTCGTCTGATGATCACTGCAAAATGAATGGCCAGTTACTGCTGCTGTTGCTCTGGCATCATGAGACTGTAAGACCTTCAATTCAGCACTGAAATCTGCATACAAAATGGGATCCTACTCCCTCTCCCTAACAACCATCTCTCCTGAAACTGCATTAAGGAGGAAATAGCAGTGAGGCGACTCAAAATGCCTGCATGGCTTTTTTTTTTTTTTTTTCCCTGTGAGAACATTAAGCTATTAACTCTAATTCCCTGGGAGGCAGAGGTCTGCAATTCATTTCACATATAGGGCATCTCAGGAGTTTGCCTGAACAAGCAAAGGACCAAGTGCTGGCCTGAAGCCAGTTCTTTCATTTTTGAGCCCTTTTCATCCCTTGAGGAAATTCTGCATGGACGTGCTGGATGCCAAAGTTCCCAGAGAGAAAAGAGGAGCAGGGGATTTGTGTTTTCATTACATCTGTTATATTCCTGCACAAAGATAAGGTTCTGACTTCATCACCAGATGGACATGATCCTCCTACTGCCTTCATGCCCACAAAAGGACTACTGTCAAAGAAATTTGCGGTAATGGGGAAAGGCTAGATCAAGGTCATGACTGCAGCTATTTCAGTCTGGTCCTAACAACTGTCCAGGTCTAAAGAGTAAGGGGTCTCCACGGGAGAGAGTGGAGTCAAGGAGACACTGTACTGAGGCAGGTACTGGCTTCTGAAAGTTTAAAAGGCTCTCTCCTTCCCAAATGTTGAAGGCAAACTAAATGTGACCTCTAGATCATCTTCCTAAATTGCCTTTCCTGAGCACAGAGCAACATCTTGCCTAATTTTTTCTGTTTCTGACCTATTTTCTCCAGAGAGGGTGCTTGCAAGAGCTTTTACATTTTGTATACAGGGTTAAAAGTGTAAATTAGGGTAAATATTCATGTCTTAAAACATTTATTCAGCTGTGATCCAAAATACTTGATTGCAGTAGCAGTGCTTTAACCAACGCAGTGCAATGCAAAGCAGTAATAAAAAAAGAAAAAAGACTGTGCCACAGTGATCTGTAATGAATGTAAGGATAATAGTGTGGCAACTGCAACAGGGATCATACAAAGCATACGGCAAAGGTGCACACTCACAAGAGCACACCCCATGAAAGGGACATTTTTGCTGTTGCATGACCTTGGGTCAAATTAAGGTAGGCCAAGCAAATACGTGTGCCAAGATGTACTGGAGTGTGCCCTTTGAAAATTGTGCTCACTTGGGTGAGGTTGTAGGACTTCTGCAAGCACCTCCCAGGTCCTCAGCCCCGCAGTATCCCAGGGATCCATTTTCTCCTGGGTAGCTGGAAGATGGTCCGCTTGTCTCCACAGAAATACTAGAAATACTGGCTGCCCATTAGACTGCATTGCAGGAGGGTTCAAACCTGGTATACACTCTCCTAGTGAGGGATCCTTTCTGATGGAGAGGTCGTGAGTACGTAGCTGACCAGGAATATGCAGCCCAAGGGAAGTAGTGGGAAAGCACTGGAAAACTAACAGGTTTGAACACAGTGGCTAACAACCTGAACCTCAGCCAAGTTCAATGGCTCATTAAACTCAGGTGACAGATTTTTGTGGGTCAAGGGGAAATGGATAAGGAAAAATGCTGTGGAAAAGCTTAGCTTAATGCTGCAGCTGAAGGTGAAGACTGAATGTGAATATGCAGTGTTTCACAGAAAGCTGTACAAATATGAAAGCGAGATATGGGGAAGACAGTTTGAAACATTTGACCTCCAAATTCCAGGATCAAACCTCTCTGCTCTAGGAAGAAAAAAATTATATATGGGTTTAAAGGTGGGTGCTATGGAAAAAGCAGTGGTTGCTTTCCTCTCTGAAGAGCAGAGGCAATGAAGGACAAGAATTCCTAGCCTAGGATGGTCTGTCTTGCTAGGACTTGTGTGAAATTGAATCCACTCTTAGAGGATTCATACCAGAAAGGCTGCAGCTAATACACATGACATTCTCAAGGATTAGAAAGATGATTTTTCATGGACCAGATTACTTTAGAGACATTGGCACTGTCATATCAAGGTGAATCCTGTATCCGTCCGGGGGTACAAATGACAAATATGAAAGCACCACTGGGGTATGAAATGTAGAGACGTCTTACTTTCATGGGATGAGATGGCTGAATGCATCAGTGAGAGAGAAGCCTTTATGTACATTGTTTGTCATGATGAACTTTAAAAGTTCAGGGCACACAATGTCTCTCTGTCTTGTGTTTGGTGTTGTCTTAACCATATACTGGAGAATGTAAGGTTGGCTTTTACTTAGTGAGGCCCAGCTCAAAGAGGCAAAATATGCATGATGCACCCAAAGTAAGGCTGCTTTATCAACTCTACACTATTTCTAGACAGAGGTTTTAGCTTTTCTTTGAATGCTTTCAAAAGGAAAACACCTTGCCATGATCTGCCTTGATGACTAATGCAATGCAAAGACACTTGGTGTCTTCAGGTGGCCTCACAGAGGTGTCTGGTAAACAAGAAAGACATTGTGGAAGCCTTTGTCTGATTTTTTTTTTCTTATTTATTAACACTTGCTGTGGAAGAAGAACTGTAGTGTAATCATTAAATCATTATTATGCTTATGCCCCAACACATGTAGTGGAAGTATTAGCAAAATTCTCTTCTTAGGTCTTGTCCCTAGGGTAAATAGCACCAACTCCATATTAATTTTCTCCTGCTGGATGTGGGAGCAAGAGTAAGTTCATACATTTTTAACACTGAGACAACTGTACCCAACAATGCCAAGGGGGCCCTACAGAGAGTGTACAGGTTAGGGGCTTGTCAGGTAAGAGGAATGTAATCTATTAATTCACTCCCTCTAACACTGTTTTGTGCCTTTTAAATTATAAAAAGTCACAAGAATCTCCTCCTGCTATGCACATTTTTGAAAGACCTCCAAGCAGAATGACCTCCTTCTCTGTTCCCTTGGTGAGAAGACACCTTTCTGCCTACAGTGAAAGGAAGCAGATAATAGCATCTGCTAGTCCATGGGGCATCTTTCAGCTGTGGAAGCTTACAGGTTTTGCCTGGTATTTTCCCTCTTCCTAAAGCACATGTTAATGATTTTGACCTTTCTAGTAATTTGATTCCAAAAACAGTGTCACAGCAGCTGAGCCCTAAGCTGTCATTTGGTAGAGAAGATTATTATCACTCTGAAATCAAAGCAAAAGGCTGCTTGTTCAAGCCTGTGTGGAGATCCCCTCACGTTTGGAGATCCTCCTCTCTCATCTTTCTGTGTCCTCAGCTCTGGGCCTGCTGTCAAGAAGTTCCAGTCGGGTTGGCCAATGTACGATGAATGTGCTGCCAATTCTTTGCATCTGTGTAGTATACAAAAGCCCTATGAGAGCCAAGCTGGTTGAATATGGGGTAATACCAAAGGAATCCTTGTGCACAGGTACCTAAGATGTGCTGGGTGTGGGAGGGTGTAAAAACATTTGTTTGTGCAATAGTTGAAATAGGCTATTTGCAGGTACACCAGAAAGTGCTCTCTGCTTGCCTTAAGCAGATGCTGGCTCGTGGAAAAGTTCTCCTTCCAGATCTGTGTTCCCTTGGCTCCTCCCACAGTGTGAATAATCCCTAACATTTCCGTGACTCAGTGGATTCGCTATGGAAATGATGGCAATATTTTCAGAGTCACAGTCTAATACCTGAGCCCCGACAGGATTCTTGCCCCCACATCTCTGGCATTTTGCATAGTTATGTAATGCCTCTTACTCATGGCACCAAAATCAGTGTAGTGTCCGTGTAGTGAGGAACTAGTGAAATTTGGAGTAAAATCCAAACCTTCCTTTTGCTCCCTCTTGAAAACATTTTCATTCATGTTGGAGTTTGCAGCATTTTTTAAAATGTGATTTGCAGATAGCTTGCTCTGTTGGTGGGAACAACAAGGTCACAGCTTTATTTTAAACTTCTTCCTTTTGCATTGCAAAATTCAAGTCACTGTGTAGAAAGAATATCTGATTAGCTCCTTCAGGAGACTAACACGAGCATCTGCCTTCAGCTTGTCTGTTTCATCCCCTCTTCTCCTGGTCCCTTCCTTCTGTTCCCCAAATGCTTAAAAAGAACAGTAATTGGAAGAGCGGGTGTGTAATAAAAGAGAAAGAAGTAATCTCATCCATACAACCCCCTAAGCCCATGGCTGTGTTTCTTATATCACCTAAATATAAAGCTGCTGTCCTCAGAAAACTGATAATAAAAATCATTTGGGAGGCTTACTCTTCAGTACAGAACAATGTCTGTCCTCAATGCAGTTTCTGGTTGCTCCTTTATGAAAGGTGTCCTTTCTGCTGTGCATGACAGAGGGGGTTCTCTCAGGTTAGGCAGAGCATCGACAGCCATGTGCAGAGGCCACAGTGCCTCATCGTGAGGCAGCTACACTGGGGAATGGTCACAAGAGAACTATCCAGGTATTTTTGTGTCATATTCAGAGAGGATATTTTAGCTGGCTAACAGAAAGGTAGGGGTAAATCACCTTGCAGTGAGTTCACATTTATGAATACAAAAAAGATTTTAAAGCGGTAGGCATGCATGTCTTCTATGTCTGCACCATCTGCCTTCTCTGAGCTAAAATCACCTTTTCTGAGAAGTTGTATCAGGCACTACTGCTGTCTGTAGTAATCACAGTAGCACTGACTGCTCTGTTCATATGTTCATACAGCCATGGTCTCCCATAGCAAAAGCTGTCTCCCTGAAGGCTATAGACTTGAAAGCAGACCCACCTGCAGGCTGCCCTGCCGGCAGCTGTAGAGCAGGCAGAGAAGTCAGGGCCAAAAAAGCAGTCATGCATTGCAAAGCCACAGTCAGGCTCTGTTTCACAGATGAAGAAACCGAGACAGATGGAGGGCAAGTGATTTTCTCAAAGTGATATGAGTAATATCACTGGCAATACCCAGTCTTGAAACTAATCCTGGCTTAGGCCAGGTTCTGTGAAATGTGCAGTAAACTGGGCAGCAACATCTCTGGGCTTCCTCCTATTGCCCCAGGGAGACTCACTGCAGACATCTGTCACAGCTGGCACTGTGAGTGCATCACTGTGTTGGCTCTGGTCCAAGAGTACTGCTGGGGGACCTTCCCCTTTCTTTCTCCTCAGGGTGTCTGTGGTGAGCAAGTAGTTGATTTTTTACACAGTAGGTGCTCTTTCTTAAATTAAAATAATCCCTTCTGGGTTTTAGTCCTGTTCAGCTCAGTCTTCCCTTTCTGGGCACATGATGTACGTAGTTAGTTGGGTGACAGAATTATTTATAGGTAACACCTGGCAGGAGCAGAGACACTGACATATGAAGAGAAGAGTCAGTGGGAATGAAACAAAGGCTTTGTTAGTTGCTGATGCTCCACAAATAGGCTGCACTGGGAGCTAGCACACCTTGTATTTCCCCTCTGCTCCTCGTCCCTTTTGTATCCCCTCCCAATCCACTCCAGTGTGCAATTTCCACTTCTTTTCTCCCCCTCCTTTACTCCCTACAATGGCTTCCTCAGGAGAGCATTAAGCTCAGGTGCTCCATGCCCTAGTTGTACCAAAGTTTCAGTAGATTGTAGACAAAAGTCGAAACTATCACCTTTGTTTGCAGTCAGATGTATTGCAGTGTGATGGATCACAACTCTCACCAATCTCTCTAACTCTGAGACCAGGGTGCACCAGTTTGCCTCATTCCTAGACTTTGGAGCAACTCTTTTCTGCCCAGTTTCATCTTTTTGTTTGTCTAGGTCTAAGCATCTGCAAGACCTCTATCTGACTAAAGCACTTTCTCCCCATGAGCTCCATTTTGGACTTGGACCTTTCTCTTAGACCTGTAACTTGGCCAGGCCCTGAGCTTGAGGAGACTGGTCAGGTAGGCAATCCAGTCTGCACGGAGAGTGAGGGCTGAGAAGGAGAGACACAGTGGAAATTATCCCAAACAACACTTTTGGCAGCAGTTTAGTTACCTGTGATGTGATGTGTAACCATCCTGGACCACATCTAATCTGCCAGTTCTTGTCTTTCAGGAAAAATAATGGGGTGGAAAAGAGCCAAACAGACTAGCTTGTGTTGGGGCTAGGAGTTCTGTGACTCGTATGGCCCTTTTATGGTTCCCATAGCTATGTCAGGGTAACCCACGACTCATTGCCTTTTCTAGTTATTCAGACTTTGCCTAGCTGTCCATCATCCTAGGAAGCAGCTAGTTTCCTGAAAACTTATGCTCTGTGCCAACACTGCCATTTCAACCCGGTATCTTTGGCAATCCTAGGACACTTACTGTTTGGTATGCTTGGGTCTGGCCAAGATAAACTGTTCTTTGAACAGCATAACCCTCCTTGCACTGATTAGCTTTTAGACCAAAGTATTGGAATGCTCTAGGTGATGTGTTTCACTTTTAAAAAGAGAAAGACAGAGAAGAGCCCAAATATACACACAGAAACTACCCAATTATGAAAAACAAAAAGGTTTCTAAAGTTCTCTTTTTCAGATGGATGACTTGCAATCAGTGTTACTGGTCTATTGCTCATATCTCCTGAAAAGGTATTTAGAAGGAAGAGGGAGCTGCACATTTCTGGAGTTAGATATCAGAAAGGATAAGTATCTCCATCTCATAGTAACACTAGTCAGTCAGGCATGTGCTGTGTGTCACTCAGTGGAGGAGTGCCTGCTCCACTGAACAGCATCTCTGCTGTCACTGACAGCTTCAGACCTGTATTCCTCATTTAACTTCCCACTGTGACTCTCCTCTGCACCTTCCATTCTCTAGTATCAGGCTGCTCCCTGCTTCTGGATCATCCTGTTTCTTGACTGTGCTATGGGTTTTGTGCCTCTATGCCTTTGCAGTCTTACATGCTGACCACTTCCACACCTTTAATCTCCTTTATTACTTTCCTCCTCTTGTCCTTTCCTGCTGTTTTCAGTATTATAATAGTATTTGGCACTTCTTTGAAAAACATTCTTAAGCCATAATCATGTTTTCTTCAGGTTTGTATAGTTCTAGCCATCTCACAATGCCAGTGGGGAAAAGTGAAACTAAGCACACTTGGTGATCAACACAGAAAATATTCATGTCAAAATCAGAAGCACACTTCAAGGTATCTCAGTCTCATACATAGCTCTGGCCCCCTTGCAGGGTATGAACACTGCACTCTTCTCCATGCCACTTACGAAGGTGGCAGTTCCTTCCATCACAGATCAGCCACTGGGATGGGCTGTGCCAGCCCCTCTGTAATCTGCTCCCAGTACAAAGGAAGTCAGGAAGTCAGGAAGTTAGGCTGATGAGCTTTGGACAGGTAGGTGGGAGTCACTTACAGGATTCCATCACCAGTCCAGTTTTGGGGGTAACAACAAGCAGCCAGTTACATAGGAATATTCCAAATCTTTTCCAGATGCTTGAAACATGTGCCTGAAAGCCACAGATTAAGCGAGAGGGAAGGATGTGGTAAAGTGGATATTTTATTTTCCCCTTCTGACCTGTATGATATTATTGTCACCTGATGCTGTGCTTTCAGAGCATGAGCAGGCCCTGTGTCAGCATCAACACAGAGGTGAGTGTAACTCATCTACCTGGAAATACATACTTTAATTTATTGTGAGGGGTGAGACAGAGGGGAGTAAAACAAAACATTTCTCCCATTTAGGGTGGGTGGTCTATGTGTCTGCCATGTATTGTTCCTCCTTGGACCAAGATGTTGAATGGCTGTCAGCATACTGAAGGCTTTTATATATAATAGAAGGCTAACCTAAACTTTCTTCCTCTGGTCTGGATAATCTGACTGATCTCACCATTCCTGATGAACAATGGAAAATTGCCTGAATATTTAAACATGTATTGTTCTTGGGGAAACAAAATGTTCAGCTAGTTTGGTTGCCTTAGCAACATCCACTTCTAAAAATACAAAAGAGACAATCTAGAAAATAAGTGAACATGTAGAACAGGCGAGGAGAGAAAAATACTTCTTTCTCCCTGACCCAAAGCAACTGGGTCGTGGGCATGAAATGCTTTCATTTAAATCTCGGTGATTTGGGGTGTATCTTCGCACAGTTGTTGAAGAAGTCTCATTTTTTAGAACACAGCTAATATTAAACCCAGGAAAGCCACTGTGACATCTCTTTTACATTGGCTCCAAACTCATTTTGTCAATGTTGTTTAGAGTGCTAGAGCCCGGAAAGCACAGGTTGCACCAGAAGTAAGCAATAGTTGCTGTATGTTGGGGGGCAAGAGGGCTAAAGCTGTAAAGATTAATTAAGAATGATTAAAGGCCAATCTGAGTTACACCTTGTGAAGGCAAGTAGAAGGAACAACAGATGATTCCTTTGTGACATGATGTGGAAAGGGCATGTTCATGCTTGGGGAAACTAACAAGGAGATCATAGGTGTGACCCAAGTACAACATGAATTAAATGAGTTAACACTCCCAATTTTCAGTAGTTTTAACAAAGGAGAATACAGGGCAAGCACTGTGTGTATAGAAAAGGAAATGACTGCATGCAGGATGAAACAGGAACGTAAGCGTTTTGATCAGCTTCAGTGACAGGGACCAGAATATCTCAGAATATTGAGATAGCTGGCGTATGAAATGGCAAATCTTACAGGGTGGATTTTTAATTAATCTGTCAAGTTGGTGGTGGCACTGTCTGACTGCAAAATAACAGATGCAGTACTTCTGTTATCTCTAAGAAAAGGAAAAGGGTGTAATCTAGGGAAATGCAGACCCATTCTCCTGACCGCCACAGTGCCTACAGCTTTAGAGCCAATCTGTAGGAGGGAATAATAAAAAAACATGGAGGCAAATGAACAGTGAGGTACAAGGCAATATTAGTTTGTCAAAGGCAGAGCATGCCAGAATAACTCGATATTTCTCTTTGATAAGACAACTGTTTTGGATTGGAGAAATGATAGTACTACAATAAAGTACTTGACACAGTACTTGACACAGTGACATATTTGTAATTAATAGCTAAAATAGAAGTTATGGAAAAGTTAGAAGGTAGGTAAAGAGCTGACTGATGGGGAGACAAATGCAGATTGTACAGAAAGGGAAAGTATCAGTTTGGAAGAATGGAATTCAGTAGCTAACTTTTCTAGTGCATTAGCTTTAATGTGCAGAAATGTATCAGCATCTCTAACAGCAACACTGTTGTGGCCCAAGAGCTGGAACTGCCAGAGAAGGACAAAAGCTTTCACTTCCTAATATATCGCACTGTCGTCACAGAGTGACTGTGACCCCCAATATGTTGCAAGTGTGTAAAGACAAATAGTATCCTAAAACATATCCAGAGAGAGGAGGAAGAGTGAATAGTGGTATGCAGGACTCAGGAGAAATCTCGTCTGAAAAATGGTGTGCAATTCTTGTTGCCTACTCCTCAAAAATATGAGATCCAATGGGAACAGGTGAAGAGTAAGCACATGATAGCAGGACCAGGGAGACTCCTAGCCTATGTGGAGAAACTAAGAGAGACTGGCTTTTCCAGCCAGAAAAATGAAGGATGAGAGAAGCTGGATTTCCTCTCTATAAATGTATCTGAGTGTAAAAATCAGAAGAGGAAGTTATTAAAAGCTGAAGGACATCCCAAGAACAACTGGGTATGAAATGACCATAAAGGAATTTACCCTGGAAATTTAAAGAAAGCTTCTAGCCATCAGAGCAATTAGGTTCAGGAACAGTCTCTAATGGGAGAGGCAAGGAAAGAGGCCAGATGCTTTAAAAAGATTTCACTCAAATGAAAGACATTTCGTTCTGTGGCTTCCTGTGATAGCACTCAGTGACTGAGAGGTTTCCAGGGCTATATTTGCCTAATCACAAATCCGTTTGACAGCATCCATCTCCAAGAGGTCTCCACTTTATCTAAATTAAAGTCTATGCTTTCAGCCACACCAGTGCAACTCAGGGTTCAAAACAGTGATTCACTGGAAAGCACTTAGTGGGAAGAGAATGACAGCAGGGAAATGAAAATACTATTTCAGCAGAAAACCCTTATCCTTCCCTGGTAATGAGGGACATGAGATAACACCACATTTGCAAATTGGGGATATATCCCTGCAATGCTGATGCCAACACATGAGCCAAAAGAGCTTCCTAAAAGTATAGCAACTGCATGGAAGAGAAAAAAGAGTTGTCAGAGAAGAAAGCAGTCTTCAGAATCGAAATTTATGTGCAGTGTGGAAAGCATCCATCAGTGCTGCTGCAGGCCTTTGGGTGAGCAGGCCTGTGGAAACCTGGTGGTTTAGGTATGGAGATTTTTGCTGAAGAATCAGAACATTTATATGTTTAGGCTGTGATGAGAATGAAGATCTTTCTCATAATACGTGGTGTCTTTTCAAGTAGGGAGTCTCAAAAACAACTGTGATATAGTGAAAATGATATCTGACTGTACAGACAGTTACAGAGATTCTTGCCTTTCGCAATCTTCCTGTCACTGTCCCATTTATATGGATGTAACTTTTGGTATAATTGCAGCAATTGCTTGCAATTAAAAATGACTTAGTTACATATAACCATTTTCAGTGCTGTTCAGTATTTTGAGAAATTATTAATGAACCAGACCTTCAAATGAAACAAGTTAATGTTTGTCTCAGAAAATTGTGAGGGCAAGGTGACATAAGCTAACGTTTTACCCAGCTAACTCTCATCCTGCAAAAAGATTAAAACAGACCCAAGGATAATGTCATTAAAAGAAGTTTAAGGTTTGCGCTACCTGGACCACTGGTATATGTCCCTTGGAGATTGCTACAGTGGCCAGAGATTTAGATGTGCTCTACGCTACCTGATTCTGAATAACAAGAGAAACAAGAGACAGAAAGCTGTGTGTTACATGTTAGTGCTTCTGAACTTGCTGTCAGAGACGACAGGTGCTTGGTAAGACATTAAAGGTTTTCTACAAAGTACTGTAAAAATACACACCTAAAGAAAATACACACCTACATTCCTGCTTGCAAGCAGCAACAAAACAGAGAGGGAGAAAAAGAAAAAGCTATTTAATTTATTTAAACAGGAGGAAAAAATAAAGGCATATGCAATTTGTTTATCTAATGTTTAGTTGATTATAAAGAAAAAGTAGTGAGCTGTGTCTTTTTTTTTTTTAAATAAAGACTGGATTGCTAAGAAACACTGCTACACTCTGCCTCAGAACAATCCTTTTGATCAGCTTTCTGCCTTCTTTGAACCACAGACTCTCTGACAAAGCTGCTGAGGCCACAGTTCTGTCCCACTCTGTCCCTCTTCTCTCCATCCTCTCTTCCAACTAAGAAGCTCACGCACTCTGGTGAAGACTTTAGGGATCAGATCTCACTATCTCCACTACTGCACTTCAGTCTTGCCCCCTGGAGAGGTATCACTTCCATTATTGCCAAGATAATTAAAGGGAAGCCAACTTCATATATCAGCTGCTCCTTTGCAAAGCTTCACACACAGCTTTTTGCTTTGTTCAGGGAGATTCCTCTTCCCCATTAGCTGAATGACTGATGTGAGTTTGTGTCGAAAGCAAGCTGTAAGCTTTCTAAAATCCAGACTGTGTAAAATCCACTTTGTATTAATCACACAAGGGTGAAGACAAAATGGAGACAAAGGAAAAAGGAACTTTATTGCCAGGCACAGCCAGCTTATATACGATAGACGTGGAATGCAGGGAATTTGGGAGGATTCAAGGAGATACATGTCTATAATTGGTTAAACTAGGTAGAAACACATCCAAATATGGTTAAGGGAGATACAGGAAAAGGGAAAAGCTATAAATTTTAACTATCACTAACCAATGAACAAAAGTGTTACAATAAACTTATAAGAAAACGTGTTAATTCTAATCTAGCTGTAGGTTACATATAAAGTAAGATTCTTTCTAACATCATTGTTAATAACTTGAATAAACATAACAATTTTATAACATAAAAGGCAGTCTCTGAGGTAGGTTTGCTGGGTGTCAGGAATCCAGCTGCATTTCAAGCTGTCTCTCTCATTCATTCCTCTCTTCCTTCAGAGATTCTCTCCACCAGGCATATGCATCTCTCAATGAACCTCCCACAGGTTCGTCCCCTTTTCTCTGAGGCATCACATCGTGATAACAGCACAAGAGTCTAACCCTGTGGTCCAGTGGTCAAAACTAATGTTCCTGTGATGTGGTCTTCTCTTGCCTGCATGTGTATTCCTGCTTGGCCTCTGTCATCAGGCTGCATAACTGTCACATCCCCTTCTCTGTCAGTGATTTTCAGCTGCTTGTTTCCTGCTACCACTTCTTTGACCTGTGATTAAAGTATCTGTGGGAGTTTACTGGCTCTGGGACTGTCATCACAGGCTTTAATAAGTATGTGGTGATGTGGCAATGCATCACCTTGCAGTATGGGGATACAGCATAAAAAACAGGAAGGGAAAAAGTGGTGAACTAAACACCAGCAAGGGTTGTGTCTGCTCAAGGACATGGTGGCAGGCAGCAACAACATCTGTATGGGTTTGTAAATTTGTATAGCTCCTCTGTGGTAGTCTCTTACACTGCATTCCAACAGGTGGGAGAATCTGCAAGGGTGAAAGTCAGTCTCAGTGGGGAGACTCTTAGAATTTCTCTTTCAATTATGAAACCTACCTAGCTTTCATCAGCTTTTTGCTTGTAGCTTTGGTTGCAACTGATCTGTTTCTAAAACTAGGGGCAGATGTGAGTAAGACAATAATAATATCTTTACTCCTCTTCCCCCTCTAAGAAGGAAAAATGGTCTCAACTTGGAGATGGAGATCCAACTGGACACGGTGAGGAGCAGAGTGAGGCTCCCTGTTGAAGAAAGACTGTTTTGCTCTCTGGCTACTTCTGGTCTCTCACTTTTAGAAAATGTCCTCAGCCCAGGAGTATGTCTGCAGAGAGACACTAGTTAGACTCTATGTCCTTTAGGCTGGGCAAGATTTTTGGGATCATCAAGACCAACCATTAACCTAACACTGCCAAATTCAACACTTAACCATGTCCCTAAGTACTACATGTACATGCCTTTTAAACACCTTCAGGGATGGTGACTCAAACACTTCCCTGGTAAGCCTGTTCCAATACTTGACAACCCTTTCCATGAAGAGACTTTTCCTAACATCCAATCTAAACTCCCCCAGGTGCAACTTGAGGCTATTTCCTCTTGTCCTATTGCTTGTTATTTTGGAGAAGAGGCAGACTCCCACCTCACTACAGCCTCCTTTCAGGTAGTTTTAGAGAGTGATATGGTCTCCCCTGAGTTTCCTTTTATCCAGGCTAAACCACCCCAGCTCCATTAGCCACTCCTCATAGAACTTGTGTTCCAGACCATTCACCAGTTTTGTTGCCCTTCTCTGGACATGCTCCAGAACCTCAGTGTTCTTCTTGAAGGGAGAGCCCAAAACCGAACACAGGATTTGAGGTGCAGCCCCATCAGTGCTCATGACAGGGGGATGATTCCCGCTTTAGTCCTGCTGGCCACACTATTTCAGGTACAGACCAGGATGCCATTGGCCTTCTTGTCCACCTGGGCACACTGCTGGCTCATGTTAAACTGCTGTCAACCAGCAACCCCAGGCCCTTTTCCACCAGACAGTTTTCCAGCCACTCTTCCCCAAGCCATAGTTCCTAAGCTATTGCTTCTGCTGCACAGCCTCTTCCTGAGACCTGGTAGGAGTAGGAAGCAAAACGTCCATTACAGTAGAAGTGTGGATCATGAAACTTGGTCTTGGTGCCTGTCCTCATGCAGAAAACCAACTTTGTTTCAAGATATTTAAGAAAGAGTTCACAGGACCACATGGAAGAACAGGGGAAGCTATGCTTGTTCAGGTTTTCTGTCTGAAGCCAAGAACTCCCCCAAGTTTTCAAAGGTTTTGAAGATGGAATGTATGATATAAGTACAACTTTATGCTTTCTAGCCAGCAGTTTTTCCTCATAAACAGGTCTAGATGGCATACAAGTGCACCATACACGCACCATACTGTGACTATGAGCAAAACCGGCTCCTGCAGGCTTACAGGCACAGCAGATCTCCCCAACAAAATCCAGAGTCCAGTGAAGCCTTTCTCTGTCTTGGATTTCAATAAAGCCAGAATTTTGCCCCCACATCTACTTTCATCAGAATAATCTTTTTTAATCCTCCACACTGCTCCTTAGCCACCCTGCTTCCCAAACCATCTAGCTGACCACTGCCTTCCTCCTGTTTAAATCCCCGTCTGTCTTCTGCAAAAAATCACTTAATATGAACTTTTTTATTCTGTGATTATTTTATGTATCCATAAGACCTTTCGTAACCTGTCTGGTTATGTCATACCAGACTAGACCATGTCTCTGTGTTTATTGCAATTCCTCTCCCAGATTGTGTCCCAATGGTTTCCTTTCCTCTCCATTCCCCTTGTAGTAAGATTCCAGGTTTCTGAGGGGAACCTATCTAGAGGCACTGCAACCATCAGAATTGGGTCTACAAGAAAGCTCCGACTCACATCTGCCTCTCAAGGGGAGTGCCCCCACTATCCCTTGATGCCCCAGCTGATATCTGTGGGAATGACCATGCGTGCCCACAGAAGCATCCCACGGTGGCAGCCCCTCCAACCCTTTGCATTCTTTCCAGAAAATCTGGCTGGATCACAGCCCTGCAGTGGGCACCAAGAAAAGCTGCCCTGAAGGTTGCCTTTAAAGCTGTGAACTGATGATGTTGTCAGCACATAGTGTTCATTCCCAAGTCATGAAGTTTATTCTGGGACCACTTGAGAGTTTCAAAGCTCTCCCCTTGCCAGGAAAATATCTGTGCTGTTGAGCTCTCCTTCAGATTCTCTCCACATGCCATAAAGGAAATGTTCAGAAACCTAATCTGAGAGGGATCGGGCTGTGAGTTCTCCTTGTCTGCGTCAACTTCATGAGGCATGAAATCTGAGGGTGCTGTAGGAATCAGGCAGCCTTTGTAATGCACACCAGCTGTGTCATGTGCCTCCAGCAGGGAGGCAAGCTCTCATATTCCTATTGCTTCGGACTCCACTCTTGCTGGTACTCTGCTCACTTAGAAGGACCCTATCGCCTGTAGATAGGACTGCTGCTAGGTAAGCAAATAGGAATGACATGTTCTTCCCGTGGGGTAAGAGTGAGACATGAAGGATGTGACTCAGGAAAATAAAAGTTTCTGTTCTCATCTCTGTTGCTCAATTCTTGTGTGACCTTGACAAGTCACAGTTA
>JAWWLV010000001.1:21335989-21359158 GCA_035041135.1 Platyrinchus mystaceus
TGTGACTCAGGAAAATAAAAGTTTCTGTTCTCATCTCTGTTGCTCAATTCTTGTGTGACCTTGACAAGTCACAGTTACTGTTTCAGTTCCTGTCTTCGATCTGGGGAAGGTAATACTTTCTTGTTCCTTTGTCTACCCTGTGTCAGTGCTCCACTTTTTGTACCACAGACTGCCCTCAGCGGTATCTTTGTGTGTCATCTAGCACAGCTAGTTAGCCCTTAACTCTGGGTGAGCCTTTACGTGCTATTATGATATCCCTAAGCAGGAACAGGAGTGGAGCCTAGGGCATGTGTGGGCCATGCACTGATCCTGACAGCTTCTTGCTGGTCCTGTTCTATGGTGTGCTTTGACTCAGCAGAGGCTGTCACAGTCCCTTGAGCATGAACCCCTTGGTCTGAGCTACAAATAACTACCACAGCCTCAAGTGGATAAACACCAGGTGCTAAACATTCATTGTCAGATGCTGCATTGTAAGTGAAGGCAGATAGTTAACCTACTTTGTGTACCTCACCCAGGATGTCAAGATGTGCTCTCAGCTATGCTGACACAGAGCTGAGGAGATAAGCTAAATCAAGCTACATAACGCTCATGACAGAGGGCTTATGTGCCATCATTTGGAAGGCCACAGAAGTGCCAAATGCCTGACAGTATTTGGAAAGGAGATGACGGCAGCAAACCAATGTCTGTTTTGGAAATTATGTATAAAATTCCTGTAATTGTATAGGGGGGTGTCTAAAAAAAGGAAGCCACTCCTGAAAGACAGACAGCACACAGAAATCAGGTGGGAGATGAAGGGAGTATATGTGCTTATGCAGAAGAGAGAGATTTCATCAGTAGGACATACCTACTGGTAGGCTCTTCTTGGGCCATATGATCCCAAGTTAAATCAGCTTTGAGAATGACTTATGTTGCCAGAAATTAACAGGAAGGTAAAGCCCTGTATAAATGTGTACCAGAAAAAAAAATTGCTTTTAGGATATGATCCTGTAAGATCCTATTTCAGGATCAAAAGCTGGGTTAACTCTTCTACATCCTGAACAGAACAAGAGTTATGGGATGGAACAAGGTGAATTGGAAGGGGAAAACTAAATGAAGGACAATAGAGAAGGATCTAGGGAAGAAAATGAATGGAAAAAAGAAATAGGGATGAGAAGGTTTGAGAAAATGGGGTGAAAGAATGAAGTTAGTTAGTTAGGGAAAGGAAAAAAGATAAAAAAAACTGAGAGGAGCTGAAAAGATGGATTTTTAGTGGCCTCTGGTGATGCGTTTGTTGAGCTGGCTGTACCTTGGAGCATGCCTTGAAAGATATATCTGTGGCCCACCTGGTCTACCTTGGAGAGGAATATCTTATACATTCGTCTTACCTTTTGAGCTAGATTGGGAGGAGGATATTACTAAGGCTCAGTTTTTTGTTTAGGATCTCGGAGCACAAGAGCAAGCTAAAACCAAACTCCTTTTCCAAACATGCTTTTAAAGAGTAACATTTTTTCCGTGCTTTGAATTCCTTAAACTCCTGTCTCTGATTTGAATAATCCCTACAAAGCTATGTGACTTCAGGTATATCTTTCTGACAGCAAAGGTAAATTTAGGGAATGAGACAGCTTTGCAGAGATATCCTAGGCCCTCAAGGACAAGGTCTTCTTTCATCAGGAAATAGCTTTACGGGCTCTTCCTGTTGTTTTTATAGACCAGTGTGGAACTCAGTGCTGGCTTAGATCTAGTATGAAGTTATCTTTGTTTCAGTATTTCTTCTAGGCCAGCCAGTTGCTGAATATTCCAACTCAGAATATTCTGTGTGTGTGTGTGTGATTCCTCAAGAGGTATGGCAATTATCTTCAGATTTCCTTAATTTAGTGTGAATTTCTCAGTAGATAGAGGTTCTATGTCAGAGTTTTGGGCTTAACCAAAAGGTCAGCTTTCTTTTTATTGAGTCAGTGTATATTTTCCTAATATTTGCTGAGAAGAGCCTTAAAACATGAAAGTTAGAGGTTTGAAAGCCAGGACGGAAAATTTAAATAATTCCATATTTTGGAAAAATAGTTTTACATGAATACTATGATTATTAGTTGCCTTATTTGTGATTTTTAAATAGATTGTGCTTTTCAGAGATTCTGAAAAGGGAAAATGAGCTGGTAGCCAGTGTATTTGTGTAATGAACTTTCTGCAGGATTTTAAGATAGTTGAGGCAAGAAATGTCAGGTTAATTTATTTCAGTGTATTTTCTTCCCAGAAGCTGTTCACTTTGAAACAGAGTGACCAAAACCAGTGAAAAACTTCACAAAAGTAACTCACTAATGAAGGGGAAGCTGAGGGCTTCTTAGCATTAGGCAATCTGCATAGACAAAAACTCTTCCATTGCCTGAATGGATCACGTTGGGATTGCACGTTCCCTGTCATTTCCATCAGCGCACCTCCAGTTTTTAAAGAAGTCTTAAAATGTGGTGGTATGCTGTGACAATGTGTCAAAAATTGTGCTGCCCAGGAGTCACCTTTGCCTCTGAGTCCTGCAGAGGCCCCCAGTAATGCGCAGCAACATTGCTCCATGCATACAAGCGCTTTGCTTGATGTTCCAGACAAGCAGCAATGTCCAACCCAAATTAATCTTTGGCTGCTGTAGCAAAACCAGTCTGACCTTAAAATACTTCCTGACTAAATTTACGACTTCTATTTACTGTTGCTTTTACCACAACACAATTCATTAATAACCTATAAGAGCCTTCACTATGAAAGCACCCCATCGGATATTACAAGCTACACCACAAATTATAGAAATGCAATTGCAGAACAATAAACATGTACGTAACTTGAGTCCTGGCTCTATCCGCCCTGCCTGACATATCCAGCCTGTAAATCTTGACAGCACCTAGGAACTTCCATGGTCTCAGTCCCCCCGAGCCCCCAGGAACAGCCAGCATCTTCTCGCCAGCCTGCAACCTGCCAGCAGCCTGGGGGCCGTTGTCCTGTTGATGCTACAGTGCTCAGCCATGAGCCCTGGGACAGGACTGAAGTGCTGTTGGCCAGGGGGTTGCTCAGTAGTGGAGGCATGGAGCTGGAACATGGCACTTGGCCCAGCAGAGTCCTTCTTATTTTTGCTAACGCAGTCTTAGCTGCCCTTGACGCAAGGGCAAGTTGACTGCTGTGTTACTATTTCTCCTGCATGTAGGTTCTCAAAGGCCACTCTTCCGCTTCCATCTGGTTCCGGGTAGAAACATACCAGCCTCTGAACACAAGGCTGATGAAACCTGGTCCTTCCTTGCAACATGAAGTGTATGGTAATATAATCAATAGAAGGGACTGCCCAGAATAGCAGGGGTGCAAAAATAGTACATCCTCTGTGTGTGCTTTCCCTGTAGCCCTCTCCTGTTCCACAATATAGTCAAGGCAGTGGTCTCTCTTGTTTCATTGCTTGTGCATAGATCACTGTAAATGGTCAGGCACCATGTCAAATACTCCCCATCAGCCTGTGTCTCCTGTGCAGTCTGCAAAACTAGAAATTAAACCCACTGGGCAACAAAAATAAGCGCAGTTGCTCAGCTAGGAGACTAGACCCACTAGCAAGGAAGAAATGAAAGATTATTGAAATTACAAGCATTTATCTTAAAAGCCCATTGGACACAATTCTCCAGGCTATCTGGCACCACGTGCAGTCTCCATCACAACAGCACCTACACAAGCTGTAATCAGGACCATGTGGTCACACTGGTAGCTTCTTTCCACACCTCACAGGCTGCAGTGCAGTAATAACAGCATCTCTTGCATTCCACATTGTCTGCAGCCTTAGGATCACCAGCAGAAAGCAAAATGGTATAAAGAGGCTCTGTCACTGAGACAAAGATGATTTATGGCCTAAAGGTAATATGAGGACAGATCTAAATTATCATTTTGGTATGTGATTGACTCAAGCCCTACAGCCATCTACACTGCTTCCCTGCTGGTGCTTATCTGGGCCTATTCTGGCATTTTTCTGCCTCCCCTTGGTGCACTTGAGGGCTGCCACTACAGAGAGTATAGGGGTGTCCTGAAAAAAGAAGGAGGAGTGCATCCATTCAAGCCTGGAGAGGACACAAAAACAACACTTGGTGGGAATAGAGAAGTCTCAGAAAAGAGAGAGAAGGCATAAAGAAATTAACAGTTTTACAGTGTGGGGCTGAAGTTCTTGGAACCCAGGATTTATGATGTCTCACCAGTTATGAGAAGGATGAACTTTTTATCTCATTTCATTCTTTCTAAATAGATGGTATATTATGACAAGGCTTTCTTGGCAGTAGATTTGCATGAATAATGTGGCTGTACTATACCCAAGTAAATTATATTTTGTTCTTAAACATTCCCAAATGGTGTTTGTGCAATTCTGGAGTCTTAAAATGCTACCTGCCTGGCACAAGTTTGGGTGCGGTAATCGAAAGTAAGTGATTAATCCTGGAGGACAGGAAACCCTCTTCAGGACTGCAAGAATGTGGAGATTCCAGGGCTGAAGAAACTTCACCCACTGTGGATCTGTAGCTACTTCTTGGTTGACAGCAGCTGTTGGATATTGCATGACATCATGACAGACCAAATTGCTTCAGGAAAAAGAAAACTGTCGAGCAGATGCTTCTAGGACATTCATGGTGGGAGGAAGTACTAGGAATTTTTATTTAGGTACATCATTTCCAATAGTGACACTCTAGAAAAGGCGTCTTTAAAGAGTTGGTCTGTTGTTGCTTTTACAGTGCATCAGAAAGCATCTTAGGAAGTGTAAGACTGCAGGATACCATGTGAGAGCATTGGATCAACCCTTGAGCAGGGTTTTCTTTAAGGTCTCCCATTCCAATACTGACAAGTGGAACTCAATAAGAATGAACAAGCAAGATCAGAGAAAAGTGTAATAAATAAGTATTATTTCAAGTCAGTGAGCTAATAACTAAATGAAATGTGCTGAGCTCTTTATTTCTAAAAACTTAGTCAGAGAAACCAGCCACCAGGCAGCAAACACCTCATAAGCCGAGTATCACTAGGAAGGGAAACATGATATAAAAGTGGTTTGTAACTAATTAAACTGGAATTTTTTATTTTTTATTTTCATTTTAAGGTTCTATCATTGCTAGCAGGAAAAACAGAGAGGATGCTGTGGTAACTTGAAGCTTCTGGTGTGAGTAAGGTAATTAAAGTGGCCCATATGGATTTCAGACCACCCACCTACCCACTGCAGCCCTTAGTCAAGTCAAAACAAAGCATTACATTTTTGAAGAGTTGCAGCTATGGAAAAAATACGGGCCTCTAAAAGACTTGTTATTAGACGCTGCCAAGATAGTTTTGTGATGATCATTTCTGTTAATTTGGCAGCATAAATATCAGAGTTTTTATTACAGTGTGTAATGTGAGGTGGAGGCTCTTTGGCAGGTCTTCCTCTTCAGGGCTTGTCTCTCAGGCGTAGGAGATGCAGGTGGCAGGGCACAGTGGCATCTTCTAAGAGTTGCCAGTTTTCTCACATTCATCTCAGTGAGCCAGACTGTCCTTTCTACAATGTGGTAAACTGGGAATAATCCCATAGAAATTACTGGTATAGAGCCAGCGTGAGGTCATCACCAGGAATGTGAGGTCACAAGCAGCTTTTCCATATAGAGGAGCAAGAGACATCCTGTTCCCAGACAGCTGAATTTCTACAGGTATACAAAAGAATCTGTGGCCTCTGGCCAGGACTACTGCTCCTGCATGTTACAGATGGTCCAATGTGAAATTTTCTAACCTGGGTGATCTAAGAGCCTAATTGCCATTTACATGCAAGATTAGACTCCGAAGCAATTTGTGCCATGACTGCAGTTAGGGGATCTACAACTGTTAGATTTCTTGTTTTGAAAGCAGTGCTTTTATTATATCCCCGAAGATGGTACTTTCCCCAAATGTGGCTTGTTGGCTGAAGTGCCCAGTGGAGGGTCAGCCAGTGCTGTACTCAAAGCCTGATAGAGGCCCTGTGTGCCATCTCTGTAGAACATTTCTGGAGGCCGTTGCAATACTCAGGAGTGGGACTGTTGTGCCAAATTCTCCTGGCTTTATCTTCCACAGGCCTTCTTTCATTATAACAGCACCTGTGGTTTTCTGTCCCTGAAGGTCTTGAGGTCCCAAGTACACCTCTGTCCTCACTCTTCTATTTGGGCACATCACCCTTTTACCTTCTGCTCTTACGGGATTCCTCTTCTATTAGCCAGAAATTTTTGAATAGGATGAGCTCTAAGACACAGTCTACATCATGCTGGGTTTGGTTGTTTTTTTTTTTCATGTCCAGGTCTGACAAAACTACATGAGGAGTTGAGAATTTCAAGAATACACTGTTAGGACTGATTAGTAAAAAAAAAAAAAAAAAAAAAAAGAAGAAAAAAGAAAAGAGACAATAGAAATGTTAGGTTCATACCAGGAATCAAGAAAAGTTATTGTTTTCTGTTTTTGTTTTCTGTTTCTAAATCTTTTCTGTAATCATCTGGTGATGATGCATGGAGGTGTTTTCCTGTCTTTGGAATTGCTCAGCTTCACATTATCCTTGTTGTCCTAGCTGTCACCTTGGAGCAATAAAGTAAGGAAGATTGATAAGGTAAGTCCCAGCTGAAAAGTGAAGGAACATGGCAGGAACTGTTGCTGTCTGCTGTGGAGCAAGGTGGCTGTGGGTCACTCATCTCTCCTGGGGCTAACAAAAAGCTGGCGGGAGCAGATGCCTTCAAGCTCATCCCAAGTCATTTACTGCCCACCTGCTTTCAGCATTTGTCCCAGCCAAGCTCCTCCTTGAGACTGTAGAAAGGACTCCTCAGCAGATGGAGGCAATAGAAGTGCCATTTCTAGGACCAGGGTTAAAGGATCAGAGCACATGGGAGCAGTTTTGAGCTATTGGGACTGGATTCACTGTTTGCCTGTTCCAAAATAATTTATAGCACTGAAAATCAGTGTAATTCTCTCCCTGCTAAGAGAAGAGTTTAGCATCCTCCACAGGCAGTCATGTCTTTGTAATGTGATGCAATGCATTCCAGCTTCTCGTGATAGAGTAAATGCAAGCCCATTCAAGGATCATGGAAGGGCACAATTTTAGATCTTTTCTGCTAAGAAATGTTATTAAGAGTGGAGCTTTTTATTTCTGTCATTTCATTTGTACATACACACTCAGAGATGGATATTAAGACATGGATAATGACTCAGGAATGTCAGACAGAGCAGAGCAAACTCCACAGTGAAAGAGCAGAGAGAGAGAATAGCTTCAGCAAGTACAGCTCAAAGTCAGCTTTGTGGAAGAGAAGCAAAAGGGCTGTAGGCTTTAAAAGCCAGTGGCTCCTGGGTGTAACTTTTGCCTGCTTTTATGAAGTGATACTGTAGGGAAGAATCCTGCACATTGTGACAATATTTCATGACAGTGAGTTTTGGGAAGCTCTCCAATACTGTGACAAGCCAAATCGCAAGAACTGTGATAGATGAATCTCCAAGTGTTGGAAATTATGTGGTTTGTCTACACAGAGAAATTGCAGTGGCTTTAAATATACTGATGGAGTTAAAGCTCTGTGATCTTTCCTTTTCTGTGAATGAACATTGTATAAAGGTGTACGATGCCAATGCAATCATTTCAGTATGTGGGGGGAGAAAAAAAAAAAAAGAGAGAACACACTTCCAACTGAAATAGTTGTGCCTGTAAAAGAAAAAAATGGCTTAGAAGTACTTAAGCAGAATATGTTGGTCATACCAACTAGCTCCAAAAAGCTGCATTATAGTCATTAGGAGATGAAGTTTATATCCTAGATTAAGACTGTATTTAAGACTGGAGTAAACTGATCGTGTCCTTCCTACTGGCTTCTGCCACACCTGCTAGCTCTAAGGGGCTGCAGGAAACTGGCCTGAAAAAGGGATCATTTTTTATTTTTGCTATCCCCTCAGCAGACATGGCTGTGGAATTCTTTATTGGCAACTATATATATAGTAACTTCGGTAATTCACATGGGAGTGGATTTCAGGTTAAAAGTTAACCAGATAAACTTAACATTTTTGCTCAAGTTCCTTGGCTTCTCATTTTTGCTCAAGTTCCCTGGCTTCTCATACAGACATGAATTATTCTGGATTTTCACAATTTTCTCAATTTTTATTAGGATAGATGGGTTGACTGTATAGAGCTATATACCTTTCTGAACATACATATCTGGACTTGGGCTCCACTTCAGTGGAGTATAAGTTGATAGTGGAGTGGCAGCATATTCCTAGTTTAGCCTGAATTGACTTCATTTGCCTCATTCCAAATATAATTCAGAAAACATTTTTCTAGGCAGCAGTGAAAGTCATCTGCACTTGCACCTATATCCTCCCTTGCACCCTCATGTACGGGTGCAGGGGAGGATATTTCTACAAACAGATGTCACAGAGATGGCTGCCCTGGAAAAAATAGTGTCCCAAAACAGTCTCCTCCAAAGACCTAGCAGAAGAAGGGGAAAAAAATCAGGGGAGTAGATGGGGTAAAGGTCTCCAAATAGATAATTCAGCTGACACAGTGGCTGGTATTCTGAAATGGAAGCTTTGACTGCCTGACTGCCAGTTTCCTTGTCTGGTTAAGACATGAACGAAGAGTTTCAGTGTTGCTCCTCCACAATGTTTCTTTACCTTTCATAAAACCTACAATTACATGAACTCACTAAATAGTCACTAAATTTCATCTCCCTTAGACCTATAATACCTTAGTGAAATTGCAACTAGTTTACAGTGATGTTTCTGAATTTATCCAGATCTCTCTGCTAGCCTGTGTAACTTAAAACAATGTTATGTATTAGTCTGAGTGCAAAGCACGTTATTGTAGCTTTGTATAGAATAACAATGATCTGTGTAGCTCAGTAACCTACATGCAGGAAAATTAATATAGCTTAACCCTCCCACAGTGAATTGCTGTATTTGACTGTAGCATCTCTGCCTCAGTTTCTTCCCTGTAATGAGACCAGACCTGCTTGTGTCCAGAGCTTACATCTTTCTGAATGACAGAGTAATGCTAAAGGACAAGAGCAGCTTTCTTGCTTGCCCTAGGAATTTTGAAGTCCACAATGTATGCAGCTTATTGTTGGAAATATTTATGTGTTCATCCCTATAAAAGCACCTATCTTCTCTGCTAAACTATGGTGACACAAAATACACTTACTATTGCTTAGAATGGCTATCAAGGGCATCCTAACTGATTAATGTGGATTTCAATTTAACTTCTTCTTTAGTTCTGTTTACTGCATCTTCTCTTTTTAGAGAGCGGATCAGCCTTCCTGGAGGGGACACAAAACCTCATTGAGTGCGATGCATAAGAACAAGTTCCTTTGCAGAAAATGAGTTCCAGTGTCAAAGATCTTGTATTAAAATTGCCTATCCAGTGGACCCTTTTTACTCAAGTTTATTCTCATGTTTGATGAATTTAGGACAATAAACAAGCAGAAGTACAGAGTTCAAAGTCCTAATGCGTTTCTTGGGCTACTCTGTGTCACAGTGGATGCTTAACAAACCGAATTATGGATGGGAAGGAAAGAAGATAAAAAAATTTAAGCATTAGTTCAGGATTCAAAGACCTCCATTCTGTTCTTAGGAATGGCCTCTCCATTCCCAGTCTATAAAAAATTTTTAACAGCTGTACCCTTTCTCTTTGAGAAGTCTTATGGAAATGGATGAATCAGCATCAAGGGAATGTTTGTGTACTATACAGCTGTGTAAGCCAGTAATGCCAGCAATATATTGAACAGTGTATTGAACAAATAATTTTTTGATTTACCATATTAAACTATGAGTCTTAGAAATGGTGAAATAGTGGGATCTTCTTCTCCCATTGGTTCCCATCATTTTAGCATTTTCTGTAGCCTTCTGTAGTCCTTTCCAAAGTTCCTTTACAAGCTAGAAGATAACTCAGGTTATCTTTACTTCTGTACCTTGCACACAGGACACACAACACCAGGACATGGTGAAGAGACGGTGAGAAAGTGTTGTGCAGACCCATGTGGAGACAGGAAATTTCCCCTGATGTCTCTGACCTCCTGGTCTGCTGTAGGAAACCCAGAGCACTGGAATTATAGATGTTTCTCACTTGAGTTCTAGTACCTTAATGAAATTGCAGATACTCCCATTTTCTCTTCCCTGAAGCCTCTCTCTAGCCTGAGCTGAGATAGCAACAAATGCTTTCTTTGTTGGGAGGGAAAATGAAAAGGAAATGCAAAAAGTAGGTAAATAAAATTATATGTAAAATGTAGTTGAAGCTGATGATGCAATAAGTTCAGCCACTAAGTTGCTGCTTTGCAGTTTGTTTTTTTCTGCCATCACCCACTAATGCAGTTGAAAGGCTAACTACTGAAGTAATTGAATGCCTTCTGATTTATTTTTCATCTGTTCTACATCTAGTATATCTTTTCATAAGTTGGACTATCATTACAGTGAAGGTAAAATTTCTGTCCTTTTTCTAGAGACTAATTGCATAAGAAAATAAAACCCCAAAATATTTATAGTATCAGTTGCAGTGTATCTGAGTATACCTAGCATCTAAAAATACCTATTTTAATTAGCAACCTCTTGGGGGTGGGGAGAGAGCTCCATTTTTAGTTACAAGATATTGGAGGAGGTGGAACTCCAGGACAGTTTCAGGGCAATAAGTAGCACGGATTTGGGTAGCATATTTCCCAGCCCAGCAGAGGAGTGAGGAGGGTTTGTGACTATGCTGTTCTACATCATAGCATGCTTGCACTGCAACTACAATGTGACTGAGACATCTTTAAATTCACAATGTTCTATATTAAAAATCCTGGTGATGCCTAAGTGATTAAAACACAGGGGAGTAAGAACTGATAGAGCCTGCTGTTATGGGGAAGCAATTATGTGCTAAGTAGCAAAAATATTTGATGGAAAGTGTTGGAACTGGGCTTGTAAAGAATAATTATCAGTTTATCAGTGGTATAAATCAAGTTTTTCAAACAGTTACATTAGAGAATTCTCCTCTCATTCTGCTTTTGTGTTCCCATTAGCATAACTGTGTGTGTATTGCTAAGGCAAAAGGCAAAATAACACTAGTGTGTTGAATTATTTGCCAGAATTATAGTCTGGCACATCCTGCTCTCTGACTAGCCTTGCTGGGCAAGGTTAATTTTACTTTGAAAAATGAATTTAAGATTATCTGATATACTAAATCTCAATCTTAAATATTGTATTAAGGAAGTGGGAAGTGGGAGTGGAATTTTTATCTTGCACAATGCTATAAAACAGTAATTGTAATTGAAAAGCAGATGTGTCTCGTTATTTTTATTGTTCTGAAATAGTAATGACAGTGGACTGTTTCCTTGCTTGTATCCAGACATGTACACCTGTTCCTGCAGGGTAGCTGGAGAAGGAGCTACCATTTGCTACCAGGAGTGCCAGCCTGTGTGCATACTCTGACCTTACAATGTGTTTCAGTCAGCTGGCTCCCTTTTCACTAAGCCTAAGCTCCTTCAACCTTTTATTTACTGATGCATAAGAACATATGAAAAAATAGATAATATTAACCTATTCCCATGCTTGATACAATAATAGCCCTGCACTGACTTCAGAAGAGCAATACGTGGTCCTGAAATCAGAGTGGGATCCACAAGCTGGAGTTTATGCTGCAGGGCATAAAGGAGTGGGATCAGTATCCACTAGCCCATGAGGCTCCCTTACACCCTTATGAAAGTACCATGTGCTATTCTTATCTCTAGATTCCTAGTTTTTAGCTACAAATAGTTAAATAACAGTCAAGTTATTGCTCCATACTATGATTGGTATGATACACTGTTCATGTGCTATCATTGGTACATCTGGGTCGTTTAGGGACAGGTATAGCTATCAGCAGTTGGTTAGGACACATGAAGGGCTTGAGCAAACTCTGCTGAAGCCAGTGTGAGCTTTTCCCATGACTCTGATTTGAAAGTAGATAGAGACATATTTTGGCATGAGATTTATGCATACTTCTTAGACAGTCTCCGTGTAGGACAGTGTTGAAATACAACATTGAAGGAGGGCTTAAGAGAAACTTGTACAGCTGTGATCAGCGTTACACTTAAGACTGTTCTCTCAGGCATACAAATTGGTCTGTTCCCACTCCATTTACAGTGGGACCTCTCTTTTTTTTCCTAGGAGAGGTGGAATGTTTGGTGGTTTGTCCTTTCAGATGCTCTTTCTCCAGCTGTTGTCAAATACACTGAACTGTTACACAACTGCTGCATTTGTTATGCTGTTTTATGACTGCATTTGTAGGGACGAGAAACCCCAATGGGTCTGAAATGTTCCTTATTTCTCAATGGCAGGAGCAGTGGCAGCAGGTGTTTGCTAAGAATACCTCTGGAAGAGAGAGGAAGAGCAAGTATGCCTGTATGTATCACTTTGCACACTGACACTCCTTCCAAGGGAGGTGAAGGAATAAGCCAGTTAAGCTTGAAAACTGCAGAGTTATTTGACTGATTTTGTCTGATTCTGCAAAGGTTTTACCAGATCTCTGAGTTTGTCACAAGATTCAATTTAAGAAACAACTGCTTAAAGAATTCCTCTTATCTGTGTGCTGTCAGTCAGAGTCTCAGTTTGCTGCCCCAGTGATAAACATTCACCCCCACGCTGTGAGTGTTTATGTTCCCAGCTCTTCCAGTGGGAACTAACACCAAGGAGTCAGCACATCTTTATTACTGGGAAGTTGTACTGTCTGTATGCAGATGTTGCCGCTGTTAACTTGAAAATAGGGCTGTGTAGTGCCACAAACAAGAAACATTTATAAACCTGGGATTCTCTTCCTGAATCTGCTGCTGTAGCCTGATCAATTGAATGTAGTTAATGGAGTCTCACAAAAGGTACATCAGCAAGCCTGGTACAAATAGTATTCTCAAAAGAAGTATATATTTGGGTGACCAGAAGGAGCAGCTCAGATGCTTTTACTGTGGGTTAGAAAGTTCCCTTGAAGGTAAAATCTTCTAAGTAGTCACAGAATTGGTGCAGCAGTGGTAACAATTTCTACAAATGTGTTCAAGCTCTGACCATATTTAGACTCTGTCATGGTATTTGTCCTTGAATTCATACCTGCAGACTGTAGCAATGTGGTCTTATGCAAGTAATTCTCCACCAGGAAGCAGATGAGGGTGTTCATTTGCCCTGCACAGTCATCTAGTTAAATTGTTGAAATTAAAGCAAGTGTTGGCCACGGTACCTTGGGCTTACAGATGGTGATGGCTCTGTAGTCCACTGCCACTTTTCTGAATTTTTCACATTATTAATTTCATCTCATTATAATGCCTCTTTTCAACAGGAAGCCATCAAGTGAATCCCAAGAATGTGGTCATTCTGTCCCAGCTCATTCAGATTCACTTATCTCATGATAAAAAACGTAGCCAGAATAGACCAGCTGTACAGAAGAAGATAAATAGTTCAGATGTCTATTTGGAACCACTGTAAGTAGATCTTTTCCCTCCAGTAATGTAATTTTATCTTACTGTATCTAATTGCAGGTAGTTGCTGAATCTAATGATGAGATTGTTCTGTTTTCTGTCTTAACAATGTCTCTAAAGCCCAAAGCAATGAGAAAAATCAATATTATTTAAAATTGTCTGGAGTGATTGATTCCAGTGTTGAAAAGAAGGATATTTTTCTTGGGCTTTAATAGATTTCAGTAGTACAAAACTATACTGTCTTCTTTTATGGAAAAGAAGTTCTAAAACCTCCTGTAAGGTGAGAAGGTTCATGAATCGGTTCAGTAGTCAAACAGTGACATATGAGACAGAGACTGAATTAGCTAAGTATTCTTCTAAACACATTACACCCAAAATCCATTTCTGACACTTCTGAAATGTAAAATTATGATGTGATGCTTTTGCTTTGGTGATATTTTACTGATTAACCTATGGTTTGCATGAGAATTTCTGTCTACACCAGAAGACATAACTGGTTGCTCTGCACTGTTAAAGCAGATTGGTGGCCTCATATTCATGGCCAGTGTGCCACCTGGAATGCAACTTGGGAGTCTCCTTGCCAGCCATGGACCTCTGATACTTTAGCACAAGTTGGCTGACCATTAAGCTCCAGGTGTCTGTTCCATTTGTAGCTATCCCCATCTTTTAAATTATTCAGCACTTGTGATCCCTGCACTAGAGGGCAGTCAGAGTCAGCTGCACCAGCTGGTGGATATGTCACACCAGCCCCAGGAAGAGTGGGACAAGTCTCAGGACTTGTCTTTTAGTCCTTCAGCCCCTTAGTATTAGCCCTTTGCCAGGGCCAAGAATGAGCAGCACAGGGACTGCCATTTCTCTTCACAAATGAGAAACTGAAGTGAGGTGGCTCCTGGGTCCCTCTCCATAAGGCATTTACACAAGTTGATCCCTCTTCCTTGGCTATTCTTAACCCCAAATTTGCAAATATGGGATATTTTCTGGGCCCACCTCATAAATTTTTAATGTAGATAAATCAAAAGGAAAATACATAGATAGGAATGAAATAGGAATAAAATTGCTGAATTACATGATTCCAATTTTCATTGATAACAATAAACATTTAAGTACTTGGGATTGTCTGGAAAATCAAATGTAAATAGGTTTACATGGTCCCTCACACCACTGTAGAAGCCATCAAAGCATTTCTGTCTCCTGCAAAGCTTTGTGCTACTCACAGGTCCAATTGACCTGCTCCACATCAGCTTCATAAAGGACTACATTCCCTTGTTTGGAAGGTCCTGCAACATTTCAATTCCCATTTGAGTTGTAAGCAAGACACTAGGAGTATCCATTCACTCACCTTTCTCCCCAGGGCAGCTGAACATGCCTGGCTTCTGGCAGCAGTTTGGTATGGGCTTTTGGGGTGTGCCCTATGAAGTGTGGCATGACAAGGGCAAGGGATTTGGTAGATCCTTTTACAAAGAGTGCAGGCTTTCATAAGACAGAGTTCACCCAAGATTTGGAAAGGAAAGCCATCATGTGACTGGGGAAGTCTGCCTGAAGCTCAAAAGAGAAGTGAAAATGGAGTTTGATGGAAATAGGTCTAGGAAGCCGTGTAGTTGATTTATTTAGGGAGAAATAAATCCCCCCCCCCCTTCATAGACAGCACTGAATCATCTATGAATTTGCCTTTTAAGGAGCAGGGACTGCTTCATGCCTCAGACAAGATATAGACTTGGTTGTTGCTACTGTGACCTGGCCTTGCAGATCCTGTGGTATGTTGAAGGGAGAAGTCTGGCAACCACGTGTTTGGATATTTCTGCCTTCAAGTGAAGCTGGATTTACAGCACCACTAGGATGAGGAAATCATATCAAAACAGAAATATCATGCTGTTGAGGGAATGGCAGTTTTTTTTAAAGAGCAGTTGAGTTTGCAGACTGGCTCCAAATAGATTTTGGGTAAGAGCTGTTCTTCCATCAAAAAACTGACAGGAGGCAGAGAAACAGAGGTCTCTTTATTAGCTCTGGTTGAGGGCCCATGTCACCAAACCATCTTGGTGAATCCTCCTCTTCCCTTTGCACCTCTCATGCACTGCTTAGGACTGTCCACAGCCCACTAGCTGCCAAGCCTAATTTCCCACTGTCTGCAATCTTTTCTTTTGGCTTGCTGCTTCTGTTCATGGCTCTGCCACTTTGAATGGCAAACATGGATACAAGCATTACCAAAAGAAAAGCCCCATGTGGAGGTGACAGTGTGCATCTGGAACTGGTCAAAATTGAATAAGTGTTCCTTCTTTTTTCACAGACTTAAGCAGGAACCAGGAAATATATGCAAGGGATTTTTTTTTTCCCTAATTCCTTCTTATTCTATTCGTAAGGGACTGGCAATTTGTAAACATCCCCAAAGCATAAGGTGTGCTCTGAGCTTTTGCTTGCTCAGGTTTCAAGTCTGTTTACATTACAATAAGTCTAAATAAATGAAAGGCAATAGTACCATCTTTTTTCTTTGTTTTCTGGCTGGCATTTCCAGTCTGGTCCGGAACAGCTGAACCCAGGAAGGGATTCCCAGTGTTGTCAAATGGCTCTACATGAATATGTTCAAGTGCTCACCCTAAACATTTCTTTTATTTTGCATGCCCTAAACTCCCACCAGTTTCACTGGGTGCTGACACTTTTTGTCAATGGCAGCATCAAATCCCTCAACAGGGATCTATCCCCAGTGTTTAGGCTAGAGGAGATTTATGTCTCATTTCCCTGTGCTATGTGTAATCCTTTTGCTGAAGCATAAGGACATAAGGAGTACAATGTCCTGCCATTCTGATTCCATAGTCTTTCACACCACATTTGTACTCTTGGTTTCTGTAGGGCACTGCAGGTGATGCAAGACAGTGAGGAGGAGGCCTTGGGAAGTGCTTGTCCCGATCATGAGACTTACTAGCTCTTGGGCATGAACAAATTAATTAAAAAACTCCAACCAACCAAAAAAAACCCTAACCAAAAAAACAACAAATCCTCATTTAAAATGTTGAGGTCCTTTCCTCTGTCTCCTTTCTCTTTCCCTTTATAACTTTCTTCCTTTTTCTTTTTACTCTTCTCTTTTTTAATCTCTTCTCCTATGAGCACCAAAATTTCTTTTAACCTTCTCTTACAAATTTTGAGACATCTCTGGCCTCAAACAGGAGCTGATGTACCAAAACCCCATGAGAGAGGTCTATTCTTGCTGTATTTCTGGCCTATTTTTCTTACAAGGAGAGATGGGTGCTCTCTGAATCTGAGAATGGTATCTAGAGTTTCAGATGCTTCCCCTGACCACTGTGGAACTTGCCCACACATTGTCCAGAACACACATTCTGTGTAAAGTATTTGTCCACCTACAGGGGAGAAAGAAGTCACTACAGAGGCTAACTCCTGTCGGTTTGGAGAGTGGAAGGGTGGGAAATGTCACTCTGCTTTCTCTTTTTTGGGGAAAACAGTGGGAGAGCATATCATAAAATGAGCACTTGAAAGGCAATAAAGGACAAAAGGACAGAATTCCAGGTCACATTTCAGGTCAGTTAGGTTCCTGCCAGGTTTTTTCCTGTCCAAGGTACATTGCTAGTTTCAAGCATTTTTCTTCACGGCAGTAATAGTAGACAAGGTACTTGAATAAGAAACTGAAAGACACAGAGATAAAGAGGGCGCTTGCTCCATAACCACAAAGGTGGGGCTATTCCCAAGGAGAAAACACTGGCTCATGTAGATGGACCCAGGCCACTTTTAGGTGAGACAGCAGGATATGTAGTAGTACAATTCCATCGGTCCAGTGCTGACTCTGGCACTGACAGTAAGTCCTTGGGTAGTTATGCCTTTTTCTGTAGCTTTAGAACTTAGTTTAGAACTAGCCTGTTTGTGTCTGTGCAGGCTGAGGTTGAAGATGTGATTTGGATTGTGAAAGAAATGGCAGAACAGAGACTGAGCAACACTCACAGATGCTCCACATCTTCTCTTTTTCCTGTACTATCCAGTACTGCACCCCCTTTGTCACTTTACACCATAAGAAACATCGTGTCAGGTTGGTTTCTGGGATATCATTTTGGGAGCACAGACATATTGGCCTCTGTTGATGAAGTTTATATAAAATGAAAAGTATCTTTAAAAAAATGAGTCCTAGTCCTCTAAAACCCTTCATTGATCTGGATCACGTCTTCAACATAAACATTCTTAAAGGCTCTGCAAGTCAAATCCTGCCTCCTCAATGCTTTTTACCATGGGCCCATTATATCGCATTCACGGTGCAGAATTCAGGCAAGGGCAGAAGAGATGGCAGAGCAATAAGCCCTACTGCGTTTCGCTGAAGTGAGAAGGGTTGCTGTAGAACCATTTCCATGGCAGCAGTTCTGTTGATTTAGTAGTAATTTTGCATAACAGTTTATTAGACTAGAACTGCAATTCCAAAAAGCTCCAAATCCTTTAATAATAAACCCTGTGTTTAAAGTAAGATTTATTTCACCTTTTTTTGTCTCTTTTCCTTTCATTTTCCTTTGGAAAAATGCCTAACAGAAACCATATGTGTTACTTGCACACAGTAGTACATAAAATGAGAAAACTTCTCAGAAATTTTTCTCTTCTTGTTTTAGAAGTGGATTCAGGCCTGTAAACAGATGCATTCTTTACTGTATTAGCAGTTTATTCCATTTTTAATCAACCACATGATGCTATCCCAATATCATTTAACCTATAATCGTCTTTTGTACATAAGCCCAAATATTTGTATCGCCAGTAAGAACTCATTAAGGTGGCACTCAGGGGGTTTTTTTGTCCCCTGAATCCTGCCAAGTAGTTAAGTTGCAATATATTCACAGATTTGAAAGGCTACAGTCTAAGTACTCTCCCTAATTATAAAATGACTGTCATGAGAACTAACCAACCAGTTAGTACAATTACTTATTTCCAGTAACAGCAGGTCCAACCTGGTTCAAAGGTAATACACCTGGTGATGTGTAATATCTATACAGAAGTTCCTCTCTGAGAACAACTATGATCACCTCGAAGCAAGTACTTTTAAAATCCTTGAAGATCCGTACTGTACATGGTGTTGCTAGCAATACTGATTTTCTTAGATTCTAATCTTTTCTTTAAGCAAATAATTAGTAGGTTTTTTTCTTCATTAATAGTTTGTGGCAATGTGTAGGGCGACACTGAATTGAAAAATGCCTGAGTTAGCAGAGCTAAAGGGAAAGTCAGGAAGAATGTGTGCTGTGCATGGTAATGTAGAATTGTACACATAAGCAAATATTCTAACACCATGGGTGTTTCAGATCTGAAATATATGAGCAGCCTCTAGATCAAAGGATTCCTACATGTTTTATTATGCTGATATATCTAATAATATTGTGCAAATTCCAAAGTACCAGCATTTGGTAAACATTCACTTAACTACCTCTGATATGAAGCAATTGCAGGAATCAATCATAGTTACTCTCTAACAGCATGCCCCAAACTAATTTCAGTTTTGTGACAAGGAGAGTGGAAGCTCTTACTCATATGTGAAATGACAGGGGAAAGTCTTGCAGCTGATGTCCTTGCCATAGTTTTATGCATACATACCTCAGTCTTTCCAAAGGAGCAGAGGAGACTGAATGCAAGGTTGGGGCAAGGTCTTGAGTGCTGCTTGGGGTTCTCACAGGGCAGGGAGTAGGGGGTGGAGTGGAGTGGGTCCACAAGCACTGGCCCAGCACAGGGAGACCATTGGCAACTGATATCTCTTTGAAAGTACACTGAGCTGATGAAGAGTGACTAGGGGATGAATTGGGGGAATCAGACCTTCAGTGGTAGGTGGGTGGGTTTGGGAAAGAGGTGAAGGAGTGCGAGTGTTTACAAGACAAACACTTCCCCCTATTGACTGGTGTTGCACAGGTGGCTGTGCAGACAACAGTGGGGACTTCAGCACTTCTCTCAGGTGTCTGTGAGTGTCAGCTGCAAAGAGTACACTGAAGTGACTGGCACTGAGAGTGTATAGAGTGCCTATGGTGTTCAGGCTGGGAATTGGTATTGGTGGTATGAAGTGGAGCTGGTCCAGAAGTGGTACTCCTGGGTTAACCACTGTTGACCATATCAGCACACAAGGCAGTGCAGCAAGTAACTGTAGGCTTGTCCCAGCAGGTGATTGTGGAAGGCTAAGAAGGGGCAGCAGGCTCACTAAAGGACAGGGCAGCTTGATCTTAAGAATACAGAGAAGTGGGATGAAACTAATAGAGGAAGAAAAGGAAATACTCATCCCAATCTCCTTGAAATCTCACTGGCTCCTCATTCATAAGGTTTAGTGGTATTGCTGTGTTTTTCTGGCATTTGAATTGTGAAGATTTCAATGTTGTTCTCCTGTGGTTGGCTGGAATACTGCAAATCAGCCAGAGTCACCTTTTTCCTCTGCCAGTGGGAGAGAGAAACATCACAATTTTTCCTATGGTGGGGAAAAGAAAAAAAGGAGTTAAGCTGTTGGAGCAAGGGTATATCTTTTTTCCTAGGTGTGGTTGCATTTTCACTGGTTGTTTTTTCCTCCATATTAAACTTTTCCAGGTCTGTATTATTTTAGTTAGAACATGTTACTATTTTAATCTCTCATCAGTCCAAACCATTGACCTAACACGTCTTCTGAGATAAAATGCATTATTTGATATAGGAAAATTTGTGTCAGTTTAAAAAAATAAATTGCATGCTCACTACCAAAAGAGAGCCCTTAAGAATCAAGACTCAAGCTCTGAATTTGCAAATGAGTGCTGATTCAGGTAATCCCATTTTTTACAAGCTAGGCAGTGCCCCACAAGGCCACATTGAGGCCCATAACATATTTAAAGCATCTGTTTGCTAAGATCATGCATGTGTCCACCCATTTGTTTACAGAACTATCCTAAATAAAAGGTCAAAACTTCACTGTAGTTGAACTATCCTAAATAAAAGGTCAAAACTTCACTGTAGTTTAGCTAAGATTCTAAAAAGAAAGAAAATCCAGCATGATGTCCTTCTCAATTTCAGTGTATTATGTCTTAATTTAAAACTTTTCCACTGCTGTGGAAAGCAAAAAATGAACCTGGCTAGAGGCAGTGGTGAAGATAAAGACTTTGAATTATTCTGACCCTGCAAAGAGAAAATTCCAAGCACATGAATCAACTCTACTAACAGTAAAATAAATCAGGTCCTTAGCATTTTCACAGCTATATCTGAGTCATGGCATTTTAATAACACCACTAAGAATGCTATTGCAAATTGTCTAATTATTCAAGGAAGAAAATCCCCAACCTAGGCTTTCTACCAAATCTCTTCTCACCATTGCTGGAGGATTGCTCTGAAAAAAGATGGCCTTACGCTGGCAGAACCCTGTGGAAGTCTGTGGGAGTTTGCTTTCCCTGTGAGTTGCAGGAAACAGTTGGTGAAAAACTAAGTCTGATGGCAAGTGCTGTCAGGCAAGTGGCCAAATCCAAGAAGGAATACAGGCACCTAAACACTCACTGATCTCTGTGACAGGCTCTTCAGGTGGCTGGTCCTGTATCTTCTTTTGCCTTTCAGGATTAACACAGCAAAGTTCAAAAGCTTGTTTGTTTTCAGTGAGAATAAAGAAGGGGTGTGTTTTCAAGAGCTGTGGGCAAACTGGGCAGCAGTGCAGAAAGGAGAGTCCTGGCCAGGATGGTTAGAAAGCCAGGGGCAAACTTAGGTTACTTGACATGCAGATGGGCTGTGCTGAATGCAGTGCTTTGGCTGTGCTGGGTGCGTGGACAGAGGATGACAATGAGTGCTGGCACATAAGCAGTGGTACCTCACACCTTGCTGATTCTAGTGATGCAACAGGTGCATCCAGGAATTAATCCCAGGGCAATGGGAGCCGGTGCACTGATGGCTCTGAGTGTCTTGTACAACCTGGCTGCCCCAGATTTCCTGAAGAAAACCGTGGCATGGGAGGAATAAAATACCAGGGTGAGTTGTATCCTCGAGTTTGCATCCTTGTAGAAGTCCTCAGAGGCCACTAAACCTTACAATCCTTGGAGCAAGAAAAAACAATGTGACTGAAAAAGCTTTCTCTTCCAGAGATCTAGGAACGCATCAGATCTAAGCATGGGCGGTCTACTGAACTGCAGCATATATTGCTTTGTTTTGGGAGTTGACAAGCCAAGCTTTCATCAGTATCCACCACATATGCAGATTTCCCCAAGAATTCTGTGGCCTTCACAGGCTGTGCCTCTTCAAGGTGGCATCACTGTCTTCTTAGAGTCGCTGCAGCTTATTGCTGGGGATACACATTCCATGCTAGCAAAATCCTCACACAGCACCTTCTTTGCAGTGCTATTGCTTCTCTACTCTGTGTGGAAGGTCTTTCAGACCAACACACAGGTACAGAAAAACATTGCATGAGAAATTAATGTTTCCCTGGGCAGGCACAGAGCAAAGAGGATTTGTTCCACCCCCCATCAGGTATCTGTAAGTTGTTCTTGGTGGCAGTGCAACCTGAGACGTGCTCTTTCCTGACTCCCACCTTTCATGATCCATAATGGACTTTCTATTGCTTTGATACACTGTTTCAAGGGTTAGATTAACAACCACCTCTCACTGGTTGGAGAGCTAACAGGGCAGCCCACAACAAAGTCAGCAGTTCTGCCTCCTGACTTGACACACACCTTCACTTGCTGTGAAACAATTTGGCTGTAAACCCAACCAGGCAGGTAGAACAGAAGTTTTACTGAAGTAAGATTAATAAGTTCAAGCCTTTATTAGTATCCAGAAATGGATGTGGTCTATGGAGATACATAAATGCTATTATTCTTTGTGAGAAGGTACAGTGTTACTTAATTCATTGTGACAGGTCAAGATTTCTGTTAGAACAAGAAGCTTGAAGAGGTTTTTTTGAGAGAGGGAGACAAAAAATAAATACAGTGAACCATCACATATGTATAGCTACTGGACAAAGAAAAAAGAAAAATCCAAACCCTACAGCACACACAGAGCAGAAATTACATAATTTTAAACATTTTAAGTGCACCACTCATGTTTGCAGTGACAGATTATCCATCTTTTTTCTGTCTTAGGGAAAAGTATTTTAATAAATTTCAGGTCTTAATCAATGGTAGATGAGTCATTTCATGACAAACTGTAGCACCGAGTCCAAACCTTTTAATTCAAGTGCATTTTAATCTCCTGTCCTGTTTAGTTATCCAGTTAAGGCAACTTGGAAGGAGAGTGATAGGTGTTTCATTTCAAGTGGCCTAAACTCCAGATTTTATTTTGTAAACTATCAGTAAAGAGGACTAGATCCTGACCTATCCTGAGTGGTATTGCACTTACTTAACCCAGATGAAGAGCATGCCTGGAAGGTTAAAAGGAGTTCACTAAACCTTCAGTGAAACTGGGGAGTCATCACACTTTGAAAGGAAGAAGGAGGAATATATGACAGCTTGCATTATGACCTAGAAACTTGGTCACTGCATTTTTATAACCCTGCCCTGCTCCAGAAGTTACAATGTCCTGTCATACAGTTTGTATGGAAAATACAAGTATTCTGTGAGCTTACAGTAGCCCTTTGTTTTGTTTTACTTTTTATTTACCTTGTTTCTTCTAGTCTTTGGTCTTCTGTGTTTGCTAAAGCTATTCAAGAATACAGTGCCAAACAACACCTCATTATTGCTCGCAGATTTTATTTGAGAAGGCAGCCTCTCAAATGTATTCATCCTAGGCAGCAATAGCTACCTTCACCCACAAGAGTATTTTAATACAAGAGTATTTTCTTTTTTTTTTTTCTTTTTTTTTTTTTCTTTCTACACCCTCC
>JAWWLV010000001.1:21359258-21372698 GCA_035041135.1 Platyrinchus mystaceus
TTTTTTTTTTTTTTTTTTTTTTTTTTTTTTTTTTTCGACCCCCCCCCCCCCCCCCCCCCCCCCCCCCACCCCCGAAGTTGCTTGTAACTCTGCTAAACTTGATCATTCAGGCTGAAATTTTCCATGCTGGGTGTCTTCCTCGACCTCTTTCGCTTAATTTAAAACAAAATAAATTCATTATCGTCCATTTCTGAGAACAAGATGATGCAAAATGTGTACACTGCCCACATTAGAAATCTTACTGTAAATTGAAGAGCACTGGTGCATTCACTCCATCTTGTCTGGAGGTCAATACAAAGTTGCCCTGTTTTGTAGAAGTGCCTTTGTCATTGCTGTAGTACTTTTTGAAATTTGAATAAAAGTGTAGCACTGAAACACTTGTGCTGTGCCTGGTTAGAAGGGAGCTCGAGTTTGGAAACTAAATTCTGTGAAAACGTGACAGCCCTTCACGTGGAAACCAGCATAGCTTGTAGTGTCACAACAGTGGCAGCACCTGCCTGGCCTCAGGCAAAGAGCACAGGCACCAGAGAGAAGAGGGTCAGCCACAAGCAGGATTTTTCTCTTCAGATCCAGAACTAAAGTCTTGGCCTGTTGTTCATGATCAGCACATTTTACATTATTTTCTTCTTAGCAAAACTCTTCAGATGTGAGTTTTCCACCATGAGTAGTTTCTCTGTTAGGTGGGGAAAGGCTGATGAGGAGCTGATGTTCCAGCTACATAAGATAAACCTTGTGAGGACTAAGGTGAAATTTTGATGTTGCCATTGTTTAGTTTCCTTTTAATACTTTGAAAGCATTGTGGAATGTAATTCGCACACCACCATTAACACTGCAGCCATTCAGAAGCCAGATCTGTCATTGCAACTGTATTCAGCTCCCCTTTATGGCATGACAGTGGTGTGGAGAGTATAGAGAAACAGTTCAGAAATTATGATGTCAAGGTGACCAACTGGAGAGCTACCTTCACCTCCGGACTCTGCTCATTAAACTGTATCCTCTGGGACTTCTGGCTCTTCCTTAAGAAGCTTCAAAGTATTACCATTTTCTTTATGTCAGGCTTCTTCCTCTCATCCCCTCTCCCTCTGGTTTATGTTAATGAAAATATTACTATATGGTGAATAAAGAGCATATATGCGGCTAAAAGCAAGCATTATGGCAAGATATCAGACCTTTTGTCATAATAATGAGGTGTCAAAAAGAAAAGGCAAAAGTGGGGGGTTTGATGTGCATATGCTGTTTTAGTAACATTTTTTGTCTTCTGACAGAAGCTGTAGGAGCAGGTCTGTGATAGTGCCACAAGTCTGGAGCAGCTAGAGGCAGGTCTGCTGGAAGCACAGAGAAAGCAGGTCTGCCTGGGGCAGCAGACTGCTGTGGGTGGAAAAGTGATGATTGCCACAGTGCCTGCTTGGCCAGTACAAAAACTTCTGAGTACTGTTGGAGTTGTTGCTGTTGCAGAAGGGGTCAGGGTCCTTCCCTGTCAGCTGCTGTGGGCCCTGGTAAATAAGAACAGGGTCTCAGCAGATCTGTCCCCCGTTCTGTTTTCTCCTCCCCTCCTTCTGCCCTGACACCTGCCTCTTCTCCCAGAGCAGCAATGGTAACTTTGCCTGTGCAGTTCAGGTAATTCGTTCTGTAAGGGAAGATGGGGTTACTGCTGAAGAAATATTAGAATAAGATTCCTAGAAAAAAATCACTGATTTAAAAGTATTTAAGAATGTTTCCTCTAAAATGCAGAACACTGAGTTCTAGGAATGAACTAGGTACCTGACTGAGGCTTTTTGGCTCATCAGTAATGCAGTTATATCAACCTCAAGCCATCTCACAACCGTCATACATACTCTTCAATTCTCTCTCCAACACAATTCTGTAAAAAAATACAAAAAATACAGAGACAAATGATGTCAAGAAATAATATACATCTAACTCTTTTTCGGTATAGGAACAAAACCAGCAAGACAGTATTTCACATTTTCTAGTCAAGTTTGCTCCTGGGATAAATATTAAAAGATGCATAACCCCAGCAGATTAAAATTTTACTTGTGTTTTGGACTACATTAAGATTGATCATCAACAAAAGATCACAATGTAGATCTTTACTTGCACTCAACTTACAAAAATTTGCAATGAGGTCATGAAGCTGGAAATGTTTTTGTTTGAGAAAGTTGCAATGCTAAAGTTGTCTGTAATACAGGATCTCCAATACCCTTCTGATGTTGTTTAACTCTTAGTACTAATGAGTTTTAAGTGGCTTAGTTATCTTAAACTGCTCTAAAGGCTTAGACTGTTTTAAGCAGTTTAACTTATAGTTATTCCGGTCATGGTTTTCATGGTTAGGGATCCTGATTAAAGCAGTGTATGGTCAGGACATGTCAAGACATACAGATCAGCTATGATGAATGTTCAACATGTTGAAGAAGCCATAATTTTCAGGCTTTTTCCCCCTGATTTTTCTTTTAAATAGGGGATTGTCACACATAAACATAGAGGCTTTGCAGCATCAGGCTTAGAGCAAATATGAATTTCCTCAGAGTAAGGATGTTCCTAAATATTAACTGGAACTAAGATGTGATCTAAAAATCTGAAACGATTTTTCAGTGCTTTTTGCCATACTACTTACTTTTGATTTTTCACTGCTGCCTTAGGATTTCCCTAGATCATTGAAATAGATCCCAACTCTTAATTAGTGCTTCACATCTGCTCGTTGAAGTGGCTGTTCACATTGCCCACTCCAGCTTGAAGAAAAGCAGTTGACAAAAGTTTTAGAGGTTTGCAACAGCCTGCCTGGAAACATTCATGTAAGAGGCAAAGGCAGGTGGCCATCCATTGCATACAGAGGAGGCTCAGGGCACATAGAAGAGAAATAGCAGCCAAGACCTGGATTGGGCAGGGAACACAGACGGCCCCACAGTTGGTGACACTGAGCACACGCCCTGTGGCTGTGTGTTGGAAAATGTTGGCTTTGCTAATCATCATGTGTATAGCCTAACTTTTGCTTACACAAATTATATTATTGCATTATATTCAGTTTGCTGAAAGGCTTTCTGGAGCTCAAGCTACAGAGGAGGGCTGCAGCCCTGTGTTTCTTGTCTAGTGTTGTCTAGGGGTCCACAGCAAGATGATTGGCTTCATCTTCCTGTCACAACTCCTCACTTCTCCTGAGGGGTTATTTGCTCATTGGCAGTGAGCTCCTCCAAGGAGGGATGGCTCTGCCATTGATTCAGTTGGAAATGTAAAAATGAACCTTGCTGAGTGGGCATGTCTGTCTGGAAGATGCTGAACATGCTTGGCACATTGCTAGGATTGCTTAATTTATAATAGCATTAATACTGTCTCTCTAGTAAAGATCTTTACAAACACGGAAGAGAGAAGAGTAAAAAACTATAGCAGTTCATTCGCCCTGGGGTAGTTTCAGGAAAATCCTTTGCCAGGGACAACTTTGAATTAAAAAGTCCCTTTTACTAGTGCCACAAGCTCTATCTGTGAAAATAAAGGGGCTGTTTGCATTTTTGCTGAAGAGGTAATGCTGATGTGTTCCTAATTTTTAGATAATATTGCAGAAACCCTTTGCTGAATAGCAAAGAATAAAACCATGCCAGTTGTGTTCCTGCAGCTTTTAATTTATTTTTTAGAGTATATCAGGCACAGGTACATTAGTCATAGGCAAAGATGACTGGGGATTTGGGGTCTGCTTCACCTCTGTCATTTTAGCATGAGACTGGGAACATTCCCCTGCTCCCCTTTTACCAGTCATTCAAAGTCCTTCAGCACCTTCATGACTTCACCACTTTACATTATAAATACCTTACCAACTTCCTTGTGAGGAAAAAGGCTGTTATTGTACTCATGTGACTCAAAGGAAACTGTATGACAGGAGTATTATGTGGATTATCCGACGATACACTGAAAATGTCAGCAAATCAGAGAGTTGAACCTGCATCTGCCAAATTTCAGACTTTCTTTAAGGCCACTAGACTTTAGCAGAGGGTGCCTGCACACTGCTAACAAGCTTTTCAACTCACCTACTTAAAACCTGCAGAGTAAAACACACACAGAAATCGGACCCTTTGTGTCAGATCAGAATTTAGAAATAAAACACATTAACTTTTTAAATATCAAATGTTAATTGTTGCCTTTAGATAGCCACACTTCATTATCAAGAGCTCTGGATTGTGTATCCAAATTTATGTGTCATAAAGGTGCAACTAGTCCTGGAACAAAATGCAGTAGCAATCTTACTACATCCAGCAATTTTGTAAGAAATTACAGAACAGCTTACAAAAAGGACAGAGAAGAGATAAATTGTGTATTTGTAGCCTGGCTCAAACTTTTCTAAAGAGCTAATGCTTGAGAGAGACCAGAAATTTAAACAACCTACCATGTTCTGCTAGTTCTTATTGTCCCCACAAGATCCCTAATTATGGGAAGTTGCCCAGGAACCAAACAAAGGCACACATAAAACCTCATCTGGAACTGCAGAACAAAAATGGAAAGCATACTGTGAATCCAGAGAAAAATACCTGTGCAATTAATGTGAAAGAAGAAAATGTAAAGATCTAAAGGTTTTCTTCTCTGTTATTTGAGACAATAGGGATTTAGTAAAGAAATAGTTTCCATCCAAAAGTGAATGAGTAAGACCACTATCAAAGGAAAACATATCAGAACCAGAATCTTCACTTGGTCTGTGCTGTCAGCCTGTCTCTATAAAGCTGTGGAGTAGTGATGAGCTCAGCACAGTGCCTGCATGACATATAAGACTTTGCTTTCTTTTATAGAAGAGCCCAGAGAAAGTGAGAGAATCAAAGGTGCTTGTGCAGAGGTGGTGGTCTCCCAAACTGCTTCTCTTGTCATCGAGAGAAAAGATGGAGAAAAAGAATCAATCTAAGAGGCTGGAATGAAAAATGTAAGGGAAGTCAAAACTAGGTCCAGAAGACAGGGAGGTCCAGGAGGAGATGTAAGGGTTTATCCTAATGCTGGAACAAATTTTTATGGACATGAATATGTAGTATTCACCCTTGGGCTGAAAGTGTGGATCCTGGAATAGTTCTCCAAGGCAAAGAAAGTAATCTCAGCATCAAAAGGGTTTTCTGATTGAAACATGGGCTGAGACAAAATGCAGGTTTTTTCTTAGCTTGTCCTCAGGAGCGGATTCAAAAGGTGACTAAAGAATTTTTTTTAAGGTTATTCCTGTTCAAAGAATGAAAGGGACTTAAAATAACTTGCTAAATATAAATACAGAAGGCTTACAGGGCAGGAGGGTACTTTTCGTCCATGCCTGCATCCAAGACTAGATGATCTTTCCTGTTAAACCTCTGCTTCTTGTTTCCAAAGACTAGATGATACCCCTCACCTCTAGAAGCTGAAGCAAAGAACACTATCCAGAACTTCGTGAGCTGTATTCTGCCATCACAGCTGTTGAACTTGCAGTCAATTTAAGTCTGATGTGAAAACTGGAAAATAGAGATTGGCTTCATGAAGTTGATCTTACTAGCAAGGATACTTAATAATTCTTGAAGTGTCCCTTGGATTCCTTTACTTTTCTCCCTGCAGACTTCAGGCAGGACTTCTCTCTGAGCCTCATGGATGAATTCTGAAGGCAGATTTTTGTTATTTGCAGATACATATCAGCAGGTTAATGGGGCTGTAGGGAGAGGACAGAACACACTATCTAACAGACATGAGTACCAGAGACTAGTCCCACAGTGAGCTGTGAAAGATCTATGCAACAAATCACATCAAAAGAAGCAAAAACTAATGTTTACCTCCCCGTCACTTTAGTGCTCTCAGCTGGGAAAGGGAAACAAAGCTGAAGACAAATGAGGAATAAAACCCAATCATCCACGTGCTGTCGAATGATTTCACCTGCTCTTGGGAGCACAGGTTGACATAGATATAAGATACTGATCCCACCACTGTTCTAGTCTGAAATAAAGAATTGCCTCAGAGGGGCAAGCATTGCTGACAGAAGTTTTGTGCCAGGTAAATAGGTAAGTGAAACTATAGTGGACTATGGTTTTTTCTTTAGAAATTCCATTTTATGGAAGATTACAAATTGCATTGATTGACCAGTTATATCAAATGAGGAAGGACCCTGAAAAAAAAATAATTCCCTTTATATCTTAGACTTGCCAGACAGAAAGAGTTAGAGCTCATGATTTCTCAGAGCTGGTCCCAGTAAGTTGGCTTAACACTTCATTGTGCTGTGGAGACCCACACTGTAGTACTGTGCTGAGAGTACCACGGAGAAATACCTACAGGGAAAATACCAGTTGTGCATTCAGTACCGGACCCATCTTGGTAGACAGGACACAAGGTGCAGAGATTCACGTGGAATGAGGACAGTAAGGATCAGCATGTTTGTTTATTCGGTCCATGACTGTATGAGATGGTAAGTCCAATTCTAGGACCAGGACAAATGTACCAGGGCTGCATGATGCACAGTGCTGAAACGGTGCATACTTACTCTGCTGTGTCAAATGCTTTTTAAAGAAGTAAAGGGACACTCTGTTCTGGCAGACTGTATATCATGCACAGTCTGTCTGCGCTTCACTGACTTCACGATGAGTCAAGTATGGTCTGTCCTTCCACAGCTGGTGTAAGTCCTCTATATGAATTTAACGCTTTCTAACAGCATTAAATCTTTTGAGCTTTGGCTGAAAAGATTATTAAAATGTGATTGTATGCTTGCATCTGATCCAAATGGAATCTGTTGCATGGTGACTCAGTAGTGTGCAGGCCACGTATCATGGTTGTAGAGTCAGTGTTAATATTCATCCCTTCCCTGTGCAGACTGTGGTATGGGTTCCTCAGACAAAACAGTTTGTGATCCTGCAGTTGTAGATTATATCACAGTGCCTTATCTCCAGCAGGGAACAAAGATTTCATAGACAGTTCTAATCCTGGCATTTCCTATCCATGAGTGGATGAGTTTGTCCCCTTGATGATGTTCTTTTTGTGTGTCATATGATCATAAGTCTACACCTGTGAGCATTTTTCATTCAATGCTTGGATGTTTTGTCTATAACTCTTCAACAGTGTGCTTTTGTATCTTTCTTTGGAGAACTTTTGATACTGCTCAGTTTGTAATCTTTAGTGATCAATTCTGCTATGAAACAAAGCAGTCTAAGACATGATTGCCTAAGCATCTACAATAATGAGACTAAATGTTTTGGCATTGAGGAGCTGCTGTAAACAGAGCTTCTTTTGTGATGGGTTGCTACTGGAAGTTATTGAAATTTCATATCAGTATTTTTTGTTAAGTTTTATAACATACTGCTTCCTTTATTACCTGCATCCCTAGTGATTATCTGTCATTCAACAAATTAATAACACAGCTGTGTTAGAAATCAGTTTTGCATGTGAACTTGAGGGTGACTTTCACCAGAATGCAATTCAGCTGCATACTGTGCCAGATGCCAGGTGTTGAGGCCAACCTGGGACAAATACTGAGCTGGTTTGTTACAGAGCTCTTGGAAGGGAGGCTGCTTTTGTGCCTCTGCCAGAAAAGGAAAGGATGAGCAGCTTTCCTTGCTGTGAGGCTACTCATCATATCTCTAACCAGAGACTGCTGGTAGCTGTCCTCCCATTAGGAGCTTCAGTAGCTAACCTGATTTTTAAACGGGAGCCTGTCCTTGGTAAGATCAAAAGCCTTCACACTGCAAATTGAGCACATTTCTAAATAAATGCATCACCTCTCCAGAGCAGTGTCAGGTTTTCAGCAACATAACAAAAGTGAATTTAGCTGACATAAAAGGAACAGATACTGAGATATAATTATAGAATGATTTGAGTTAGAAGGGACCTTTAAGATCATTTAGTTCCAAGCCCCCTGACATGGGAAGGGACACCTTCTACTAGACCATGTTGCCACATCCATCCTGGCCTTGAACCCTTCCAGGGACAAGGCATCCACAACTTCTCTGAACAACCTGTTCCAGTGTCTCACCACCCTCCCTGTAGATAATTTCTTCCTAATATCCAAACCTATCCTCTTTCAGTTTAAAGTCATTCTTCCTTGTCCTATCATGCCATGCCCTTGTAAAAAGTCTCTCTCCAGCTTTCTTGTCAGCCCCCTTTAAGTACTGGGAGGCTGCAATAAGGTCTCCCATAGAGCCTTTTCTTCTCCAGGCTGAACAACCCCAACTCTCTCAGCTTGTTATCATAGGAGAGGTGCTCCAGCCCTCTGATCATCTTCGTGGCCCTCCTCTGGAATCTCTCTGACAGGTCCATGTCCTTCTTATGTTGGGGGCCCCAGATTTGGATGCAGTACCTACCGTGGGGTCTCATAAGAGTAGAGCAGAGGAGCAGAATCATCTCCCTTGACCTACTGGCCCTGCTCCTTTTAATGCAGCCCAGGATATGTTTGGCTTCCTGGGCTGTGAGCACACATTGATGGGTCATGTCCAGCCTCTCATCAACCAACACTCCTCCTTTGATCTATGATCCTAAGATCTACTCCTATGACAGAAAATTAAAGGAAGGGATGGGTTATGGATGGGAAGAGCAGTGGTGGTGACACTGTGTAGAGATCAGAGAAGCGAGGACAGATCATGCTGCTAACCCCGATACTGGAAATAGCAGCTGTCCACGTATTCTGTACCCAACCAAAGGTGGTGGCAGCAGAAGACAGTGTGACTCTCCAGCACTCCGGAATAGGCAAATTAGGCAGCTGGGTCATAGCTGGTTCACATGCTTTGGTTTCCTGCTCTGGGAAATCAACTGCTTTTTTCATTCCTAGAGCCAGCCCTGCACCTGTCTACACATGGCCTCAATTATTTCTCTTTAAGCTTCCATTGCACTACTTTTTCCTTCTCTCAGCTACATCCCTGCCCATTCTTTTTTCAGGTTCACTGAGAGGGAAAGACATAACCAGCACTCCTTTTTATCAAGGATGCTCTTTTAATTCAAATGGTAGTGGTGTGTGAGATCAGGCTGAGCATCTTTATTTCAATCTCCAGCTGCCTACCTCTGCAGGGTGGGCTGTTGCACATGTGTCAGATGTAACAGTACCATGATGGATTGTCTCACAGCAAGCATGGCTCAAGCATATGAAAAGACAATAAGCATTCCTCCAATTTGTCAGCCAGGCTAAATTTTAGCTTAATTAGAGGGGACTTCTCTCTCTGGCATGCCAGCACATACTTTTAGTGTTTGTAACAGCATCTTTACTTCTTGTCTGCAAACAGCTGAGGCCATGCTGACTGGGAAACTACCCATGTGCCTGCATCCAGGAGAGCAAGGGGAGCATTCTTCTCTGTGTTGCAGCCAAATGCACTGTCTTCCAGCACAACAAAAGCCTGGTACACAAGCTTCGTGCTGGAAGTGTTGAGAGGGGCATGGCAGAGTAGGAAAAGGTGGAAGTGTGACCAGAAGGCCAGTGCCCCAGATACTGCTGGTGTGGAAGCTGTAGCTGTGTTTCAGCAGCAACAGAAAAGCACAAGAAAATTGAGCAGCTTCTCTTTTGTCCCCAAAGAGACCAACTCTAATCCAGAGAATGTGATGGAGGCAGCTACAGTTTTATCTGGACCCTGGGGACCTGCCAGCTCTACACAGCTGGGAACCAAGGCAGTGTGTCCACAGGAGTGAGGGAATGTGGGCATCAGCCAGAGGGAGATGATGAACAGAAAGGAATTGGCAGATGGAAACAGGGAGGATGTCTGTTGGGGAAGTGGTTAATGTTCAGGAATACTTGTCCTGGGAACAGTGCTAGCCTATTAAGGGCATTGACTTGGAGATTGCAGTGCCTTCTGTGATTCAAAGGTTAGAAAGAATATTAAGCTTAGCAAGCCCAGCAATGATGTAGAGAAGCCAAGCTAGCTCACAGAGTAAAATCCAAGAAATGGTTTAACTGTATCATAGGCTTGCATAGAATTGCTTATTAGATTGCTAGGCCTTGCTGTTGAATGTCAGTTACAAAGCTTTAAAATGCATCCTTCCATCCTGGTTCCATTTTCTGATACACAAAATATGTATGGCAGGCTTGTCTGGATCTCATAAAAGGCTGGAGGGGTGTTTCTGTTCCTCTGGAAAAAGAACAGGGAGAAATTTCCCACAGGGAGTTGTGGATTGGATTGGAGCAGTGCCTCTGCTGCTCCCATGCACCCCAGTGTCCAAACAGCCTCCCACACAAAGGGTACCGTGTGCTTGCACACAGGGAGCGGGTGTGGAATAGCTTGGGTTCTGCAAATTATTTCCTCCATCATACATACAGGCTTTTATCACGGAAAGCTGAGCATCCATGCAGACATTTTCGCCAGTTCCACTGTACCAGTTTAGTGACACATCTGAGATTGTGCACTACTGAGCTTTCCTCATCTGAGAGAGCCCTCTGAAAATTAAGAGGTGGTTACCCAGGCCTTTGCACTGTTTTAAAACTAATATTTAGAAGTTACTTAAAAAATTATTTTTAAGATCCCTTTTAAACCTAACTAGTGCAATTTTCTAGTGGTAGCAGAGGCAAAAAGGAAAAAAGGAAGGAAAGAGGGCAGACATGGATCACCCGTGTGTGTGTGTGTGTGCGCATGCTGCCTTTAAAAACAAGGCCTGGCTCAAGCATTTGAATGTCGTAGTTTCTTTTCTCTATAGGAGCCAGTATAGAAACTTCTATAAGCTGCCAGCTGTTGATAATATGCCTGGGTGGGACAGCTGCTAGTTGGATTTGTAGTAGTTACTTTTTCATTGTGATTTCAAATAAGATAACAGGGCAGAAGCATGTCTGGAGTTGAGAGAGGGCATAAGCAGGTGTCACCATCCCTTAAAATTATGCTCTCTGCCAATAACTTGCTCTTTTCCTGTGGAAAAGTAATTTAGTTTCTCTGTGCCTGGGATGGTGGCTCGATGACACAGTCTTCTTTGTTAATGCACACTTCAGGTATTGCTTCTTCACTTTCCACCATCATCATCCTCTCCTTTGCTTTCTCCTTCCTCCACAGCTCATTCCTGCTCCTCTGACACTGCATGCTACCATTGTGTCCATCATTAGTCGGCATTTTCCAAGCACTATTGTCACCCTGGTAACTACTGAGACTACAAAGCAGTACAACACTAACAAAAACCCCTGTGTTAGGTTTGTTTGTTTTTCAATTGGAAGTTACACCATCTGGTTTTTAAAGGAGCACACGGTTGAGGGTCAGCCTGCTGGGAGGTGGCGATGGCACAAGGAAGGAGTGAGAACAAGGTAGAAGCAGCAGTTGCTGAAGACTTTGCTGCCATCACTTTCTTTATACTGTCAAACTCCATTTCAGCATTAAACAGCAATGAGAGAAGGAGCTATGAGTCATCGCTAAAGGTTGTTTACAAAAGGTTTGGAGATCCTTACAGTTACCTTGCAAAGATATGTCCTTGAAGAACAGACATCACTGTTGTTACCCTACATTTTCTAGCAGAAAGTAATAAACAAGAATCATTGCAGGTCATGGCTAGTTTTAGAGCATGAACTTCCTCTTGTGAGGAAGGTGCCTATATTGTGTAAGAATCATGTTTTGAGAAAAAGGAGGGAGGAGGTGTTGTTAGTTGGCTGATACATTTCTCTTGTCTAATTGCGGGAAGGTGGAGGGAAGACTCACAGCTGTGGGTCAAGCTTTTGACCCTGTTCAATATGCAGTTGCCTGAGCAATTTTTGTCTACCAGGCTGCAACTGTTCAGAGCAGTAAGGCCATGATTTGCAGTAACCAGCTTAAATCTTACAATTCTCCCATTTCACCAAGTTGTTTGTTGTCATTCCTCTCCCGCAACTCAGTTGTCTCATCTGTGGTTCTGGTACAAGCATTTATGTTGTATGTCAGACAGCCATTTTGAGGGGAAAGTTACTTTTCATCCTGAGATAATTCAGCAGCCAGGTGAATTAACACTGGGTTCAACTCAAGCAAGAGTGAGGTACCAGGAAAATGAATGAGTGATTAAAGGTGAAGAACACCAAGGCTTTTTAAGCCAAGTTAAGTAGCTGTGGCATCTCAGTCCAACCAGAGTGAAATATGGAAATGAGCTCTTGCCTATCTTCTGGAAGTTTTGGCCTTTGCCTTTTTAAAAGGCAAATACAGAAAACATGCACCAAGACTTGACAGCTAAGAGAGAAAAAGAGGAAGGAAAACCATAAACAAGTTGAGCAGAAGAACTTATAAAAGTATTTTCTTTTGCAGAAATCTGTTTATAGAGGAACACGCAAAGGCAAACCTCTTTCAGTGGGTTCTCTGATTTGTCTGCAGGTTCACTGCCCTCGTAACACTCATCACACTGATGTACTGGAGATTCACCATCAGACCCCTGCACCAACCATTGCACAGCTCAGCTGCCACTTCGGGTAACCCAGAAAGCTGGATTAGGCTCTAAGGCTGGTAACCCAGCTTTGATCTGGCTGAAAACCTTCTTTGCAGAAATCACTAGGTCTAACACAAGAGAAGGGCTTGAATCATGCAGCAGCTCAGGGGTTGAGGAATTTGAGCCAACTGTGAAACAGCCAGGAGACAGATCAGAGACCCACATTCCTCCATCCCATGGGATACCTAGCATGGGAGCGAGAAGGTAGAATTTGGTGAATGCAGTTGGCCATGTAGCACACTGTACATTATGCAGCACATGGTTCCAACCAAGCAAGAGCTCTATTTTACAGAAACACCGAGATCAGGGTATTGTTGCACTAAATGTTTTGTGCATGAGACTGAGGTAGAGTGTCTCTGTTTAAAAAGCCTCTAAAGCCTCCAAAGACAGCTCTGATGTGGTGGGAAAGGCTATCATCTGCATAGGACCATTCAGCAGGTAACAATTCCTCTGCAGTGACATTGGTGCAGTTTTTGGGGGGATTTGATATAGGAGCTCAGTGAGAAGGGAATTACTTTGATGACTAGAAGGAGTGGGGGAAGATTAAGGAGAAAAGAGGGAAGAGAAGTGAGAATGAGTTGTGGAGGCAGAGTGGTCTGAGGGGATCAGAAAGGAGGATGTAGGAGCAAACTGCTATGCGAGAAAAAATGCCTGATTTAAAATGGCATTGAGAGAACGTGGATGACATGGTGAGTAGAGCTTTGAGCTTGCTGGTGTGATTCTATGCCTCTTCCTGCCAGCCTCCAGTACAACAACCTGTGCACCCCACTCTTTGCAATACATATTTTATCTTTACCTTTTCTTCTTTCTCCCACACAAACCTGTATGGCTCTGGGGTAGAAGACTCCCCATCGTTCTCTAAAGGGAGTCAATCAATCTTGTAGAGTTACTGGTGTGAGGAATATTTATTTTTAGAGGAGTTTTTGGAAGTGAGGGGACAAAAGAGGGAGGACCCATGCTACAATAAAATATCTTTTTTTTTTATATGCTGCTGCTGTACACTGCTAATCTGTTACCCCAAATATGGCTGTGTTTCAGGAGCAGGAAAAGTCCTTGTGTGTGTGTGGCCAGTCTTCGCGAACGAAGATCTGGGAAAGGTCTTTTGACCTTTCAAGCCTGCGCAATGGATTT
>JAWWLV010000001.1:21372798-21449607 GCA_035041135.1 Platyrinchus mystaceus
GGCCAGTCTTCGCGAACGAAGATCTGGGAAAGGTCTTTTGACCTTTCAAGCCTGCGCAATGGATTTTTTTTTTAGGTTAGACACAGCCTGCGCTGAACTGAGCCCACCCTTTAATCCTAAGGTTCAAGTCCTTGTAGCACCCTGTGGGATCCCATGGGATGGGATGCACTAGGCCAATGTGAAAATTATGCAGCACTTGTCCTTTAATCACCAGCTCTGCCCTTTCTCATGGAGTCAACGAGCTCTTCTGATTGGACTTCCCATTTCTGTAGAGATACGAGCTCTGTTCTGTAGAAATTCTGCATCATTTTATATGGTGGCTATTTTGTATGGCACAGCTTTAAACACTGCAGGCTGCTTCTCCTTTTCCCCCCTTTATTGCTTGCTTGATTTTATTTTGCTCTTTGTTTCTTCCACCTTATTGTTCATTTATTTGCACTCCCTTTGTGCCTTGTCTCAAGGCTGTGAGCAATGTCTCAGTGCAGGGAATTCATTATGCTACCACGTCATAATGAAAAGAGCTCCCTTTCAGAGACAAGGGAGTGCTTTTTAAAGGGAAAACTGTGTTATCCACAGCTTCATGTTTGTACAGCACAATGTACACTGTCCCCTTTGGCATGACTTTATTTCCTACTGTTTATGGCCAGGTATGAATTGAGGAGGAGAGAAATTATGACAAAGGAGCAAGTTGGAACCTGTTGAAGGGGAGAGTGAGCAAGCAGGGCAACTGTCCAAAGCCACAGATCACTTCATAGAAAGCAGCTATGATTTCGCACAAGGCATCTAACAAACGGGTGGGGGCAGAGAGCAGGGTCTACACCTCTGTGCGAGGTGTCGCAGTTCTACTTTGGAGCTGCTGCAGTTTACAGACAAATGCATTTCACTGGACTTGATGATCTTAAGGGTTTTTTCCAACTTAAATGATTCTGTGATTACCTTGAGCTCACTACTTTAGAGTGAAAAAGATGAACGGGGATGCTTGGAAGGGGAAAATTAAGGATGCTTTGTCAACTCTACCACACTACATTTAAAAAATGGTACCTTCTTGAGCCTGGACTGCCAGGCAGGTAATAAAAGCCCCACTGGTGCTCCCTGTAGTAGATTAGTCTTGCCCTGAGTTTGGCCTACTAGAGCTCTGTGGAGAAACAGGAGATGTTAGTGAAAAAGGTAATGGAGACAACTGTTGCCTGTGGGCAAGAGTGGGGAAGGAAACTGAAGGAAAAGTCCTGAAATTAGTCAGAGCCATAGCACAAAAACTTTATCTGCAAGGACCCAGATTCCATGTGGCTGTCTATAGGCACTTCTGCTGATGCCGGTGTGCAGTCACTGGCTGGGGTAGCACTCAGAAAACAGCACATTCTGCAAGACAGGAAGAGAGGGTGGTTTGAGTTGGTGCTCTGTAGTGAAAGCAGAACTTGCAGAGTTGCTTAATACAAATAGAGTTCCATGAAAACAAAGCTTCTTATCTGTGCTCCCCCTATACAAGTATTTGCCTAGTACTGTGACTTGGTATTAATCTTTGGCAAAACTAGGGCCTGAGAACTGCTCTTGTATAAATTCACTTGCTGACATCCACACCTGAACACTTAAATTTGGCTTCCAGACACTGGTGCTGAAATCACAGAATTATTTAGACTGGAAAAAAACTTTAAGATCATTCAGTCCAACCTTTAATGAGTAATACAGTGAAAGAAATTGTGTGTAAATACCTATTTCTTGTACCCAAATGAGCTTTTCATGTTTATTTTTCGAGTGGTGGATATTTCTTTGCATATTATAAGATTCATAGCCTCCATTTCAGACATCACTGTGACTTCAATTAAGTCCATGGCAAGTTAATCACTCTATAATTAGCTTCAATCTGTGCTCCCATTAGCTGCAACATCCTTTACCTGCCATTGAGCACCGAGTAGTAGAAGGTGTGAAAATTCTGTGACCTTGGAAATGCATCCTGAAAACTGAAGCAATCATCTCCAGACAGATATTTGCAGACTACTGAGAACACATAGCAGGAGCTGTGTGGTATCCTCAACAACTGTGGTATTTAGTAAAGTTTGGTCCTTTTCTTAGTCTTCAGAAACTATGACAGATAACTGATGGGAAAGGACAAATAGTCCCTATTAAGGAACTTTTTGTCTTGATGTGTATCAATTTTGAAATAGCTCTGGCTTTACAGTCAAGAAATAATTTTTTTAAAAGTCATATAGTGATGTAAACACACAGGCACTTAATAGGATTTTAGGTTGCTACCAGGCACAGCAGGGAGGACAGATACCTTAGTCCCACAGAGTCCTTAGTTATTGCATAAACCAGCTTGCAGCTGTGTTTGGTTCTCTCACTGCTGTGCCTTCATGTATCAGTTGCTTTGAGTGGATCCTATCTAGTGTTTCTTTAACATGCCACAATGCAGAGTTAAGCTTGGACACTCGCTATTCCTCTCAGTAGTATTCTCGTGCATACCATAATCTAATGGTATTTTAGTGTGTGCATTTTTTATCAGATGCAAAAGACTACTGAGAACACATTGCCACAGAAGAAAACATGTCTCCTAGAGTGTGGGCAAAGCTAAAGATGAGCAGGATTTGGAAGGAAGAGTGCTTTTTTCATCAGTTCTTCTCCCCACACGCTTTTAATGGCAAAAATTGCTACTGGCAGACAGATACTAACAGTGAATTGTCTAGACAGCCCATCAGAACCATTCAGAAGGTCTGTACAGAGCATGGGTATCTATAATCAACTAATTTTTAACTCTGTGACTCAAACAACTGTGCTAATAGCAGCATTATCCTAATAAGAGAAAAGCTCTTCCTCTGCAGAGCTTCCTGGCTTCCTAGGTCCTTCTTCACAACCAGTTATCTGCCCTGACAGAGCAAAGAGCCATGATGAAGAGGGACAGAGGTTATACATGCACAGGGGAAAGCCTTGAGGTGTGGTAGGAAGATTCATATGTAAGAGGTGAAACTGTAGCAAAGAGCAGCACACTTGTGAAGGGAAGGAAAAAAAGCCAAGTTAGGGAACTGATTCCACAAAGATTTTTGGGGTAGCAACCTGGAGGAGAATAAAAAAGAATTTTTATCCTAGAGTGTTTTTATTTTTGTGTGTGGTTTTTATACCAAACCATAATGTTTTCTCTAAAGCATAATTTTTCAAATGTGTAATTTAGGTTCAGCTAGAGCACTCAGAGTGGCTGAGAGTGCTTTTCGTCCTTCTCATTGTTGATCTTTTGCTCCTTAGAAAGTTCAAAAATGGAAAATTCTCTTTTCCTTTATGCTTGACACAATGTCATTGCCATCAGTGTGTGCTCTTGCAGAGACAGTGCAATTTTACCTTGTATTTTCCAAAGGAAAATATTTTGCTGAAATATGTTTGGGACTTCATTAGGAGTGTTTGTGCACACCCTGTAGAAGACTTGGTTGCATTATGGGGAGCTGGAGGGGTCAGAGGAGCCTGCAATAGTTCTCTGTGCAACAAGCAGTTTCCTGTATGTGGGAGATTTCATGTAATTTAATATGCTGCATTCTCCTAGAGCATTCTCTCCTTTAGTTTATTGCCTCCTTCTAGGGAAACTGATGTGTATGGTCTAGACAAGGGGTCTGGGTGGTAGGTAGTGAGCTGACTGACAGGCAGCTCCCAGGGTGTGGTAGTCCTTTTCAAACTACTAAAGTGTCACAAGTGGGGTCCTTCAGGGATCAGTACTGGACCCAAGGTTGTTTGCCGTCTTCATGAGCCATCTGGATGATAGGATCAAGCATACCTTGATGAAGTTTTCCAATGATGCCAAACTGAGTGGGACACTTCAGAAGGGAGAGCTACCCTACAGGAAAACCTGGATAGGCTGGAAGAGTGAGCTAACAAGAACCTCATGAAGCTCAACGAAGACAAATATAAGGTACATGAAAACATAATCTGGGAGTGCAGCACAGGCTGCAATCTACCCAGCTGGAGAGTAGCTCAGTGGAAAAGGACATGGAGGTCCTGATGGGCTCAGTGTGCCGCAGCAGAACACTCTTTACTTAAAGCAACCCTAAAGGATGCTGGATTGCATCAACAAGGGCATCACCAGCAGACATAAAGAAGTCACTGTCTCATTTTACTCAATGCTTGTCAGGCCACACTTGGAATACTATGTTCAGTTTTGGTCCCTGAAATACAAAAAGGATGTGTGCAGACTGGAGAGGGTCCAGAGGAGGGTCACAAAGATGATCGAATTTCTGGGAAGCCTGCCTTATGAGAAAAGGCTGAGGAAGTGATTGGTAATGGGTACAAGTTACTTCCAGGAAGATTCTGATTAGGCACAAGGGGAAAATTTTTCACAATTAAATCAATCAGCCATGTTGGAATAGTCTCCTGAGGGAAGTGGTGGATTCCTCAACATTAGACACTTTTAAGATTCATCTGGACAGGGTGCTGGCATGTCTTGTCTAGACCACTTTTTCCCAAGAAAGATTAGACCAGATGATCCTTGTGGTCCCATCCAACCCAGTATTCTGTGGTTCTAAGATTCTGACACTGTCTTAAAATGACCCCAGGGAAAGCTTGCCATGTCTCATCTATGCATGGAATAAGAAATAGCTGCTGCATACTCAGTGCACCCGTAACTATGTCACAAATGCTTCTTTCACAGACAGGTGCTAACTAGGCACTGCAACTGTTACAACTTGGCAGAGTTCCTCAGCAGTTCCCCAAAATTTTATGACTCAGGCAACATATCCTATCTTATTACACCAGACAAATGGTTTTCGACATTCTTCCAATTTGCCAGCCACTAAAAATTTCAGCAGAGTGTAGGCTCCTGTGGAGAGAGTAGGTTTTCTTTTCTTGGTCTTTATCCCTGGACTCCTAATATATAATTCACAGGCCCCTGGGATCTCAGATACTATGGGTTGAAAACCACAGTACTAGATCAGTAAACAGATCCACTGGTGAAATTAACAGATTTATTCTGGGCTGCAAGTAGTACAGAAGTGGGGTGCAAAATTAGTCCTGTTCCATTTGCTTGTTGTTAGGCAATGTGTTCTTGTGGATAAAGCACTGGTCTGGCAGTCAGGAAATGGGGTAGTAAGCAGGACCTACAGCTGTGCAACTGTAGAAAATGCGCTGAAATATGTTTCTGCTTTGCAAAGAAGAAAGCGTGGTTGATGCTTGTGGAGAGGTGAGACAAGTACATAGCCCAATATTTTTGAGCCATAGCAGCAATATTGGATAGGAAACTGGTTTCTGAAAAGGCAAATAGTGAAACATGTTCGTTGGTTAGAAGTTCTGAAAAAGGCCTTTCCTGAGATACTGTCTTACTACAGAGTGACATGTTCCTGGGACATTGACAAAAGCGGATTTCCTAGAGTGATGACAGCAGTAATAGTGCTGAAGATTTTGTGTTTCCATTTCCCAGTGCCACAAGAGCAAATTTCCTTTTCTCTGTGTAGAAGACCTGTTTCTCCTATACTACAGGAGGCAATAGTAGCATAGTACTCCATTGAGAAGATCAGTATGTCTCCAGTTAAACTGCGTGAGCTGGCTGTGGTTCATCCTATTTGTTAAAGACACCATCAACCTTTTAACTTTGCCAACAGACTTCAGAGGAGCATCACATTCACTTACTAAAATACAAGGACTAAATTTTTCATTCTCCTTCCAAATTGCCTGTGTGAATGCAGCCAATGGGTGGGACATCATCACCATATCTTACACCTCCTCGGTAAGCTACTGGGCTGATGAAGCTCTGCAAGAGGTCATGAAGGTTTTTGCAAGAGTTATGTGGAGAAGTGAATGTCGGGGGGTAGAAGAAAGTCTCATCTTCCTAATGAACATGCCTTTTAGCCTGATGGATAGAAATATAGGAACAATCTGGATATTGCTTTCCTAAGATGGGATAGACAAATGAGGGCTGCTCTCTTGCTGATTGGATATGCATCAAAATGCTGAACAGGTTCCTGAAAACCTGCTGCTAATTCTTCGTATCTCACAGTGCCAGAATGTTTTAAGTGGTTCTTTCTTCAACAGCCAGTTCTTGCAGCTGGGTGTTTGGAAAGCAGAGAGTGTGTTTTTAGTGATCAGTTTTAACTGTGGACTAAAAAAGGATTTATCTCAGAAAGGGAGACAGTATATGAGGATCTTAAAACATTTCCATGATTGGAAACGAAAGTTTCTGAACCTATTCAGAAAGGAGTTTCTGAAGGACAAAATACAAGGAGCAGAGGACTTTTTTCTATCATCTCTTCAAGGAATCAGCCCTAATTTGGTGGCTGAAGAGAACAGCATGCTTTAGATTTAGTCTGTGTGAGGTGCAGAAGTAAGGGGCATCACTTCTTTTCTAAGTACATGAAGTATTTCAAGTGTAATATCTGCACTCTGGCTGTCCTGCATCAGAATGAATCTGGATTCTTTCCACTGCAGACAGACAAAACACCCTGTGATTTACAGCTGAATCTTCATGTTTGGAGGCAGTCGGGGACAATCCTAGACGATTATCCGTGACCCACTGTACTTGTATGCAGTTTTTATTCCACATCTGACCTCATGTCACCTCCATATACCTGCTAAGCACTGCTGATGTCACATTGAATTCTAGGACTTGCAAGTGTACGGTACTTGTCTAATAATGTTATAATTACTGAAAGGCTTCTCAGGAGTGGGTTGTGCTGTTTGGGTCTGTTACTGCCTTTAGTGTGCCCAGCCACCACCTCTCTTTTATCACACATACTCATATGGCGTTAGAGAGCTGCCTCACAGACACTCCTCTGCTGTCATTTTGGTGTAGGTCCCTGCTTTTCGGTTTGGAGTTCAAGCAAAGTGACACTTGGCATTTACAAACCATGCGGCCCATGCAGAGTGTTGTCCAGACATGAGGCTGCTGACCCACATGCCATTTGTACGAACTAGGTCACGCTGGCTGTGTTTTGTCTTCATAGTACAGATAAGGGAAATCACTTATCCTTCTGGAAAGTGGGCTGAAAGTCAGTACAAGGATTTTAGTCCCAGCAGGACTTTTGTTGCTTTATTTACCAGCCCTAAGTGGGGATAATAAAAATGAACGGGGGGGAAAGAAGTCATAAAGTGCAAGGTGCATGCTATGCCCCAGCAAGAGTATGTTGTGTATATGAGCAAGGGCACTGCCTCTAAACAGAAGGCTGTGTTATCCTGACAATACTGAGAGATCCCAGCAGGAGACAAATCTTACTTTACTGATCTGCAAGTAAATGCATAAGAATGGACCATTCTTGCCCCACAACTATTACAGTACATTTGCAGGATGATGGGAGGGAAGCAGGAAGAGGATACAGCCCATGGAGAACTGAGAGGAGGTATGGTTTTTCACAAGCAATATTCAAACCTGTGGCAGAGCCAAGACATAAACCCCTTCCCCCTTTCAGTGTTTAACCATCCCCTCTCCCAGTGTCCCTCTGTGGCTGTGCCTGCAAAGCTGTCATTCTGAGGAGCATTAGGATCTGCCTCTGAAGTGACTTCAGAACTGTTTCTCTCTTCCTCACCCCCGCACCCCATCTCATTAGCTTGAAAGCTCCTATTTATAAACCTGCTCAAGCTTGCTTGTTCAGAAAGGAGGAGCCGAAACACTCCACACACAGACTAGGAGACTCAGCAGAGATGCAGGCAAGAGCTACTTCTCACTCAAAGGGTAATAACCAGATGGAACAAGTCAGCAGGAAGAGTGCCTGAAATGTCACAGAAATGAGATCAAGCAAGAACTGTGTGTCTGCAGACAGAAGGAGGAGAATCACAGGATCTCAGGAAACAGTGAGAAAAAAGGGCTGAGTGGAAACAAAATATTTAAGCGATAAGCACATTGGACTAAATGGCCTAATCATCTCCCTAGACCATCACAGTTCCATTATGCATGTTTTACCCCTCTCCCAGCCTCTCTGACGCTGATGAACAGGATGCCTATAAAGCTGCCTTGCTGTGAAAAAGTGTGCCAGCCTAGTAACTGTGGAGTGACTTGTCACCTCTGTTGTTAAACGGATCACTTGCCTCCCTGAATCTCACTGGGATGCTGTTTGTAAGCACAAAACTTGTTAAACTCAGGCTTGCCTGCAATTTCTGTAGCACCTGGGTGATTTTGTGCTGGCAAACTGAAGAACAGACTGATGACAATTTGAACCCCTGTGAGGGGAGAAGTGATTACCTAAATAGCTGTCCTACATTTTATGGCACGATATACAATAGCCTGACTTCCCTTAGCTTTCTTCCTGACTATATTTTATGGTAATGACCTGGACACAACCTAGCTATCTCTGCTTTTCTGGAGAGCCACAAGACAATTATAAAAGACCAGACAAGCTCATCTGCTATTAAGATAGAAAGAAAAGCCAAAAAAACCCCAAACAACCCAAAACAAAACAAAACCCCCAATTCCTAAGTCTTATGTAAAGAACAAACAAAAGTGCAGTAAGCCATAAGGAGTTACATTCATGGGGAGAAACAGAATCACATTGTTCAATAAATCAGAGGAGAACAAAGAGGTTCAATGACAATCCAAGACCAAAGCCATTTCTGCTAAGGAGCTGCTTCCGTGTACTGAACATAACCTCACCTCTTTTCCTTCCAGCTTAACAAGTGATTGCATGGAGCTCTTTGTGCCAGCATGCAGGCAACTCCCTGAGCTGCTTCTCTTCACTGGGCTTCTCAGTACAGAGCAAAGGACCTGCTCTTTTCCAGTTTGAATTCCTCCCTTTATGATACCAGATTAACTCTCCTTGACATCTATTCTCTTAGGTCCTTTGTCATCCGATACATCATTATGCTACTTCAAAAAAATCATGTTTTAGTGCCCACACTCTTACCAGGCTGAGTTCTCAATGTATTAAGCAGTATGCAGATCACCAAATGCCCATGAGGTGTCAAAGATGAGACACAGCCAGTGAAGGAAACAGATAGACTGAAGGAGTGAGATCAAGAATTAGGGCAACAACAGTAATGTGATGCGCACAGTTGTGGCATTTTAGTGATTTTAATTATGGTGTGCTGGACATACTAAAGTACTGGGACACTTTTATGATAATACCAAAAAAATTCTAAAAAGAAAGTCTCTGTATTTGCCTATATGTATTCTCTCTTTGCTGGAGAAAACCTGATCCAGTTTGTGCTATCATCTGACATATCCTATGCGTTTAAGAAGTTCTCTGCTAACATCAAAGAAAAACCCCATCAGCCTGTCTAGAGCATGTGTCTGTGTCAGAGAGAGACTGAGGTGGGTTTATAAATGAGCAATGAAAACTGTCACAGGTCCAGAAAACCTGGTCAAAGAAAAATTATTGAAGAAATTATGTTTGCTGGGTTTAGGAAAAAGAAATTTGAGAAGGAACATAGAAAACTGTCTTCTAATGTAGCTATAAAAAGGACAGGGATTAGTTTGTTCTCAGCTCTGTGGCAGGAGGGGTGTGCAAAAAATAGTGGCCAGCTTCGTTTGCATAAACAAAATTTTGGTGAAGTATCAGAAGGAGATTTATTCTGAAAATAGGAAGAGAGAAGTGGTAAAGTCCCTTTTTATGGAGTCATTTATGAACAAAGCTTTGTTAGTCAATGACAGTCTTGCCATGTTTAAGGAAGGGATCGCTGAGGTCATTCCAGCCCAATATTTCTATGATTTCGACTAAGTCTGCAGTTCTAGAACAGCAAATCTGCAAGCTATAATCTCATATAAATAAATGGAAATCTCCATTGTGTTCTAAATAACCAAATCTAGAAAGGGAAACATTTGAGGGAAAACAAATGCCCCAAGAACATTTAAAGATTTATAGGTGTAATTTGACCCTGTAGTTTTATTTAGGAGCATCTCTGAAGAGTGACCTGGATTGAGTGCATTAAAGAGGGAAAAAACCCCTACTCCTTGTCCTTAGTTTTGTGACAGGACAAACTGGAGGAGATGGGCTTATCCTGTGTTTAAACATGTGGCTTCAGAGCTGGCAGTGGGATCCAGCCTGCATCTCACTGACTACACTCTCAAATGTACAAGTAACAAACCTCACATAACAAATTTTATGATGGAAATACCCTGATGTAGCTAAAGTGGTTCGCTATTTCAAAGTTGGAAGAGGAGAGAAATTTATGAAGTTAAGATGTCTATATTCCTTGTCCAAAGTCAGGGGGGAAATCTGAACAGCACACAGATAAAATGCATGGACTTTAAATTACATTATCAGTAACCTATGGTATAAGCACTACATTTAAGGTTGTTGAGTATTTTTAAAGGGTATCCACTGGACTTGAGTTGAAACATTGGAGTTACTCAAGTGTAAGTTCTCTTAGTTAATAAAACTCCATATGATTTGCCACTGTATACATGAAAATCTAGTATGTTTGCTCTGAGATAGCTTCATTAGGTTTCCTTCTTCATCCTGATTTTCATTTTCTGTGGTTGTGTTTCATTTTTGGTTTTGTCTTTTATGTTTTCCTGTTTAAAAAGGGTTTTCCATGTAAAATATAGAGATTCCTAAACAGTCATAGATCATGACCTATGATCCTATCTCAAGCTCTCAAGCACACACATAGGACTTGAAACAGTGTGAGCTTAACTCAGAAAAATGATAAGAACTGTGGCTCCAGTCCACAGTATTTGTCCTGTATTTGTCCTGGGAATAGTCTGATTCAGCTGAATTATTTGTGTTCTCCAATCTAATCACCAGGAAGGAGAGCAGTTAAATCAGGACCTGTTGAGATAAAGTGAAGCAGTGCAGATCTGATCATAGCAATGAGTTGCACCCCCTTATCTTCTGTGCAGTTCCTCCGATGTATGCAAGGGTAAGTGAAACTGGATCTGGATCTGTAAGATCGTGTCTCACTTTAGACTTCAGCTTTCAACATGACCTCTTTCACTTGAATAACATCAATTAATTGAGGTAATAGTTACATATCACTGGATTATGCCAGAAAACAATTGCCCACATTCTGTAGAAATTATTTGACTTTGTGTAAACAGAACCTAATTAACTTATATTGTCCAGAAGTTTAAGCTTGGAGTACCTAAAAGTCCTGTCTAAAGTGCTCAGTGGTGAAAAGAGCAGGCTCTGTCATACTGCCATTGTTAATGGTGTGGAAGGATGGACTGCTTAGCCAGGTTGGTGTGAATTGATAAGTCTTGGTCCAGCTCACTACAGACTATGGTTGATCTCATAGCTGCTCCATGTGAACATCCTTGCTAAATGAGGGACACATTTTGGAAACCTTCTCAAGCTGCAAGACTAAAAATACTAAGGCTGCTAGCCTGCTAAGGATTACAACTTTCATTTTTGTTTCCCTGCCTCCCATGTTTTTATGTGATTACATAGATTATAATTTTCTAGGAGTCCCCTGAGATAAAGCAGGTTGATGTAACTTAACTGTAAAGGCATCAGGAGGAAAGTACTTCCCAGCTGCCTTCATCAGATGTTCTTAGGACAGGTATAAGGTATGTTAAGGATAAGGTATGTTGCCATTTAACTTTAGATGACATCTGCTGTTATTTTTGCTCCCTAATACCTGGTCTCCTGTTTTTTCAGTCTCTTCCTTCCCTAACCAACTCATATCTGAAAGAAGTATGTTGTGGCCCAGAAATGCAGGAAAGTAGCTGTGCTGCATCCACATTTAAACTGAGCACGTCAGCACAGAAGCATGCTGCAGGGATCTGCAAAAGAGCTCAGCTCTCCACAAGCATCTCTGTCCTGTGCTCCACTGCACAGGGCAGAGAAGTCCAAAACCTCATGGGAAACCTACAGAACAAACTGTTTCAGAGTTCAGATCCATCCTAAGGTCTAATGTTTGTCAACACTTCTCTGTCTGTCAGAGGCTTTGTTCAGTGTGGTCCAGAAATGAATAATGTAAAAGACTATTTGAATCATGTGGCCTCTGCTTGCTCTCAAGTTTCTTGGATGAACAGCTGTTTCCTGTAATACTGCAGCATCTAGGTCCTGCGTCTAGGACTATTTTTCTTGCTTCAGAGAGAGCTTGGACCACTGAAAAAGATTAATGGAAATGCAGAACAACATCAGGTCCAGAAGTCCTGGCTCAGAGAAATGGACACTTTCTGTATCGTGCCTCACCCATGCAAGCCCATAAAGGCAAAAGCTGGTTAGCTCACCTCACTGGTAGTCAGCTCTTTGCAGTTAATCAGTCCAAAAGGACCCAACTTGATGCAGAGCTATAGGGCCATATACAGATTGTCACTCAGTAGTGCTTACTGATGTTGAACAGAAAAGGAAAAAAAAAAAACCAAAAGCCCAAAACAACAAACCAACAAAACAACCAACCAAACAAAAAACACAAAAACAAACTAATACAAAGTTGTTACAAGCTGCAAAATAAGAAGGGAAACCACTGTTTTCCATACACCTGCAATTCTCTGCTCTTTACTCTCCTTGCTGTTCTCTGCTCCTTTCATAGTCTCTCAGTGTGTAAAATCATAATTACATTGCATAACTTACAGTGTTGATGTCAATGTGGAATTTAGTGCTTGACTGTTGGATTTATTTTTATTAGATGTAGTGATTAGACTCTGAGTAGTGATCATAGCTTTAAAACTTCTATAAATATGTAGCATTTTCCAGTGGGATTTTCTTTGTACTTCTTAAATATCTATCTGATTCAGAAAATTTATGGCAACTTGGAGAATGAGCATGTATGGAAAAACAATGGGAAAGAAGGTTTGGATCTTAAAAGCCTAGTCAAATGACTTAAGGGCAGCAAATTTGTACTCTAGGGTAAGGCTTTCTTTCTTAGGTTGCTGACAACTGGAAAATAGCTTCCAGAAGAAACATATGATCTCAAAATTATTGATAAGGAGGTATGGTGTGTCTTTCAATTGCACTGGTGAACCAAATCTGGCCCAAGACTTGTGAGACCTATTACTATTGAACTTGCTGGGAACTGTGGGAAATTCCAGTGCCTGGGTTCCCAAACACCAGATCACTAGTGAAAGATCAGGAATCAGTGTCTACCTTTCCTTTACCTATATGAGATGAAGAGGGGTCCCAGGAAGAGGAATAATGAAAACTGCACTTCAGGTGAATCCATTTCTGTACTACTGATTCATCTGCTTATGTGGGGATGACGTGGGCTATCCCACTGAGGGTAGTATGCTAGGTCACATGAGGAGGAAAGGCTGTCCCTCTGTATGTATTTGATTTGTTCAGTTTGGGGGGCTGTATTAAATCCACATGCCACAGAAATGATAGTCTTAAAAGAGCTGATATTCTCACTAGGCTAAACTTAGTGTTTTCTATGTTTCATTTTGGTTGTGCCTTTCCTTGACATATCTGGCTCTACCTGCAGCTGTAGTTATTCCAGAAAAGGAGTGCCTTTTTCTGGTTTAAGATAAGCCACTCCTGTACTAGGTTATAGGTGCTGCTCAGTGTTACCTTCATGGGTCTCTTCAGGACTGTTTGCTCTGCTTTTTATGGCCATCTTGTCTCTTCAGTTTGACAGTTTTTCTGTCTTGAGCTCTCTGCCTGTATAGTCCTTGGAAAAGGCTCTTATCATGAGAAAAATAAAATATTTTTTAGACATTTCCCAGCATGTGTTCATGGGCACAGGCAGCAGGTATGTCCTCAGGAGCTATCAACTCAGAGTCCACCTTTCAAAATGTGTTCTAGCACACGTTGTTCATTCTGGAGAAGTCATACATACATACTTCTGAGACACCTACACCTTGTTTATCAGTTCAATGTCATTGGACCTTTTCTCTTGTCCTTTCACCATAAGGAAAAAAAAAAACCTGCAAGTGCACACAAAAGGGTCAATGTTTTTGAAAGGTCAGTAATTCCAGATGAAATGCAAACCTAAGGCTTAAAAAAAAAATCTCCATTGAGCAATAAAGCACTTAGAGTTTGACTTTGTTACGCAAGAGAGAAACTTTCCAGCTGGCTGGCAGTGGCTCCAAAGGGTGTCTGTTGGTTATTGATTAATTAAATCTATTGTTACTCACTTCTTTCATTAATCCAAGTGTTTTCTCTTCTCTTACGTCCCTGCATAACCCTGTTTTAAAGACTTGGAATCTGTCAGAGACAACTGCTATGAATATCAGGTTGCTTATTTGAAATGCTAACTCTTCCTGTCTCAGAAATTTCTAGGTGTGGCATTTTAGACCTCAGAAGAATGAGAAAGCTACTTAAAGTCAAAAGTGTCTTCAGTCTCATGTTCAGTCCTGGAACTCTGTGTGCATCTGTAACTGAGAGGAAGGGTGCAAATGGCTGTCCCGGAGAGGTGGTTCTGCTTTTTTCTGTAGGACTGCACTCAGTTCTGGTGCTGAAACACAAACTTTATCAGGTTACGTGAGGGGCAGATGCCTCTAGTGGCTTGACACTTACTGTTTGTGATTCCAAATCTCTGGGGCATTGTGTGGAGGATGAGATTAGTAGTGTCAGCAAGCCAGCAGTAGAGTTTTGCTTCTCTGTATGCCCACCTTGGCCCTAATGAAAATTTCTAAATAGCCTTATACTCACACAGTCCTCTGCTCATGGTCCCAACAACCAAAAAACCCTGAACAGTACTGCTGCCACAGCAGCAGGAGGCTGTGCCTAAAAACCCAGAGAAGAGCCCAGCTTTTGCTAGGGCATCCAGTCCCTGGTGTCTCTGTTTGCTGTACTGAGGGTACTTTGTTTGCTGGTCCCTGGCCCAGCGCCATTGACTCATGTCACACAGGAAGCTGAACCCCTGCCAGCTGGGAACGCTTCTGTCCCTATCTGCAGCCATCAGTGCTTGATTGGAGCCTGTTAACCAGGCTCCTGATGTGCCAGCCTTGCAGGTCCCAGGCATTTGCTTTCCCTTGCAAGCCCTTGAGATAGCAGCCTGTTCTACTGGGATAAATGTGTTTAGGAAATGCCACATCTGAACTAACTGCTGCTGGGAATTTTTAGCTTGACTGGAAACATTGGCCAGAAACTAGGATGGACTGAGTTTAAGCCCAAGAGGAGGGCAGACCTCCTTGATAAAGTTTTCCCACAGCAGTGGTTCTTTGTCACAGCAGTGACAAGTCACTCCTGCTTCCTTCCTGCTCTATACCAGTGTTATTTCCACTGAAATACAGGAGTCATTTCAAGGGTAAGCTGCTGCCAGCAATAAGGTCAAGAGAGCACCACCTCTACCTTTCCGAAGGAGGGAAAGGGAGGAGACACTTTCAGTTCATAACTATTTGGCTGCTTTATAGTTTTGCTTGGTAGAACGTAAAAGAGACCTGGAAATTTCAGAGGGCTATTTCAAGGAATCCTTTACAAGTTCCTTTGGGAGATGGTTTTACCTCAACAACTCAGCTAATTACAATTAGTCACTTGATCCTGAAAGCAGAAGGAGATCGTATCATGCATATTTCATACAGGATTTACTTAAGTATTCTGGTTTTTAGCTCTTTGGCACCTGCTGTTAGTCCTTTTGCCTGTAATTTCAGCTGGCAATGATACTGATGCCTTTGTACCAGTGAAATGGGCTTCCTCTTCTGAGGAGCAACAACAACAGTGTCTGCTGATAGGCTCAGTTCTTGCAAAAATTGGACATAAACAAAATGTGCGTACATTGGTCTTTCAGTCCAGTAAGGTAGCACAGGAGGTATTTGCGCCTGGGGATGTTCATATTCCCCCAGCTGTAAAGGGAGAGGGAGAGAGGTGCCCAAAGATTACCTTGCTGATAACAATAGATCACCCCATTAGTGCAGTAGTGGTAATAAACTATGTGGTAAACCATCATGCAACATGGTATCAGGAAGGCCACCTACTTTCCCTAAAGCATTTTCAAATAGGACTTTTTAACCAATTCTAGCCAGAGTAATGTGTTGGCCATTGTGAGAGTCCCTCCAGAGGAGCTGAGACCTCGGAGGTGGGCTGGCACAGCAGATGGGGAGGAGCACCTGGTGATGTGTTTAGGTTGTGTACTGCTTAGCAGTACAAATGCATTAAGCACTGAGGAAAGTTGCAGTCAATTTGGTATAAACAAAAATATATTTCAGCATAATTGCAGTAATTAAACAGGGATGCTGCTTTTAACTAAACATCTGTTGCCTTCTCCTGATTGAATTAAATAGTTATAAGCCTCTGGGCTTGCTGTTACTCTCTCTTTCCTTCTAGCTTAAATCTCTTTTCCCGTCGTCAGTTTTATCAATCAGCAATTGTGCCTGAGGGTTTTGCAGTGTCTCTCTTTGGTCAGATTAGAAAGGTTTGTGATTTCTTGCTCTCTGACGCCTTGCACACACAGAGCAATTTTCTGCAGCCATCTAGGAAGTGCCTTTGTGCCAGCAGCTACCCACGCTGCTCTGCTGCTGCCCCACTGCTGCCCCAATCTCTGTGGAAGGGACTGATCCTGGAAATAATTTGATCCTGATCTGAATAAGGCCATCAGTAGAAGCAGACAAATCTTTGCTATTCATATAGCGATATCTAATATGTGGGAACGAAGCTCAGTGTTTCCCTGAATTACAGTGGTGCTTCACCTGCTTTTGTAGTTGTATTAAAGCAACGTAAGGTGCTACAACCAAAGCAGATGTAGGCAAAAGCATTTAACTGTGTACTTTGTCAAAGAATTGGATTGTTACTGTCTTCCTTCTGAAGAGTCACCATAAGCAGTGTTGTGAGTGGTGATGTTTACAAACTGCATCACCTGATCACAGAGCAGTAGCAGCCTTGTGTCCCTTCAGATCATTCTCTGTTGCTTTCTCATCATCTTATCTTCATTGACCTTCAGTGGTTTTCTCTCTGCACTCTTCAAATATTTCTCTATTGGAGTTTTAGGTCACCTTAGTGGAGTTGGAAGAAAAACTGCTTTTGAAAGAGCCACAGTGATAGTCAACTCAACAGCACAACTCCTGTGTGCTCAAACCATCAGGTTCCCTCGAATGCAAGGGCCTGGCCTCACCTGACCTGTGGCCCCAAGCAATCTTGTCTTTGTGTTGGCTTAAATTTACTGCAAATAGGTCACCCTATCTAAGAAAGACCATAAGAAAAGAATCCTAAACATTTTAATTTCTGAACTGGCAATAATCTTGGACAGTGCATGATAGAGCTTATAAATAGCACTTTGAGTGCTTGTGATGTCACAAACCACAAGAGCGTCTGACTTGTGATTTATTACATCAGACCATGGCTTGTTCATAGTCTTGTAGCTTGCAGCTTATTTACAGTCAGTACACCCACTATTATTCCTAAGCCATTCCAGTGTTATGCAGACACATAAATGCTGCCTGGAATTGAAACAGTAAATAACCAATTAAATGTTTAACCTCTTCCTTTCTGATCTCTTCCTATATGATTAACTGAGGGTACTGTTGCATATGGTTGTGTCAGATAATGACAAATTGGTGTTCTTTCATTTGCTTATGTATCACATTTATACAAAAAATACTTGTAGATTTTTTGAGTATTTATGCTCACAAATAATTTATTAAGACTGCATTTATTTGAATACATGTTCTTTCCTTTTCTTCACTGTGAGATTGTTGTTTTACAAGATTTTCTAGAATAAAATAACAAAAGCTAATTTCTAGAATTTAAGAAAAGAAGAATCTTAACTCTTTTTATAGTTCTTGACACGGCACGCATACGCACAACAAATTAGTTTGTCTAAACAGCAGTTTGCAAAACCAGAGTTGGGCAATGTAATTAGAAAGGGAAAAGCTTGCTATTCAGAATAATTAAGCTAAGGAACATTCAAATTTTATGTCACATCTTTTTGGTAGAGGGGGTAGGTAACCTCATTTACTTTGACCATGTTTTGGAAGAGGTCATGGTTAAGATTTAAATACAGGGCAATGTAAACCTCAGGCATTAATGAATCCTGAGTGTAATGATTTTAAGATTGGAAAAATTCTTTGTTCTGCTCATGTCCCCTATCTGTATCACTGAGTTCCAGGGATTATTTGATTTTTAACAGCCCAGTTGCAGAGAAGGGCACCCACCTCGAAATCTACAGAAAGAGCTAAGCCATTTCAACCAGTGCTTGTCCAACCAGATGCATTTTAAAATAAAGAAAAACCCACCCTAAGAAAAATGTGTGATTATATTCAGGTATCTAAAAACTAGTATGTCCTGGTATCTAAGAGCGGACCAGGAAGTAACTGCATAATTCAGAAATGGCAGAATGAGAAAGAATTTACATAGCTTGTCTCAACTGAGTATCTGTGAATTTCTAGCTGGTACACTAGCATGTGTTCTCTATCACAGGTCACTTTAGAGCACTCCTAAACACATTGTTGTGATTTATTATCTTTCTGTTTAAAAAAATCCCTCAGGTGAATCTCAGGCTATAGGAGAAGAAAAGTAATTACTAGTAAGTAATTACTAGTACTAACATCCTGTACAATATTTCAGTCTATGACTCATAGTTTGGTAGTCTGTGATCTCAAAAGCATAGTCCTTAGAACAGAAGCTGCTTTTGTATTCTCACAGAACAAAGTACCCTAAATCACTCGAAGGAGATCAAAGACTACATGTCAGTGTGAATTGCAAGAGGGACACAAAGGAAACTTCTGTGGCCAACTGGTTCTTTCTAAACATTCATTTGCCTTAATTGAAATATTTACAATGTTAGCAGCCCTTACTGGAGTTGGTACAGACTGCAGATATGATGGTTCAAGGTGCATGAGAAATCAGGTTTATTGCAGTCTTCACTGTACAGATTTTGCATTTTATATCTAATCTTGTTTTATAAGTAGTGAGTTGGCTAGCTAAAGTGTACCAGTGACCATAAAAGAGAAATCTAATGCACAACCTGTCAGCAGTATTTCTTCTAGCTGAGTTTACATACATCTGTAAGTGGCCTTCAAGAGGGTTTCTTTTTCTTTTTTTTTTTTTTTTTTTACTGGACCTGCTTTTACATATGAGTGTTTTCAGACTCTTGCTGGGGTAGGCAGAGGGCACTCGTAGGAGTACTGTGTGCTTGCTGTCTCTGAAGAGAGCCAAGGTACCTTAAATTGAAGAAATATGCTTGTATTTGTGCAAAGAAAAAATATTTGAGTGCACTGCTACTAATCTCAGGTGTTCAGTCATCAAGGAAAAGGCCTTCAGAATTTAGAAATCAAAGTATTAAATAAATAAAGAGGAAAAGAATCCTCTTTTTATACCCTCTGAATATGGGTGACTTTGGTGTACAGAGAATTTCTGTTTTCCGGATTTTCTACGCAGTCATGACAGCTCAAATCCCATGTCCATTTGATCAAAGTACCTACGCAACCCCTTGATACCGAGAATTGCAGCTTTAAGGAAAATATTGCACAACTTTCCTGTATAAAAGTGCGCAGATTTTTTGGTAACATTTATCACCCAGTTACTGGCAAACTGCCACTGGCACAGGGCAGTGCTGGAGGTTGACCGGGTGTCTCCAACAACTATCACTGTGTATTTTTCTATATCTTACCACATCCCTGGACATGTGGTAGGAGACACTGTTAGAAGATGGGCAATGGCTAAATACGCCTCTGCTGCGGCCTCTCCTATGTCTTAGTTTGGATTTGGAAGAGTTAATAAATATACAGATTAATTTTTTTTTCCTCCGTAATTAGATCCCAGAGGAAAAATGCCACAAGCCTCCGCTACATCCTTAATCTCCTGAACAATAGAAACTGTATTAAAAAGAAAACAAATAACCTGTTTTCCTGGGAAGGGTGGATGCTAGTCTGTGATTCTCAGCTGGGTTTCCGGTTCAAGCCTTGCATGGGATGGCTGGGGACAGCAAGGGGGGCTACCCGTGGCTGAGGGGGTGTGGAGGCACCTCCTGCTTAGCTGGGCTGGGTTGGATTCCTGCCAGGCAGGAGTTTGTGGCTGAAAAACTGGCAGGGCAATTAGCAGCAGTGTGGAGAGACATTAGGGAAGAGGGAGCCTGGGAAGTCAGGTGAACAGCTTGCTCACCTCTGTAAGAAGCATCTTCTTTCCAGGTTGGCAGTACTTTGGCAGAGGGACAGGGTTGACAGAAACCCTGCACTTGCCCAGCTCAGCTCTTGGAGAAGTGCCTTCCCTTTCCAGGTCTCTCATCTCCCCTGCACTAAAAATACTTCTCTGAAACGTGCCCTCCTTTGCACTCAGTCATGCAGAGAGCCTGACCCTCAGCTCGGCTGGCATGAAGCAGTTTTCTGGCACTTTCTGTGTACTTCAGGAAGGGCACAATCAGCTGCCTGAAACCATTATCAAAAGAATTGGGACAGAGAATAGCATACATTAACCTGACCTCTCCTCTTGTCCTCCTCCCTCTGACTCAACAAGTGGTGTAACCTGCAAACAGCATCCTTATCCTACAAGCGTGTATTTTATTTCCGTAACAAATTGAGGTATTAGGAATTTTAAACTCCAGGTGTTTTTCAGAGTTATGTAAACCAAGAGGCACCCAGATGCTCACGTAAGAGCAGAGGGAAAATCCCTTTGGGAACATGTGCCTGGCCCATGGCTGCTCTGGGTAGCCGAGAAGTGTTACTCAAACTGTGACGTGCAACAGACTGAGATAGCAAAAGCCCAAGAAGAATGAGGTGAATGTATAAAGTGACAGAGTGTTCCTTTTCTTTTTCCCCAGGTGGGCCTTGGGAAAATTAGAATATACTGCAGTTGTAGCTTCCAAATCAAGAGGCAAGTTCTCCTATGTATGAACTCAGGCAGAAACCAGCTAACCAGAAAAAGGCGCATGTGTCAACAAGTATCAAAAGAAAAAAGATGTAACAAGACAGGTAAATATTAACACTCAGTGTTTCTCAGTGTACAGTATTTCATTTTCCTCTCCTTGTTTCATTCCCATTTTGAGAAAGAATTGTCATCTGGAAACAAGAAGAAATTACCTCTTGTTTTGTTGTATTAGGTCATACAAGAATGTTTATAGAAAATGTTTATGTTTTTGAAAATAATTTTCTATTTTTAGAACTTTCACATACACGGAGTCCGTTTCTTGGAGGTCTTTTGTGGTGGACTTGGGATGTTGATCATGAAGTCTTTGAATTCTTAGAAAAAGTTGCTGGGACTTTATTTCCTTACAACTGCTTATTTTGTCCTTTCAATCAAAGAGATATTAATGAACACACACTGTTAAAAACAGCTGTTCCTGCCTAATACTAGAGCTCATCTCTGCCATAATAGCTCTGTTGAAAAGAGAAAAGCAATCTCCTGGTGTAGATTCAGTCCTGTGTGAGCTTTTGATCTCCTTTCTTCTGTGAGGCTCTGTCCCTCACCCAGAATGGGCTTCCTCCCTCTATGGACCTCCTATCTGCCCTGGGATGTCCTGTGTTACAGGGATCAATGACACGACCTAGCCTATCTTGTACTAGGAAATTATAGAGCTATTAAGAATGCGGAAAATACCTTTTCTTTCCCTCTCCTTCCGCCAGTCTATTGCAATCAGCACAAGCTTTACTGTAAATGCTGTGATAAGAGGCAAAAGCAGCAGCAGGAGGCTTTTTACTGGTGTGGTTTATTATTACTATCTGAGAAAACAAACTGCAAATGCAATACTGAGGTTTGCTAGCTACACCACTGCCCCCGTAGCTGTACCTTGTTTAGTGGAGGCAAAGAATGAGATTTGAAACTGTGCAACCAGTGAGTCAGGATTTTATTAAAAGTTGCATCCTGAGGAGTGAAGGAATTAAGATGTAGGTACCTAATAAAAGCATTTGATAATGTTTTGAGGACATCCACATGCATACAGGGCCTTTCTAAGGAGAGATTCACAAAACTCTTGTGTGTGTGACTTCTCATTCCAGCTTACCTCTGTTACGGTACCAAGAAATCCCAGGTTGGGATGCCGTCAGGCCTTTCTGACTGAAAGGTACTGACTGTATTAGTAAGTGGCCTCCTAAAACTCTCAATACGTGCCAGTTATAAAGAACTCTTCATCATGCAGGTATCTCCAAAGAACCAAATTGAGGTCAGCATATCCTGGCATGCAGAGTACTAATCAGTCCTCTGAGGCTGAGTCACCACTGAATCTCACCAGACCAGGCTTTGAATCAGGTCAGAGGATCAGTTGTTTATTGTCAAAATCCTGAAGCTCTCTGTCCCTCCTTGCCAGTAAAGCTATTTAGCTTTCTGCCACTATTTCCAAGTGTTACTCTTTCAAAGTGGCCTGTGCTTGACTTCTCCTTAATGCTGCTCCCTGGAGAGAAGCAAACACAGCGTCACCCTTGGCCAGGGCTTCTGAGTGTCCGTGACCTTTACCATGCTAACCTAACCTCATCTTGCCGGGCAGCATTAATTGCCTCTTAAGGCAGCTTTGTTGCCAGGTCTGGGAAGTTAAGACAGACAGCTCATGCTTCCGATAGTTAGGAACTAGTAATAGCCAGTTCGGGTCCTGGTATGAGGGCTGGTAATACCCCTGCTTCAGTGCCCCATTAGAGTGGAGGAATCCTCAAAATGTGGGTTAGTTTCAGCTGTGCCCCCTCCCTCTCCAGCCCAGGCTCTTCCTCATCTTCTGTTTCAGCTCTGCACCACAACCCACGTGAGGAGGGCGTGATGCTATTTATTCTTGTTTCCTCCCTCTCTGAGATCCTATCAGAAACACCAGTCTGAGTCAGAGGCAGAGGCTGTGACTGAAATGAGAGAGAAAACTCGGAAATGCGCAGATTTTAGTCCAATGTGGCTATCCCAGCTCTGTGAAGGAAAACTGGGCCTCAAAAAATGTGTGAGATACTCAGCAAAACGGCAGCTAAAGAGAGACTGTGAATTAGAAACTGCCTACCAAGCAACAAGAAAAGAAGTGGCTGGCTTGTCGTAGGTAATGAACAGCATTCAGAAGAGTGTTGTAGCATGGGTGTTACGTGACCTTCTAACCTCTTGCAATATCTGCTATTTTTGGACATTTGCTGAGAAAAGTTCCTCCAAGATCACTCCTCTGGTTTATTGGGTGGTGATAGCTGGGTTTTCCAGCACAAACAGAACTGTGCTACAGCGAGAAGTTTCCAGCAGGGATAATTTTTCACATGCATTTGGATGAGAAGTCATCTAAAAGCATCTCTGCATTTGGCAGGTAGGGGCAGGGTACCACAAACCAACATGAGTCCAGATATTCCAGTCCCAGACATATAAATCTAGCTGCTTGCAAGGTGTTCCCGTTACACACTAAGCAGCACAGATCTGGAAGGATCTGGAAAAACTTTCCACATCCAGATCTCCCCAGCAAGAACCATGTCTTGGGCATATTACATTTTTATTGCCTTCATTGCCTTGCTGAGATGATGTCCCTGTGCCTAAGGTGAACTGTGTGAGTAGTGGTACTTCAGTAAATCGGAGCCATTTACTTCTGCCCAAGTGAACTGGTGCTTAATGGTCTGTACAGTTATATGACCTCTGGTTGCAATCTGATCAGATAGCACAAACTAAATGTAGTGGAGTCTTTCTGATAAGGGGAGAATAGAGGGTCAGGTTCTAGGGTATTGCCCCAAGTAAGGACAATTGGTCAGTAGGTGGCAATCTTATATGTGAAGCAGGAAAGGCCCCCACTGCTAGAAAAACCTGCTGCTGGCCATGTCTTCAGTGAGATATGTAGTCACAAGATCTGGACACACTGTGTGCTGGTTCTATTTGCATGGATTTAATTTTTCCTTGCAGTCTGTTAGCAGTACACCTTTGCCATGTCCCAGATGTTATGACTTAGTTTCCCTTCCCTCAATTTTACCGTGCCCTCTAGTTGCATATCTGATAGGCTATATACAGCCTTCTCCTTCACGAGACAGCAGCACAGGGCCAGACATGTAGCCTTGCTATTTGCAGCTAAAAAGCTGCTATGGAATGGATTCATGATGCAAATGTAAGTCATGTATTATCATTAACCAGATTTGCTGTTCAGATGGGTTAGAGGAGGGCATCTCAGTCCTTGCAGAGATGAATGACTCACTGACTCATGGACTGATTTGTTCATGGAAAGTCAGTCAACTGCAGCAGTTTGATCAACACCACCTTTAATTCTAAACTTCAGTTTAGGTATCTTTGCTCATATAGTGCTGACTTGAGAAATGCTTTCATTTGTGGCTTTTTATTACATAGGAAAAGAGTGCCACAAACCATTTCCAGAGCATCTGACCTCATTTGCAGCCTGTCAAGTGGGAGAGAGGCCGTGAAGCATAAGGAGAGTGGTTGGGACCAGGCAGGGAGTATGCAGCAATGGTAGGGTTTATGATACATGTTGTCCTAACAACAGCAGCTTTCTCTAACTGAAGATTTCCTGTGCTAAACATCTCAAGGAATCCTTGGGTATGGCCTGTCACCTGAAAGGCACTTCATGCACTTGTGGGGAGGGAGGAGGTGAGAAAAACAAAACTGATGATGCTGCTTTTAAAGTGAATTAAGCATTGATGAGAGTAACTTGTACCCAACCCTGGTGCCTGAAGCTTTGTCTTATCCACAGGGTATGGGAAACAGGCAGGGCTGGAGTAAATGTCCCTGTTCTGCATTTGTTCTGGGTGAACTGGGACTTTGCATCCATACATGTGAAGTGCTGAAGGAAAGGGGCAGGTGTTAGTGCTAGCCAGTTCTTTCTTGTGGACCTTTCTGGGGCACGTGTCAGCTATAATGGCCAAATTTCTTATAGACCTCAGAGTACCAACCCTCAGTAGCCTGCTGTGCTTACCCTGATTTCAGGGAAGCAATGTGAAGGGTTAAACTGGGTGATTTGGGCATGGCTATGTGACAGGTTTGTGGCAGGTCAAGCAGTTATGCCAGAGCTTCCCAAATTCTTGCCTTTTCTTTTGGGTTAGAGCAGTTTCAGTCACCCATTCAGATCTCAGCCCCATAACCAAACAGCTAATTTGGACCCATTGCAAATGAGATGTGAACCACTGAGGATTAAAAGTCATTTTGCTCATCCTGCAGGCAGTCACTGACTGGAACTTGACAGCTGAGCACTGCTAGTCTGTGCTTCACTTAAGCTGTCAGCCTTCTTGCTGAAGTCAAGGTCGCTGGGAGTAGTGCAGTAAGGTGAAGAGGCTATTACAGTATACAGGAGCCACTTGGGCACACATAGGGCTTTGATTTCTCACCCCTTTTGCTGCCTGGTTTTCACAACGCACATCTAGGTTATAACCCCCGAGGTGTTGCGATAAGTTGTGGCTTGGAGCACATTTTGTCTGCAATGTTTGCACGGTCTGTCGTGTGAGCATCCAGGGCTGTCCCAGGCACACTGGCAATGCAGGTGGCAATGGCTGGATGAAGCTCCGAGGTAGCGAGTGGGGCTTTAGCTCTCATCCCTGTAACCCAAATGGCATCAAGCATAAGCTCCCTGAAACTGAGACCACCCTACCTACTCCTTGCCTGGCTGCCCAGAGAGCTTGGGACACCGCTCCAGTAGAGATCAGTGATGCATGGGAAAGAAAGGGCAAGCATCAGAGCTGCACTGGCTCAGCCAGCTACCCTCACCCTGTCCACCAAAGCAGTGATCTGCATTCAGAACCTGACTCAATTTCAGCCCCTGCTGGCTTCAGAGGAAAAACACTGTGGGGTTTCCAGGAAGCACTTGCACCACAGCCAATACCAGCTGAGCTGCAGGCCAAGGCAGATGCATCGTCAAAGCAGTGCTGCCATGTGTGTTGCAAGGGTGAGTGAAGGATATTGGCATTTCGTGTCATTCGTACCCAGGGAACAACATTCTCTTTCCAAATGCAGTCAAAATGGAGGGGAAAAGGAAATAAGCATGGTTGTGACTTCAATACACCAGTTATGAGTGGGAATGTGTGCCTGGCATAAAGTCAGTTCATTCAGTAATGCTTATGTTGTTTCTATGCTTGTAGAAAACTCATCAATGATCTAACACCTAGAAAAGGTAGGACTTCTCTTTACTTTAAGAGAAGGGCTTTGACCTGGTGGTGTGAAATTACTGTGTTTTGGAAATTTTCTCTTCGTATCTGACATTTGCTCTACATCTACCGAGGAGTTCTGACCCAAGCAACCATTTCTCAAGAAGGGCAACCTCTAATCACCTGTAAGTGCAAGTGGAGGGTAATATATTTTCTTTCACAAGGATGAGGAGGAAAAGCAGTGAAAAACACAGAAACTGATAGGAAAAGTCCGCTCTTTACTATGAACCAGATGTCTTCCACACTGAGGAGCTGATGTATGGCTCACAGCAGAGTGGAGGAGTGTTGGGATGGATGAAAGGGCTTGAAGCCACACATCTGACCTGGCTTGGTCATCCACACTCCTTTTCACCTTTGGTGAAACACTGGCTGTTTATCTCTGAAAGCCATTTTCTTTCTACCCATCTACTGTGTCAGTCCTCAGAAAAGCTTGCCATGGAAAAAAATGCCTGGTCATCAACCTGGTAAGTCAGGCTTTACATATCCTCTCTCTGTCAACCTCTCTTCCCAGCAGAACATGTGTCACATCCCCACAGAATCCACAGCAGAATCTCTGCTTTACCTTCTCTGAAATTGGGAACAAATAGAGCACTAGAAGAGGGAAATGAGAGGAGAAGATGGGTCAGGGAGGTATCAAAAGAAATGGACAAGAAAAATGAGATCAGTTTGTGATCCCAGGCTGCAGTAGGGGAATCTAAAGGTAAGGAACAAACAGGACTTCTGGAAAGAGTCCTGGCCCTGAGGGAACTAGCTGGAAGACATGGGAAATTTTACTAGAAAGGTCAAGCCCAAGATGTTAAAAGGCTGTTATGAACAGGGAGAAAAAACAGTATTCATCCTGGAAAATGGGAAGGATAGGGATAGCTATGGCCCTGTGGAGAGCTTCACATTTGTTTTAGATGGTCTTTGCTTAGTTAAGCTATGTACCAGTACTTATAGCACAGCCCCGTTTATGCTACAACTTAACCCTGCAATGTTAGCAAGTAGCTGTAATGGCTAGCCTCAAACCACGTGGGTCAAGGTACCACGTAGCTTTTCTTCTTGGATAATATCCAGCAAGGAGCTGCAACAGCTCCACAGGTCCCAATCCCCACCCCTGTCTGCCTGGAGGCCTCCCAGTGTCCTGGCCAACTCGATGCGGGGACTGGGAGGACAGCAGTGCTGGTGTAACTGGTTTGGTCAGCATACCAGACCAGAGCCGGTGCCAGACTGCTCCAGCCCCAGGGCTGCTCCTCCGGCACCTCCTCAGGGCACGGCAGCAGCAGGGTACCAGCACCCCACACCTCCTTGGGATTTTTGTGGAGCTGGGCTGGGCCACGTAGGCAAGGGAGCAGATATCCACTGATGAAGGGCCCCATGCTGGCACATGGGCAGTGGGAAGCCAGTGGGGCACCAGAGCAAGCAGGAAAGAGTATGTGCCGATGCCAGGTGCAGCTGCAGGTCAGCCCAGGTGACCGATGGAGCAGGGACAGAGTTATCGCACATGAGGTGCCTCTGCAAGGCCGAGCGGAAGGACAGAAGTGCTTTACGTCAGCTCCAGCCACGTGTGCACAGGGTCAGTGCCCGGCACCGCCCTGGGCAACAGTGGGTGCCACAGGCTGGTGTGCAGGGGAGCAGTGTCCTTGCAGCAAAATGACTCTCATGGTCACTCTCTTTTGCTGTCCCAAGCTGCCCTTAAGCGTAGTGGAAAAAGCCAAGGGTGGGAGTCCTGTTCTGCAGCATTTTCTCCTTGAACCCCAGAAGGAAAGTTGATGTTGCTGTAAATGCAGCAACACACTTTGCCACTGAGGCAGTTCTGTGCGGCTGACAGGGATTTTGCCTAAATGTCATGCAGGAGGTGAGAAATACGTGGTCCTAGCCTTAATAGGTTTTGTGCTCCTCGTGCTCTGAGGACCGGCATTAAATGTTGAAAAGGGCATCAGGCAAGAACAGCTAGCCCCCGTCTTCTACCAGTCAGTCTCAGCTGGGGATTCCTACTCTGGAGGTCATTAAGCCAAGGAAGACTCCCTAGAACAAGCAGAAATACCAATTCCTAGACCTTGAGCCGAGACTTGGTCTTCACTGTTATCAGGTTAAAAGGACAAAGCCAGATTGGATTATTTCCTTTTCTTTTTTAAATTCTTTTTGTCTAGAGGCCCTAATGGTGTGGACAAAATTAAGAAACTTCCTCTTGGGCCTCTCTTTGGGAATTTTCATATGCTGCTTGTATTCTGGGAGCAGGCAAACTTCCCATCCCTCTAACTACAGATTATGTGTTTTTTAATCCCTGTTTTCCACAGTGCATTCCAGTGAGAAATGTGTCCTGTAAGTTCATCATCCCAGATCATCCTGCCCTCCACAAGCTAGGACTTGTGGAAAGGAAGTCTATTCAGGCTAGGAATGTTAAATGTTTGCTGCTGACTCCCCCACTGGGGGCTGTGAGCTGTGCCAGGTATTTTCCACCAGCTCTGCCTATTCCAGCTTTTCAGCTGGGTGCATTTTCTCACAAACATGTGGCCTCAGAAGGGCCATCTCCACTGCTTAGTCACTCGGGTGAAGAAAATGGTTAGAGCACGGTTCTCATGCTGCCTCCTACCTACCAGGCACTTGGCTTTATCTTGTATTATAATTGAGACTAAATCTTTTTGAAAATCTATGTGTCAGCACTGAATTATTTATAGGCATGTCAAACATTCCAGAGCACATGGATAAAACCCAGGATAAAGTATCCTAGTGTGCCACTGACGACAAAAAAGTGTTTTGCCAGTCAGAGAGCTGACCAAGATATGATGCAGACTAAGATGGTTTTGCCAGCTGGGGGGCAGGTGGGGATGTGTGTTTATTTTGACAAAGTCAATATGTCATATTTTATGATTACCTTAACAATCACATATATAATAATGTAATTTTTTCAGCAGCAGACTGCAGCAGGAGATAAAAGCCTAGAATTATGTTTGTGAATTTGACTGGAGGAGATTTCAGACTATTTCCAGGCCATGTTTTTTCTTTTCACCAAAGCAAAGTATTACTTAAATAGAAGGCCAGAAACACTATGCTGCAGCTGAAATATGACCCATTAGAAATGCCTGAGAAACCGCAATTAAAAACTCAAGGAATTTTAAATAATTTCTCTCCCAAATAAAACTAAGGGGGGGTGGTAATTGTATTGGTGCATAAATGATGAATTCAGATCTTGCTTTGTAGCTACTCATTTTCTTTATGTGCTATTTGTCCTTTTTAAAAGAATAACTCAGACCTTATATATCTGCATATAAAGTATACAACAATATATCATCATTCTGCTTGTTCCTTATGAATTTCCTATTTAAAAGTCTTCCAGCACTGCAAGTGCTCATCCTTGTATCCAGAAACTGCTTGACATTTGTTGCTGCCCTCTCCTGTTCCCAAAATAATTAAGATCTCCACATCTCTAAATTTTTAATCTCCTTTTTGTCTGTATTCTGACATGTATCGGCCAATACTGCCCTCCAATAAAGTAAACTGTGATTGATAGGTCATGTCTTGAATTAGAAAAGGTCTCTCAACCCTCTCAACACAGGCATTTAGGAATTCTTACTCCCTGCTTTGCTGTGAGTTCTCGTGCATTGTTCACATGAATGGGCTGGACTGTTGTCAAAGGAGTGGTTAAATCTCAGCCAGACCTGAGAGGGTTCAAGTGGGCAAGGAATGATAGCCTTTCACCTGTTTTGGTCTTCTCAGCCTTATCATAGCAATATATGCTTGCTTGGTCACTCCCTTTCGAAAAACAGTCAGTCTGCTGAAAAAATAGATCCTTCAGTTTGCTCTACATTTAGGCAAAACCAGTCTTTTATCCAGGACTATAGAAATGCACAATTTTCTTCCCACCCTTCAGCTAAGAAAGAAGGGAAAACAAACATTTGAGCAAATACATCTATAGTAGTATAATATTTTACATGTCTGTTTAATAGACAACTACAGCAGTGAGGGAAAACTCTGACAAGTCACTGCTGGGAAGTTCAGGCATTTTGTGTTGTTTGTGCTCTGAAGGCTGTTCAGTTTCTTCATTGTCCTGCAGAGTTTGCAGATTGGATTGTGATTTTTTGATGGGTTTCATTCACGGGTATAAACTTATTTTCTGGTAGTACTTACATGGAGGTAGAAACTTCTCAACCATAAAGGAAACATTGGCATCCCCAAGGTCCTGAGAGCTGAAAACAGACCACTGAAGGGAAAAACTAAATAAGAGGTGGGAAAATTGGAGTTACTGCTGTTGTCTCCTCAGCAAAGCTGTGTGACTTCTCACACTGGGGTGAATACTCATCCTGAGGTTTGTTTTTCCCTTTCTAAAGGGTAATGGTGCTATTGATAACATGTATATGGATTACTCTGTACTGAAAATTTTGGCTGTCTGGTTGGGGCATACTAGCTGGGAGTATACGGGAGAATATACATCAAACTCATCACAGTGCTGGCCCTAAAATAATTTCAATTATGCTTAAAAAAAAAGAAAAAGAAAAAGAAAAAGCAGCTTAGTCTATTTAGGTAGCTGAGAAAATAACTTCTCTCTGGTATGAATGGCATCTCCATTACTGAAATATTTTTGTCATGGCTCTAGCAATATATACATATGCTGGAAAACTCCTTTTAGTGTAGACACACCCTAGAGGAACTGGGTGTCCAGCTTGCTGAGGAGATCACCCAGGTAGCTAACTCTCTTAGACACATTCAAAATCACTACCTAAAGTTTCTCTTTCAAACTGACAGTTTAACACATTTCACCATGTTCCCCCCCACCCCAGTGAGGTCTTGATGAACAATATGGTATCATCTTTCTTCAGTCTCAAATTCAGCCTACCTGTTGATCACCCTGCCTTCAGCACTGTCTTTCAGACATACTCCAGGCAGCAAAGCTGGAAGAGGAAGCCTGAGATGGTCTGGAGAGAAAGTGGAAGGGTAGGACTAATTCTGTCAACAATTTTTTTTAACAGGCAAATAGAGGGACATTTCCCTCTATTAGTGACAAGACCTGCCCCTGTGATGCAAATTAAGTGGAAGATTTGCAGTGTCATACTAGTGGGTATAGATTTCACTTCCTTTAAGATACACAAAACCTATTTTCTTCTTCTTTTCTGCCTTTGGAGCTAATTCATTTAACTCTCAAAGAGGACACAGCTGGTTGTTAGCTTCAGCTTCTCTTGAAGTTCATTTTCTTTTTAAACAAGCTTGCATATTATTCTAGCTTAATTATATCTTTCTCCAGATAAAATCATTGGAAAGGGTCCATCCCCCTCCCCCCATTCTGCTCTGTTTCTTCCTTGATTTCTTTCACATGTCCCTTCCCCAGTGAATACATCTGAACCTTACATGATGTTAATTAAGGATCTCAATTGCATATTCGCCTTTGCAAAGCTTGCCAGTGTGCACAGGCAACCGTGATTGATTGACAGCACTCGAAGAACAATGGAGAAGCCTTAAAAAGGCTTGGCAAAGCCCACCCACCAATCAGTGGGGAGCATGCAGAGAGGAAGAGCTTCACGAAAGGAGTTCAGGAAGAACTGTGGTGACTTTTATTTCCTTAATCAGCATCAGGAAACAGTTCAGCCCTGCTGCAGCTTGTGATAAAGCAGCTTCCCCAATGCCTACTGCTAGAAGAAATAACCACATGGCTTGAGGTAGAACAAGCTGTTCTGGAACATGCACTTTTGTGGTTATTTGGGGAAATCTTAAGAAACTGTAATTCTTCCCAGCAGTGACCTGGAGGTGGGAGATTTTGATGTTGGGCTCTGCAGCTGTGCCAGGACAATGTACTTGTGATGCTGGTACAGAGTCTCCTCCTAGTTGGGATACTGAGCTATAGGCCCAGTGTTACACAGGTCAGCAATCTATTCTGTTGCCATCCTAGGGCAAAGCTTGAGCATAGTAGAAGAGACAAAAGTCTGGATTTACCTCAACTCATGCAGGAAGTCTTCCATAGGCAGGGTGAGCTTCAGTTGCAGCCACATGCATTGAATGTCTGGGGTAAAGCTCATCCGGGTTTCTGCTCATCAGGTGCCATACACAGGGCTTGCCTGTCTCATGTAATATGGTTGTCTCTGGTACCACCAAATCTGAGTACCTCACAGCTTCCCTTGAATCTTTGCATTCTCCTTACATTCCCAAGGGGCTAAAAACTGCTGCAAGCCCTGCTTTACAGGAGAGAAGTGGAGGCACAGAGATGTCACCTCTTCAGTTTCCTAAACAATGATGAGAAATCCTAGGGCAGAACCAGAAATAAAACCTGCGTTTCCCAGTGCTGTTCCCTGGTGAGTTACCTCAGGGGTTTCCTGCCCATGGGCCCAAGTAGCCCATAATATGTTACTGTGGTTCAGGAAAAACTCTGAGAAATCACAGCAGACTGGGATCTGTTACCTTTGTGAGCAATAGCAAAATGTAGCAGCATTGGAAACTCCTTTCCCTCCATCTGTCATGCCCAGAGTGGCATTTACGCAGGCAGATCTCTGTGCCAAGGGGTCATGTTACAGCCCAGTTCTCTGCTAACCATGTTACTGCATGTTTTTGTCTCACCTGTGTACCCAAGTCCAACCCATGTTACAGCTCAGAGGACAAATTCCTTGCTAGAACAGAGTTTGACCTCGTGTGTACCAGCAGTAATGACCACTATTGCAGCACGATTCCCAGGCATGTTCAGTTTTCTGTGCAGAGAGGACTGCTCACACTAACAAAGAGGGCCATCAAAGTGAGGTGTGCCCTGTAAACCTCAGGGATGGGGTGTGGGGGGGTGATAATATACCAACCCATAAATGTTTGCAATATCCTTTTAGCCAATTGCACAATTATTATTTCTTACCTATTTTACCTCCTTCTCCTTGTCCTACACTTATCTCCTGAGTTGAGGAGCACAACAAATCAGATGTTTGGGTGCCAGCAAAGCACTTGGGAGACCTGGAATCAACATCTTTGCTTGCTGCAATCCTTTGCATCTGAGTTGGGTGAACCCCTTAGGGTATGCCTGCAACAGGTGAACTAAGTGCCTGAGAAGTTCTACCTTCCTGTGGGCAACAGCCAGATAAATTAACCTGGAGAGAACATGGCATGAGTATCTCCTGATTGATTTAGAGCTGGTCTCTTGAAGAGGTTGCCTGGGTGCATGGATGGCTCAGCAACTTATTAAACAGTTGGTGAACCCCTGCAGTTAACAACCCTCATCATTAAGGTAAATCAGTGCCAACATAGGAAGTTTTAAATGAAAAACTGGCACATTAAATCACTCTATATTTCTGTCTACTCTAGTATCCTCTCTTCATCAGTGGTTGATAGCAGATGTTTAGAGAAAACTGTATGAGAAAGGCAAGCATGTAGTGTTAATTCTCTGGTGTAGTTGCCAGGCTGTGGGTTCTTGAAAGCTTTCTAGAATCTTGCTGTTTAATAGCACTCAATAGATCTCTCCACAACTTTGTAAAATCATTTTTTGAAATCTATTTTAGGCATCCATAGCACTGTTGGCAGCAAGCTCCAGAATTTAATTATGCATCTGATGAAGCGCTTCCTTTTGTTAGCTTTAAATCTGCCACCCCATAACTTTATTTTGTGCTGTTTCTTCTGCATAATCCTGCCATGTGAGCAAACTGCCCAGAATTCAACACGACTTTTCAAGCTGGTATCTCATCTATAGCTGCACACCTCTGCAACTGTTGTGGTTGTGCATATGTGTCAAGGGGAGGTGGTTTTTCACTTAACCAAGTCCATACCAATGCAAATCCCAATTTCAAATAGCATTACAATAGCTTGAATAGGTCTGACAATGTTTTAACTCTTTTCTTGGAAGTGAAAGCTTTGCCAGTGTAGAACACTGACATATGAGTGTGACCATGTTTGCTCAGAGAGCAGGTGTAGTCAAAAGAGGTTGTCTTTCAGGCACAGCTTTGTACAAACACTCTTCCAGCACTAGTGAGTTTTACCAGGGAGGTGTTTTTGCTGCGGAGATGATGTGTGTCAAGGCTGTGCTCCACACCAGCCTGTAACTCACAGGCAGAAAACAGGGCTTTGCTGCAGGACTGATGCCAGCAAGGCAGCTCACCCCCTTTGCTATCCAGACCCATACATAGTCCAAGAGAAGTCTCTGGTAATCCAGCCTCTAGGGTTAAGCCAGCCTGACAGCATGCAAAGCTGTCCCTCAAGTGATTTGAAAGTAAAAGCACAAATATCTTCATGAGGTCTAAGGATTATCCCTGCCCAATACCTGTACTAGTGGCACGAAGTTCACTAAAGGCCTGTGTCTATGATTTGCATAAAAAGCCATGTCCCCAAGACCATATCTGAAAGTCTGATAAAAGACTTGATTTTTCAGGAACCCTTGAGTTTCTATTAAAAGCAGTGAGAGAGATTGTGAGCTCATTTCAAATTCAAGTCATTTATTCAGAAGTCTAAATATGGAGTTGGACTTTTATTTTATGATATACTGGCCTTTGTCTTGGGCTGTCTTAAAGCAAACATGATAAGCTAACAACTGGCATAAAATTTTCAGTTACTTTCTAAATGTTACAGCAGCAGAGAACCAAGTAGAATTACTGAAGGGTCAAAGGCATAGATTAGAAACATCATTAAGGAATGGTAAGAATTACTGATAAGTTCTAGTGTCTTTGTTTTATTACTTCCCTATCTCAGTCAGGTCTGCAAACACACTGATTCACGTTTAATTGAACAACAGCTTCATTGTGAAACCTGCCATTCTTAGCTGCAGTATAGAAAATATCTTTAAAAACACCACCCCCGCTTTCTAACATTGTACAGACAAAGAATTACAGCTCAACTGTCATAGGATATACACTACAAGTGGCATCATCTTCCTTAAGTCTCGTTTCCTCTGTCACGTGTGATGTGACAAACAGCAGTCTGGGGACCTGCGTGCTGCATGTGCCTTTGTGTGGAAGGGCTGCCCTGCACCTGAACAGGCCCTCTCCTTCTCCCACTGTTCCCTCATGCCCCTTGTGTGTGTGCTTTGGTCACAATCAGCAACCTCCGGGCCAGTGTCCCAAAGCTGCAGTCTGGGGCAAAGCAGGAGATGCTGTGTGGAAGTGTGTAAGAGTGACCTTCTCTTTGAGTTCCCAAAGGCCTGTCCATGCCCTGGATTGTGCACAAGCAAACACGTGTCCCACTTTCCCAAGTACAAGCAGACAGTGAAGCGTGTTCTGCTTTCGTTGTCCATGGGCTACAACATTCACTAGCTATGATCAGTCGTATATATTTGATTGCTCTCATATGAATAAAAAGGATTAGCTGGTTCTGCAGAGCATTTGGCCTACATTTCACTACTTTGCTTGTGAAGCTGAGCTGGATAGGAGTGTGAAAAAAAGAGCTTGTTAAAGTCCTGGTGTTGACACAGTTATGTCAGCCAAAAAAAAAAAAATGGTCTCAATAACTCATTTCATTTTAAGGGATGTATTCCTTTGGTGCTCTTAGCTGTGGCTTTCACTGCTGTACTGGCAAGCCCTACCTCAAATACATCATGCAGTGCAGGGATGGTGGGGTACACAGTCCAGCTTGGCTGTGACTCCAGCTGTATGGTACTGGCACCTACTCAATCTAGGTAGTAGTCTGGTGTCCTTGGTGCAACTCCTGGGAGAGGTAGGCATCTATTGCAAAGTTTAGGCTTGAGGAGGACACATGAGAGGCTTTGACCTGCCTCTGATTTCAGATAGTGCATCCATGTGCTCAAGAGTGCGTTCAACTCAGCTTACTTCAATTCCAGCACACTGAGAACAGTGCTGGTGTTTGGAGGAGAGTGGATGGTCCTTTAGGTCAGAAGACAGATGCAAACATGTGCAGGATGTCCCATACTATGTAATAGATCCCTGTCTGTCTCAGACCATATGAGATTTCAAAGCTCTAGTGTCACCATAAAGTTAGCTCACCAGAGTGATCTAAATTGACATAACCAAGTTAAAAGTGACAGTTCAGTACAGATAAGCCCTTCATTTTTTAAGTTGGTTATTTACATTAGATCAGTCTGTGTGAGTCAATATCTGACCTAATAGCCCATTCCACTACCTGGGTAAGGATTTGTCTGGCTCTGTCATTTTTTTGGCATTGCTAAACTTCTCATGCAGTCAAGATTTTTAGAAGGAGGCTGGAAACTTCTCTGGACCAGTGACACCTTCCCTCCTGCTCAGGGTTTTAACCTTTAGTCATTTTATTTTTAGCCAAAATTGCTGAAAGCTCTTTCCTCACAATCTGTGCACTGTAGATTATGAAAACCTAATGAGAAAAGCTCATTTGCTCAGAAAGAATAATTCCAGCTCTGTCCTTTGGCAAATGAGAAAATTAGGCAAACTAATGCATTTGTCATAGACTCAGCTGAATATGCTGTTTCATTCAGCCTCATGTAAGGGTGCTGTAATAAGGATCTGGGCATAGGTCTCTGAGAGGTTAATAACTCCAACATTGTTTCTACAGGGCTTTTCAGAGCACTGTAGTTTTCCAGATGGAGGACTGGCATCCTGAGGAAAGATCTAGGCCCAAGGGATCCTGGCAACAGAGAAGGCAGGACGGGTGGGTATCTATAAGTGTTGCAAGAGAAAACCATGTCTACAGACCTCCATCTGAGGATTGTGCCCAGCTCTGCTGTAGACCCATGAGCTTTGGACAGATGGGTCTATGAGTTATGGTGCCAAATGCAGTGTAACTATAGTTTGATTTGTGAGTGTTGCCTCCAGTTCTCTAGTAAACATTTGTCTTGTGTGGCCAAGGCCAAGTCACTTTTTCCCATTTCTCACTTTCTGCCTTAGAAAAACGTAAGAAGAAGTGCTCTTGTCCTTAGTATTGTGTGAAGACCCAGCACTGGAAAACTGCTTTTATGTATGTTCTGAACAGTACTGATGATCCCAGAATGCGGAGATGGTCCAGCACGGTAAGTCTGGTCTGATATTTGAGACTTAAGTAAGTCTCAAATTAAGACTACAATATTTGAGAGTGAATTACCTAGCCTATAGATGCTATTCATAATTTTTCTGTCTTGCTCACTTTTATGTTTTATTCCAATGTGTATTTGAATCGCTCTGCACTGCCCAATCTCATTCTGCCATTTGGGTGAGGGAAGAGAAAAGGCTAACTTTGTGGCTTATATATGAAGAAACCTTTAAGCTGCCCACCAGATTCTCCTGTTGTCTCCTGTGGAGTGCCTGAGGCTCGGATCACCCTGGAAAGCTTGCAGGCTTTGGTATTCTTGTTCCAGCTGCTTTGCTGGCATATTGAGGTAGACAAATGGACTCACTCTATGTCCTCAAGAACATAGACATAGCAGTGACAATAAGAGAGAGGTATCTGAGGTTAGGAGAAATTTGCATTCATGCTGGTGTCATAATCTCAGGCTCCTGGAAAGGTAAGGGGGTTTCCCCTCTTTTTTTTTAAAAAAAAAATGCTATAGTCCAAAGCTGCATCCCCAAGAAAGCAATGACTATGGTTTTGCACAGAAAGGCATGTCTGTCAGAGGTAAAAAAGATTATAAAAAAGTAGTTTTCTAAAAGGAAAAATGGTTTTAATGGAAAACATGTATCCAACAAAATGCCTGGAAAATTTGACTGCAGCGAATTTCTGACTTTATGTTTCAGTCAAAGATAAACTATCAGGCTGACTGAAGAAGTAATGGAATGAAATTATACTGTCTGTGTTATGCTGGAAGGGCAGAATAAATGATCCCTAGGCTGCAGTCTCAAAGGAGCATGGCATTTTCATGAATTTTCTACACAGTGTTGCTTGGAGCCAGACAAGACACCAGCTAGCTCACTCTTCCCATCTTGCCTCTGCTGTTTGGGTCTGTTACAAAGCCTGATCTGTAAGGGGCAGAAAAAGAGTGCAGTGGGGCTAGATCTGCAAAAAGCATTTCCAGCAGTTCTAGAATGACAGTGGAGAGAAAAGCTTCTTACCTGAATACCCGTGTATGTCTGGCCTCCCACAGTTCTGCACTTCTGGCACTTCTTTTGGATTATCCCAAACAAGTTCCTTCTCTCTCTTGAATGGCTTCTTTACAATGGAAAATGGAGGGAAAAGTCATCTAGGCATGGGAAGCATGGATTTCAAATAGGTGAGTCATCTGCATTAAAGTGGACACTTTTACTAGGAATAATGGTGGGCTAAATTAAACATTCTTCTGAAGTTAAAATGCCCACATGCAGCTTTAATGTGATGTAATTGAGTTTTTAAAAGTTTCCTTAGCTTGCAAAGTTCATTCAAATTAGGTTTCTGGAGTATCTCCATGTAGGTAAACCCATAGTTTTTCCCTCTGATGAAACGGGGACTTCAGTACCTTAGAAAAGTGATGCTGCCAGACTCAGTTCACTAATACCTAGAAAGCACTTTGTTCTGTGGGAGGCAGGGGGTCAAACATGTGTAGTTCTCTCCTGTGAGTGCAGCAGACACAGGGTTTGGGCAGCTGCACGTGGCTCTGTGCGAGGCTCCCAGCTGCAGCCCTCTCCCAGACACAGTGCTGTCACCTGCATGGAGCCATAACCAAGGTGCCAAAACACTGGTTCTGCTCTTTCTTCTGCCACTAGCTTTCCATGTCCTGTATGTACCTACCAGCAAGAAATGGGGCCGTAACAATGTATATGCATTTCCTCTTCAATGTGCTTTGAAGTCAACAGGAGAGAGGGGGATTTGCAGGCTTCTTTTGAGTGCCTGATGTGGGTGACTTTGCTGTGCCATTTCATTATGGGAACTCAACTGCAGCAGATTTCTGGAAACCTGATCCCTGAGATAAACATGGAAGAACTGAAGCAGCAGTATCTGTCCAGTGCTTCAGACTGTCAGTTCAGAGACAGGTCAAAGCCTCCATGACCTGAAGAGGGCTGTCAGTATAAGGACAGCTGCTCTCAGTCATATGCCTGGCACCCAGTGGACCTAAGTGGAGGCAAAAGTTACATTAAACAGCCACACTGCTTTCCAAGTCACATGAGACCTACTGACATGCATTTTCTAAGAGACTAATGATATTTTAAGTCTTTGAGTAAACTATTTGCTTTACCTTTATAACAGGATAATCATCCCATTGCCTGTCATGGGAATCAAGCCACTGATCACCACCCCGGTAACCAAAAACATTCTCCTGGAGAATAAAATACACATCTTTATCATTAAATTCTGCCTCATCAATAGTGCTGGGAAAGATTCTCTTACAAAGGTATCAGGTTTAAGAGAGCAGCCATCTTAAAAACCATGCCAGCCTCTTTCTAGAGGGCATTTTGAATACAATATAGACCAGGACCTTTGCTCTCCAATCCATTAGGCAATTAATTAGTGCTTATAAATTAAGTATGTGCCTAGAAGAATGTGTCTTTTTATGTGGCAAGCCTCATGCAACAAGGACAGACTGTGAGTCAGTGAGGCACCACAGGTGACATGGAGGCCACCTCAGGTGGTCATTTCAGCTGAAACATGAGAGGCAACTCGCATGGGCTAGGAGGCTGCGTCTGAAGAAGGAGCTCAGGGTCAAAGACTCGGAGCTCTTTATGTACTCTTATAGGCTAGTATGTTGTCTGGTGGTGATGACATGTGGGTGACTGCTTAAACACCACCATGACAGTAAGATAGGTACCTCACTCGTCAGGCAAACTACCACGTATCCACTGAAGTTTATGGTTCACTTGTAACTGCACACCCCATGGGGAGGCTGCTCTGTGGAGCCCCTGAGGGCAAGACCAGGGACAGCTTTCAACCATCTTTTTAAACCATGACGAAACACACCTATGGATAGGCCAGTGCAGGCTCCAGCTGTGCACTGGCCTCACCTCTGTGCAGTTGTTGGCCTCTAAAGCTCACTCGGGTGAACTTGCAGAGGCTGCAGTCACAGCACCAAGCTGGAGGGTGAGGTGCAATGTGCCGGATACAAACTGCTTCTCCAAAGTGAGACATAGATTAGATGGGGACTACGCCCAGTTTACTTAGCTGTCAGTGTACTGCCTGGCCTGGGAAATCCCTAGGTGGGGGGCTACTGGCACCTGGGAGGTCGCATTGGTCACTTGCCCTCTTCTTAGGCTCTTTTTCTAAATATTTGGTACTGACCACAGCTGGAGAAGATGCACTGGATTAAATGGACCTTTGGCATGTTCCAGGTGTTGCCAGTCTTATGTTCTTACGGTCACCAAAACTGGCTTATAATAAAACTGGTCAGCTAAGACCATTTTGATATTGAATGTTCATTTGTGAAGTGCTTAGAATATCAGGCAATAGTAGCTAATCTTTGATTACCAGTAGGGACTGCTTTTTCAAAAGAAAATAAGGGTGGGGAGAAAAAGGAATTTCTGTTCAGTTCCTGGTCCTGGTTGCCTGGTGAATTTTTTTAACACGCAGAAGAACAGATTTGCATGTTGGTATTTTGGGGATGTTTCCCATGAGAAAAAAAGTGCAACTCAAAACTCTAGATGACTTGGGTGTCTTGTCATGATTATATCCTCCAAGGGTTTGTGTTTTTCAGCTGATAAATAGGGTTTAAATAACAGAAAAAACCAGTACTGCCTCATGTAAATGACAGCAGCATTGCCACATGCTACCTGTTGCATTGTTCATGCGGACATGATGATTTGCTGATGGCGTTCACTTCCCTGTGCCCGGCACTTGTGTCCTATTCAGCCAGAATTGAGATTTTCTGAGAAATGCCTGATCAATCTGTGGACACCAGTGACACAAGTGCCCAGCTCCCATCATGCTGTTACAGAATGCATTCATTTTGACACAGGTCTGCTACAAATGACCATGTCAAATGTATCCTGGATATCTGAGCACAAAAGCAAAGCAGGTTTTCCAAGGTACACAAGCATCTAAAAGCACAAAATGAGGTTCATCCAACTTTTCAAGTCATTCACACAGGTCAGGTTCTTAGCTCCTACTGATTACAATAAAGAATTATATGAGAATTATAATGAGAAAAGTGCTTTTTGAACACCTGTTAGATGTGTGTCTGCCTCCTTTGGCCTGTATGTGAATGCCTCACAGCTGTGTAATCTGCTCCACTTCATGGGACTGGTTAAAAGAGGAAAGGGAATTTCAGACTCCAGCATGGTTACCACAGCACCACATTTACATCAGGGGAATGAAGACAGGCAGTTTTCATCACAGCTGCACGATGTCTTTTGTCATGATAACTAGATATTCAGGAACGTAGAGAGATTCTCCAGTGAAAATGTGTTTGGTTTTTACCTGTTATGTGTCACTGTGTTGCAGGTGATGGTGCAGTGTTGGTCATCCCAGGATCTGTCACAGTGCAACCAGACAACCCAAAGCAAAGCAAAGTCCACCAAGAAGCCCACAGTGGGCAGCAGGCTTTTCTGTTTACAGAGACATCTACCTTCAATTGGTAAGAACTTTTAGTGCAAACAATGCTGGAGTAATCTTTAAAATTATCACATACATCTGTGAGTTGTTTTAGGTAAAGGACCTCCCATGAGGATAAGGAGAAAGGCTTCTGACTAGCATTGTAAATCATCTAGCATCCCACTGATGTTTAGGAACAAGTCGAACCTTAACTTACTATTCCCATTGCCAGCTCCTGTGTGGTGCTGCTTAGATAAGTCTTGCTCCTGATGGCTAAAGATAGAAATGTTTTTCCACTCTGATTTTGTTTTTAATCTCCATTAGAGCAGACCTCAAAATAGTTTTGGAGTTTATTTATTTCTTGTTCTTTGACTGGGTTTCATGCTGGATGTCCCAGGCTGGCTGGTGCTGTAGACAGCAGAGCTCTAACTGGAGCAGACAAGCAGGCTGGTGCCGAAATAGAACCTCCATCAGAAACCCTGCATGGACTTTATGGCTAGGACTGAGTGGAGAGTGAAGCCTCACGATCTTACTGCCAAGACAGAACTAATGGCAGCCTGTTTTACTGGTGCACTGTGCTGCTATCTCCAGTAGGAGCTGAATGGGGACCATTTTGTTTGGACCAGCAGGGATGAAGCCGTATCAGTCCTGCAGAATTTTGGCTGAGTTCACATAGCTGCCTAAGTTTGGCGGCTGCATACCAGGAAGCTTGTTGCTGCTGCAGTAAGGGCTCTGGGTGCCCATTGCCACAAAACATGTGCTGCTCTTGCTAGCATCATAGCTAGTTCCTGTGTAATGCTGCTTCCCTGTGTGGTGATCACTTCCAGGTGTACCAATGAGAACAGGGTGGATTTCATGTAAGAAAGTGTTTTCATATTATTTTCTGTGTTTTTCCTGCATCAGCCTGAAAGAGAAATTCTGGCGATATGATTTGACTTCTGCTGCCTTCACAAGTTGCTTTTGCCTCCATGTGTTGCCTCCGGTGTTGATAGCTGGCAGGTTTCACTGTGGCGTCCAACAGAATTCTATACCATCCACTTGAAGTATTCATCCCAGTTATCAAACATCACGCACACAGCATGTTGTCTCTGTTGCATCTCCCTTTTCTGTCTCCAACTGCCAGCCAGTCCACCCCAGAAACCTTCCCTTGTTCTACTCATAGTCACCAGTTCAACATGAAGTGAATCTTTTTTCTATCACTGAGCATATAGGCTTTCTCCTGCCAGGGCTGGTCAGAAGCCTTCACCAACTGGTCATTGAGGCAGGGAAAAATGGTTCAGCTCATGTAGGTTAAACCAAATCAGGATTGAAATGATTTATTGATTTATTAAGGATAATCCATGAACTATACATTTAGGATCTATGGCAGCAATACAGCAGTTCAACCACAAGGTTAGACACTTAGAAAACACTAATAAATTCCTTCAAGTTCCTAAACACATTTTTCTAACTAATCCCCAGACACGCAGGTACCAATCCCTCTGTCAGTGGCATGGGGGCCACTTCTGGGAGCACAGGTCCTGCCGCTTATGACCTGCTCATGCTGGAGTTGTGGCCATTCCAGCTCTAGGGCCACTCCAACTCCACGCTACTCCCTACAATCAGCTAATGCACCTGCTGTGAGAAGGCATGCACACCCTCCCAAAGTGTGAATCCCTCCATGCTGCACCCCACAGGGTCATGCCACATGTTGGTGCCGGTGCTGGAGCTTCTGCATCTGATCTCAACAGAGGCTGTGATGTGCCAGACTGGCTTTTGACAGTCTGGGGCCTCTCCCTGCTCCATTACCATTTTCTATGTTTCTTTTATACAGCCTTTCAGACCAACTCATTCTTTGTCTCAGAATTGTCTTTGTCTTTCCCTGGTTACTGTTTAATACAGCTGACAGTTGCCATCCTGTTTAGCATGATCAGCTAAGGCCTGGTGATTGTTTCCCTCTTCCATAAGATCAGTTTGGGGCAAATGCCCTCTCAGACACTTTTGGGTTTTCCATCTGTACATGCTGTTTACAGTCACTTATCTATCTTATCAGCTGTTATCTTCCACAACATTTTGCCAAGTGTGAGCTGTGCAGGCACTCCCACACAACTATCAAACTGATATTAGAGAAAAGAATAGTGGCCCCATATCTGGATTTGGGGGGAGGCTATTTTCTACATAAATTTACTTTCTCAGTGCCTACCAGTTCATGAATTTTTGAACTAAGTTACCTCAGCTTGCATAGCTATATACAATTCAATATAATACAATCTGTTCAATTGTAATCATTGTGCTCAGAGGACCACAGCATAAAAGTCTAATCCCTAATGACCCCACATCTGTAAGGGGGACAAGGAGAGAAAGGAAGACTTGAAAGCTACTTTTGTCATACTGAGTTCTGGGAGACTCTGCTTATAGAGTGTTAAATTGTGTAGCAGCCACTGAGTGGGCTTTCTTTCTCCTGAGCCTCCCCAGGCAGAAAGTTGGAGGACAATCCTAAAGCTCTCAAGAGTCACACCTCTCCCCTTCAAGGCCTCTTGCAGCTCCCAGAGAAGTATAAAATGCCCATTCGACACCAGGTGTCTTGATTGTGGTCTGCAGGGGCTGAGGCAGCTCTCATCGCCTGTTTTTTCCTCACCTGTTGTGTGTGATGCAGGCTTGGTGCCAAGCTCTTGCCCAGCTGCCCTTTTCCAGCTCCTGGGCATGCCAGCCCAAGGAGCCCCAGTGGCAGTGTTTGCAGTGGCAGCCCACGAATAGTAACTTTCTGAGGCCATTTCACACACTTCTCTCACCTTATGATTAGCACTCGGTCCTGCAGTCTGTGAGAGGCTCCCCACCCTGGCATGCCTTCTCCTTCTGCTTCAGATCACAGCATCATCCACAGCCACCATCAGAGATGTTTCTAGATCACACATTACCCAGAGTTCCTGTATGTGACCGCCAGCAGCACAATCTCATTTCCCTCCAAATGGCACTAATGGGCAGAATAGACACCAAGCCACACAAATCGTTACTTTGTTTTGCTCTGCGCTGGGCACTACTTTTTTGCTGCTACATTAGGAGTAATTGTTCACCCTCCTGCTCCATAGTGAGACACCCTTCCTTGCCCTAAGTCCTTTCTCCCAGTCCCTCAAGGCAGGAGACCCAAAGGAAGCAGGAATCTCATTGATGGCTATGCCCAAACCCACTGGAGAAAATCAGGGTTCTCTTCACATGCTAACTGCTCAAGGCAGTGAAACAAACCCTTAGCAACTTCTATCTTGTAGATTGTTCCTTCCTAGGTGCCGGTGCACAGCTTTCCCCAGCCCCATCCTTCATCCTGCAGCTAATCTCTTGGACATACATTGCTTTGCACATTTTGTTCTTGGCAGTTTCCAAAGTTGCCTCAGGCCCTTATCACCTTAAAAGATCAGATCATATACTAGTGGCCTTAGAGACGGCCTGATTGATATCTGCACAGTCAAACAAACAGTAAATTTGAATAAAATTTGGCACCTTGCTGCCTATTAGTTCTGCTGATTCTGAGAGGATAATTCAGAGACATCAAGTAAAGTGTGTGTACTGAGCACGCATGGGACAGAATTTTTGGCTGTATGAAAGAGTTTGTAGGGATGGTGTGCAACCCTCATGGAGGACCTTTTGCCCATTCCAGATCCTGCACACCCCAGCCTGTGCAGTCATGAGGATTTGGTATCACTGGACACTGCCAATCCAACAGGACTTCTCTGTGTATTTATACAGAAACACAGATGCTTGCAGGAAGAGGAGAGAGTTTCACGGTGATCCTTGAACAAACACTGATGAAGCCAGGAGCTCCTGCAGCTCAGCTTCCACCAGCACCACTAGAGTTTGTAGTGAAGGTGTGTGTGTGCTCAGAGGAAGATCATGTTTCTGGGTGGCCATTTACAGTGTAATTGTGATACAGTTATTTAGATACTCTCTAGTTGCTTTCTCCAAACTCATTCTCTGCAGTCATAGGAAATAATGCCGTGGAAGAGTGTATTCTTGTTCAAATCTTCCCTGATTTTAGTATCACCATGAGCCTCCCTGAATATCCCATCCCTGTTTTATTTTGGATGACCCCCTTTCTCAGAGAGAAGGTAAGTAGGAGAGGGCTGCACCAACTGCTGCTGTTGCATGTGCCTTGAACTAACTCGTGGTACTTTCCTCTGCAGACCAGACGAACTGGGTCCTGGCCCGTGGATAACATGAGACACAGCATTCAAAGGCAGGCTATCTGGTGAGTAGATTTGATGCTTGGGTGACACCACCACACACCTATACATAATTCCCAAACCGCTGCCCTCTGTAGAGTAGTATACCTGGGCTGTAAATTGCTCCCAGGGCATTAGAAGGAGAATTGGTTCAGCTCCCCAGTGGCCAATGCAGACTGGGCATCCCAGCAGCTGAGAAAAACAGACTAGTTGGTGAAAGCAGCAACTGTGCTAAGGTCTGGGGAGTTAAAAATGGGTATTTTTTGCTTCAGCAGTGCTCATCTATTTATTGGCTTGATTGTAATCACAGCTGCCTTAACTTGTAACTGATACTCTCCTCCCTGCAGCGTAGATGATGTTCGCTTGGGTATCAGATACTGCTGTCTGTGTTTGCTTTTGTTATCACCCACCATCAGCAGGTCTCTTTAAAAGACCAGCTCTGACCAGACACCAAGGAGAAAAGAGGGATTTGAGTTATCCTCTCCCCTGTGGCTGACCAGCTCCTTCCCACTGCATAAACACCACTGAGAGCTGATGCTTCTAACCCAGGATGCAAATCCCTGTGGCATACCTAGTTCCCTTTGATCATGCATAATGTATCATGGAGCATTCAGCAAAGCAGACGCTCCCAATTAAATACAGCCTTCTAGGCACACATCCTCTCTGTGCCTCTAACCCACAAGCCTTCGTGGCTTTGAGAAGTCTGGTCGTATGCCTGAAGCTAAGGAGGCCGTGCTCAAACACTGCCATGAGTGGTGGCGTGCCCTTGAGGGTATCTGGCCTGTCTGGACCTAGTGTGGGTGCAGTAATTTAAGGCTGACAGACTAAAAAAACACATTTCAGTTGCTTCAGGGACTGGTTCTGGTTTGTAGCCATGGATCACTTGGAGAAGGGTCCTGCAGATTATGACTTGTCCCCTGACTGCTAGTTTTAATGGCTTAGGGAGGGTAGGAGACAATGGTGGCCACTTCTGGAGACCTGAGAAGAACATGCTGAGGTTTGCTGGGTGGCAGGGTGGTGGTCAATTCCAGGCTAGGTCATTCTTGCAGGTAACCTCCAGAACATGCACCTGATAGGTGGTACCAAGGAATAGCCCATCTTATACGCATTCAGCGCAATTCCCAGATCTCAAAAAAAAAGGAGGATGGAGTTAAAGTATCAGTAGCTTAAGGGCAAGAAAATATATGGAATATAATGTTGCAACCCAAAAGGAAATTCAGAGGTAAATCCAAGTATGCTTGGATATCCAGATGTAATTTAACTGTCTTGTAACGGTACCATGGGATCAAGGCAACGTAGTTAATTGTGATCGCAGAGGTGTCCCTGCAGAGAAACCCCAACTCCCTGCGGGCCGGGCCGAGGGTGCAGCAGTGGCGTTTGTGCAGCGCCCTGAAGGTCACCCCGCAAGGGCGGCTGCGGCTGTCGCGTGTGTGAGTCGCGTCTCCCGCCTCCCGGTACAGGGGACGGGCAGGTCCCGCCGCTCCCGGGGAGCCCCTGCCCGGGCGCCCCTCGCGGCAGATGCTCCCAGCGCACGGGCGGCGGAGCGGGGCCGGGAGCGGAGCATTGTTTGCGTTCGATATTCCGCAGCCGCGCTACACGTGAGCCCGGCGGAGCGTGGCGGGGCCGGCGGCTCGTTTTCGGAGCCGCCAGGAGCAGGAGGAGGAGCAGGAGGAGAGGAGGGAGTGAGGCGATGCTCAGCAGCGCCCGGACGATCAGCGCTGCCGCGCGGAGCCGGGACCCGCAGGGAGCGGGAGGGGCGGGAACACCGGGAACACGCGCGCTCAGGTGTGCGGGCGGGCGCGCGCGCTCACACACGCGCGTGCACCCACGGCCGGGCGAGGGGCGCGCGCCCGTGTCCCCCGAGGGCGCGCACCCACGGGCACACGCACGGACACGCGCACCCACGGGCACACACGGGCACACATGGGCACACAGACGGGCGCACACACCCTCCCCCCCCGCCGCAACCCGGCCCGGCGGGTCGGAGCTCGGGTGCGCGGCGGGGCAGCCGGCACCGACCAACGCCGACGGTGCCGGTGGCGGTGCCGCAGAACTCCCCGCCCCCTTCCGCCCCGCCGCCGCTCCCGCCGCCGCCGCGCCCCCAGCGCGCCCCGCCCGGCCCCGGGGCCCGCCCCACCCGCGGCAGACCCCTCCTCCGGACCATCGGCGGGCCGGCATTGGCGGGGCCGCGGGCGGGGCGGAGCCCGCGGTGTATATGAAGGGGCGCGGCGCGGGGAGCGCGGCTGCTCCGTGCCCCGTGCGCTCCGCCGCGCTTCCCCCCCACCGCTCTCGCGTCCCCCCGGCCGCTCCCCTGCTCTGCCCCTCCGGGCCCGCGCCGCCGGGGCGGGCGCACCCACCCGCACCTTCCTGGTGCCGCGGAGCCCGGCCGGGCCCTGCCCTCTCCGCCCCCCGAGGGCTGTAGACCTCTCCACGCCGCTCGCCCGCCCCGCCGCTCGCCATGGCCCGCGGGAAGGCCAAGGACGCCGACGGCAACTGGAAGAAATTCATCTGGAACTCGGAAAAGAAGGAGCTTCTGGGCCGCACCGGGGGCAGCTGGTGTGAGTGCGGGGCCGGGGGGCGGCGATGCGGCGGGCGCTGCAGCACGGCCCCGGCGCTCCGCCTCCGCCGGCTGCGGCGGGGCTGCGGCCGGGGCGGGGGGGGCTGGGGACGGGGCGTCCCCGTGGGGCGAGGGAGGGAGGGAGGGACGGGGTCCCCTCGCCTGCTCCCCTCGCCTGCTCCCCTCGGTGCCCGGTGGGGCCACGTGGGGGCCGGCGGGCGCTGCCCCAGGAGTGCGGCTCCAGGTGGGGCCGGGGGTGAGGCAGGGTCGGGCCGACCTTGTCCGAGGGCGCCTCGTCCTTGGGTCTCCTTCCTTTCCCGGCGGCTGGCCCGGCCCGGGAGCATCGCCGTCGGGGGAACCTGACCTCCCAGCCCTCATCTGCTTTAGACCGCACAGTGGCTTTTTCTTTTTTCTTTTTTTTTTGTATTTTCTCTGGATAAATGAAACTAAGGGAGTTTTACTCCGCCGAGAGATAGCAGTTGACTTTTAATGTCTCCGCAAGAAGGAAATGGCTCTATGTGCATTCCTGATAACATGCTCATGATGTATTCCCTGGGTGCTGTACAAATACCATTTAGACTAAAGAGGCTTTTAACAATTTCTTTATGCAAATAGACAGTCTTCCAGTTGCTGCCAACCACAGCTGCTGTTGCCACCCTTGCGATGTTGAATTCAGCTCCTGTTGTAATGGATCAGCCGGAGATGCCATATTCAGAGCCGCCAGCTCCGGCGGACAGACTAGAGCAGGCATCTGCCGTATCTTTACGTGAGCAGAATTGGGTTGTGGGTGCGCATGGAGAGGTATTTTCTGCTCCTGAGGCACCAGGCAACTGCGCAGTGCTTCAAACGCGGAGGCTGAACCAGGTCCTTCTCCCAGAGTGCCCGTACCTCTCCGCCTAGGACTGATTTGCATTTGCTGAGTCGATGTGCAGGCTGATGATCAGATTCTTCTGTTATAAGCCTACCTGTTGCAGGAGGCTTTCTCATTCAACCCTGTGGTGCTCGATTCTTAGACCCACTGCGTTTTTTCTGAGACCTTGGAGTGGTTTTGACCTTTAAGGTGTCTTTGGCGTTTAGAGCATCCTGGCTGGAAACCTGATTAAATAAGCTACCTCCCAGCGTTTACCTTTTGATGTTACAAAACTCAAAGGCATTACGCTGCAGACAACAGAATTAGTGTTTGGTTTGTTACAACAGCACCTCCTATGACCGTGCTCTGGAAAAAATTTCCACACGTCCCTGACGTCACGGCCATTTGCTTTACGCTGCCTGGATACCAAAGAGTGCTTTAACTCCTGGAGCACCACGTTACTTCACCCAGCTCTGCCCTTCAGCTCTGGCTGCCTCCTCTGCCTCTGGTGCACAAGAGGAAGACAAGAGGATGGAGTGCCTTTCTGACAGTGTCCCTCAGCCTCTGTGTCGCTGGCTGTCCCTCTTGCTTGCCTGTCTTTCATAGACTTTAAACGACCAGAACAGCCAGCTTTCATTGTGAGGCTTCTCCAGTGAGGTAGTGTTTTTGTTTTTTTTTTATGATGGGGCTGGGGAGTGAGGAGGAATACTTCCACCTACTGTGTCCTCCCCTTCCCTTGTCGCTCATCACTTCAGATTCCTCAAATAAACCACGTCTGTTTTGTTTGTAACTAGATGAGGACAGTTTGAGATCAAGCAAGCTTGCTCTCAAGTACTCTTTGGCCTCTGCTTTTTTCTGCAGCCTGATTAGCATATAGTTGCTTGGCATGGGCTGGTTTATCCTTGTAGGCAGCCTGGTGATGTGTAGTATGGCACATTACTGTGCAGTTAAGCAGTTGAGATAATCCTTGTAAACTGGTAACTGATACCTAGAGTCTGAGCCATCCTGCATCTCCAGGAGTCTCTTCTCCGCATTCTTCCTACCCTCTGCCCCCCCGCCCCAAGATTGTTCTAGACATTCCCTTTAGACCGAAACTATATCCAATCTTTAATTATTATGTAATTCACTCTTTAATTGGTGTGACCAGTGCCAGAGTGCCTTTGTAGGCACACAAGGCTGGTTAATCTGCAGTACTGTGACATGTTATGAGTACTTTCCTACGTTTGAGGTGAAGTACTGCAGCTAATTTGGGCCTGAATTCTGTTCCTGTTGTCTTTATTGGAGGTGATAGCTTGAATTACTAGGAGAGATCAGGCTTTACAATTGCTTGTAAACTTGAATGAAACATTTACTGTTACTGCTCCCAAAAATAGCTTTGAACCCCAAGCACACCCTTGATATGGCCTTTTGCTCTTGGGCACTTGCATCACTGACAGTCTGTCAGCTGCAAGAGACTGCTACGGTAGTTCTGGGTCAGCCAAGGATCCTTGAAAATATGAGGGAATGTGGTTTAGGCTTTTATAATCCCAAATCCTGACTCATGAATTTCTAAATTTTCAGGGGCTCATGCTTTCTGCGCCCTAAAAAACTGGAGTGATTTACATTTCCTGTCTGCATCAGGGCATAATCTCACTGTTACCTACATGCCTTTTGAACATCTGAATTCAGTGTGCTGGCTCTTCCTTGCTAGTGGCAAAGGTGGGAAATTCTGTCCTGAAACATGACTGCTGTGAGGGCTCGATTTGATTTCTCTTTCTGTTTGTTTTCTCTTGCAGTTAAGATCCTCCTCTTCTATGTCATCTTCTACGGTTGCCTGGCAGGTATATTCATTGGGACCATCCAAGTGATGTTGCTCACTGTCAGTGAATTTGAGCCCAAATACCAGGATCGAGTGGCACCTCCAGGTAACAAAATAGGAGGCCTGTGTTTGACTTGGTGCAAGCTGTTCTGGGGAGGCGGGGTTGGTTACTCACCTCAGGAAGGAGGATGAAATAAGCATGTCATTGCTGCAACACATATTTGTAGGGGGTGGGTATGTTCTCAGCCTTCTGTGTTAGCAGTACTGGGGCTTGAAGGCAATCCTGCTAGAATGAAAGGTTGCATCACATGAAAGATGTCTCCTCTCTGAGAGGTGCTTAAACTTGGTTTGCTTTTCCCTTCCCCTGTGCCAAAGTGATGGAGTGAGGCTAAGAAGGTTCCCTTTTGGGAACTGGCTGTATGAGGAAGCTAAGTTCGGTTTTTCTTTCTTCATAGCTACTCTGTTCACATGGGTAAGTGAAGGGGACAAAGGTAAAATGTTGGGTTTTTTTGGTGGAACTGGCATGCGCAAGGAGAAAGAGGACAATCCCAGTTCTGGGTGTGCTTAGTATTCTCCAACACTGAACTACAGTGTGTGATCTAGAGGTGGGGGTAGCCTCCACTAGCGGGTATTTCAGTTGACTGTGTTGTGGGAGGTTAAAGGTGGGTCTTTTAGCTGCCAAAATATATGACCTGTCTTTACGTAGACAAAAGAAATCTCTGCTCAAAATCAAAATGATGGCCTTAGCAGTGTCTGTGGCCAGCCTGCCCCGGGTGGGGGCAAATGGAGCGCGTAGGCCTTGCCGCAGGTTCCCTGCTCCGCCTGTCCAGGCTGTGCTGCGCTATCCGATCCCCGCCGCAGCCAGCCCAGCGGCGGCTCAGAGCGCGGGGGGGAGCTGCGCAACTGCTGCTTTCCCACATTACAAATGACCTTGAGGCTGCTTGGCACTGGGGTTCCTAACGATCCGTCTCCAGTTGCTCTGTAAAACAGTTCAGAAGCTTTTAATAACAGTGGTATTTAAGTGACAATTGTGAGGCTGATGGCTTGTAGCTACAGAAGTTGGCTCTGGTGCTGCACCGTGTCTTACAGCCCTGCCGTCTGCAGTGTTGTGAATCTCTGCCCTAAACGCGGGGAATGAATGTCGCCATCACCAAATGGTGTTATATCTCAGCAAAGGATCATCTTTTGCAAATAAATGCTTTTCCACCAGCACTTTTTAAAGACAGAACAGAGACTGGAACTACTGTGTGGCACTTCTTCATGTACCACCATGGCTGGGGTAAATGCTGCCTTAAGCACTGAAAGTGGTCTTTTCATCTCTAGTGGGCCCTGACATTTGCAGGAAAGACTGTCACTGATACTGCCCAGAGCCATTAGCTGCATCTGAAAAGCCAGCATGGCTAATGGTGGGGTAGTTGTTACTTAATAACGTATTTTTTCCCCAGCTGAAGTCCAGTGGTCTCACCAGACATGAAATAATTAGCAAAGAAGCCCATGGATCTTGGGTCTCATTCAGATAGACCTGCTGTTTAGCCAGATGTCACATAATTATTCATTCTAGATAAACTGTTTGCTTTCTGTGAAATAGCAGTTTACAATTCCAATTTCAAAGCAACTCTGGTAAAATTTCTGTGAAAGACTTCAGCCTGCAGAGGATTTTTATTCATCTCTTAATTGCATACTGCACCAGTTTTTCTGGGGCTTTTTTTTTTTTTCTAAACAAAGAAAAGGAATTGAATTTCAAGACGCTCTTGTAGCGTGTACTGCAGGAATCAAAATGGAGGAACAATGAAAAGGTTGTTGGGGATCTTTCGTAATAGGCTTTTAGGACATGTACTGAAATCAAGGAGAATGAAATCCAGCTCCCTAAATATATGACATTGGGCAGCCAGTAAACAAGGGCTTTGAACCAAGCTGCAATGTCACATGCATACAACTTCAAGGAAATAATTATTAGATTAATAGCGCTGGGCCCTTTTGCAGGGCATCATGCGACAGCTTCTTCTACAGATGTGGACAAGCTGGGTGTAAGGCATGGTGCAGGCTAGGTCTTTATGTCCAGTATGTTCCTTGTCCTGTAGCACAGCAGCCATTAGACCACAAGTCAAAAATAGCCCTTTGATGTAGGCTTTCAGAGAAATGGACACGGTAGCGAGTTGCTGCACTGCTGTCTTTGGGAGGTCAGCAATGCCTATATTCCCCTGCTGTGCAGGATTCTCCCCTGTGCTGCAAGCACAACTGCTGCTCTGACAATGAACACACATGTGACCGGGTTCACTGCTGCACTTGGTGAGCACCAAACTTGAATTTTTTGTGATCTAAGACATCTGCAGATGATTAACTGTATGAAATAGGATGTTGTGCAATTCTAATTCCTAGTTCTTGTGGGAAAATTTGCAAGCCGAGTAAGTATATTGGCAGCTTGATAAAGCCCTGGATTTTCTAGGAAGCAGAAAACCTGGATTTATTCTTGTTAGAGTGCTCTGTCCTTCTTAGGCAAGTCCTTGTTGTGTCAGCCCAGAATATCTGAGAAAGGGGAAACTACCCTTCAGGGTTTGCAGGAAAAAATGCTGTAGGGGCTGCTAGAATATCATTCTTGTTCTGAAATACAACAGATTTCATAACAGCAACAGAACCTACAGGGTGTTTTATTGAGTTATTGACATGGGTATAACATTGAAAGCCATAAAGTGCTATTTTTGTAGCCAAGTGTCATTAATATGGTAATTGGTTTCTGCATTGAACGCAACAGGAATGTTATGCAGGGCTTCAGGGCAAGCTGAGTATTGTACCTTTCCATTATACTATTTTTTTTCCTTCTTTTGTCTTGCGGTGGGGGAAGGGATGGTGCAGTTCACCTTGTCCAGCCCTGCCACTACGACAGCCCCACCTCCCAGTTCCACGTGTGCTGCAGGCTCGGACTCTGCTTTAAGCACAGAGGACTTACCCTGCTAATAGGGAAGGATGAGGATATTGCCTCTTAAACAGTGTACTGAGTGTTTGAAAAATAATCCTCCTCTCCTTCCCCATCCCAATATAAATTGGGCTGTGCATCCTGCCATCTTGTGGCGTGCATCCTGTGGAACAGCATCTGGTTATCCCATCACTGGGGCTGGCATAGGGGACAGAGCTCACTGCTGCCTGAGGCACTTTGTAAGTGGTGGCTGGAAGGAAGAATCCCTGCTCCTGCCAGGGGATTTCAGGTGTCCCTGCTTCAAGTGTTGCCTGGGCAGTGAGTGCATCTAGGAAAAGGCTGCTCTGGTACATGTCCCCCACTTGGTTTATTTAGCCTGGAGAGCAGCAGGGAGGCGGCAGGAAGGCCTCAAAGGAGCATGTGCTCCCTCCTGTGAAGTTGCACTTCTTTGCCTCTATCTCTTCTTGTCTCAGCACCTATGCTTGGAAAAATATGAATCTCAACTCCAGGATGTTACTATCAAGCAGGTTTTGCTGCATTTATAGAACACTTGCACCTGCTTTTTGCACTTTGGGAATGAAGTGGAGTGTGACTGGAAGCTTGGAAGGACATTGCTTGGTATGGAGGCTTTTAAAATCTATCCTCATTTAGTGAGCTGGTGGGGGGAGGTGGGGGTGTAGTAATCACTCAATTTGTCATCTGTGTCATCCGAGGAGTGTTCAGACTCATTCTGAACCAAGATTACATGGTACTTAGAAATGACCATTGTATCATGAAGCAAAAAAGGTTACTATGGACTTATACAACCATTCCTAATAACAAGCCTGACTTCCCACTATTAGTTTGTTTCTCTTCACCCTCAGGACACATTCACCTGAAGTCTTACTCTTACAGCTTAAAATGTTAAAATTTATGTGAAGAACTGTTTTTTAAAGGAACTTGAATAAAGGTGATTTTAATCTGCAACAGTGTTCTGGAACTGTAGCTGAAAAAAAAAAAAGACTTTACATGGGTTTTTTTTGGTGTTTCATATCCTTGTACAGAAAGTCAACAGAAAGTGGTGTCCATTACCAAGTCAAGGCATCACTCATCATTTATGTGGACAGTGTCAGTCAAGTGAAGATGGGAATCATATTTCCCAGCAAAAAAACTCTTAAGAGCCAATTGCAGCAATTTTCTAGTTTGTCAGTATTTTAGCAATAAGTGGATTCTTTCCTGTGGGAGGAAGAGCATCACCACATGTGACACCACTGTGCGCATCTCTGTGGTAATAACATGAGACGTGGAACTGTGTACATACATTGTAGTTTGAAGGTGGGGAGAGGGTTTAGACTCCTGGCCGTGAAAGCACTTGAGGCTTTGTTTCTTTTCTTCCATAGGACTTCCTCATGTGCATGAAAACCCTTAGAGCTTCATTCATGCCAGGAACTCACTGGAGCCTCACACTTGGTTGTCTAGCAGCCCATGGGAGGTAGCACTCTAATGGCTCAGCTTAGTAATTTTTTTTTTCTTGTACCTACTTGCTTCAGTTACCTAGTGGGGGTAATTGTTCCAGAAAGGTTAGTGTTCTGCAGAGGTTACCTTCTGTCATTGTACAACACACTTGTTTTTTTACACAAGATTGCTTAAGAAGAATTCAATGATTGTGCTGCTCTGATAACACCACTGAAGCTTTTATTTTGGCTATGGGATGTACAGATGGAAAACAAGGAAGTAATAGATCAGTGCTTAGGGCTCTGCATTCAGTCAGTTGCAGGCATGTCAGAAGGGAGGTTGTGGTGGAAGCACAAATAACTTTACCCTAATTTTACAGATGTATTTTTCATGACAAGTCTTTCAAGTAAATCAGGAAGATTTACTTCCTTGCTTCATAAGTGGAAAGATTGATCTCCACTTTGCTCTTGTCCTAAACAAAGAAAGCACTGCTGTACCAAAGCCTCGTCTAGTCTGGTTCATCAGAGTACCTGAAAATGCCCCCAGCTAGGCAGAAAGCAGCCCAGCGATGGCCACAGGCTACTTGGCAGGAATGGTGGTTTCCTTGTCCTGGCCACTGGAAGAGCTGTGTGGTGGTACTGCCTGGGCTTCAGTGCAGTTCTGTGAAGACTGGCAAGACAGGGATGCTTTGGATGGGAGTCTGTTCTTCCAGCCAAGTCACTTGTCCATGGGCAGAGAGCTGGTTTTGGACTGTACCTATCAGTGGCCAGGCTCTCCTAAAGAGAGAACAGGGATGTTCTGGGTGGCTTTTACAGACCACAGGGTGTGTATTGCTGACCTTCACTTCACCTCTGCCAGGCCTGTGTGGGTGCCCTTATGTGTTACCTTGGCCAAGACAGGGAAGAGGGGTGGGGAAGTGCTGAGCAAAACTAACAGCTTAACTTGCCTGACCAAGCTTAACGAGCCTGGCCATGCTTTCTTGAATTTTTTTTTTTTTTTTTTTTGTATGTATACACTTGAATGACACACCTGTAACTTGAACTCTGGAAAAGGCAGACCCAGGAGTGTACCCGAGGTCTGGCCTGCCTCTCCTGCAATTCTAGACAGCCATTTCAGGTGACTCTGAGCCTGTTGCTTCCCAGCTGGGTGGTAACATGAGAAGGACTTGGCAGGATGGGATTTAAGTCCCTTACTAAAATTGAATCTGGTGTATTTATATATACTTATAACTGTTTGTGAAGCAAGAAAATAAGTAATTGCTTGAAAGGGGGTTGAAAACCACTGACTTTGGAAGGCAGGATGTGATTCTGCTAGTAGAATAGTAAGTTGCTTCTAAAATCAACCTGGTCAGTTTGTATCAGAGGGAGTTTTGGGCAGTTGAAGCTGCTTCAGGGAATAAAATGGGAAACACCCGAGCTCCTTGCTGGACGTCTCGCAATCTTAAGTGACCGGGAACTGTGTTTAGGGGAACAAAGCTAATCTTTGTCCTAGGTTACAAATTCCAAGTTAGTGGGTAGTGGAGGGGGGGCAGGTAGGGGGAGTGGTGAGTTGGTTTGAGGAGGGACTAAGCAGAAGCACTTAACTAGCTTTGGAAAAATTGCTGGAGTCACAAGCTCTGGTGGGTTGGGGCCAACCAGCTAAGCTGCCGGAGTTTTGCACCAGAGGAACTTGTTGGCAACAGGCCTGCTCTGAAAGCTGTCAAAGCAAATGCTGCTCCCCCGTTTCTTTTCTTGATCTTACTAAAATGAAGATGACAAACTGAAATGAAGTCAAGACCTCAATATTTACTGTGGCTGCCACAAAAGCAGCATGAACTCGGTTCCCATTACTTAAGTTTTAAAGTGTTAGCCATGTGTCAATATATTCAATTAAAATGTGACCTAAACATTGCACAGAAGCAACTACTTCAAAGTTCCACAATGAAAGGCAAAGGAGTTGGTGCTTTTCATCATCTGTAGGCATTTCTTGTCTATAGTCCCTTTTCTTTTCCATGCATAATTTTTCTATTCATCCTCCTAAAGTCTAAAGCAGAGCCAGTCAATACAGCTCAGAATCTGGAGGGTCTTTTAAACAAACTCTCCTGTGTGGTGGCATTTCCTACTCACCTACTTGGTGATGAGCTTCTGAGGAGAGAGCTCAGAAGATGAGTTCTGCAGCCAGAAATACGTACTTACGCAGTGAGAAGAGTGGAGGCAGCGATCAGGCTGATGAATTTACTGAGGGAGAAAATGTCTCCTGCCCTACATCCTACAAGACTACACAAAGGCACTGTGGATTACAGTTAGCAGAGAGTGACCTGACTTGGGGAACCTCTCTTGTCTTTCATTGCAAGGGTTTATGAGGGGACAGCTCAGATGTATCCTGAACACAGTGTGTTTTGCAGGCTTTTAAGTCAACCTGTTAGGGATACGTACATTCTGTGTGGTTGGTCTTGCATGCAGGCAGCTTCCCTTCTGTCCTTGAGGAGGAGGTGGAAGTGCACAGGGGACCTGTGTTTGACTGTTTTACTTGAGGAGAGCCTTGACTTGTAGCCTCCCTTCTGTATTTTGTGGGTTTTGTCTGCTTACCTGATGCAAACACTGTGATAAATATGCAAGACTGTTGTTAGAAAGAGAGATAAGAACTTCTCCTCTAGTGAGCTCAAGCTGTTTTGTCAAAGTTCTTAAGTCTGAAAAACAGAGATGATTATTATTATTATGAGTTATGTTCTTGGCGTGCATTGTATTGCCTGGAGACCGTGTAACCCTCAGGTGTACTTAATGTTTTCTTCCTGATTTTGCTTTTCTTAGGACTGACTCAAGTCCCCCAGGTTCAAAAGACAGAAATTTCCTTTACTATGTCTGATGGCAAAAGTTATGATCCGTATGTAAGGAACCTTGAGAATTTCTTAAAGGACTACAGCGCTGATCAGCAAACTGAAAACATAGTATTTCAGGACTGTGGGGGTAAGTCTTGATTATTTCCTATAGGATTCTGACTGATGCCTCTGTGTCAGGTTCACCAGAAGCTGAGAGTGAGCAGTGGTTGGCTTGGTCTTCAGCTGTTCCCTTTACTACAGCCAGAGTCATGTTGGTAAACTGGCAGGTTCTGGTTTCAGTCATATGGCTGCTCATTAATTTTGTTTGGACAGACCACAGCTTATTGTAGAGGTTATATGTCTGGGAGCTCCCACACTTCACTTGGAGAAAGTTGCAGCTGACTCTCTTAAGCACGTGGTGCTGACCTTAACCTCTCTGAAAGCCATGGGGGTTTTACTCACAACTTTGCTAAACCCAGTGCTGGTCCTCTTGATGAGATGCAGCTAAACATCTGGGAAGTGTTAACCTTTAATAGGTTATATGTAATCATGTAAATGAGACTATCACCTCATAATATGTGCATATCAAATCTGAGGGGAACCTGCTTGTAAAAGCTGACCAAAAAAAAAATATCTCTGAGCCAGGTGATTTCAAATGTGATTTCAAACCTTCTCTTGTGTTCTGGAAGAATCCTCAGCTATAAAAAACAAAACCCTTGAAACGTTCTAGTCTGGGACCAGCCCCCACATGGCGGGCAGCTGTGTGTAGGTCTGTGGTGTCACTTAACTGCCTGGGCGAGGGGGAAATCCAAACTACACCGGGAAGTATAAATGTTTCTGTTCCTGACAAGCAAAAGATCACATTGCATATGGTTTCCTTTTCGTTCCCCTGCTGTGACAGACACACCTTCTGACTACAAAGAGAGAGGACCATATAATGATGTCCAGGGTCAGAAGAAGGTCTGCAAATTCAAACGTGAATGGCTGGAAAACTGTTCTGGATTAAACGATCCCACCTTTGGGTACAGGGATGGCAAACCATGCATCCTCGTCAAACTCAACAGAATTATTGGCTTCAAACCTCAGGCAAGTATCTCTTCCCTTTCTAGCAGAAGCTACTGATCAGGAGGAGGAGTTTGCTGCAGGTTTGCTGTGCCTGCTTTTGGATATCTCGAAAGGGATCAGTATTAAGCCTTTTCTGCAGAGGATAAATTGTGAGACCATTTAAGTAACTGAATTTAAAAACACTTTTCATTAAAAAGCAGTGAAAACTCTGCACTTCAAGATGGTAACAAGTAGCAGTGAACCTTACAGTACAACTTCCTGGTTATTGATCTGGTATATTCTGAGCCTGCTAATGGAGATCCTGTAACAAGGTGTTTTGTTCAAATCATAAACCCCATTTTAAATTACTGTATGCTTCCATGGGACCATCCCAGACTAACTCTATCTGTAGTAACATTAGTACATTGTGTCATGCCCTGATCCACTCCAGTCTTTCCTCAGGCAGTGTAGACTTGTCTGCCTTGCTAAAACTGCTTAATTAAATGATGAAGTGCTAATATTAACAACCAGACTGAAACACAGGCTATAAAGAGAAAACTACATTTGAAAGCCAGGCAGAGCTGCAAGAACGGTGAGGAGATCTATAGGTTATTTAATGTGATTTCCCAGAGGCTATAGGATGTCTCTGCCACCTGGTTGCTCTGTGCTGCACCTGAAGCAAATTTGCAGTAATGCTGAGGGATGTTAATCTGGACATGCATGGCTTTTACTTCTATTATTTTTTTTCCCTAACACATTTAGATGCAAAAATTTCTTCAAGACTTCAGTGTCAAAGCATGTGCTGTTGAATAAGGTGGTGTGCAAAACCTGCCACTCCATCTTCTGGATGGAGAACAGTGCAAATGGTGTGCTACGCTGCCTTCACCACCATCTGTCAGGGCAGCTGAGGACAGGGAATGGTGCAGTCTAGCTAACAAGTCCTGAGGAACGTTTTTCTTCTAGTGGAGTCTGTCCCATGCTAAAATAAATGAGTTTAATTCTGGTTTATCTGATTTGTGGTGAAAACAGTGAGTGCATTTGAGAAGAAATGTGCTGTGCTTGGTATGTGGTGGCTGTGGGATGACATGAGATGTGCACATTTCACGGCTGGGGAAGTGAAGAGTTTGGTGTGTTCCTCTTTTCTTTGCCATGGAGCTGTGAAGAGCTCCAGACTGCATGAGACAGGAGGCTCTAGTCAAGGAATGACTTTACATGTTTCATTTAGAAATGATGTGTATCCAAGGCAGTATTTGTATTCCTCATTACACGCACCAGCAGAGACATTGTAACCCTTGCATTGGGCAGGTGTGTGTAAAGCAGATTTGAAACTGTGAGGTTGTCAAGCAAAACTACTGCACTTAAAGAGACCAAAGACCAACTGGGTTAATGGTTGGGCTATCAGAGTTGCCCTGACACCCAGAGCTTTTGTCCTTCCTTGTAGGTGGTGTCGAAGTTCAGCAATGTCAGGGTGTGACTCCCACTCTTTGTTCTTTCTTCTGCATTTCCAGTCCTGACTGCACACACCTGGCAGGCAGGTGGCAAATCCTCCACAGTGCATCTTTTCCTGCCACTGCCTGAACTTTGCACAAACAAGCCCTGCTAGCTATAGGCACTCTGCAGTGAAGCACTTACTCCAGTGGCACCACGGAATTAAAAAAAGACTGACCTGTTTGTATCCACAGCAGGTAGAGCTGTAAGAACAGATAACAGTTCTGCTTGGGTTAAGTTCCCCTGGTTTTAGTTGTGTTACGCTATTTGTCTGTCCCAAGAACCACCAGGAGCTGTTGCCTCTGGAACTGTTCTAGAAAGGATTCGTTAAAGTGTCCAGTTCTGCTGATCTTCACTGCTGCAAAGGTGCTCTGGTCTGCAGAGGAGTGTCCACTTCTAACTTCCCCTTGTTCTGGATTTCTTCTAGGCTCCAGAAAACGACAGCCTCCCTGTGGAGGTTATGGCAAAATACAACCAATTTCTCATCCCTGTTCACTGCACTGCCAAGGTAAGCTGAAATATAATAGAGCAGAGTTGTGAAGCTGCAGGGGATGACAAAGTCTTTGTCCAAGTGTAGTTACCCTCTCTGCCTTTCCCCAGACAAATGAGGTGGTTCTTGCTTAGGGTATCTCCCACTCCAGAACAGAAGCTACTCAGAGTCCCACTGATGGATGAGTTTGTGCTGCTCTCACAGCAGAGGGTAAAAGCAGGGCCAGATAGCTAAAGATATCCTCAGAAGTAGCCATTTTGCTTTCAAGTGCTGTGCTGAACCTGAAGAAGGGATTCCAGGAAAGACATTTCATACTTGCCATTTGTAAAGCAGCTGAGAAAGAGCAAATTTTAGCCAAAGATTGTGCATGGATGCAACAGGAAGCTGTGGTGGTTTCCAATTGCATAAAGTGGCTGTGGTTTTAAATAAAGCAAGGCTCTTTTCCTGTCTGAGGTGTGCAGGAAGGTGCTTATCGTGTGTGCACTGATTAGATAGCGCTGACTTGTCCTCTCTACCACTGGGACATCTTCATGCTGCCAAGGTGGGGGTCAGCGATGACCAAAGCAGAGGTCAGAGTCTTGCTGGAAAAGGGAAAAGGGCTGCCAAAGGAGGAGCATGGGTGATTGTCATTGGTTGTGCTTCCTTTTCCCACCTCTAGCGAGAGGAAGATGCAGACAAAATAGGCACGGTGGAGTACTATGGGATGGGCGGCTTCCCCGGCTTTGGCCTGCAGTACTACCCCTACTACGGCAAGCTGCTGCAGCCGCGGTACCTGCAGCCGCTCGTGGCCGTGCAGTTCACCAACCTGACCTACGACATGGAGGTGCGCGTGGAGTGCAGGGCCTACGGCCAGAACATCGTCTACAGCGACAAGGACCGCTTCCAGGGACGCTTTGATATTAAATTTGACATAAAAAGCAGCTGATTGTAAGCACAACTCTCTTCCTCCCCCCTCCTCCTCCTAGCCATTTAAAAAGGTTAAAAAAAAAAAAAGAACAAAAAAGAAAACCTACTAGTCTTGAACAAACTGTCATACGTATGGGACCTACACGTAATCTATATGCTTTACACTAGCTTTCTGCATTTACTAGGTTAGAATGTAAACAAAGTGTAGCAATAGCGACAAATATTTATTCTACTGTAAATGACAAAAGAAAACAAAATTGAGCCTTGGGACATGCCCATTTTTACTGTAAATTATGATTCCATAACTGACTTGTAGTAAGCAGTGTTTCTGGCCCCTAAGTATTGCTGCCTTGTGTATTTTATTTAGTGTACAGTACTATAGGTGCATACTCTGGTCATTTTTCAAGCCATGTATTGTATCTGTTTTCTACTTCTTGTGAGCAAAGATTTTTGCTGTCCAAGGTGTAAATACTCAATGGGACTAGAACTGGCATGATACTTCTCATTATTTTGTTCCTTTTCAAAGAAAGGCCCACCTATGAGACGATATTTAACAGCACTCCATAAAGCTTCTGGCTTTTCTGTGGTGTTAGGGTATTTTATTTGGAGGGGTGGCAGGGGAAAACTAACTTAAGTGAAGATAAAGAGAATAGATGATTGTGTATTGTGCTTTGTAGCGAATGCTGTCTCTCCACCTCTTCCCTCATCCTCCAGTATGCTGTGTGAGAGACTGGGTCAGGCTATCACTTTACTCAGTGATAGGCATAACTCTTTGCTTTGTATATTTTCTTTTTTTTTTTTTTCTTTTTTTTCTTTTTTTTTTTCTTTTTTTTTTCTTTTTTTCCTGCTGAAGGCATCGCACACTGTGGTGCTAATGTCTTTATTGAATGTTTTAGCCATTTTCATGGTGGAAGAATTTTATATTTATGCAGTTGTACAATTTTATTTTTTCTGCAAGAAAGTGTAATGTATGAAATAAACCAAAGTCACATGTTTGAAAATAAAACTTTATTTTAAACTTTATAAAAGCAATGCAGTACCCCATAGAATGGTGTTAAATGTTGTCTAAAGTGCAAAATTCTATGTTCTAACATGTAATAATAGCCAGGAGTACAGTGCTCTTGTTGATCTTGTATTTCAGTCAGGTTGAAACATTGGACAAATAAATGAATGAACACACTGTTCTGTGCGCACGTCTTTTGCAGGGGGTAAGGATGGAGGCTGTTAGTTGTCCAGGATCTTGAAGAAGTACTGCACCTATTTCAAACAGAAAATACACTTTTATCAGTCCCAGATGGTCTCAGTGGAAGAGAGTTGAAACATTTGAAACATTGAGCTGTTACACATAAGCGCTGGTGTCTGTTAGTTACTTGTTTTCCCCTCTCCCGGCCACGGATTAGAGGCTGCTGTGGCTGTGCCTGTCAGGAACCCAAGAAGTCCCTTCCCCATTACTGCAAGCTCTCCACATCTGGAGGCATAGGCCATGTGTTCTAGCCATAACCACAAGTAAAATGGTTGATCGTCAGTGCAGCTTAAAGCTTCCTGCACCGGTGTGTGCTGTGCAGCCAGAAGGGAGGGTGCATGCTGAGGTCACAAGAGAGTTTCACGGCAGCAACTTGCACTGTGTTGCTGTTGGGCCAGTGGCCAGCACTGAGGACAGGCTGTGCCTGATGGGGCTGCTCAGATGTGACAAAATATGGCAGCTGGCTTCCTGCAGGAGTCAGGCTCACTTTATGCTGCATGACGCAGATTACGGGAAGAATTTCTCTGTGTAAAGTGGCAAAACGTGACTACCCTAGAGCAAGCAGCTTGATAAAGACTTCCTAATCTAAACACACAATACTGGAAAAGCAAGATGCTAAGCTTTTTGCCATTTGCTAGAAGGAAAAGCCTAGTTTCAGCACAGGCCATGCTGGTTTCTGCACTCCTTAAGCTGTTTCGTGTTGTTCCCAAGGAGCAGGTGCCGGCAGAAATCGCACCTTCAGCTGTTTCATTTGCTGCTCTATAGCCAGTTTATAGCCAGGCAAGGACTTAACAAAGGAGCTGTGATGAAAACTACAATATTCCCTGATGGAAGCTCCACCTGCAACAAGAACTTCAGGAAAGCTGAGCCATTTTGATGGGTTCCTCCTGCCACCATTTTGGGTGGGGAGTGGGGGTGTTGCTGCATGGCTCAACATTTGGTAGGATCAACTGTCCCTACAATTCAATTCTTAGATGCACAGTCTGTGACAGTTAATAAAACACCACCAACACAACAACAGGAAAACCCCAAACCAACCAACCAACCAAAATAAACAAAAAAAAGCACCCTAACTGCTTTATTTATATAAGACCCAAGTCATGGTTAGCTAATTTATCTCCTTTTAATTTTCTCTGTGACTGCGAAGTCCAAGCATGAACTATTAATAAAGACAGTGGCTTATTTCAGGGGTTGGGACGAACACTGTGGAAAACTTAGTGCTTGTGTTGGCTTCAGTGAGCAAGTGTCAAAAAGGTCTTAGGAACTGCATATGAAATTAAGCAAAAACAAACCTTTACCCAACACCCCCGTGCCAATCACTTTCTTGTACCACATCAGTGAAAGCAGGATGGCAGCTCAGATCACTAATTAACCAGGCAGAAGGGCAGTAGCTACCCCAGCCACATGCCTGGCAGCCGCCCACTGAAAAGACCCACCTGTTCACAGGCTTCAGGACAACTCTGAAACCAAAGAACCACACCCCAACACGCCCCGCAAAAGACAGACAAGCCCACATGGTCAGATATATCCCCCTCTCCCATTAGAAATGCTGCAGTAATTTGTCAGACCTAGCTGAGATAAAGCACTAAAAGGCTGCAGGATTATTTTAAAAAAAAATCCCAAACAACCAAAGTCCAAAAAAACCTCACTCCACCCCCTCACCCCACCCCTGCGACAAGCAGGTGTAGACTCTAGACTGACCAACCAGCTCACCCAGTGGCACCAGTACTTTTGGTACACAACAGCCTTGATACTAAAATGACCTTTCACAAACTGGCACTGACACAGTCTTGCTGGGCTAAGTGGCTGATCAACAGCCTAGAGGCCTGCAGGAATGAGAGGGAGTCAAGATGTGACATCTCATCAACCCAATTTGAAATGTGCTTTGCCATCAAGACTTTCCTTTTAATATGTGCTGTACTGTCTGTAAAACCCCAGTCTCCTCAGAAAGGCACAGCTTTCCTTACTGCCTAATAGGACATTATGTTATAAACTGCAAGTTTGAACATGTTGTTCTTTCTGCCAGACTGGCTCAACATAGTAAAGAATAATTGCAGCCATTAAAGTGAATTTTATCTCCCTTCTTGTTATATGGGACATATATGCATTTCATAGTTAAGAGACACACACAAAAACACTAGTAAGATAAAAAGGAGAGAGAGAGAAGGAGAGAGATAGGGAGAGAGGGAGAGAGAGAGAGGGAGATTTCACTACAAAAGCCTTTAAGGATGTGTCTACACAAACACTTGCACTAACACACACCAGCTACCAGTTTTACAGCCCTGAGCACTTCTGGGCTTCTGTTACCAGCTTAGCCCAGGGCAGCTGGCCAGCACAGGCCGGGCACGACCCTCAGCGTGTGTGGGGAGCTGTGCCAACAGGAAAGAAAAAGGCCAAGTGCAGTGGAATTTGCTCCTTTGTGGGTAATAACTCTGTGTCCAGCCTCAGCCTGGGATGCTGATACAACTGCTGCCACCACAGCCCATTTCCCTGCGATGGGGCAGGTTTAATAGAGCTGAGTCAACCCCCACCCCTGCCTGGGCTGCCTTGATCAGAGCTGCATGGCCTCTCCCGGGGTTAGTCCTGATCTGCGCCCGCAGCACACACAGGTGAATGCTGTCCTTGCCCAAGATCTGCTCACCTGCCTTTAGCAACAAAAGGTGTTGTGCTGTTTTACTTCCTAAAGGCCCTGGATTTTGTGCAACCAATTTTCCCAGGCCAGGCTGAACAACTCAGCCTACTTACAACCTGTGCAAAACCTCTTCCTCCTCAATTAGTTGTTGAAGACCCACACAGACTGTACTGGCAAGGCTCGGACATCAGAACAAGCACACTGGATTGTATACTGTGCAAACTCGGTGCTGGTATGTTCTCTTTATATATAATTATCTTTAGGTGGGTCAGCTGCCACTTAAGCGCTGGCATACCTGTGGTACACAGGATCCTTCTCTCCAAGAACCTCACCCTCGGGAGCATGGCAGTGCTGGACGAGAACCACCAGAACTTATCCCACTCACATGACAACAGCTATGGTGTTATGCAGAAGAACTAAGACCAAGGATTTCAGCATGACCAAGAGACTTGGGGTGCCCCAACTTATGAGGCTCCAGCTGGAGACAGCTTGAAGAATGCCCGTTCTGAAAGCACCAGGTCCTTCTCCAAGGGGATCTAGAACTTGAAGATACTTGCATCGAGCACCCAGATGGGGGTTAGGCATTCCAAAGTACTCTGTATTTTAGGAAATACAGTTACTGTCTTTGCCAGAGTCTGAGCATAGTACAAACCATAAAAAAGGGAACTGTGCCTGTACAAAACAACAAGCCTCACATTTTACCATGGGCAAGGTCAACCTCTCTGAGCCTAGTGCACCTCTGGTCTCTTTACAGGGCCCAAGGATGGCAGAGCACAAATCCACACCAGGAACAGATCCAAAAACAATCCAATGCATTTCACAGATGCCACTCAAATGCCTTTCACATTCAGGTGTGCTCACTCCTTCCCAGGGATGAGACAGGATTATATTTAACATCAGTACTCCCCTTACAGATCCCAGGAACCATCTACCTGCTTTACAGCATTGCAGCTATGCCCTCTGTAGCTCCTGTTCAGGGACAAATAGCAGTAATGCTCAGGAAGTATCAACGGGTGAATAACCACGACCTTCTGGCTCTGACCCTATAAACTGCTTCACCAAGGAGGGGCTGAGAGCTGCTTCAGTTCTGTGAAGTTTTGCTTGTCAAACACACTCTCTGCAAAACTCATGTAAACAAAGTTGGCTGCTCCCTCTGTGTGCTTCCACTCAGTACCCCAAAGTTTCAGGAGTTAATACAGCAGGCAGTAACAAAATCCACTCTAATGCCCTGGCTGAGCACAAACAACTATCAGCTGAATAATGTGTGCCCTAAAAGCACGGAAAGGTTGGGCAAAATTAAAAAAAAAAAAAAAAAAAAAAAAGAGAAAAAGAAAAAAGAGGAAAGCAAATCAAGTGAGACAGTTTTCCAAGGGAGAGAAAAAGATCTTGGTATTAACGCAGGACGCAGCACAGGCACAAAGTGTCCTGAAGATTTCAAGTGTAAGAATTACAGGCACCTACAATTTAATTCTCCTTCTGCCCAGAAAACAAAGCAAACAGCAGTGCTGATGAGAGGTGCCCGCTGAGCAATTTTGGAGTCAGGTGCTTTCATATACAGAAGAGCAGACCAAGGCACACCTTGAACTGTACCAGTACATCATACAGGCAGCATTACAGCTTTCCTCAAAGAAAACCCCAACACTGAAAGGGTACCTCAACATTCGCAGTCCATTCCCCTTATTCCCATGTCCTGGCTGTTTTCCGTAAGAGGCCCTGTTAGTATCACTCATGGCAAAAGAAAGGGGGCTGACAGGGAGACATACTAGCAAGAAAAATGCCGAGCTCACAGATTCACTTCTCATCCATCACCAGAAAGATGATGGCAATTTCAGTCCTTCCTCATCCCTGCCAAAGCAAAACTGGCAGCTGGGAGATGGAAGTCTTTTTCACCCCTGTTTGCGTGTAGAGCCTGTCAGTTATCTCGGTGCCTTCCATGCAGCTGGACAGATGCTCACCAGTACCCTGTCCCCAAAACCACCACAAAACTGTACCTCCTTGACTGCATCCAGGCACATGATCCAGAGAGTCTTTGCTGACTTGAAATTTCAGCATCATTACACTCTCCCCAAACACTTGGGTCTGATAATTTTTTACACGTTATCTCACTTCGAGGTCACAAGTAGAAACAAAAATCTCTTTTTTGCCCATTGATCTTGATTTGTACATCAGCATGAACTTGCCAATGCTGTTAGCAAGCACACTTGCTAACACCTACAATGCACTCCAGTTACAGTTCACTCAGCTGATTCACATGACTAAATCATTAGATTAACACACTGAAAGCCCCATGGATTCATACCATCCTTTCAGCCAAAAGCAGTCCAGAAATAAAAATGGTTGTCAAAAAAGAGAACCTTTTTACTCACTGTAGTATGTGTTTAAAAAATAAAGAACTATTTTCCCACATAAACCTGAAAAGGGTTTAGTCCCAGGAAGTTTGTTCAAAAAAAAAGGAAAGTTCACCACTGCTGCCTCTCTCTCAAGCGTCATGCAATCTAAGAAATAAAGCTGACCAGGCTGCCCAAGGCAGAACAATTTGTACACACTCACTTCAACTATCAAAGTTAATTTCTTAAGTAGAGCTGGAACAAAATCCCCTATGCACCAAAACCGCCAGCTTTACAATGGAGGGGTTTATTAAAGAAACACTACAGGGTAACACAGAGCACTTTGTGCTTTTATGCTGTGTGCTCTTAACCATATGCAGCATTTGAGGTGACTGGGTTATGTTCAACTCTGAAAACACAGCAGAAGAGAAGGGCAAGGAAAGCTATTTGGAAATTGTACCATAAAATAAAAGATAAGAAAAATCTGAATTCCAAACAGGATGGAAATGAGAGGACAAGACCGTAGTTCACTACACTCCAATCAAAACACCAAGAAAGTGAGTTTTATGCTATTTACTCTGATATACTATAAGAAAAATGAGTGAACTCCAAAACTTACCTTAAATAACAAGGTGTTGTTTTTACATCATATATAACTACTGTGCTGACTCAGACCACTGATTTCTGAAGCATAGATATTTGTAGATTTAACAAGAAGGTACAGGTTTACTGAATCTCCCCACTCCACGACATAAACTGACTGCTCAGTAGCAGGAACTAAACATTTTGGCCCAGGACTCTCCCACTAGTTCTACTCCTTCATTAGCAACATCTTTGGTCACCATCAGAACACATCACTGGCCTGGCAGAGCCACTGAAATGAAATAAAGCATAAGATTCCCACTCCCATCACACATGAAAAACTACAATGTGACAGCGAGTACTGCTTTCTTAAGAATCCCAAGCAGCTCACTGAGTCAATCACTGCCTCTGCACTTCACACTTATGTTGCTTGCCTGCCTCCAAACCAGAAGTTCCTGAGAAGGTCTTGCAGGATGCCCTCGAATCAGTGAGCTGAGGTGCAGACCAGACGCAAGGCACCACCGGTGTCAGTGCAAGCTGAAACGTGTCCTGAGCACTGGACAAAAACACTGGAAAGGGCCCCTGCTGATAGCACATGAAGTCTCTAGGTAAAGCTGGGTTTGGATGTGCTCATACAAGCCACAAACATTGCCAGTGCTGAGCAAAGGCTCTCCAGCCTGCTCAGAGAGCACTGTCGGTCATGGTCCTCATGAGCTGATAGAAGAGGAAGTGATCACAGAGAGACAACAGTGTGTTTCCAACCACATCATAGATTTAAGTGAAGATGGAAGCAGCCAATAAATAAATGAAGTAAAAGGCAGCCAGCATTTAAAGTTCCTCCCTAGCAACCACAATGATCTGCCGCGTATTACTTGGCCGGGGGACCCAAAAGGCTACATCTGGCAACAGGGTAAAAGTTACGACAGTTAAGACAGTAACAAAATATCCCGAAAGAAACTACCAAAAGCACCGTCAATGAGGGTCTTCCGTGCACCATTAGAAACCCCTGTAGTTGACTGTGGCTCACTGTGCTGATAGGAAACATCCCATCAAACTGATGGCATAAATTACCTCAGCATTAGTGCTCAAAGTATCTTCTGAGACATGTCACTGAATCTAGAAAGTTCCATTCCCCTATGGAATGGCTCCATATTAAAAGGCCAAGAGTTTGTTTCAAGTCTCAGCAGCTTTCTGTGATTTCAATACTCCTGTTGAGTGCTAAAACCACTTACTGTCATGACAACTAGAGTCTTGAAATCTCAGTGATCAAGTTACTATTCAATAGCTGGGCTGAGTAAGATAGCTACCAGAGGAAGCCTACAGTTCCTGGTTTGTGGCTGGATAGTCTTGGCACACTACCTCTCCTCAGAACAGCAATAACTGGCATCAATGTGGAAGGAAAATTGCCCACTTGGCAATTCTGGCCACTTAAGAGAATTGCCTCTTCCTCAGAGACTTCCCTACATATATCAGTGTATCTCAGATATACTTGTAGATACATCATTCCTGCCTATATGCCAGTGCACTTAGGGTTAAAGAGGAAGAATGCAGCTCTTACTGAAACCAGAAGATGCTGGGTGACTTCAAGGAGCTCTAGACTACAGCCAACATCCTTTCAGGTGACCACTGCCATCCTGTTCTGTGTTTGCACAGCTGCTAGCACAGGATCAACACAGCCAGTGTCTAAGCCCTCAGCTCTATGACAGCACAAAGCCAGTACTGGAATGACACTACGCTTTCAACCATGAGTTATTATTACTTATGGAAGAAGAAGTAGTTTCTAGAGCTTGACAAACTTCTAAACTTAAGAAATCCCATGGTGTCATCATCCATGAGACAGGAAATCTTGTTCACAGTCTTCTATCGTATTAACATATGTCTGATTTTAGGTTTTTCCTCCCATGTTCCACGTACATTTGAACACACATATGCAGACAGCTGACAAACTCTCCTTTTAATTACTGCTGATTTAAAGTAGACAGTCAAGGAAGCTGCACTGGCAAGGGAAGGGGTACAGGAAGTACCAATATTTGCCTATTTGATCTCCGAGAGAGAGGTGGGAGATGCAACTGGCTGAGGTCAATAATAGGAATCCATGTAAAAATGTATATGCATCTCACAACATTGTCTGCTACAGGACAACGGTACTTCTCTTACACCTCAAATAAAGTGCAGGGCCCCTTACTTTAAAAAGTTATTATATTCTGAGCTTCTATGTAGCTGTGTAACTACAGCATCCCCTTATTGCTTTTGCTGTATTAGTTATTCCCCTGGGCTTTTTTCTCTTCTTTGCTGTAATCTGCTCATTATGCAGATTAGTTGCAGCCCAACTGTTGCTATGCTTCAGCTGGAGGAAGAGAGATAATGGAAAGAGGACCTGGGCTTTTTGGTCTAAAATGAAAACATGCCGAGAGAAAGAAAGAAGGCAGCAGCCTCAAAGACATAAACTAGGCCTCAGATGAGTTATTAAGAATTGTCACGCCTTCCTTCCACCTTGACCTCCCCTCCACAAAATTACCTTGCTCAGCGCAACACAAACACGTGCCAAAAGCCAAGCCCTGTTTATCACACAGGTTACCTTCAGATCAGGTGAAACTTAAGGAGTTTTGCGAGCTGCTTAGTTCACACTCATTAACTTCTTCTCTCTGGCACTTACAAACTTCAGACTTGGCAGAACAAGGAGTAATTGGACCTCAAATTTTACCCAGAAGTGGAAGCACAAGAGGTGAACTATTTCACAACTATGTTTAAACAAGTTCCTAGTTTGGTTTGCCTGTCTGGCCCACAAGTATAATAATTATACAACCTATGCTCAAAATTAGGTGCAAGTGACCTCCGAATACCATAGTTTATTTTTTTTAAAGAGAAACTACCAACAGGTGTTCAAAATCCATCCACCTACTGTTAATATTTTTAATTCTTAATTTCTCTTCAGATAGGCCTAGGCAAAGAGATTACTTAATTTTCTGTACAAATATATATACACCATCAGGAAACACTGTGAGACAGTATTCTAGTGCTGGTTAACATCTTCTGATACTCAAAAACACCACCAAGTAAGATTAAGTTTTCCTAAACTTCCTGTTCCCACAGCTGTTGGATAAAAGTCTCAGAAAGTTAAAATGGAGAAGCACTTGAACTATAATAACCATTATCTGACAGACCTCTCTAGAAATCGTTTTGTACCAGGAGAGACTGATATTTCCAACTGACAAAAACAGCTACCGCTTTGATGAAAACTTGCAAAAAAAAGTGCCAAAACCAACCTCACCCAAACTGTCCAATTTTTATTTCTTTTCACTGGAGATGCTGAAAAGCATTTTACCCTGGGTTATGCAGCTCAGTATGAGCCAATAATAAAAGACTTCATTGCAAAATTGCTGTATGACTGAGTGAAACAATGGCTTCTTTATTAAAATATTTTAAAGACTCCTGAGGGAAATGCAGCACGGCTGGAATGCCCTCAGTGAAAGGTTCATTGCCATGCTATGCACTTCTGCCGTGTAATGTTTTACAAGCTTGGCTGCCCTGTGAATGGGGAGAGTTAGTTCTCAGCTGGTAGAGGCAGCTTGCATAATACCAGACAAGTTAATCGGTAACAAGCAATGCAGGAGACCTTTGTTCCGAGTGTGACATACTCAAATTCCACACTAAGCACATTGACGCTTCTGAGAGTTACTCATTGACATGCTTTATTAAATTGCATGGACTACACCTTGATGCACCAAAAAAGACTAGTTGAGCAGAGCTGCATCCTTCTGATACCTTCCATCCTAAATTGTTGCACTATAACCTCAACCCACAGATCAGCTCAGACTGGTACGAAAACATTTCCAGGGTGGATGATCACAAGCACCTTGCAGCAGGCCCACAGGCCCAGACAATGGCAGCAGGCAGGCGAGGAAGAAGCAAACAGGAAAATGCAAGCTGACAGCTAGCAGAGACCTTCCCTAACAGGACTCTTTTCTTATGGAAATGGTTATGGGAAGCATGCCTCTCCACTTCAAGGAGAGTGCTCTCCTGTCCACTCTGAATAGCTTGCTAAAACATCCCACCCCCAACCCCTGCCCCCGCATTGCCCTAAGCCTCCATGAATAAATGCAAAGGGAAAGAAGACATAAGGCATGCCTCTCCTGGCACAATCTGGAATGCCAGACCAAGAACAGCTGGCCTCCAGCTGGTGGAAGACATGCTGCTCTAAAAGCTCAGGGCACAGTGCAGCTCTTAACTCTAGGCAGAGCATTTAGTTAATACCAAGTCTTAATAAGAAAAATGATCATGGTTTTCATTGTCCACAGCACTTGCCTGGACAAAACACATCTGCTGAACTGGCCAGTCCTGTCACCACTTATCGTACAGCATCACCTGCCATCTCCCCAAGGCTGGATCCAGTCAGCTGAACTTCCAGTGCCAGAACTTGGAGAGCCCCCATCTACCAGACCACCATAGCTGATCTGTACAGCCAGATGATATTACTAGTTTGCTTTAAAGGCTTAGAAGCAGTAAGCCAGTCTCACTGGTGCAAGGCTGAGCAAGGGAATGAAGAGCTTCTAGTGGTACACTGCACAGTCTGCCAGTCCCCAGCCTTACTCTTGACCAACTGCACAGCTGAAATTCAAAGACGTGACAGGGGAAAAATCCAACCATCATGACAGCTCCCTCAGAAGACAGACAAAACCCACTCTTCTTTGATAACAGCAAAGTCATCCCCCTTTGATAGGTTATTTTCATGTCTGTGGGTGCCACAAATAGCTCTGAGGCAAGGGAGAAGGCCAGCAAACGATACTCGAGGAGGACCTCGCTACTGCGGGGCTGGAAAGCCGCCCGTGACACTGAAAGCTGACACATCTCCCCCCACAGTCCTGCGGCCCAAGGCAGAGCCTGACGGCACCCAGCAGCCATGTGGTGTCATAGACACAGCACCCCGAGGTGCCAGTGGAAAGAGCACCCATGGGGACACTAGAGTACATATAAGTACACACACAGAAATACATGTGCAACTACTGAAGATTTTGTAATCATGAAAAGGGACCCCATGAGACCGATTGATTGCCCCAACACCACGGCATAAGAACATAAAGCCAGCGTGGGTGGCTCAGCAGGCTGCACCGCCCTGGAGGGACCTTTCAGGCTATCCCAGATGCATGCAGTCTCACATCCCTGGAGTGTTTTGCAGCATTACAAATGCCCTTTTGGAATTGCTCACACACACAAAAAAACCCCAAACCCCAAAACTTTGAACTGCACAGTATGAGCAACAATGTACACGTAGAGCATGCCAAAGCCCAGAAATACTGGTTTTGTTATTACTACAGTTCTAGGCTACTGTTTTTTTAATTATGTAGATTCCTGCATAATCTGAAAGGTACTGAGCCACTTGAGACCCAGCAGACTGAGGTGTGTGTACAGCACCACCTCCTGTGGGAAGTTTTACTCACTGTACTTCCAGTGATGTGAATATGGTCTTCACTGACTGATTTTTAATTTGCCCTCACTTCTTTAAGGAGGCATGTAAACTGTGAAGTTTTGTAGCCACAACACCTTGTATAAAGTACTTTGATTAAAAACTATTCCAGAAATGACCAATTTCAAGGAAATTTGTCTAGAGAATGATGATTCATCAGATCCAATGGTTTGCAAGCTTCTATTTCAACAAGATATTTATCAGAAATGTTCCTCAGGTGAGTTGAGAAACAGAATCATCTTTAACCACATGCACATGACACATCTCTAGTTTGCTAAATAAAGCAGTTCCTTGGCATATAAAATATGCATGTTCCAGTCCTTGCTCTACCTGACTCAGAAAGAACATGAATGCAGGTGAGTACTGTGATTGCTTGCTCCAAAAGTATCTCCCTTACAAAAAGCAGAAAAAAACTAACTGACAAGAGGTAGAGCAGTACCTGCTTTGGATGTAGGAAACAAATGCAGACCTCTGCTCTGAAGGAATGTCCTACACAACATCAGTTGACAAGAAAAATTAAGAAACTCTTGGGTAAGCCTTCACTCATGAATCACTCATGAAACTCCATCATCTCACAAATACTCCATTGCTATCAGTCTCCCTTCTCTACTTCCTTCTTTCTTTCCTCTCCTCATTAAAATGGGAAACTGATGACAAGCCTGAGAAAACGGACTGTTCTGAGCTATTTGTGTCTATCCATTGTCACTTGTGAAAATACATTTTGTACTGATATGAGGACACACAAGTCTATGAAGTGAAAAAGTAAGTGCCTGACCCAGTAAGTCAAACAACTCATCCAAGAGGCTTCAGGGCAATATTCACCCTCCTCTTTTATCACTAAACTAGTAATAAAAATAGCAGTTACAGATCTACAACTGAAAATACACTGATTTTTCCATTGCAACCAGTTGTGTTTTTGGCTCAACTGCATCTCCCCTCCTCCCTTGAGCCAAAGTGAGTTATTCATTAATTCTAATATTCGTTAGTCACTGCCTAAAATATCAAGTAGTCTGTAGAACAAAAACAGGAGTTAAGGGTCAAACTAGTGGGACCAAGTGCTCGTATTTGCTTTTGGGGTTGGTTTGTTTGTCTGAGGGGGTTTTAAGATTAAAAGTGAACTTTCCTTTTTTCCAGGTCCATGGAAAATAGGTCTAAGAAAAAAACATTGAAAAACTCCTGTACTATATTATTTAAATACAGTGTTCTAAACTAAGTGCACAAGCTGACCCTTATTTAGTTAATTAGTCCTTGCTGTTCCCAAGACAGTTGTTCCCTCTCCTTTCCCCAAGTACTCCATGGTCATGATTCTTGGGAGAAAGGTCACAACCTTGCACTTCCTAGTGATAGTCAATTAAGTGCAAACCACCAGTCACCTAGAGTTTGCTATTAACTTCAGGAAGCATTTGATCTAATCCTCAATTACCTATCTCATCTCCTCTTAGAAGTCTCCTTTTGTGGACAATCAGACAGCAACTGCCATTGCAAAATCTTTTCAAATTTCAGTTATATCTGAAACTGTGGGTGATGAAAACTGTGGAGAAGTGTGGAGAAATCTTAAGATAAGCAGTATCTGGCACTAAGGCTACCTGAGCTCTCAGGAAAGCCCTGGAGTGTTCCCTTCTACACAGGTGACTTGCGGAAACAAACCCCAAAACTCTCAAAGAGTATTGAAGCAGGTATGTTTATTCACAGCGCTGGGTGCATAGGGGATATCTCCGCCCAAGTATGCACACTCATTGCCTTTGTTCAGCTCTTTTTATGCAGTATAATGTATTAGTAGTATTACATATACATTAGTTGTGTTACATATGCATTAGCTGTGTCGGCAAATTCCAGAAAAGTGGGAGGGGAATCATTAACGTACACCACTCCTATAACTCTGCCTTGGAACGCCCCCTTGGGGTTTTCTTTTGGGGGTCTTTTGGATGAAGTAAGAAGTCTTCCTCAGCTTGAATTTTTTACCTTTGCTAAGAACTGCTGAGTTGGCACTGCCCAATTAACTCAAAACTGGTATCCTCTTCAGGAGCTTCTCTTTATCAACTTTCAAGGTCTCTTTCTCATGAGCTTCAAAGCCCCTTATCTAAACTCTAAGGTTTTCTGTTCCCGCTAAAGTCTTCATTATAACATTAACTATATCCTGTCTGTGAGTTAGCATAAGCAAGCAAGGCCTTATCCTAATTCTATCTAAAAATTAGCTAGTAAGCAACTAAGGCTATAATCTTGTATTATTGCTTTATATTTTGTTCACCCTTTATCACAGGAACATGCCTTTATTTTGCTTCCATAAATACAACATATTTAAGGCTCATGATAGGACAGTAGGTCAACCAGGTATCTTCCATTTCCCTCTCCATTTGGTTCTGGAAGTTCAAAAGTCACAAACCCAATTAACACACAGACCAACCTATTTAGCTTTCTAACCACAAAGTGGCAATAGCAGTAGTCCCCTCAGCCTCCAAGGTCCCCTGGGCACTGCTGACCCTGCACACACACACCTGTTCACACAGAACACGTGGCCAAAAAAGCATTAGGACTGTGGCAGGGACCCCTAATAAGCTGCTTTAGCATCAGCAGTGCAAGTACTGCGCACACCAGCCAACAGATACAGCCAAGGCTTTCTTTGTACAAACCCACTGGGCTCAATTTAAGCTCAGAGATACTGGGACTTCCACTCTGCAGCCCTTAGACCTGTAGGGAGGGGCTGCACTGGAAATGGGAACCTCTGGAAAAAAGTGACTCAAACATCAAGCATGGCCAAAGTTGTAAAAAAGCTCTGAAGTAAAGGCAGTAAATATCTTTTTTCATGGTGTATCAGACTGGCTCTGCCTGCTTTGGGGCTGGAGAAGTTCCCTGAGGCCCACCTCTCTGGTTCACAAGTTTCAGAAAGCGTACATCACAGCATCCTCTCTCCAAGAAAGATTTATGGATTTTGGCAGAGTAATTATGCTATTTTTTGTTCTGGGGGGAAAAAAAAGGCAAAAAACCCCAGACTACCACCAGCAAAAACAGCCAAAACAGTCAACAAACAAACAAACCCCAAACTAAACATCCTCTCCAAACACCAAAACAAACCAATCACCCCGCCCCGGGCCCCCCCCGC